>CM053624.1:262913378-262995878 GCA_028646595.1 Phalanger gymnotis
GATGGGGGTGGAGGTAATCAAAAACAAACACTTTCGAAAAGGGACAGGGTCAAGGGAGAAAATTCAATAAAGGGGGATAGGTTAGGAAGAAGCAAAATATAGTTAGTCTTTCACAACATGAGTATTGTGGAAGTGTTATACATAATGATACGCACGTGGCCCATGTTGAATTGCTGGACTTCTTAGGGAGGGTGGGTGGGAAGGGAAGAGGGGAGAGAATTTGGAACTCAAAGTTTTAAAAATAGATGTTCAAAAAAAAGTTTTTTGAATGCAACTAGAAAATAAGATACACAGGCAATGGGGTGTAGAAATTTATCTTGCCCTACAAGAAAGGAAGGGAAAAGGGGATGGGAGGGGAGTGAGGTAACAGAAGGGAGGGCAAACTGGGGAACAGAGCAACCAGAATATATGCCATCTTGGAGGGGGGGGAGGAGGGTAGAAATGGGGAGAAAATTTGTAATTCAAACTCTTGTGAAAATCAATGCTGAAAACTAAAATATGTTAAATAATAAAAATTTTAAAAATGAAAACAGAAAAAAAGATAGATTTCATGATGACTTTACTAGATTGCCCTATTTATACTTTGATTCTAACAACAGAAAAGTCTCCTCACTTTTTTAAAACAGTTTCCTCATCTGTAAAATGGGGGATTTGGACTAAATCATTTTTAAGACCCCTTGTCCCTGCAGGATCTATGACCCTATATAAAAGAAGCAGAGCCATAAGCATTCCGAATTCAAGAAAGGGATGAAATATATGAACAAATCAACGAGTTTAAGCCCAATTTCAGTAACTCCCCCAAAGAGAACAACATCATGTCTGTCTGTTTAGAAGAAACCCTAATGAGAAGAAAGCAAGAGTCGAATGACTTCTAGCAGCTCAGTAATGTTTTAACTAAGGCAGGCGCCTCCTGAGAGGCCTCATCAATCGGTGTTGAAAAATGTTACAACCCATGTTCTTTGCACCCAAGTGAGTTGGCTAATTACAGTGGAGAATTGGTAGGTTTCATAATTAAGATTACAAAAGTCATTCTCTTCAGCATCTAATATCAGTATCATTTCTGCTCTGGGGAAGCTGTCCCTATGAGTGAAGGCCAACTCCAACTTAAAAGTGAACAAATTGGATAATGACTTCCAGAAACCATGGGCACCAAGAGCACAGAGATGACTCACCTAGGGCAATAATTCCCCTACTCCTGCCTCATTCTCCCCAAAAGGAAGCCTATGGGTTAATGGCACAGGGGCCATGAGACATGAGACCTGGATTCTATCCTAGTTTTGCTGTTGACTTTTGGTATGACTTTCAGCAAATAATTTCATCACTTTGGCCTCAGTTTCCTCATCTCAGAATAAAGAAGGCAGACTAGTTTCTAAATCCTTTTGCACTCCTTACCTTCTAGGATTCTAGGGGTTAAGAACCTGTTCCATGGACTTTCTTTCTTTCTTTTTTGTTTTTTGGAGAGGAGAAGGCACGGCAATTGGGGTTAAGTGACTTGCCCAAGGTCACACAGTAGGCTGAGTCTTAAAGGAAACTAAGTACCACCTTGTACATGAGGCCTTATTGTTGTTAGTCTCAGGCACTGTAACTCCCCCCCTCCAAAAAAAATTCAAAACAGAGAACATTACTTTGTAATTTTTTTTACAAGGTAAAAATTTTAGTACATAGTGGACATTCATATTGAATGAATATGGAATGCATTAACGGGCCATATTTTATTATTATTATTTTGCAGGGGGGAAGACAAGGCAATTGAGGTTAAGTGACTTGCCCAAGGTCACACAACTAGAAAGAGTGTCATGTGTCTGAAACCAGATTTGAACTCAGCTCCTCCACTGCACCACCTAGCTGCCCCTTGGACTTTCTGAGACATATCAGAAGGGCTCTGCCCCCAGGGTTACAAGAGGTTAAGTGATTTGACCAAGGTCAAACAGTTAATAAATGGCAAAGCCAGGACTCAAACCCACATCCTCTATCTCCAGGTCAGTGTGCTACCTGTGGAATGGGCACATCCATGTGGCTTTGTTGAAAAGTAGGGGTAACTCATCTGGAAGAACAAAAGGTCAAGAATATCAAAGGAATCAACGAAAAAAAATGTGAAGGAAGGCAGCCCAGCAGTACCAGATTTCAAACTATATTACAAAGCAGCAATCACGAAAATAATCTGGTACTGGCTAAGTAATAGAGTGAGGGAACTGTGAATAGACGAGGTACACAATACCTAGTAGAGAATGACCATTCATGTTTGATAAACCCAAAGACCTGAGTTTTGGGTACAAAAACTCACTATTTAACAAAAATTTCTGGGAAAACTGGTAAGCAGTCTGGCAGAAACTAGATATGGACCAACATATCACACCATAGACATAAAGAGTGAGATCATAAGCAAATTAGGGGGACATGGAACATCTTACTGGAAGGGAAGAATTTATGACTAATTTTGATTATATTAAATCAAAAAGGTTTTGCATAAACAAAACAAAAGCAGCCAAGATTAGAAAGAAAGCAGGAAACTGGGGGGGGGGGGATTTTACAGCAGGTTTCTCTGATAAAGGTCTCAGGAATTGAGTCAAATCTATAAAGATATGAGTCAATCACAATTGATAAATGGCCAAAGAATACGAACAGACAGTTTTCAGAAGCAGAAATCAATTGGCTAAACAGATTGTGGTATATGAATGTAATGGAATACTACTGTGCTAAAAGAAATGAGGAGCAGACAGGATTCATTACAACCTGGAATGACTTATATGAAATGATGCTGAGTGAGGGGAGCAGAAGCAGGAGATCAACATATACAATTACAGACACATGGTGTCTGTAAGGACTAACTTTGATAGACTTGACTCTTCTCATCAATTCAAGGTTCAAAGACAGCTCCAAAAGACTCATGATGGAAAAAGCTGTGCACATCCAGAGAAAGAATTATGGAGTGTGAATGCAGATGGAGGCAAACTATTGGCTCTCTTTTTTTTTCTTTTTTTCCTTCTTTTTTGGTTTCATTTCTCCATTCTCATGATTCATTCCATTGGTTATAATTCTTCTTTACAACTGGACTATTATGTAAATAAGTTCAATGTGAGGGTATATGTAGAGCCTACGTTGAATTACATGCCTTCTTGGGGGGAAGGGGGAAGGAGAGAGAGGGAGAGAAATTTTGGAATCCCAAAACCGGTGGAACTGAATGTTGTAAACTAAAAATAAAAATAATAAAAATTTTTAAAAATTAAAAAAGAAAAGAAATCAAAGCTATCTGTAGTCATATTTCTAAAATGTTCTAAATCACTGTTGATTGGAGAAATGCAAATCAAAACAACTCTGAGGAATCACCTCACACCTATCAGATTGGCTACCATGACAAAAAAGAAAAATGACAAAGACCAGAGGGGATGTGGAAAAATTGGGACATTAATGCACTGTTGCTAGTTTTGAATTAGTCCAACCATTCTGGAGAACAAATTGGAACTATGCCCAAAGGGCTATGAGACTGTGCATCCCCTTTGACCCAGCAATACTATTATTAGGTCTGCATCTCAAAGAGATTAAAGAAAAAGGTAAAAGATCGTATGTACAAAAATATTTATAGCAGCTCTTTTAGTGTTAGCAATTGGAAATTGAAAGAGTGCCTGTGTATTGAAGGATGGCTGAACAAGTTGTGGCATTTGATTGTGATAGAATACTAAACAGAATGATTTCAGAAAAATCTGGGAAGACTTGTATGAACTGATGTAGAGTGAGGTAAGCAGAACCAGGAGAACATCATACACAGTAGAAACAGTTTTGTGGGATGATCAACTGCCAATGACTTAGCTATTCCGATCAATGTAATGATTCTAAACAATTCCAAAGGACTCATGATGAAAAGTGCTATCCACCAAGAGAATTGGTAGAATCTGAGTACAGATTGAAGTATATTTTTTTCACTTTTTTATTATTATTCCTTTTTATTTTGCAACATGGCTAATATGGAAATATGTTTTGCATTATTTCACAGGTATAATTGATATCATATTTCTTGCTTTCTCAGTGGGTGGGGGAGAGGAGGAATGGAGACAGAATTCAGAACTCAATTTTTTTTGAAACTAATGTTAAAGAAGTAATAAATTTGTTTTTAAAATAATGCAAATTAACTTTAAAAAAAGAAAATTGGGTAACACTTAAGTGTGAAAGAACAAATCAACATCTCTGATACAATGGGGCATGGAGTCAAACAACCTGGGTTTGGATTTTGGCTTTGCTACTTAAAATATCTATGTAACCTTGGGCATATTATTTAGTTTCTCTGGGCCTCAGATTCCTCATCTGTAAAATAAAGGGGGGGGTGGATGAGATGGCCTGTAAGTTCCCTTCTAGTTCTAGATCTAAGAGCCTTATGGTCCTTCTGACTCTAAATGTTTGGACCCAAGTTCTATCTTTTGCCACAAATAACTTCTCTTGGCTTTGTTCTTCTGCACTGGCAGGTAGGTGGCACAATGGATAGAGCCCTGAAGTCAGGAAGATCTAAATTCGAATTCTGCCTTAGACACTTCCTAGCCATGTTACCCTGGGAGAGTCGTTTTTAACATCTTTCTCAGCCTCAGTTTCCTCCCCCGTGAAATGGGGATAATAATAACGCCTGTCTCGCAGAGGTGTTGTAAGAACCGCATGAAAGCCCATGTAAAATGCTTTGCAAACTTTATACTAGATATCTATTATGGAACAAAAGACACTCTCTCCTTCCTCCACCCCCGCCCTCCCCCACCCCGTCCTAACCAAGCCATGTCCTTCAGGCTGACATGATTCCGCCAGAAGTGGGTAGCTGGCTGCCTTTGATTCCTAGAACTGGCGCGGGCCCGGATTCTATTACAACTGTGTTACTCATGCTGCGTGTGCCAAGAGGCGGCGCGCGGGGGGAAGTTGGGGGGAGCTAGAGTGAATACTGAAGCTACCTAACTAGAAAAAATAAATAAAAGAAACTTTCCTCCTGACTGTGGCTGGGTGGGCATTGGATCGCGCCGGCCCCAAGTGTCATCTCTGACTGATGGCTCAAATGCTCTATTTCAATCTGTTCAAAGTTACGCAATAAGAGTCCCTTTTTTCTTCCCCCAAGGCTTGTCATATAGACGAGCCATTAAGTCGGCAGGCACCAGTTGTCTGGCACTGCGACGCAACTGCAGTTTCACAAGGTTTAGCAGACGGTCTATAAAAGTGCTTTCTTTTCCACCAAACCCCCACAAAAATGCCAAAGCTCCCACTGCCGCCCAAAAAAAGACTGTGCTTTATACTGCACTGAAACCTGGTACAGTATCCAGGATCTGCAAATGTCCCCAAGCTGTTTTCAAAGGCTTTAATTAGAAGCAGCAAAGAGGGGGGTTTATGTTCTGAGTTACCCGTGAAAATAATCTGGGCAACTCAGAACCCATGAAAGGGAGGCTAATGGAGAGGGGAAGCAGGTCTGGCAGACTGGAATTCCCGGGAGGTTTGGGGGAGAGGGGGTACAAAATTGCTAAGTGACCTTACGCTTAACCTCCCTCCCTGCCTTCACAATTTTTTGTTGTTGTAGTAGTTTAAATATTGTCTTCCCTGCCTACCTCGGAGCATTGCTATAATGGATGACGCAATGAGTTCTGGACCTATGCATTCATAAGAAATAAGAGTTCTTTAAAATCTCCCTGTTTTTTAGGCTGTGAAAGTGAACGACTTTTTAAAAAATTAATTACTGAGACCAAACTGGCACAATTTTCAGGGAAACTCTCTAGCCTTGTAAAAGTGGAAGTGAAAATTCCCAGCAGGGAAAGAGATATAAATGTTTTCTTTAGTTCTCAGTTGTGCATGCTACAGCTCATTGCAAACCTCCTTGCAGCTAGTCTCATGTTCTCAGACCTCCCTTTAGAACCTCTTTTGAGAAATAATGATAATAATTCTTTCCTGTTCTACAAAGACTTTCAAGTGTCCTACAGATATTAAGTAATTAATCCTCCCCACTCCCTCAGGACGTTTAATCACTGGAGGATCTCAAAGCACTCTATAAATACACCTTGAGTCTCACCAAGTCCCAGAGCTGGAGGTAAGCATAATTTACTAAACTGTTATAGGCCCAAGGCTACGTAGTAATAACACAACCACATATTTATAAAGTACCTGTATCTAAGAAGCTCAAAGCCCTTTATAGAAATCATCTCAGCCTTCATAACATTTGTCTTTCCCTATCTCCTCTCTTCCTCAACGAATTCAATTAAATCAACATTTATTGAGCACCATCTCTGAGCAAGGCATAGTGCTAGGTGATGCAGAGAACGAAAAAGCAGAGGTTCTTAACCCTCAAGGAAACTATAATCTAGAAGAAGCCGACAACAGATGAAATGATATAATGTAATGCTGTGATTTGGTGGGGGAAATGGGCATCTAGGCACTACAGTGGATAAAGTGCTAGGCCTAGAGTCAAGAAGACTCATCTTCCTGAATCCAAATCTAGCTGTATGAGCCTGGGCAAGTCCCTTAACCTTGTTTGCCTCACTTTCCTCATCTGTAAAATGAGCTGGGGAAGGAAATGGCAAACCACTCCAGTATCTTTGCCAAGAAAACCCCAAATGGGGTCACAAAGGGTCACAAAATGGCGTCATGAGTGAAACTACTGAACAAATGGTAGGAAAAGCACTGAACAAGTCAGGAGAAAGAAATCTAGGTTCCCTGGAGACTCTCCTACCCTTAGGGTAGGGACCATTTTGTTATGTCACTGGCACTTAGCACAGTGCCTGAAACATAGTAGGTACTTTAAAATGATTGTCGATTATCAATTGATTTTTAAGTGCCTACTATGCACCAGACACTGTATTAGAAGATTGAGATTAGAAGTTGCCTGAGAATTTGGAGAACCAAATACAAAAACAAAACAAAACAAAACAAAAGGATGTAGTCCCTGTCCTCAAGGGGCTTACATTCTTAATGGAGGACTATAATACATACACAGACAAGTACATACAGGATGTCCCCAAAGTCTTAGTGCACTGTTAAGTTTTAATAGCTTCATTTAATTGTTTTATTTAAACTATTAAAGCTTAAAAGTACACTAAGACTTTAGGGACACGATGTATAAAGTATATATAATATTATACATAGGAATTTCAAGAAGGAGAGTGTACTCTCAATCTATCAAGAAGCATTTATTAAGTCCCTACTGTGTGCCAGGCACTGTGTTAAGTGCTGGGGATGCAGTTAACAAAAAATGGAACTATCCCTACTTTGAAGGAGCTCACATTCTATGGAAGGGAGACAGCATGTAAATAGGAACAGAGTAAATACAAAATAAATATAGATCCTGTGGTGTCTATGGACAAGTGATACCCTCTCTAAGCCTCGGTTTCTTCACTTGTAAAATACAGAAAGTAGCAATAATAATACTTAGCTCATAGGACCACCGTGGGGCTCAAATGAGCTAATGTCTGCAAAGTAAGTGAACACTTTAAAGCGATATATAAATGTCAGCCATTATTATGGTGATTGATGGCGATGCACGGTGGCAAACGGAAAGTACACGAGAGGGATATAAACAAACTATTTTTAAAAAAGAGTCTCTTCAAGGAGGAAAGGTTCCTTCTTATCTCAGCATCCGCCACTGGTTCATCTGACTCTGTCCATGGCCTGAGTGTATCTGGTGCTGTCACATCCTACGCAGCTGTTTTTAAAGGTTTTAATTAGAAGCAGCAAATGGGAGGTTTATGTTCTAAATTTCCATGAAAAAAAAAATCAGAGACAATTCTAAACCTTGAAGACGGATGATGCCGGCCAGGGGAACAGGTCTGGGATCCCCTTTCCAGGCAGATCACAAAATGGCAAACTGTCTTTCCAGACTGATTTCACATGACTGCCCTCCCACCCCAGGCCAGCTAGGTTCCAGCCAGACGGACGGATTTGTGGTTTCCTCTGTGTGACATCCCACCTCCCACAACAGTACCTTTGTTTAAGCTGTCCTTCATGGCTAGAATTCTCTCCCTTCTTACATCCACCTCCTAGAATCATTTCAAGACTCCCTTTGAGACGGAGCTTAGGTGCCCTTCCTAAACCTGCTAGTTGTTAGCATCCCCCCAAACCCTGAAAATTATTTAGCATTTAATTGTAAGTTATATATATATATATATATATATGTAGATATGTTACCCATGCATGTGTATTTTGATATCCACATACATATATGGATGTGTATATATGTATATATATGTACATACACACACACATATATAAATATATATATGAATCACTTTTTAAAGGATTTCAGAACTCAATGTATAGGAGAACCAGAACAAGAATCCAAGGTTCCCAACTTGTTCTGGGTATGAGCAACTGCTCTAACCATTAGGCACATTTTCTCTTCATTAAAAAAATATACAAAAGGTTCTAAATCCTAAATTTAGTATTGGAATGGGTTTTTATGGTCATCCAATTCAACTTTCTCATTTTAGTGATATCATAGGGTAGGGGGAAGGGTAGAGAACACTGACTGGAGTCAGAAGACCTGGGTTCAAATCCTGATTCTGATGTTTACCCAGGTGATATTGGGCAAGACATTAATCTCCCCACATCTTGGTTTCATCACTTGTACAATGAGGGGATTATACAAGATGGCCTCTGAGATTTTTTCTAGCTTTAGAGCTATTATCCTTAGAATCCTACAGATGAGGAAACTGAGATACTGAGGAATTAAGTGACATAACAAGCCTTAAGTGACAGAACCTGAATTTGAACCCAGATCTGAAGCAGCCTCATTTCAACTGAATTGTCTTGAGACTGGTAAAGGGGAAAGCCTAAATGTGCAGGAGCAAAATCAGAGGTTTCTCAGCTACTGAGGCAGAAGGGTTTGCTCCCTAGGAATTCTGAAAGAGCAATGGTGGTTGTACTGTGGTTATTAAGGCCATAGGAGAGGACAACATGAATCTAGAGCTATGGATTTTTTTTTGACAGAACCTGACCTCATGAAATTGTTGTTCGTTATCAGTCAGGAAAAGGGAGGGAGAAAAGCAGTGTACTTAGACAGATTCATTTTATAAGTATTGGGTATTGGAAATGGAGCATACAAATAATGGCAGAGTTATTAGCCACTTGACCCCAAGACAAGTAGGGCCACCTGGCCCAGACTCTCAGCCAAGGTCCTAGGCCCAGGAGTCCCACATGGCCTCCAGGAGCCAATGAAGAGCTAAAATCACTTCCAAGGGATACATTTGAGCCCCTATCAGTGGAAAGCTCTGTCTTTGGACCAAGGCCAAAATTTGGGTGTTTTCTTGCTTTGTAGTTCTCTCTCTCTAACTATGAGGGCTTCTGCCTTTCAAATTCAGGATCCTCAGAGGATGGGATGGGGCCAGATCTTGTGAAGCTGCAGGTACTCAAGGTAGCCCCGAGGAACCAATTTACCTCCAGCACTAGGGCTTCTGCCCTCTGCAATCTCTTCTCCCCCTCTGGAGAGCTGTCAGTCAGTAACCTTTTACCCTTTCAAGTTTAATCTGTTTGCCCTGAATTTGGGCAAAGAAACATATGAAGGAAGGAGGAAGAAGATTAAAAATGTCACCAAATTGCCTTGCCCCTGAGATTATCCCTATCTTATCCTCAATATATCTTATTTGTACATACATAATTGTTTGTAGTTTATCTCCCCCATTAGAATGCCTTAAGAGCAAAACTATCTTTTGCCTTTCTTTGTATTCCCAGCACTTAGTGCAGTATCTGGCGCATAGTAGGTGCTTAATAAATGTCAGTTGACTGATCAAAGAGAAAATGTTTAAAAAGGAAAGACCAGTCTGGGAAGAAGAAGAAGAAGAAGAAGAAGAAGAAGAAGAAGAAGAAGAAGAAGAAGAAGAAGGGATGAGTATATAACACACAAATTTCTATAAATAATTAGGTTTCTGCTCTATTGAAACGGCTCTTTCAAGATAACCATTTACTCTTAATCACCCAATCCAATGGCCTTCTCTCATTCTTCACCCTCCTTTATTTCTCTACATCATTTAATTATTATTATTCTGTCTTCCTTTGGCTGCAGGGAACATATATTATCTTGGTTCTCCTCCGACCTCTCTCACCATGGCTTCTCTGTCATATTTGCTCATCCTCTCCTTGATCTCTTAAGGGATGTGGTCCCCTGGGGTCTTTCTTAGTCTTTTGTCATTCTCCCACTACAGTCTCTCCAGTGACAGTCTCACTGACTCCCATAACTTCAACTACCACATCTAAGCAGATGATTCCCAGATCTATATCTACAGCCTTGACCTCTTTTCAGAGCTCAGACCCAGATTTTCTGAGCTTTCTTCTGTCAGTAGATAAAATTTAGAGATCGCTTACTGTTCTTGTTTATTGCCCTCACCCAGGAACATGAGGACTTCAGCATCTGGCACTCCCTCACTTATGACCACCAACTCCTTTGCAAGCACTGTAGGCTGACCGGGCTTCAAAAAATAGAACAGCTTTACTTACACAGAAAGGACATGGATAGGACTCACATCCAAGCCCACAGAGATGGCAAGAGAGCTCCTCTCCCTTCCAGTTTTCAAGTTCTTATATAGTTTCCATGTCTTTGAGCCTTGCGTGGGAACCAAGAAAGAAGAGAAGTCAGCCTTGCTGTTCTGCCTTTCATCATGGCCTTTGCTACCTCCACATGTTCATTCAGTCTACCCCTTATGCTTGAAATGCATTCCTCCTTCATTTCTACCTGGTGAAATCTTTCTCTTCCTTCAAAGCCCAGCTCAGGGGCCTCCTCCTCTCTGAAGTCTCTCCCACATCTCCTTACCCCCAGTCAAAAGTGATCTCCCTATCCACAAAATTTTCCTAGTCCTCTTTTTACTTGATTTCTCCTTTTCAACAGCCACAGTGTAGATTGTTTGTATCATGCTTCTTTTTATACATGTCATGTCCCATTCCCTTCTGTCTCCTCTGGGAGATTGATCCATTAGTCATCTCTCGGTTTCATGCATCTTCAATCTCCCCGGATCCTTTCTCTGTCTATAAAGTGCTCAGTTCTCCTTGTCCTAAAAATAACCTTCCTCTGACCTCGCTACCATGTGTTAGATAAATGATTATATACGATAAGGAATGACAAGAGAGAAAAGAGCAAAGAAGGACCAGGAGGCACAGACTCCTGATTCTGGGCACCAGCCATGCATCTGGAGTGCTTTGCTAAGGCCCAGGCCACATACACATTGACTCTCTCAATACCTGCTATAGCTACAAGTAAAGGAGAACAATCCAAATAGCTGGGAAATGTTCTTTTCAGAGAAATGACCATTGCTGCTTACCTGCTACTGCTCCCTTAGCTCAGCCACCAGGTTGTGAAACAGGAAGGAAAACATTCAATTTTCCCACTTGACACATCCAATAATAATTATGCACTGCCTTGTTCTGTGCTTTGATTTACCCGTTTCTAAATACTTTCCTCCCCTTGCTCAGCTAATTTGAATGCTAGAATACTTTGATATTTCAATGGATCTCATGCTTTCTTCTGTGAGTAGTCCCGTCCACAGGTACAGACTGTAACCCCTCCAAGCCTTCACCTCATGAACAGCTCTTGTCTGTGTGCCTCTAGAAACCTTCCATAGAAGGTTCCCTCAACACACTACGAGTGGGTCTACTAGATCCCTTGACATCATGAGAGCACCACTCCGTCCCCCAACATCTACCCATTCTCCTTTGCCTATTCTACACAATCAGCCCATTTTCTGGACTGTTTTTCTAGACCTACACCTTCTCTGTTGATATTTTTACCCACAATTCATGTGTGCAATAATTCTATTGCTTCTATTCTAAGAAGAGAAATACCAATTTCCCCAAATACTCTGAACTGAAGTAATAATGGTGACAGTGATTCACCATGAATTCATTTTGAACAAAAATGTAATAAGCACCTACTATATGCTACATATAGCAGATACAAAGACAAGAGTGAAAAATAGTCCTTGCCTTCAAAAAGGTTATACTCTACTGAATACAATTACAGCTACCGGTATTCATTAGAATCATTCTTTGTGTGCAGAGTTTTATATTTTCTCTGTATATATTTGTTCTATATGTGCTCCTATCTCTCTCAATAGAATACAAACTTCTGGAGAGTAGGGACTTTTCATTTTTTGTATCCGTATCCTCAGTGCCCAGCACAGTGCCTGGCACATGATTGGTTGGTTGTTGTCTTTCATTCTCAAAGAAGACCAAAATGACATCACTATGTTGGAGTCAAGGTATTGATGTGTGGGTTCTAGTGTCCTGAAAGAAAATCACTCAGACAGTTCTTCAAGTTAAAGAAAGGCATTTATTAGGGTGATGCACTGTGTCCAACTGCGCCTGATCAGACCAAACAATCTTGAAAGGTTCTACTATACACCAGGCACAAACAATCCATATGATCATTTGGAGTGGAGATGTCTCTGAATTTGTGCATCTCACCTTTCCGGCATGTAGTAGATGTTTTATAAATGTTGGCTCTATTTTGTACCTTTAACCCCTGTGATAGAAGATGAGATATATTTTAATATATTTTATATGTGTTTTACATAAATTTTGAATATTGTCTATTCTAAAATATAATGTATTGCATCCCATATTATATGTTTTATAATATATGACATTATAATGTTTTTGTAATACATTGTAACATTATATTGTATATTATATATTGATGTAAGCCAATATTCCTAACAAGTACTGCTGTGTCTTGTGTTTTACAAGGATTTGGTTCCCTATAGGTCCCTGGGAAGACAGGTGTGTAGCAGAAGTGTTCTCTAGTAGCAACCTTGATGAGGTAGAAAGGAGTGCTCAAGGCAGATGGAGCAAGCAGGATGCAGGATGTGTGAAATGGCAGAAGATACAGGAGGATGTGACCTGCCAGAAGAGTGATCAAAGAAGACAATGCATTGAAGTCCTCCACTGTGAACTTACCTGTGTGCTTTCACAAAGCACCCCAATTACCCAATATTCCAGAATAACTCTTCCCCTCCCCTTTCCTGTTCCTTTTGCTTATCTGTATGGACTCCCGAGCTGTACCCTTCTTCTCTCTTTCATGTTCTCCTTGCTTTTTTGCATGACAAAGGTACCTTCGGATTACCTGATATCCCAGGCATTCCAGAGCCAGGCCTGCCCCTTTCCTTCCCCCATCCCATCGTGCTATATATAGACCAGATAGCTAACCCCAAGAATTGCTCTGCCTCCCTTAGGGGAGTAGGGCCCACCACCTATGCTCTTTCTTTCCCATGCAGAATCAGGGCCCACTTGGGTGCATCACCCCAATGAATGCCTTTCTTTAACTTGAAGAACTGTCCAAGTGATTTTCTTTCAAGACACTAGAACCCACACAACTATACTCCATCATTTCTGGTGGCACTCCAACATTCTTGGGGTGCACCCTGAACTTATTAACCTGATGAGGCTTTGTAGAAGATACCACATGTGTGGTATAGACTATGACTCCTGTTTTGAAGGATTCCTTTTTGGGGGAAAGTGCCCTCCAGTATCCAGACAATGAATTGTAAACAGCTTAGCTCTCTGTAGTGATTTTTGTCTCAATGCCAATCTTCTTTATATCTCCTCTGGCAGTTATCACAGTGCTTTGTACACAATAGGGGCTTAATAAATATACATTGAGTTAAGTTTAATGGAATTGACCAGGGGAATTCTAACTTCATAATTACACATCAGCTTATTCTCTCCTTCCCTTCACAAGAAACCTTTCTGAGGCTCACCTGTGGGAAGATATTACAGCATTTAACACCCAAGGGACCTTAGAGATCATCTAATCCAGGCCCTCCATATAACACAGGAAATGGAAGATCAGAGTTAAAATGGCTTGCCCAAATGATCTGCTGACACTGAAAATAAAAGAAAAAGAAAAAAATTGGTAAAGCTAAAGACATTATCTCAGATTACTACCTCTTCTCAGAGAAACAAGGTAAAGCCATCCAAAGCCGTCACACAAGAAGAAATAATAGAAACCACATCAAACAGCAAACATTTGATCCCCTTTCTGAAGGGAGAGATATGGCAGCCAAGGGCAGTGCTAGTTTAGAGAACAAACCCATTCATAAAACATGGTAGAAGAGGATAACGGAGGGTTATGAGCAGCACCCCCTCATGCATCAGAGGAAAACAGTAGAAGGGAAAATGAGTCTTAAGAAAGCCTGGTGTGATAAGGTCACAGAGGTAATTAGGAACAGAGCCAACATTGAAATATGCATCCTCTGACTCCAAGCTCAATGTTCCTGAAAACAGGTTGCTAACTATATTTGCACCCATGGTTAATGTGCCCATGGCTACCATCTCAGAGTAGACTCAGAAGAGAACAATGAATGTCCCCTGTATTTTCTTTTTTTTTCCCCAATGTTCCATTGATGCTTTGGGGAAGACAATTTCTCCATATTTATCCTATTTCCT
This sequence comes from Phalanger gymnotis, assembly GCA_028646595.1. Taxonomy (NCBI): domain Eukaryota; kingdom Metazoa; phylum Chordata; class Mammalia; order Diprotodontia; family Phalangeridae; genus Phalanger; species Phalanger gymnotis. Next base: position 262,927,755 of record CM053624.1, read on the forward strand.
AGAACTGACACCTCCCTTATAAAAAAAAATGAAATTTAAAAAAACCCTTAAAATCCAATACAATGACTGTCTGACCTTGTATACAACATGCTCCCCCCAAAGTCCTCCACTAAGTAGAAGGAAAAGAACAAGCCTTTATTAAGCACCTATTATGTGCTGAGCATTGGACTAAGAGCTTTACAGATATTATTTCATTGGACTGTCACGACAACTCTGGGAGGAAAATGCTATTTTTGTTTTTGTTTTATTTTATTTTAGTTAGATTTATTTTTATTCCCAATGTTATTGTCAAGGAAACTGAGGCAGAGATTAAGCTTCTTGTCCAGGGTCACACAGCTAATAAGTGGCAGAAATTGGATATGTACTCAGGCCTTCTTGACTCCAGGTCCACTTCTCTATCCCCTAGCTAGGATAGAGGTATGTTTCATTGTGTTCTCTATGGAACAAGCAACTGTTTTTATAACTGTTTTCCCTGATTTGCTGTAATAGCCTTCCCTCTAGAAGCTGGCATGCAACAGTTATACCAATAATTCAAAAAGCTAACACAGGAAATGCTGCTAAAGTCTTTACTAAGGCCTGGGCTTGACTTCTGTCTCTGGTGCGTGAAGGCTTGGAGGGAAATTATGAGGCCTCTTCTATCTATGGATCTCTATCTTCTCTGGTCACAAATTTACATTTAGAACCAAACACAAGTAGGGTTGCTCTCCAGTGGTCCCACTCAGATGCTCCCCTTCAGCCCTGTTGAATAGGCTTTTTTCTTTAAAGCTTTGCTGCCTGGCACTACACTATAAGCTCTTCTGAATTAACATGTCCCTTGTAACTAAAAACAAAACCCAAAATCCAATATAATGACTGTCTGAGATTGCATGCAACGTTCTGTCCCCATAATCTCCCACTGGGAAGGAACAAAGAAGGGAGAGAACAAGCATTTATTAAGCACCTATTTTTTGCCAGGAATTGGGCTAAAAGCTTTACAAATCTGTGGCACCATGTTTGCCACATGTGGTAGAGACTCAATAAATTTTTGTTAAATTCATGCCTGATAATGCCTTTGAGGTTGAAAATAATTCACTCCTATGGACTAGCCTCAGAGTCCATAAATTCTTCAGGCTCCAACAGGAGCTCCCAGGTATACAGTTTACCTTGCTTATGCAACCAAACAGACCAACTCTGAAACCCCAAACATTTACTTGGTCCCAGAAGTATTTACCCATCTGTTCTGCTTCCTTCTTCCAACTCTCACTGGCCAGCTTTTGAAAAACAGCCAGAAATTTTTTGTTCAGCCTCACTTCCACTGAAGAAGTTAGTTCAAGATGGATGGGAAGTTCTCAAGAATAAAATTCTATTACCCATTTGTACAAAACATTTAGAGAAACTCTTTTTGTGGTAGCAAAGAATTAGAAACTAAACTTATCAACTGGGAAATGGCTGAGAAAATTATGGTATCTGAATGTGACAGAATACTATTGTGCCACAAGAAATTATGAATGGGGCAGTTTCAAAAAACCTGAAAGACTTGTATGAACTGATGCTGAGGGAAGTGAGCCAAACCAGAAGAATGATGTATACAGTAACAATATTGTGAAGACAAACAACTTTAAATGACATAAGAACTCTGATCGATGCAATAACCAAGCATAATTTCAAAGGTCCAATGATGAAAAATGCTACACATCCCCTGACAGAGGGGTGGTGGACCCAGGCTGACAAATGAGACAGGCATTTTTGGGATATAGATAATGTGGGAATTTGTTTTGCTTAACTACATATTTTTACAAGAGTTTAGTTTTCATTTTTATTTTTCTCAATGAGAGGAAGGCACAAGGGAGGAAAAAATAGCTTTTTCTTCATTAAAAAATTAAAGTTAGTCTTTAAAAAGAATGAAATTCTGAAATTCAGAGAGAAACAATTACAACAAAAGATATAAAAGGTTGATTGTGTAATGAGATGGATGTGAATGCACCAGGAAATTACCAATCAACTTAGAGATTTTTACAAGACATGTCCAAAAGACAGAAGCAAAGGAAGATAATGGAAGATGAATTTAAAAATGTAACCTGGTCATGTAAGAATAGTGTCCAAAGTGCTAAAGCTCAGAATCAACTGAGGCTGTCACAGAAAGCTGAGGATAATAAAAATGCAGTTTTTAGTTCTTAGTTTAGCCCCTACTAGAAGACTCAAGGGATAGGCTGCTGGGGCTAGACAGGACTTCTGATAACTGATGACAGGGAGAAGGTAGAGCTACTTAACTCTTACTTTGGTTTTGTTTCGTCTGCCGATGAAGATGAACTTTTTTAGACTAGAAAAGGTAGAACCAAAAAGGCTAAGAGGAAAGTGACACCCAAGGTAAGTAAAGGAAGAGAGCAACTGTCTTTGAATAGTTCTACATCCCAAATTACCGAAAAAGAATCCTAGGAATAACTACTAAGTCAATTTAGATTACTTCTGAAAGACTGTGGCAAGGAAAGGTGCCATAGGAATAAAGAACTATTTCTCATAAAAGGCAAGAGAATGGAGTCTGAACACAAGTCCATGAGCCTGAGTTTGATTGCTAGCAAAACTAGACAGTCATATTAGAGGGTACCTAGAAAAGGAAGCAGCATTCACAAGAAGTCAGCACAGCTTCATCAAGAATGGGTAATGCCAGACCACTATTTTCTTTTTTCAGATTACTAGACTGGTAGATCCAGGGACTACTGTAGTTTATCTAAAATTTAGCAAAACATTCTATATCTCCCATGCTATTCTCGAAGAAAAGATAGAGAGATATAAACTAAATAATGGACTTGATTTTAGCCCAAACAGGCCTGACACAATTAGGAAGACTCAGACTTGATTGAATGGCTGGACTCGGAGAATGTTCATCAGTCGTTCAACGTCATCTTGAAAAGAGGTCTCCAGGGGAATGTTTGGCCCTCTGCCGTTGAACGTTTTTATCAGTGACTTGGATAAACACATAAGCAGCATGTTTATTAAATGGGTAGATGACACGAAGCTGGAACGACTAGGAAGCACGTTGATTGTACAATAAAATCAGGTTCCATAAAGATCTTGACAGGTAAGAACATTGATCCACATAGGAGAAGATAAAAACTTAATGGGGTAAATATACAGCAACACATTTGGGTTTTTAAAAATCAACTTCATAAAGTTAAGTGACTTGCCCAGAGTCACACAGCTAGGAAATATCTGATTTGAACTCAGATCTTTTCAACTCTGGGTCTAATGCTCTACTCCCTGTACTTTCTAGCTACCATACTATATTCTGCCCTAGTCAGACCACATCTGGAGTATTATGCTTAGTCCTGGGAGCTACATTATAAGAATGACATTGGAGGACATCCAGAGAAAGGGCACACACTATAGTGAAGGAACCTGAATTCATGTCCCAAAGAATCCATTGGAAGAAATGGGAGTATTTAGCCTTGAGAAGACTCAGAGGAGACATAATATCTATCTTCAAGTATCTGAATAACTGTCACGTGGAAGGCAGATTAGATTTGTTTTTCTGGGCCCCAGAATACAGAAGTACAATGAGTAGAAATTGTAGAAAGGTGAACTGTAGGGGTCTCTCTTACCCCCTACTCCCAGGCCTTTGTCCAGCAAAGGCCTGATCTCGTGGGCAATGAATGAGGAGGGAAGCAAAGAGATGGTGAATAGCTCCATTTAATAAAGTCAGTGACTAGATTTTTATAGCCTTCATTATGTAGTACTAGGACTGCCTTGGTCCGCCTACTCTCCGCTTACTTTCCACCTATTCTCCTCCCCTTTCCTTCCCGCGCTCTCCCCATGATTCACCTGTGCACAGGTAAATCCGGAAAAGAACCCTGCACCACGTTGCCAACAAGGGTGAGACCCTTCCTCCAGACTCCATCTTGTTCCTCCCATACCTAAGAGCCCTGAGGTTTCTCAGTCGGCGTCTGGGCGTGGAGGTCCAACGATGTTTGGGGTAGGCTCTAACTTGTCCCGTTACAGTGAACTTTGCTCACTAACCATCCCTATAACTTTCTGGAGTAAAGTAGCTCTCCCTGGCCTCTACTGCCCTTTATGTATTGGGCCTGCCACTAAAATGTAAGCTCCTTCAGGTCAGGGACCTATATTTGCTCTTTGTATTAGTACCCTCAGTGCTTACCACAATTCTGGGCACATAGTAAGCATTTAACTAATGTATTTTCATTCGTTCATTCATTCATTCATTCATTCAATTGAAGAGAGAGTGAGGCTGACTATTTTGTGCAACTCTGCCTCACTTAAATCCAATTCACCTCAAGTCAAGATGTCACCCCACGATGTCACTGGTTCCCTTCGACGAAGGATGAACAACAACATTCAAATTAAGCAAAAGCTTGTGGAATGGGCTGCCTCAGGAGTTAGTAGGTTCTCTCTCTCATTTCTTCTTCTGTCTCCCTGTCTCTGTCTCTACCTCTCTCTGTCTCTGTGTGTCTCTCTCCTTTTCTCTCTCTCTCCCTTCTCTCCTTTCTTTTCTCTTTTTCTCCGTCTCTGTCTCTGTGCCTCTGTCTCTGTGTCTGTCTCTCTGTCTGTCTGTTCCTCTCCTCTCCCTTTCTCTTTCTCCCTTCTCTCTTCTCTCCTCTCTTTTTCTCTGTCTCTCTGTCTCTGTCTCTCTGTCTCTATGCCTCTGTCTCTCTCTCTGTCTCTGTCTCTCTGTCTCTCTCTGTCTCTCTGTCTCTCTGTCTCTCTCTCTCTCTCTTTCTCTCATCTCCTCTCTTTCGCTCTCTCTTTCTCCATAGTGGATGATCATTGTTCAAATGCAAAGAAGATTTCTGTTCAGGTACGGGCTGAACTAGATAAACTCCAAGGGCTTTTCCATCATTGAGGATCAATGATTCTTATGCCAGCACCTGTAAAATTGATCTAAATGACCAGCCAACCAGTTGAGTCATAGGTCTCAAGGAAAATTAAAATCCTAACTAATCCTCAAAAGAAAACTTTCACTGAGAATGTTTGGTCAGGGCCTGAGCCTCCAGATATAATTAAATGAGCTTGTTCACCAGATTGGAGGAGGGAGAGGAAAGAAGAAGACCACAGAATTAATGACTGAACCTGAATAAGAGCTAGTCTGCAGGAGTCCCAGCTGACCCAACCCTGTGTTCTCAGCTCTGTCTGAGTGGCTCAGAAGGGCTCCTTATGTCAGGAGTTTCTGGATTTAGGCTGACAAGTAGAGCCAGGAAAAGTGAAAGGTTTACTGGAATCTACTCCTTTAGAAAGCTATATCAGTGGGAAGGGGAGAGAGGAAGGAGACCAAAAGAGAAAGCAGAAAAAAAGAATGTAGAGCCACAGAAGGAAGGGAGAGGGGACATCCATTGCTTTAGGCCCCTCCAATCTTACTTCTCTAGTTCAGTATAATCAAGTTAAGCCTCAAAAGCTGTAAAAGAGGAATTCACCCAGTGGAGGTGTGAAGAGGAGCCATTCCAGGAATAAAGACACAGAGGTGAGAAAACTCTGATTGTATCATTCGATTCTTTTTTTTCCTAAAAACCACCTGAATGTCTTGTGCAGAAAAAACTTAGGTACTCTTGGACAAGGTAGATTGTATTTTGTAATGGTGGAAATCTGTCTGCTACCCCCATGTCTGGAATGTATTCCTACTTTCCCCCTGCCTTTTAAAATCCCCAGATTGCTTAAAGATTCAACTGAGCAGTCACCTTCTGGATTTTTCCAATTTAACCCTTTTTCTAGTTGTCAATTCTCTCTCCCTCCAGATGTTACTGACTTATCTAGGCACATGTGGTATCACTGTTCCCCTTGCCCTAGTATAATATGAGATCATTGAGGGAAAGGAATGTTTCATTTTAATCTTTGCAGCCCCAGCAGCCAGTGTAATGCCTGATTCAGTAGGGGCTTAATAAAATTAAAGCGCAATGGATTCTTAAGACTCGTATTACAACCCTATCTTACCTTCGAGTCAAAGGGTTTCTGGAGGGTTCACACAGAAACCACAGAGAACAGGATGCTCTGGCTTCATGGCATAGGGTAAAGGAGAAAGAAAGCCAAAGAACAAAAGTAAACTGTTTGCTTAGGAAGAAATCCTGACCCAGCAAAGTTCTCAGGAATTAGCATCTCTATAGCCAAACAAAGCTCAGGAACAACAGAATATTCAGCTAATTAGAGTCTCAAACCTGAGAAGCTGGCACTATGTGCTCTGGTGGGATCTTGTCCTGGAAACTAGAAGAGGTGAGTTCTAGTGTTGACCCTGTGATTAGTCACTCTGAGGCCTTGGACAAGTCATTTATACCTTCTGCGCCTCAGTTTATCCCTCTGTGAAATGCAAATAAATACTGTCTTCCTTGTCCTGATCATCTTACAGGGTTGTTAAAAAGAATCATAGATTTAGAGCTGAAGGAGACTTTAGATGTTATACTGATGGGGTCTAAGCTCTGGGAGTCCCCTTAAACTCTCCTCGAATCTTCCCACTTGATCTGGCATTTGCCTGAGACCATAAGCTTTCCATTATCACAATGTCCAAATCTGTTACCCTTAAACCAGCCTAGCTCTCCTCTCCAGGTAGCCTTCAGCTACTTCCCACCCTTAATCCCATTCCTGGAGTCTGACCTCTAATCACCCCAGCTTGCTTAGACTCCTCCTCAGGACCCTCCCTAAGACTCTCCTCCCATCACCCCAGAACCACTCCTAGATCCCTCCCACAGTCTTTCTGTATATAATATCCATCTTGCCTCCATGAAGGTGCTCAGATTCAGTCTAACGGAGATTCAATCTGTCCTGCTTATGCATCACAAATGCTCAGATTCCTTAAGAGCCTAGCAAATGGTGAGATTTCTTAAGAGTCTGGCCAATATGGCAGATCTTTAATAAATTTTGTTTTTTTTTCTTTGGCTGAAAGAAGGCTTGGGTCAAACTCATTCAGGCAGGACCCAGCATGTCAGTATTTTGGGGTCTCCAGCACCCCTAAAATCTCAACAATCTCCATAAGACCTCATCATTTTACAGATTCAGGAACTGATGCCCAGAGAGGTCAGTTGATTTTCCCAAAGTCAAATGGGACTGTGGCAAAATGGGATTTGAACAATTCAATGTCTTTTCCACAAGGTTGTGGTGCAATGACATAATACAATAAAGTATATGAAAATTTTGTGGCATGGTGATTTCCCTTTCCCCAATAGAACAGAGGCTCCTTGAAGACAGAAACTCTTTTGTCTTTGCAGCACATAGCTCTGGGCTTACTTCCTCAGTCTACAGTCAAATTGTCAGATTGGATCACAAGACTAAGACCTGAACCCTGGGGTTCAGGGGAATGTCTTTCTAATGTGATTACTCTCAAGTCCCTATACAATGTGCTCCCCAAATTTAATCACCAGTTACCATCTCCCCAACATAATCAAACAAGTGATTACTGTCCCCAATATCACTTTGACCAGTTCATCTCTCTTTAATATCAATTAGCCAATTAACATCAATTAACTTCTACAAAGAGATATTTACAGAGAAATAGAGCAAGAACCAAAGGATATAAACCCCTGAAACAGTGAATCCACTTTCTTCTACCACCTCAAATCCCTTGGGAGAGTGGTCTCGAACTTAAAGTGGTGATGACTAACATTCTTCCCCATCAAAGCTCACTTTTGGGTGCAGCATAATATTTTCAATCCTTAGTAACAGTAAGAACAAGAAAGAATAGGCACAAAGAGTAAAACAACAAAAAAAAAGAAATGGTAGTGCATTAGGTTCACAGCCCCACGGTGGTTGGGTAGGGAGAGAAGGCAGCTACTGTTGTCACTATTTCTCCTTCCCCATCCAAAGGCTCCTTCCTTAACCAAAGGCTTACCACTTCTTTATTCAAAAACTACCAAGAGGAAAGGGAGATTCCATCTCTTCCAGCCTTTTGTATGCACACTCCTTTTCACCTTAGCAGCCAACTAAAAAGCCTTTTCATTACCATACAGTATGCCAAAAGGAAACAGTTGGGATACTTACATACAGTATGAATTGGGGAAAGCCCCCCCCCAATATGAATGACTGTAGTTTGGTACCAGGCAGGGTATAAGACATACTCTAAGGACTAGGCCCTCAGTGACCTATCTCCTAATGACCTACCCAACCTCCATAACATATCAGTATCTTCAGCTCTTAGCTCAGGTCCTAGACTGATACAGCAACACCTTAAATGCTTCTTGAATAAACTAGTCAAGTCCAACCAATGAGCAGGACTCTGTGCAAACTAACTCTTGAAAACAGTGGACCATTTTAGTCCAGGTTTGGGAAGAATAAAGGTTCTAAGGACTGTTTTTCTTTCTTCTAGCCTATTGTCTGATGGAGTTTGTTTTCCTCCTGTGGAAAAAACATGCACATGCATTAAGTCAAAGGCAAATAAATGGAAGCTCAGATCTTGTTCATTTTCTTTTCAACCATGGTTTTTAGATCTGGTTCCTTCCAGGGACCACAGTGGGGGAAAGCAAGAAATGAGTCCTGTTTGTCTCACATGGAAGTGATCTGTCGAATTCTATGACTAGATACTAAAGCTCTGTGCCTGATGCTAGTCCTGACATTGCTTACGATCCACATACGTTATTAAGGTACTGTGTTGCCTTAAGCAAACCTGTTCCCCATTCTGAGGCTCAGTGTCAGTTTTATATAACCTCAGCTCAGGGCATATTTGCATAGGACTCTCTTCATTGATACAGATTGATTACTCAATGCTCCATGCCTGTGTGGGGAGCAAAGTTGGCAAGAGCTTAAGAAAATAAAGCTCTTGGTCTTCTGGCTTCCGACTTGAAGGCAATGTCCCTGATGGGAGAAAACGACTCTGGGATAAAGCTAACATATAGAAAATTCAGTATCTTGATCTTATCCCTATCTCCAGGCTTACAACACCAGAGATTTCAAGGAAGTTCCTTTTAGGTCAGATCTGGGACTATTTTTCATTTGGGCTGAGATATCTCACACCCAATGAGAGAGCTCATTCACTCTGTGTATTGTCTGGTATATTCTCATCTGTATACTTTCTCTGATTTCTATTTGCCATCAACTTGGATAAATGAGTTTTTTGCTATTTGCTACATGTGTTCATTGTAGAACTTGCATTTGGTGGGAAGTGGGATGAAGCCTTGAATATATAGCTTGGGATAATCCTTCCTCATTAATGGGAAGTATTCAGGAGTTTAAATGGAGCCTAAAAATCCTCTCCCTGAGACTAACAATATTTAGGAGGTGCTGATAGATATAAGTCTTTGTCTGAGAGAGCAGAATGGCCAGCCTCTGACCCCAACCTCCTGCTTCCCTTCCAAGCTGTAATCAAAGTCTCTTTTGGAAAAGGGGAGGTGGAGAAGTATAGGAAATCCATGCATAACTCCCTGCAGGCTACATTGAAATGTTTACCACCTGCGTGATGCTGAGCAAGTCAGTTAACCTCTCTGAAGTTCTATTTCCTTATGTTTTCCATAAATGAAAAATAAGGACAGCAATAACACCTACTTTCCTGGGTTGTTGTGAGGGACAAATGATGTCATCAAGGTTAAGCCATTATGACATGGCACTTTGGAAGCCTTCAAACTCTCTATGAAGATCAGCTATTCCAAGGCTCAAATTAGATAAGGTAGATAATGTGCTTCGTCAGAAACACCCTATAAATTGAAGCCACAATGACTCCTACCACAGAAAGATGAGACCCTTTACTTTCCCAGAAAGCTGGTCCCCTAGGATCTCCCTGGTCCATCCCAGGATGTCCGGCTGCCCCATGGAAGCCTGCTTTCACCTCCTTTACTGCCCCCATTGATTATAGGAAGAAGAATTTCCTTATTCAGTGCAAATTATAGATGGAGCACAAGCAAATTGCCAGCTTTTACTAGCACATAAACTGAGTGAAACCTCTGAGATAGATCTGCATTACACTAAACTGCATCCATAATTCATACCTAAAGGAGAAATTTTTAGCTCTCTCTGAGGTTTGCAAGGATCTATTATTGATAGGCCCATGTAAGGCAACAATAGGTTACTTCTTATTCACCAGCCACTTATGATCGTATTCAGTTCAGCAGGAGGCTGCAGCCCTACCTTTATTCATCAGAATCAACTTCCAATTAGGTTTCTGCCTAGATTTGGGGGGGGGGGGATTTACTCAAGGAGTCAGTGACAGTAAGTGGACTGAGGGTTGCTGGAACGAGCCCTACTTGGTGAGACTAATCAATGCATCCGGAACCAGAGAATGGCTTGGAATAATTAGTTGACTTTCAAATCCAGAAATGCACGTAGAGGGCTGAGTGTATCTGGAAGTCCCTAAGAACAAAACAATTCCTCTTCATTGTAGCACTGGCTTGGAGTAATCACTGGAAGCTGGAGAGCTCCAGGAATCCACAGGGACAGAAAAGGAAGGATATATCCTGAGAGCTACTACACCCAAAGCACGGTACAGGAACCTGGGTCTCCCCATTCGCCACTCATCTCCTATGCAATACAATTCATTTCAAGTCAGTTAATGTGTATTGCATGTCTCCTATATTCTGGAGCCTGTGCAAGGTGCTATAACAGATACAGAAAAGGGTAAAGTATCATTCTTCGGCTCCTGGAGTAGCCATTCTAGTAGATAAAAGTACCCAAGGGATATATCTGATATTTACATAATTGTGATCATCTGAAACTAGATTATAAATAAAAAGACATATTTTTTTCCTTTTAATGTCTTATCAGTGCCTGTTTTTACATCATATTCATTTCCAAATAGATTTTTCCTCCCTTTTCTACTCAGTGAGCTTTCTCTTAAAACAAATATTAAAAATGAAGAAAAAAAACCATAGTTCAGTAAAAACAACACATCCACTAAGTCTGACAGTTTGTTTGTTGTCATCTTTTGTGTTTGAAGACCAAAATGACATCACTATGTCAGGGTCAAGGCATAGCGTGTCCAACTGTGTCTGATTAGACCAATACAGGCTTGAAAGGCTCTACCATAGATCAGGCCTAAATAGTCCATATGAACATTTGGAGTATAACAGCAAAGACAATATTCCACACCAATAGTGCCCATCTCTACAATTAGAGAAGGGATGTCCATGGTCTCAACTCTTCTCCAGGGTCAAGTGAGTTCATTTTAATTCCTCAGTGTTCCATTTTGTTTTACTGTTCCTTCCATTTATATTGTTCTTAGTCATTGTGATTATATTTTCCTGGTTCTGCTAATTTCGCTCCTGTATCAATTCGTGTCTTCCCATGTTTCTCTGAATTCTACATATTCATTTCTTCTCTTCCTCCCCTCCTCCTCCTCCTCCTCCTCCTCCTCCTCCATTAAGTGATTTGCCCAGGGTCACACAGCTAGTGAGTTTCTGAAGTCAGAGTTGCATTCAGGTCCTCCTGACTTGAAGGCAGGTGCTCTATCAATTCTACCACCTAGCTGCCCTGTATTAATCCTTTCTTATGCTACTGTTTCTTTTATATTACGAAAAGAAGAGTCTATATTTCTTTAACATGGCACAAAAGAGTTTACACTTTATAATATGCCTCTGCTGTAAGTAAGGCCAGTCTCATTATTCCTGTTTTTCAGATGAGAAAATATACTGAAGAGAGAAGTGACTTACTGGGTCACACACCCATTAAGAGACAGATGAGAATGTAGCATAGGAGAAAAAGCAGACCTAGGTTTGAGTCCTTACAGATACTTAGTATCTACATGACCTCGGGTAAGTCGCTTTCCCTCCCTTGGCTTCAATGGACTCCTTTATAAAATAAAAGGATTAGATTAGGTGATCTCAAAGATCTTTTACAGTTCCATAAATGTCACAGTCAAAGCTCCTAACTCCCAAACCAATTTTCTTGCCACATACTACCCTGCATCTCTAGTCCTAGAGAAGAGAGCTAGAATCTTCCCAAAACTATACCTGTCCTTTCTTATTCTTATATTCTTATTCCTATATTCTTATTCAGCTTTTTTCATTCATTCATTCATTCAACAAATATTTATTGAACACCACCTACATGTAAAGACTTGCTATTAAATGCATTCAGGGAGGGAAGAAAGAGAAGGAGACCAAGAAAGAATCTGAAAGGAGGGGAGCTGGCTGAGAAGGGCGTCCTATGCTCAAGGAGGTCAGATCGTAGTCCTAGGCTAGGTAGGACTGGGACTGAAAAGAATTGTTGTTGATGTATCTCTCCCATCAGATTGGCTAACATGACAAAACAGGAAAATGATAAATGCTGGAGAGGATGTGGGAAAATTGGAACACTGTTACATCGCTGGTGGAGTTGTAAATTGATCTAGCCATTCTGGAGAACAACATGGAGCTATGCCCAAAGGGATATAAAAATGTGTATGCCCTTTGACCCTGCAATACCACATCTAGGGCTGTATCCCAAAGAGATCATACAAGGGGGAAATGAACCCATATATACAAAAATATTTATAGCAGCTCTTTTTGTGGTGTCAAAGAATTAGAAATCAAAAGGATGCCCATCAATTGGGGAATGACTGAACAAATTGTGGTATATGAATGTAATGGAATACTATTGTGCTATAAGAAATGAGGAGCAGACAGGCTTAATTATAACCTGGACTTATATGAACTGATGCTGACTGAGGGGAGCAGAACCAGGAGAACATTATACATGATTACAAACACACGGTATCTGTAAGGACTAACTTTGATAGACTTGACTCTTCTCATCAATACCAGGCTCAAAGACAGCTCCAAAAGACTCATGATTTTTGCTCTCTTTTTTTCCTCCTTTTTTGGTTTCATTTCTCCTTTCTCATGATTCATTCCATTGGTTATAATTCTTCTTTACAACTGGACTATTATGTAAGTAATTTCAATGTGATGGTATATATACAGGCTACATTGGATTACATGCCATCTTTGCAGGGAGGAGGGAGGAAAGGGAGAGAAAAAAAATTTGGAACCCCAAAATTTGTGGAACTGAGTGTTGTAAACTAAAAATAAATAATAAATTTATTTAAAAGAAGAATTGTTGTTGATGGCTGTAGATATGACGCTTCTCCACCCCTAGAAGCTCCAGGGGACGGGTTTTTAGCAGCCACCTCTGGACCCCCTCTGCCCCACTCTTTCCACACCCCAGGGGAGTATCTGTCCTCTCTATGGCACATAACTCCAGGAAAGATTGAGTCATGTTTTCCCTGGGAAGGAGCTATGGTGTGATTCCAAGGGCTCCCCAAATCTCAGGCACCCCACAGAAACAAACACACACTTACTGATTTCAGAAATTCCATTTTCAAGAGCTAAACCTTTCATTTCACAACTGGAGATAAAAGGTTAAAAATGCAGATGCTGGTGGAAGTGATATATTGACTGAAACTCAGCCACTCTACCATGCGGTCAGCCAGTCAATCAACAAATGTGAGTGGATAGTGCCGGGTCCTTGTATGTTTGGTGAATGGGAGTAATGGAGAGCCAGAAGTCACTCAGTGTTGTGAGGTGAGTGGTGGCGGGGGTGGAGGTAGCGCAGGGAGAAAGGAAAGAAACTACCTTTATGGAGCATAGGGCTAAAGAAAGGGAACAGAAAGAGGTGACTGGGAATGTAGATGACAAACTTTGCTGCTTTCCCCAGTTTTGTCCTATTTGCCTTCAGTTTCCCAAGATGGAAAATAATCAATTGGGTCCATAATGTCATTGATTTTGACACTGATACAGTTTTCTACCCATCCATGCCTGTTCATGTTGTTATTTGAGTAAGTTCAGCAAAGCTTGCTTTTCTTATGACATCATTAGTACATTAATCAACCATTCAGACTATCTACCCATTATCCCTCACTCTCACAAGATGACCAGGCCATCTTCTTTTTGATGACACCTTTCCTTGGGACCTTCTTTACACGAGTTCTTCAATACCTTTCATTTTACATATTGCGGCTACTTATACCCACCAGCCCAGAATTCAAATAGATGATGGACTCCCTATAAATGGTGAGGGCCTTCATATGCTCCAGTTTGTGGATGACATATAGTGGTTTTGTTCCGCCCCAAAATGTTTCATAGTCACCCTGAAGAGGTAATCACTAACCATCTACACAAGAAAATCAAATGGATGAAAAATGTATATTGCCTAGATGGTGACACTTGGTTAAATGAACATTATATAAACCTCATGTTACTATGTGTATCTGGTCTGGACAGCACAGAAAGACAATGATTTTGACCAAAATAAAAATTAAACAGGAAGGGGAGAGCAGATTGGATTGCCCTTAGGAAATTGTAAATCTCCTTCAGGGACTCATGCTTCTCCCAGAAACAAAGATGTTTCTTTCAATACTAACATTCTATTGAAATCATTGTATGGCTCTGAGTCACAGAAAACCACAGGCTCCAAAAAATAAAAAATCAGTACCACAGAAAACCTTCAGCTATATACTGACCAACAGAAACTGTCTGCAGAGGGAATTTTGTGGTGAGAATCCTATGATGCAGCTGTCCAGGAATACTGGTAATGGGGGAAGTATTAAGGGAGACCGAGGAAATGTTCTGAATTCCTCCCCAGAAGCTATGAGAGTGGAAGAGCTCCAGTGCTTGCCCCTGGCCAAGAGCCACCTCCATTTCGGGAAGATGCAGGATTCTGCTAGGATTTGCCTTCAAAATCACCCACTATGGGATTTGTGGTACCATTCCTTAGGCTGCATGTCCCACACTCTAAGAAATGATTTAGCCAGAAAAGGACATTCTCAGAGCAATGGGAAGAACCCCGGCTCCTCAGTCAGAGGACATAATTTCTATTACTTACACCAAGGCCTATTGGTTCTATCTCCATAATATTTCTGGAATCCATCCCCTTCTTACTACTTACAAAACCCCTACCATCCTTTGGAGAAAGCTTCACCTTTAGCCGGGAGTTTGGTGACAGCTTCTCTTTCGTTCTGTTTGTTTCAATCCATCCCCCACTGGGCCATTAAAATAACCTTCTTAAGGCACAGGCCAATTTAATTCAATAAATATTTAATATATACCATGCACAAGGTTCTGCGCTAGGTACTAGGGATCCAAAGACAAACCAAAAATAATTCCTGTTGTTAAGAAGTTTATAGTCTACTAACTAGGGGAGACAGAATAAGTACACAAACAAGTAATATAATCTAATCTATGATATATTGTATTACATTATAATTATTATATTAAATTATATGGCAGAATAATTTTTATACATAATTATTATTTAATAATATACTGCATATTATATGATAATATAATTATATATTATGCAACATTATATAATAATACGCTATATAATATGTCATGTGTTATATAACAATATATAATTATACATCATTCTATATAATATAATCTCTGGAGATAAAGTGCACTAAAAATTAGGGGTATCGAGAAAGGTTTCATAGTGGACACAAACACTTTTGGAAGGGCCCAGTATGGAAATAGGTTTTGCTTGACCATGCATATTTATTACAAAAGGTTTTTTTTTCTTTTCTTTTTTTCTATTGGTCAGTGAATGGGAAGAAGAAAAAGTAAATACGTGTTAATTGAAAAAAATTAAAAATTAAATGCTTCACAGAGGAGGTAGGACCTGAGCTGAACCTCTGAGTAAAATGAAAATTGAGCCAGGTGGAGAGGAGGAAGGAAAACCTTTCAGGAAAACGCATGGAGGTGAAGATATCATTCCGTTTAAGAACAGCTAGTGATTTATTTTGGCTGGGGCATAGACTTTATCCAGGGGTAGTGATGTGAAATAAGGCTGAAAAGACAGACCAGAGTCAGACTGTAGAGGTTCTTAAATATCCACTGAGGAGTTTGCAGTTTACCCCAGGGGCAATAGGGAGCCACCGGAGGTTTTTGTGGAGAGCAGTGACAAAGGCCCAGCAGTGGGAAACCTGCAGCCTTGAGGCCACATGGGCTTGACTCGGGTTGCACTTGAGGACCTCCACCCCCGGCCTATACCTTAATAAGATGTGGTTGTTGTTCATCCTTTGTTCTCAAAGAGGACCAATGACCTCATGAGGGGGATGCTTTGACTTTCAAGTGAATTGGATGTAAGTGAAGCAGAACTGCGCAAAGTCATCATTATCATCTAAGATTGTTTTAACAGTTGCGTGGATGATGGATTAGAGAGAAGAGAATGTGGGAACAGAGAAGTCAATTAGGAGATTATTATAGCAGCATCCCAGGAGAGCAGAGGATCGAGTGCTAGGCTCAGTCAGGAAGACCTGAGTTCAAATCTAGCTTCAGACACTTTCTAGCTGTGTGACCCTGGGCAAGTCTCTTAACCCTGTTTGCCTCAGTCTCCTCATCTGTATAATAAGCTAGAGAAGGAAATGGCAAACCACTCCAGTATCTTTGCCAAGAAAATCCCAAATGGGGTCACAAAGAGTCCGACACTAAACTGAAAAAACTGAACAATAAACTAAATAGTACTACAGGCAAGAGGTGGGAAAGGACTGCACTCTGATAATGACTGTGTAAGGAGTTGAGAAATGAGTGGGTAAAGATGAAGTGGAGGCAGAAAGCAGCTTATTCTTTCTAAGCAGTGAAGCTATATAGGAAAATAATGTCAGGGAATAACAAGGTCAAGGGAACCTACTCAAAAACCTTCAGCGTCTCCCTGTTGCCTCTAGATAAAATCCTAACTCCTTACTTCAGCATATAAGGCCCTCCACAATATAGCTCCAAGCCCCCTTGCCATCTTATTTCACATTACCCTGTTTCACATGCTCTATATTAAATGAAACAGGCCATTCTCCAAATTCAATCCCTTACTTCCATACAGGGCTTCCTTCAGTTGCCCATGCACAGATAGGATGTCCCCCTCGACTCGGTTCCTCTGCATCCTAGCCTTCCTGCAAACTCAGCTCAGGGCCACCTCTTCTTTGAGGCTCTCCTTGATGCCTACAATTGTTGTCTCCCTCAATTCAAATCAGTAAGCATTAATTAAGCACCTACTTGGTGCCAGACCCTATACTATAGAAGATACAAAGATGAATATTTAAAAGTTCAAGAGTTACTCTAAAGTAACTGACACTCTAGTATACACAAACAAACAGCTACAAATTAATCCAAGGGTGGAGTAAAATAAGGGGGAAGAGGTGATGGTGGAGAGAACAGATTACTATTTATTCATATCAGGAGTTGACAAACTATGGCCTGTGGTGCAAATCCAGCCTGCTACCTGTTTTTGTATACGAGAGAGCTATGAATAGTTTTTACATGTTTAAAAGAATAAAACTGTATTTATAATCCAATAAAGCTTTATTTTAAAATGTAAAAGCCATGCCTAGCTAAGCTTGTACAGGAACAGGCTGGCTGACTAGATTTGGCCCACAGGCCATAGTGTGCCCACCTCCGATTTATATGTTGCATCTCCCAATAGAACGTATGCTCCTTGAGGACAGATTTTGTCCTTGTGTTCCCAGCATCTAACACAGTGTCTTGCACACAAGAAGCATATATGTTTGTTTAAAAAAATCGAATTGTTGGTTTGGTAATGTGATTAACTTCCTTGAGCCTCAGTTTCCTCATCTGTAAGATTGGATCAGATGGCCCCTAAGGTGTCATTAAACTCTAAATAAATGGTCCTATAAACTGATTCCTGTGAGTAAGTAATGTCCTATTTCTGGATCTCTGTTCCTCATCTGGACTGGACCCTTCCCACTCTAAATTTTCTAAGATCCTTGGAGCCGGTATGTATTTTAAGCAATGACTTTTTTTCTGTCTTTTACTTCATTAAGGCATGAACCTGGCCTTCTGCCGATTCACTCTGCTCCCACACAAAGAAATGTCATATGACCTACGAGGAGGGGTTAAGAAAATAGGGACAAGACAGTTCGCTTTAGGTGTGGAAAATACAAGCCTTTTTCTGAATGGAAGGGAAGGAAGACATCACCAGCAAATTGGGAAGTGGATTAAAATATGGACTTACATATTTTTATAAATCCAGTCCTATGAATTAATTGGTGTAGGGAGCTGCTTCTACCAGTGTGGATCTCCCACTGTGCTGTAGGTTATAGTCTTACATAGACACCCATTGCACCAAGAGGTTGTATGAATTTCCCGGTAGGCTCATATAGCCAGTGTCAAAGGCAGGGCCCAAATCCAGGTCTTCCCAATTCCACGGCTGGCTCTCCATCCACTTTACCCAAAGTCACCAAACTTCTTTGATCTCATCAGTAAAAAAATAAAATTAAGTATGCATTTGTGCACACATATATTTAAATTATGTAAGTGTGCTACTATACTAATAATTGTATATTTCATAAAATTTACACAAAAATAAACATTAAAAAGGATGACATAAAAATGAAATAACATTTTATCCTAGAGTCAGTAAAGAGTACTAAAGGTTATTTAGTAGGGAATTTACATGGTCAGGATGTAGGTTTAGGAAAATAATTTTGGCAACTGTGAAGGATGCACTAGCAGGGAGAGACTTGGGACAAGGAGACCAATTAGCAGGCTATTATAATAATCCAGGTAAGAGGTAAGGAAAGAATGGGAACTATGATGCTGCTGTGTGAATAGAGAGGAGACACTGGACTTCTATGAATCTGAAGGAGAGAGTGAGGAGGATGACTTTACCCTCATGATGTCGTTGGTCCGCTTTGAAATGAAGGACAAACAACAACAATAGAGGAGACACATGGGAGAGATATTGTGGAGGTAGAAATGACATAATTTGGCAACTGGTCGAATATTTGTGGTGAGGCTGAGTGAAGGGTCAAAGATAATACAGAGATTATGAGCCTAGGTGGCCAAAGAATGGTGGCATCCTTGACAGCAAGAGGTAATTTGGAAGAAGGTTAGATCTTGGGAAATGATAAAGTAATGTGATAAGGGATACAGATCACAACCTGGCTATATCTGCTCATCTTGAGATTCACTCTGTTGCATCCAAAATGACTTTTAAAGTGGGGTAGGAGTAATGTTACTCATTGACCACAGCCCCAGATTGCAGAGCTTACCCACTGAGGAGTACCCTCTATGGCTGTAGCCATCAGGTTATCTAGGGCCTAAGGAGTAGGTATACTGAGGTAGAGGATTTTCCCAATTGTACATATGTAGCTGCTGCTGTGGGTGAGTAGTAGTTTTGCTACAAGTGCCCTGAGCGTCTGATGCCAGATTCAGAAGGAGGGAGGCTAGAATTTGTACAGTCATGGGAGAGGGCAGAATGGAAGAGAGTTAAGGGGGAAAGGGTAAGTGTGGTTGTGTTGAAGATCAGCTCTATGATTGGCTACTGTGGGGAGTATGGACTGTGATTTATCTTCTCATCTACCCTTAGACCGGTTGAGACTGTGCGGTGTGGAGTCAGGCCAGATCTTTCAAGGGGACCATGGCTCCTATTTTGGAGACCATTTTGTTAACAATATTAATAGCTAGCATTCATATAGTGCTTTAAAGTTGGCACAGCACTGTAAAAATAATACCCCATTTTATCTTCGTAACAAGCCTGGGAGGTATCATTATCCCCACTTTACAGATGAGGAGACTGAGGCCGAGAGGTAAATTACTTGCCCAGGGCCACACATCTTAAATTCAGATTTGAGCTCACATCTTCCTGACTCTAAGGCCAATGCTCTAACCACTAACTACCATACTGCTTCTCGAAGGCCTATTGTGGGGCCCAGAACAGAGTAAGGCCCTGAAATACGGAGGAAGCAATCATACAGGGGCATAGAATAACAGAATCTTAGAGCTTCTTAGAGGTCACCTGGTCCAACCTCCTTCCCAAAATAGGAATTCCTGCTGTAACTTCTTGACACATGATCACCAGTCTCTGCTTGAGCACTTCCAGGGTGACAGCTCAGTCATTCATAAAGCAGTAAGTACATTTCATTGTTGGGTCGCCTATGAATAAGGATAATAACTGAGGGTTATGCAGCACTTTTTATTAGGCTTACAGGATGCTTTCAGTGCATCATCTTATTTGAGCCTCAGAAAAGCACTGGGAAGTTGGTACAGCAGGTATTGGGACTGACAGCATGGCGTAACAGAATGACTGCAGGCCCTGGAATCAGTGAACCTGGGCTAAATTTCCATCTTTGCTATTTACTAAACTGTGCCAGTATGGGCATCACTTCATTTCCCTGGGCCCAAGTTTATTCATCTGGAAAATGGTGGGAAGGAAGGGTGGTAGAATAGATGACCTCTGATCATCCTTCTACAGATAAGGGGACCAAGGCTCAATGAGGGTCAATGACTTACCCATCACAGTCACATCCCTCATAATGGTGATACGGTGGAAAGTCAAGATCCAGGGTTCAAATCCATACTCTTCCATTTCTATTTGCTTGACCTTGGGTCAATCATTTAATCTCTCTAGGCCTCATTTCTTCATCCGTAAAATAAGAGGGCCAGATCAGATGACTTCTAAAGTCCTTTCCAGCTCTAATCTATGATCCTATTAAATTTTGGAGACAGAATTTGACCCCAAGTCTCCCTGAGTACAAGTCCATCACCCCATCCACTCTCTCACACACCCATCCTTCAATACCATTAGAAAATTCTTCTTTGCACAGAGCAAAATCCTACTTGCCATTCATTGCTCTTACTTCTGTCTTCTAGAGCTGCACAGAATAAGTATAAGATTCAGATAGGTTGCATAGTGTTCTGGAGCAACCGGCCCTGGGCTCAGGAAGACCTGAGTTCAAATTAGACAGTACAAGATAGATCACCTTGGGCAAGTTACTTACCCTCTGTCTGCCTCACTTTCCTCAGCTATAAAATAGGGAGGATAATCCTCCCCAACAGGTTTGTTGTGAGAATCAAATGAAATATTCGTAAAGTCTTTAGCATAATGCTTGGCACATAGTAGGTGCTATGTAATTGCTGGCTAACACTAAGTCTTTTCTGTCCAATAGACACTTGAGTATTTAAAGAAAATTCTCAGGTCCCTTCTGAAGTTTCTCTTTCCCAGACTAAGAATCCCCAACACTTTTAGTTTTCATATGATATGACTCAAAGCTCCCAGTTCTATCAATAAACTAGTCTCCTTCAATTGGACATTTTCTAGTTTGTCCATGTACCTTTCAAAATCTATCACCCTGAACAAAACACAGCATTGCAGATATAATCTGGCTGGCTCAGAGTAGGGTGGAATTAATGCTTTCTAGGATCTAGACACTGTACTCCATTTCTACTAACTCAGCCTAAAATTATATGAGCTTTGTAGCAGCCACTTCACACTGTTGGCTGAATTGAGTGTCTACAGAACTAAAGCCCCCCAGGCCTTTTTTCTCATGAAAAAGCTGTCTCCTCTATTCTGTACTCATGCAATTGATTTCTCTAGCCTAAACATAGACTTTATTTTTATCTTCCCATTCAATTTCACCTTGTTTGTTTTGGTCCATTTACCCAGCTTGTCAAAGCCTTTTGGGATACCACTGCTAATGCATTAGGGATCCCTCCCAGATTTCTGTCATCCAAGCATTTGAAAACAGGCATCATCTTTGATTGTGGTTGATATAAATGCTTAGCACAAGTTCTGAGCCTTGCTGCACATCACTAGAGACACCATCCAGGTTGGCACCAATCCGTTGAGCAATATTCAGTGCACGATTTTTCAGCTAGCTAGGAACTCACCTGTCACAGGTCAATTTCTCTCTCTTGCCCACTTCATCATTCTGAATTTTTTTTCAAATGACTAGATGAAATCAAGATTCACTGTATCTGTACCATTTCCTTCTTCTATCCAACTAGTAATGCTAACAAAAAGAGGAAATAAGATTGCTTAAGCATGTCTTGGTTTTTGTTGTTGATTTTTGGTTTTGTTTTGTTTTTAACCAAACAGGGTTAAGAGACTTGCCAAGGATCACACAGCCAGTAAGCATGTGAGACCAGATTTGAATTCGGTTCCTCCTGACTCCAGGACCAGTGCTCTAGCCACTGCACCACCTAGCTGCCCCAGCATGCCTTGTTCTTAGTGAGCCCATGTTGGCACCTAACAATCATTGTTTTCCTTTGGAAACACTTAAAAAACATTTTTTTTCCTTCTATCGAGTTTGAATTTGCCATTTCCCAATGTCTGCCTGTGGCTACCCTAGTTCTATACTACATCTAATCCTCCTTGCGCTTCAAATACAGTGATTGTTTCCCTTTCCCCAAAACTTATCTTCTCCAAATTAAGCCTCCCTGATTCTTTCAATCTATCTTCATACTCCATGATACCATGGGCAAAAAGACCTCTGGAGAATTCCATTAGGGACATATTTTTAAGTTGACATTAAACCATTACTGACTACTCTTCGAGTTGGTTAACTCAATCAATTTCAAATAAATCTAACTCTAGTGTCATCTTGTATCTCACTATCTTTTCCGTAAGAATTGCATGAGATATTTGGTCATGCCCATGATACCAAGACCTTTTTTACTATCCTGGTCTTTCCCAATATGTAGATTCTGAAGGAGAACAGAATGGGGTCTAACCAGGCCAGAACACAGTAGGTCTGACCAGGCCAGAACGTAGTAGGTCAATCATCTCCCTAGAACAGAATATTATGTCTCTCTTAAAACAACCTAAACTTGTATGGGATTTTTTGGCTACCATACCACACTGTCAACTTGATTTTGAGCTTACAATTCCTTCTCATCCCCAGATCTTTTTCAAGCAACTTCTACACAACTATGCCTCCCCCATCTTATATTTGCAAAGTTGACTTTTGGAACCCAATTATAAGATTCTTACATTCATCCTCATTCGATTTCTTTATATTATATTTGACTCAGGACTCTAGTGTGTCAAGGTCTTTTTGTCTCCTGACTATCATCCAATGTGTTAGCTATGCCTTCCAGCTTTATGTCATCTGCAGATTTAATGAACATTTCACCTACGCCTTTATCCAAGTCATAGATAAAACTGTTACATAGCAGAGGGCCAAACAGACCTCTGGAGAACTCCACTAGGGACATCTTTTTAAGTTGACATTAAACCATTACTGACTACTCTTTTGAGTTTGTTGAGTTTCAAATCAATCTAACTCTATTGTCATCTTGTACCTAACTATCTTTTCCATAAGAATTGCATGAGATACTTTGTCAAATGTTTTGCAAAAATCAAGCAAACTATATCTTAGCATTCTTCTGATTTATACAGTTGAAAAAAGAAATGAGAATCCATGTTCCTCTCATCCCAGAGTAAATTGGCTTCCTAGTTCTTAACTGTTCCTATTCTTTGACCAACCTGAGAAAATAGAAAGTTAGGTCCAATGAAACTGAATATCTATACTTGCTATCTGCTACAGATCCAATCACTTTCCTGTCTCAGGATGTTGAATCATTGACCCATATTTGGATCCCTCCCATGGTCTATATTATTTACCCTAAGTAAAATTTAAAATTCACAAAGCAACATATCCAACCACCAAAAAAAATCAGGGAGTATCATTGAATTGTGTCTTCTTCTGACAGTTGAGGCTTTTCCCATCGCTAAGTCTTCTAGAACCTTTCTTGTCCTTCATGGTTTATTTACCAGCTATGGTCCTTCTTTTAGTAGTCTATGCTGGAAGTCATCAAGATTTGAAAATGTGAGTTCATTTAAAATAACTAGAAGCTCTCTTGGCGGCTAGGTGACACAGTGGGTAGAGTGCCGGGCCTGGAGTCAAGAAGACTTATCTCCCTGAGTTCAAATCTGGCCTCAGACACTTACTAGCTGTGTGACCCTGGGCAAGGTATTTAACCCTGCTTGCCTCAGTTTCTTCATCTGGAAAATGAGCTGGAGAAGGAAATGGCAAACCAGACCAACATCTTAGCCAAGAAAACCTCAAATGGAGTCATGAAGAGTCAGACAAGATTGAAAAAAACCAACTGAATAACAAGATGTTCTCTTACTATCGGCTCACATATCTATGCCCTTCACTTTGACTTATCCATGTTTGCTTCAATCTTTACCGTTTAAAAAATTATTTCCCTTAATAAAGGAGATGAAAGCAAAATAGGAGTTGATAGTCCTTCACTTCTGTCATCTGTGAACAATATGCCTTCTGTCTCAGAAGGCTTATCCTTTGTTTGCTGATATGCCTGTTCAGGAGAAACCTTTAAAAGCCTTTTTATTTTCATCCTTAAAATTTTTCACAAGCCTCAGTTAATTCTGTGCTTTAATTTTCACGAAACTATTCTTATAGGTCTCTCCCACTCTTTTGTATTTGTCCTATCTAATGGGCTTTTCCTTTCATCCTTTTCCAATCTCTACTCACCAGCGAGTCCCATATGCAGCCACATTCATTCTTTTTCGAGATGAAAAACCTATATTCCAGTTGTTAATCAGAACCCACCAAGCCTGACAGTCATACAATATATTTGATTCATGGACAGTATCCATCATTCTGGCATTACTAGCCAAGGTCCAGATAACAAAATCATATTCCTTGCCACAACCTAAGTAGGCAGCCAACATTTCCCATACCCATACTTTCTCTTAGAAAGGCATGACCCTTAAATAGAAGAAATGAAAATGTGGCCTGTGCCCCATTAGAGCACATTCACTCCAAAGTACTCTATACTTGAGCATTTTTTACACAATGTGATTTCCCAACAAAAGAAGAGGTCCGTTTACGCAAAAATAAATTACATTTAAGATTTTTTCTGTTTTTTTTCCCTTAATTGAGATACAGCTGGTATAACAACTCTTCCTCTCATTTGTTTAGTTGTTAGCTGATGACAGTGCTATTCAGAGCCAAGAACGATGTCTTCCATGTCTAAGGGCTTAATAAATTTTTGTTGAATTAAACAGCTATAATCAAACAAAACTTTTGACACACTTAACCTGCTACATTTAATAACATAAATAATCTTTGTTGGGCTGCATGATAATTAAGCGGTGTCAAGGAGCACAGGCCTCAGGAGGGAAGCCATTTTCTCACCTTGCTTCAATCTGTTTTCGCACCTGTGTGCCCTTCTAGAGGGTGATTTTTAACACACTCAGTGAAGAAGGGAGAAGGTGTGAATTCCAAGCTGACGTCTATGCATAGCTGTCACATTTCAAAAAGGCATGAAAAGAGACTATCAGAAAGTTTTCATCTTGCCTGAAAGCTCATGAGCAGTAGGAGCTGCGAAGAAGCAAGTTTCAGGGATGACCTAGAGAGAGAGATCCCTATTCTAGTATTCTCCAGGCTTCAATAGTACCTTAGGGAAACATAATATCATCTCTTTATGTGATTGTTATATGTTTATGTTTATAATTTCAGAAAAGCAAATAGAGTCATGAGAGGCCCTTTTAACAAAGTTTACTGATTTTTCTGGTTTGTATCTAATGTCAAACTACGCAAGAGACAAAATTCACCTAACATGGCTCTACATTTCTATAATGCCCTAAGTTTGGCAAAGCATTATTCTCACAACAACCCTGTAAAGTAAGTAAAATACATAATTTTGTCTCCATCTCACAGATGGGGAAAAGTGAGTCAGTTTAGAAAAAGAAAAGAAAACAGTTGACCAGTACAGATCCAGCCCCTAGGATGCCTGCATGCCAAGGCTAATAAACCCAGAGACTGCGCATTACTCTCCCCCCTTCCCAGCCTCTTGCTGGATTGGCACGATTTCCTACAACCCTACCCCTCATTTCCCACTCCTTATAGTATCAGGCAATTTAGAAAATATCTTCATTTCACTGGTCCCAACTATCCTCCCTGTTGACAATAGGACAGTCATCTGTTGCTAGTTGGTTCTCTGCCTAAAACTTTATATAAGTTAGGACCTTGAGGGGCAAAAGCCATTGAAAGGTTGCTTGTCTGGAAGCCACTCCACTGTGCGCTATCCTCAGTAGGGGGAAATAGGGACTACTCAACAGCTGTTCCTGGTATTGTTTGTTCTCCTCTCCTTGTGAACAATGATAAAGATTTATTATCTATTATTCCTTTGGATTTCCATCTCTTTGAACTCTCCTTTACCATGACTCTGAGCAAATAGAGGTGAAATGACTGACCCTTGTTCATACAGTAGAGGCAGTATTGGAACACAGATCTCCCTCTGTTCACTAGGCACACACATAGGCTCACTGAGTATGCCCATAATTTGAGACCAGGTCAAAGACAAAATAGGTGGCACAGTGGATAGAACACTGGACCTGAAGTCAGGAAGATTCATCTCCCTGAGGTCGAATCTGGCCTCATGACGCTTTACTAGCTGTGTGACTCTGGGCAAGTCACGTGAACCTATTTGCCTCAGTTTCCCCATCTGTAAAAATGAGTTAGAGAAGGAAATGGCGAACCACTCCAGTATCTTTGCCAAAAAAATCCCAAATGGGGTCACAAAGAGTCAGATATCAGTGAAATGCCTGAACAAGAACAATAAGGACACAAGAATTTTTAATAAAAACCTTAAATGATGATCGTTATTAGTAGCCTTCTTGAGGCTACTAACAATCATCACAATCCTTTGACGAATCACCGTACCATTTCTCATCTAAGGTCTTTTACACAATCTGGTGGCAAGAAGAGTACAAACTACTCGTTGCTGAAGATAATTTAGTCTTTTTAGGTCTTTAAGAGTTACCCCCTTTAAGAAGTGACTAGGCCTTTGAGTGAGGAAGACTTGGGTGCAAATACTGTTTCTGATAAATACTAAGTTTGTGACTGCAGGTAAGTTGGTTAAGACATGTCCCCTTCCTTTGTGGAATATTACAGTGTAGCACTGGTATGTTACCCCCAGGCACCTGGTTGGAATGAAAAGATTTGTACTAAATAAAGGATTTGTGCTCGGGACTCATGTGGACTAGGATTCTTTCTTGGGCAATGTTCCATCAATTTTTTTCATTGTAAATAGATGACCATGCTTTGTGATTTAAAAAAAAACAGACTTTATGAAGACTGAGCTTACATGAGCAGATTACAATGCTATAATCAAATGACATTAATCCGATACTCAATGATGGGTATATTGATTTTTGTGGTTGTTCAGTCATTTCAGGCATATCCATTGCGATTTGATGTGCATAGTAAGCTACTCATGTAAATGACACTGATTTTACACAACGGTACCAAGCATTTCTGCGATGATTTGGGACAGGGAAAGAAGGAGGAGACCACATGAATGGCAAACTTCTCTAAAGCCCTTTTGAAAGTCCCTGAACTCGTAATCTAAGGGGATGCGGCTCTCATTGAGTTATCACAGAATCTCAGGATTGAAAGAAATCTCACGAGTCAGAGGATCATAGACCTAGAACTAAAAGGAAACTGA
The DNA here is from genome assembly GCA_028646595.1 of Phalanger gymnotis. Lineage (NCBI taxonomy): Eukaryota > Metazoa > Chordata > Mammalia > Diprotodontia > Phalangeridae > Phalanger > Phalanger gymnotis. The sequence continues at coordinate 262,954,835 of CM053624.1, forward strand.
AAGGCCATCAAGTCCAAATCCTCTCTTACAGATAATGAAACTGAGGCACAAAGAAGTTAAGAAACTTGTCCAGGGTCACACAGTAAGTTTCTGAGGCCAAATTCAAACTCAGGTTTTCTTGACTCCAAGTTCATAGACTGACACACTATGTCACCTAGAGGTCAACTAATCTAACCTGTACCTGAATTGGAATGGTCACTCAGGTCTCCTTGAAGACCTAAATGAGGGTGAGCTTGCTACCTCCTCCCAAACAAAGCTCACTCTACTTATGGACAACTAAATTGTCAAAAAGTTTTTACTCTCTTTTTCCTTTTTCTAGCAGTTGTGGGGGATGGTGTGGAGCTGTAAAGACCCAGTTGTTTCAACCCCAATTGCCCTGCCTTCCCCCCTCAAAAAAAAATACCTAGTTGTTCTGGTGACCCAGGGCAGAGAGGTATTCCAACCTCCAGATGATAGAAAATAGGATAGGGATGACATTTAGAAATTCAACACAGCCTGCTTCCCTACTGTTCCTTCCTTCCCTTAAGGTGGTTGTTTGTCCTTCATTCTCAAAAAGGACCAATAACATCAGAAGGGTGATATTTTGACTTACAAGTGAGTTGGATTTAAGTGAAGCAGAGCTTTATAGAGTTATCGGCCTCACTTTCTCCTCCAGAGTCATCAGAGTTCAGTGGCAAGTTATGGGTCAGGACAACTGGCAATGGCTCTGGATGGAGTGGGAGACCTTAGCCCTTTTAAACTAAAGTCTTTCCCAGGTCTCCATTTGTATGAAGCAATGTCCATTCAGTAGTTAAAGGCTAGGTAAGAATTATAGGACATGGGCTCTAAATAAGAAATTTGTCCAGTAAGGGTAAGCAGCGACTCATTCTTTCCTCTAGGACATAAGAAGACTGAGGAATGGAGGAAAGGAAGGCAGGAAGGAGAATCAGGGTGGGATTCTAAGGATTCTAAATTGTTCTTCCCCCTCCCCTGTCTCAGAGGTAGCCTGAGGGTAAACCAAGTCATGTGATTTAGGGGAAGGACTTTCTCTCATATGTTATACAACAATTAGAGATTCATTTGGGTGAACAATTAGCTAACACATTTTTTAAATGCTTGGGAATGTTAGATGAGGGTCTGGACTAGATAAGCTGGAGAGTGTTCAGAGGTGGGTGACCAAGATGGTGTAGTGGTAATCAGGGCAGAATTTTTTGCTGTTCTTCTCTTAAGTGCCTTTAATGAGTCTGGCCTTTGTTTGAATGGGGCAGGTAAAATGGAATCTTTTTGTCTTGGAGCGTTTCTCAGCACTAAGACAATGGAGGGTCGTGGAATTGTATATGATGTGGTACTGGCAATTGGAGAGCTTTCTCACACCCCAAATGGTGAGCCTTGAGCCCCCAGGGTCCTGAGAAGGGTATATGAGATCTGAGGATGGTGTTTTGTTTTGGGGGTACACTCATTTAAAGAATGTGGGTGATGAGACTCTGGGCAAGCCACTGAACCCACCCTGCCCCCGGCTTTGTAATCCAGACAGATAGATGTTGGTGCTTCTCTGGCAACTATGAATTGTGATTTGAATCAGACAAGGTCTGTCTGTTGATGTTTGTAATTTCCGTTTGTATTTGCCCTGAAGTTCAGGGGGCTGACCTTTTCCCCCTGACCTAAGAGAATGATATATATATAGATATATATATAGAGATATATATATATAGATAGATAGATAGATAGATAGATAGATAGATAGATAGATAGATAGATATTTGATTAAATTGAGATTGCTAAGCCCTTAAAGTTGCTTTCCTTAGAAAAGCAGATCAAAGAACCTGCATTGGCATCCCTTCTGTGTGCTGGTTGTTGTTGGTCTTACACAGCCACATTAGCTGCCAGCTGCATTGTTGCTACAGATGGCTAAGACCTATAAGTACATGTCATGCAAGAATGGAGCAAACTGAGAATGTTCAGCCTGGAAAGAGAAGTCTTAGGAGGGACATGGTAACTGTCTTCAAGTATTTGAAGGACTGCCACATGGAACAGTATTTAGATTTGTTCAGCTTGGCCTCAAACAGTAGAACTAAGAGTAATGAGTAGAAGTTGCAAAGAGATAAAATTGAGTTTGGCATAAGGAAAAAGTCTCTCCCAATTAGAGTTGTCTCCAAGTTTAATAGACTGTACAAGGAGGTAGTGAGCTACCGCTTCCTAGAAGTCTTCAAGGAAAGGCTGGATGACTATGTGTTTTCTAGAAGGGATTCTTATTCTCATTTATTTATACTGTCGCATGAATGAATGTTTTCTTAATCCCTAGCTGAATTTATCAGGGAAACAAGGTAAAAGAAAGAGTTAAGATGTTTTGGAGCATGGAGAAGTATAGGAGAAGGCAAAATTGGATGGGGGTTTCTGGCAAGAGAAAATGAAACTAGAAAGCAGAATGTGCAGGGATATTTTATGAATTATATAGCCAGGAACCCGTGTCCCCTGGTAGACACTATGGTTTAATGGAGGAGGCAACATGCAAACAACTATGTACAAACAAGCTATATACAAGATAAATTGGAGATAATCAACAGAGGGAAAGCACTAGGATTAAGGGGAGTTAGAATAGGTTCGCTGGAGAGTGTAGAAATTTAGCTGAGACTTGAAGGCAAAGTAATATTACATATATGAATCTGAATTTGCATCATCTGAAATGTTACCAAGAAAGAGGGACTGGGTGCACGAAGGGAAGAGGAAGAAGGGGAGTGGGAATTAGGAGAGGGTTGCCTAAGAGGAGGTGGGGACAAAGTGTAAGAAGTGAGAAGAGGGTAGAGAAAGTGTGGCAGGAATGGATTAGACATAAGGTTGTACTTATTGACCCCAGACTGCCAGGCACAAAGTGAGAGAATATGCAAGAATATTACATGAGTTAAATAGCCAGGAATCTGTGTCCATTTGCAGGCACTATGATTGTGCATTCAGAGTCACCATAAGATGGAAAAGACTACTCATTGCTGAAGAGAATTTAATCTTTTTAGGTCTGTAAGAGTTATCCCCTTTAAGAAATGACTAGGCCTTTGAGTGAGGAGGACTTGGGTGCAAATACTATTTCTGATAAATACTAAGTTTGTGACTGCAGGTAAGTTGGTTAACTTCTCAGAATGCTTCTAGACAACTCTTTAAAACTAATATAACATATGGGTGGTATGCCTAGCACAAAGTCACTTCTCATTCTCAGTCTCTAGGTTAGGTTACAGCTCTGTTAAAGCTATATTGCAAAGCCTCACAGGTACATAGAGTGTCATACCCAGGAAATCACAGAATAACACTCCTTGCACCCCAAGTCCCAAAAAAAAGACTTTCCTTTAAAAATGAAAATGTACCTAGGAAGGATGGCTTCTGACCTTAAGCCCTTATCATAAAAAATTTAGAGCTAAAATGGACCATAGATGTCATTCAATTTAATTCCCTCATTTACCAAAGGGTAAAATGAGGAGAAAGTTAGAGGTGAGGAGAAGAGGGACCTCTCTATCTACCAGAGCCAACCCAGGGTAGGGAATGTGGCCAGAGATGACTTTGCCAGAGATTGGCTAGAGAAGAAAGGACCTAGACCCAACTCTCACAGCAATGGAAGAACAGTGTCAGGGTCTGGGGAAATGCCAAGGATTGTAGAAAAAGGTCAGGAAAGATATTTCTGAGGTCAGCTCTGGAAGGGAAGGTGACCCAGTAGTTGGATAGAAAGCTGCTTTTGAGAGCCCTCTAAAGGCCTAAAGGATCTTAACCCTTAGGGCAGACCTGCACAACTCGGCAGTCAGTAAGGGCCAAAATTCTTTAATTTAATCTAAACTTCTTCCAGCCGGAGATAGGTTAGACTAGGGACAGATTGATGATGACTGCTTGCCACGGGTCATGTGGCAAACAGGAGTGCATGCAGGGGCAACCCTACATTTTTCCCTGGCCACCAGAAATGTTGTGCAGGCCTGCCTTAGGGGATTCAATAAAAGGTCAAGAGTTCCTTACGTGGAAAGCGTTTAGTAGTCAATCTAGGTGGATACTGGGGCTGTATAATAGGTTTATCTTTGCCTTTTTTTGCTCCAGGCAAGAATCTGTTGGCAAGGGAGGGCTGTCCAAAGTCCTCCACTGTGGCATTCCTCCTTGGCCTCTCCTTCCCCCAAGGTAGAATACCACTCTAGCATTACCTCTTCTTCCTTCCTGTCCCTCCACACATACACACCCAAAAGTTACCATTTGGGGGGTAACATTTCAGACCGTCTATCTTTGGATAGATAGCAATATTATTTTACCTTCAAGTCCCTGCCAAAATTCCACATTCTACAGGAAGCCTGCCCCAATGCCCCTCAATTCTAGTGCCTTCTCATTATTTGATTATCTCCAATTTATCTTATATATGGCCTATTTGTACCTGTTTGCATGTTGCCTCCTTGCATGAGGTGAAGAGCTCCTTGAGAGTAGGAGCTGCCTTTTAGCTTTCTTTATGTACTTAACACAGTACACACAGTGGTTGCTTAACAAATGTTTATTGGCTGACCAGGTGACTGATATCTCATAGAATGATAGGAAGCCAATACTTTCCTTTCTCTTCTACTTACCATAGGCTGAATAATGCCACAGGGTCATGATTTAACAGAGTGCAGTAGATAGAGTGCCAGGCTTGAAGTCAGGAAGACTCATCTTCCTGAGTTCAAATGTGACCTCAGACACTGGCCACATGACCTTGGGCAAGTCACTTAACCCTGTTTGCCTCAGCTTCCTCATCTGTGAAATGAGTTGGAGAAGGAAATGGCAAACATGTTAGTCCAGTATCTTTGCAAGAACATCCCAAATGGGATCACAAAAAGGCTGAAGTGACTGAACAACAACAGCATGATTTAAGACAGAGATGTGAAATGTAGAGCCTGAGGATGCTATGTGACCCAAAATACCCCCTAGTATGGTTGGAATTAGATTGGATTAAAATATAATTGGGAAATATTTTACAAAATAAGTACAAATAGAGTAAGACGTAGATGGTATTAATATGTGGTTTTCTAAGTCAGCATGCAGCCTTCAAGAATCCTGTTTAACAGTCTCTGTCCCTGTTTTGAACATCACACAATTGATTCAAGAGAAGTCATCCCCCTAAATCCTCTCCCTCACCCTGCCTGAAACACCATGAAGGTTGTGCTTTGGATACAGAGATGAAACTCTCGTAGTCCTAGACGTCAAGGAGCCTATAATGGGGTGAGGATAAAGCATGTACAGAAGAAAGTAGAAATAAGATAAGAACAAAGGAGAGATCCCAATAAAGTGACTGAGAAAAAGTTGAGGATTGTAGGTCCAGAGCCAGAAGGGATGTCAGAATCTCATCCCCTCAGTCATCTAGATGAGAACATCCAAGTCCCAGGAAATTCCCACGTAGACTTTGGGGAAGTGAAAGAGCCAGGAGGCAAACATTAGTCCTCTGGCCCCAAACCCATGAGTCTTTCTACTCTATGCTACTACTGTTATGTTAGGAATGCAAGACGAATGAATGGATATGTGCCGGGATTCATCAAAGGAATGGGAGTTGTGATTGTGGGTGGAGATGGCGGTAAAAGAGTCAGATGAAAAGCAGTTTTGAAAACTTGGGACTCTGAGGTTAGGTCAAGGTTGGAGGAAAGGCAGTGATTGGGCACCACAATGGGGTAAAGAATGAGAGTGGTATAAGGGAATCACACACCCAAGGACCAAAAAGAGGGGAACAGGAAAGCCATATGCACAAGATGTTATTTAACTCAGGTCTCAACTCCATCCCCACCCCACCAATACCACTTTTCTTTTGGGGCAGGGCAGGGGAAGGGGAGGACAAGCTAATGGTTATCTTTAGTTCTGGAACATAGTCTTCCTTCCCCATCGTCTCTCTTCCTCATCCTATCTTGAACCAAGAGAGCTTCCCTCCACCCCTCAAGCTTTCAGGTCTACTACCCAAACCCACTGAAGAAGCCACTCTCTCCTCTGGGCTTCTCCTCATCTATCACTTTAATACTGGCTGAAACAGATTCTGTGGAGCACTTAGAGCTTGGTCAGACTTAGAAGACACCAACTTCATCCACTGCATCCTGGGCCATCACCAGTTGTCTTGACTTTTGTCTTGCCACTGGACTTCGGTGACTGGAAAGAAGAGTGAGGGTGATGACTTTGTGCAACTCTGCCTTATTCAACAAATCCATTCAATGACAAGTCAAGACATCACCCCATGATGTCATTGGTGCCCTTTAAAAATGAAGGGCGAACAACTGGTTCCATGGTGAAACATACAGAAATCTGAGCAAATTGCTCTGGGACAGATGGCTTCCAGATCATTTCAGTGGAGCACTAACATGAGGCGTGTTTCACAGCCTGCATGGATGGTCCTCTGCTCATAAGCAAAAGGAGTTTGATTCTGAGTGAAAGGCAAAGACTGCAGTTTCAGTTATGATATTCACAGGATACTTCCAGAATTCAGCGGGTAGATCACAAGATCATAGATCTGGAACTGGAGGAACCTTAGAGTTTACCTAGTCTACTTCATTCCATGGATGAGGGACCTTAGATGCTACCCAGTCTACTTCATTTTACAGAAGAGGAAATAGAGGCCTAGGGAGATTCTGTGACTTGCCTGAGGTCACACAGGGAATAAGTGACAGAACTAGGACTAGATTCCAAATCGAGAACTTTTCCCCTGTACTACACTGTTTTTGGAGATCAAGACACAGAGGGAGAAAGTCCTAGGTTCAAATCCTACCACAGACACATACTAGCTGTGTGACCCTGGGCAAGTCACTGAATGGTGTCTCAAGACTAAAAATGACTGAGCTGTTGCTGACCTACATTGATAGAAGGGGTTTCTTCACAAGGAGTTTTTTATTTCACTGAAATTATAGTTGTGGCTTGGAAAAAAAATTCCCCTGGTAAATCACTGGAGGGGTGGAGGAAGGAGGGAACTCAATGAAGTGGTGCAATATTTTTGAGGTTGGCCAGTTTTTGCAACTGTAAACTTAGTTCAGAAGTTCTGATCACCTGACACATCTTGGATTGTTTTAGCAAAGCAATGAACTGTTTAATCAGCAGAGCATGAACTGCCAATTGCCTTCAGCCACTATCCAACATCCTCTAAGAAAGAACCAGATCAGTCAGGGGAAAAAAACCCGCCCTCTCTCTTGCTCCTCCGCTGCCAGGCTGAGGCTGCCTCAACTTAGAAGCTGTGTCATTAGAATGCTTAACATTTGCTCCTCCTCGGTTTGAATCACTGACTCAGGGGCTGCTCCAGCTCTAAAACCCAAGCAGGAATTTGCTTCTGGGCATTCCCAAGGCTAAACTTCAGATCAGGCAAGGAATCAACTGAGTTGGGAGGTCTGCCTGCGTCATCCCCATCAGCAACCAGGGAAGAGGCCTGTTTTCAGTAATTAGAAAACATTATTCCTGTACTTGGTAGGAGGAGACATATGGAGAAAAAGGAGAGAAGCCTATTACAGCTGTAATTATCATTATAAATTAAGCAAATGTGGCTAACACAGACACATATTTACAGAACAGGAAAAGCTAGTTCAAAGGGTAGGAGGCAGAAAGCTGCTGACGAGGATCCCACCCTCCCTGAGCTCTCCTCTGTGAATTGGAATCTAGAGACAGGATGGATTCATGAGCTACAAAAAATGTAGTATATATTCACATCACACATACACACACACACCTGTGACTTAATGCATTTTTCTGTCCTTATTCCCTCCTCAACAAGAGTGGGGGATGAATTTACAGCAACAGCCCCAAAGATTTAGCAATGAACCCAAAGACCTCAGGGAAACTCTGGGTTTGCCTGGAGAAAATAGCATTCACACACACACACACACACACACACACACACGCACACGCACAGGCACACGTACACATACATCCAAAAATCAGTAAATCATAGAATTTTTTAATTCAAAGGGCTCTCAGAAGACATCTAGTACAACCTATGCCTGTATAGGAATCCCCTCTACCATAACATCCCTGGCAAATCATTATCTGGCCCTTACTTGAAGACTGTAGCTAAATTCAGATGGCCAAGGCTTTGTCACCATGCCATTGAATTTATAGCGTTCTGAACTTGGAGGATGCTGACAACACAGCCTCCTGGCAACACAGAAACAATAGAAGTTAGAAACCAGCTAGTAGGAATAATTAGTTAAAATAAAAAGCTACCAGGTGGCATGTTGGAGTAAACTTCTCCCCCAACTTGCCCTGTCCTACCCCAAGGCATTTTCCTGCCACTTGTCCCAAGTATGATATTCAGTGTTTGCCATGAGAGCAAAAATATAGCTCCGCCTACAGGGAGGAAGAACCTTTAGAGTCAACCCAGTCCACTTCCACCCATTGTTCAGTGATAGTTTTGCTCCCTGGATCCAAGCAGAACAAGTCTGATCATTTTTCCATATGACACATTCAAGTCCTTGAAAATAGCTACCATGCCCCAACCTGAGTCTTCTGCAAGCCAAACATTCTCAGTTCTTTCAACGATTCTTCAAAAGACATGATCTCGAGGCCTTTTCATTGTTCTGGTCCCCTCTTCTGGATGCTTTCCATATTGCCAATGTCCTTACCAAAAGGTGGCACCATGAATGCAATGTCCAAGGTTAGGTCAGACCATGGAATAGGAGAGTGGAGATTTCTCTTCTTTTGGTCCTGAACATTTTGGCCCCTTAAGATCACATTTATTTTTTGGGATATAATATCCCACTTTTGACTCATACTAGACTGCAACCTCAAAATCCTCAGGTCTTTTCAAATGAACTACAGCTAGTCATGCTTCCCCCATTACTTTACAATCTTGAGCTCACTGTCAGTACCTACTAACTACCAGCAAAGGAGAGAGGAAACAGAGCCCTACCTCATCATTATTGTGCCTGGAGTAAATACAGTAGGATGGGGTGGGGGAGTAATATAGAGGAGAGACCCACTATGCGTACAATTATGCCAGAAGGAGACAGTCCACAACCCAGAGAATTTCTCAATTTCTAAGAGGTTTGGGAGTGGAGAGAGGATAGTCAACCCCCAAAGAAAAGGTTGCCACAGCAACAAATCCTAAAGGTGATGGTCAGAGGGGTTATACCACATGCTAAGAGGATCATGAGTCAAAGAACTGAGACTGAGGTCACTGATGGGAGCAAGTACACCTTGGAGGGGGGAGGGAACTTGGGATGAAACCCTATTTCCACCCCATCATTAGCTTTTTCAGTTATCTTAAACTCCTATCCAATAATGGAGTAACCTACCTCATGCCCACTGAAGGTAGGAGAGAGCTCATAAAAGATATGCTTATAAACTGTCTGAAACAGCTTTCTGTTTTAGCCTCTGCCTGCTTTCCCTCATATTTTGCCAAAAGAAGAGAAAATGCAAATCATAAAAGCCCCAAAGTGGACTACAATAAAGGGTGTTTATTAGAGAACACATTGGAAGTGCTCTCAGCTGACAGTTTTTAAAAAGTAAAACAATACTTTGGGCCTGACTCTTTCTGGACTCCTGGGATATGGCTGTTGACATACTGGGAGGAAATTTTTTTTTTTCTCAAAGAAGGAAGCTGGCTGGACTTCTCTGTCCAGGTGGCTAAGGTACTAGATCCGAGTTTCACCTAACTGAGAGCCAGCAATGAAGGCAACCTCCAAGGAGACAAAAAAAAACTAGAAGAGGAGGCAGTTGTGGTAGGTGAATTGAAAGTTTCAGACTCATTTTCACCTTTGAGATCAAAACATACTTGATAGTACTCCTCCATCAATGACCTTTGAGTGAATCCATTCCCATGGTAAAAATGAGGGGACAGTATATAAAGAGAGAGTCACTCCATAGGCTAACAGGATCAATCAATCAATCAACAAGTATATATTAAGCACCTACTGCATGCCAGGCACTAGGAATACAAATATCAAACAGTTCTTGCCCTCAAGGAGCTTATATTTTCCTTTTTATTTCCAGTTAGTAAATTCCATTTATCTTATATGTGGAATGAATATAGTAGAGAACAAAATGCTGGTCCTGGAGTCAGAGGATCTGAGTTGCTTTTTTCACATAATTCATCAGTGTATTAATACACTGCAGCCCATTTATACAAACCATATGTCTTTCTCTATCGCCCTTTTGGTGACCCACAATTTTGATTCCTTGGAAATTACAGTGTTTCATAATTCAAAGCCATATTGCACCACCAGAAGAATATTAGTTTTTAAAAGATGGATTTTTGTTTGAAGGAGAAATTTGGAGTTGCAGAAAGTCCTACTCAATTTCCCAAATACAATCCAGCCCACTCTTCCTCCAGTTCAGTTGCAGGCCCTGCTCATTATCTATCTCCAGTGTCACTCTAACATACAGACAGACAGACACACACACACACACACACACAATTCAAGAAACTGTCCCTTTGTCCTGGGTGTCCTTTTTTCATTAGCCAGGGACTTATGCGGACTATGATACACCTCGCTGTCCAAGGTACTATCCTCATAAGAATTTCTATCATAAGAGAAACGAAGTGATGGAACAAGCCATTACTATTGTCATTACACTCATTCTTACTTTATATTTCATTAAGTTCAGATAGAAATCGTTCTGTGAGAAGTCCCTATCTTGTCTAGTATTGTTCTTTTATGCCTAATGTTCAGCAGACTATCGCACAGGTGGATATTGCTTTTTGTAATTGGATAAAAATAGGGGGATGTCAGCTTATCTTGTATAGGCTTACCAAAAATATCTGCAGGATAACTCCAATAGCCTACAGGATTGTTATTCTTACATATTATACAGTGAAATAAGTACAACCCCCATCTTGGGAAGCTCCTTTCTTAAGCTGAATAAATATTTGTATTAAGTATGATTCATTGAGGTCCTTTCTGTTTACATAATAGCTAGCATTTATGTAACACTTTAAGGTTTGCAAAGGACTTTCCATATATCATCTCATTTTATCCTCACAACTCTCCTGATTGGTATGAGAGCATTAGTAATCCTCATTTTGTAGATGAGGAAACTGAGACAGAACTTAAATAAACTTACCTAGAATCACACAGGATGGGTCCAAACTGGTTTTGAGCACAGATCTTCCTGGCTCCCAATCCGATGCTCTAATTTTCTTTGAAACACAATCTCTTCTAACCTTATAGGTTCTCATACTAAAAATCTTTGGCTTATTCTATTTTTTTGGTAACTTTTACTAAAGCTTTGTGCCACTGCCACCACCCATTTAAGATAACAGTAGCTTCTTCCAAGGTTATTCTGAAGATACTTAATGGTGCATAAGTTGGTCAGATGGATCACCAGATGATAACCTTTTCCTAGAAAGATGACTAACCCTATGTCATCTTTAGGCTAATTATGTGAGCCAGTCCACCATAGGTTTCTCCTCTACCAGACAGCAGGTGCCTAAATTAAAGACCACTGAATATCATGTAAGCATACCAAGACTGAGATGTAACAAAAACCAATTGTGAATAGAAAAAAATAAAGTGTCCGCAAGCTCAGGTATGTATGCACCCGGCCAGTTAGTGCTCTTAACCATTCCAAGACTCTTCAATATCAAACTATGCCAGAAGTAGAGCAACCCAGCCACAAATCATGTTGATGAAGGTCCTGTGACTTTCACCCAGAAGCTGAAACACATACTGGTATGGAGAAGGCAGGCAAAACAGAAGAGGAAAGAAGGAATGCCAGAAGGGAACAAAGACAAGCAGGACAGCTTTACAGAGAGAATTTCCATATTAATGTGTAATATTCCTCCATTAATGTGTTTACTGGTCATTAGACAACAATGACATATTTTGTGTACTAACAGTACATTCGATATTTGTAGACAATCTAAAAACAATTTGATCTGTGCCCCTTTTCCACCAGTCTACCACCCATCACTGTAGAAATGGAAAATGCTCTAGGATCAGGAGCCATTTTGTATTTTTTCTTGTTTCTTGGGTAGGCATAGCCAAATAATTCATTGCTTAATGGCTAACCTACTGGAAATAAGCCTCTGTACATAGCTAGACTATTTTTCAAATAGAAGACACAATCTATCTCTAGTACCATACTCAAAGCTTTTTCATCATTGATAGAACCTTGTAGAGTCTGCATTCTGATGGAATAACCTTTAAAAACACAAGGTAAACTCCATGGTATGAGGAAGCATCAAAATAGGAGCTTTGTGAAGAAATCTAACATTTTTAATTCTTTAATCAAGTGCCATGTTGTGATAAAGTCTTTCATGCAATTCTGATGGCTAATTTGGAAAGACATGAATGTCTGATTAGGTGGATTTTGAACTGTTTGAATAACCAGACTGAAAGCATAGTTGATAACAGGTTGATGTAAACTTTGAGAAAAGTCTCCATCGGAATAGGCCAGGGATCCTTTGACCACTTATTGTTCAATATTTTTCTCTGTGATTTGAATAATGCTATAGCTATCAAGCTTATTAAATCTTCAGGTGGCACATAGCTGGGAGAAATAGCTAACACATTGCATAATAAAATCAGGATCCAAAAATAGTCAACAGTGTAGAATGATAATTTGAATTAAATTCAATTAAATTTAATAGGAATAAATACAAAATGACATTTGGTTAAAAAATCAACTTCACAAATACAGAATGAGAGAGATATGACTAGACAACAGTTCCTACGTAGATGATTTTGGGAGGTGGGGTGGGCATGTTAAGTGAACAGCAAATTTATAAAAGGTCAACAGCATGATGTAACAGCTAAAAAAAGCTAATGCTATTCTAGGCTAAGTTAAGAGAGGCATAGTGTACAAGGGAAATGATGTTTTGGTTGTATTGTTCCTTCATCAAGCTATATTTGGAATATTGCATCTAGTCCCTCCATTTTGGGAAAGACACAGAGAAAGTGGACCATGTCCAGAAGAGGGTGATCAACCTGGCGAGAGGAATGGAGATTATGCCATATGAGATCCATTGGATGAACTGGTGATATTTAACCTGGAGAAGAAAGGGTTCGGGAAAGACATGATAGCTGTCAAAGTGGTTGAAGGGCTGTTAAATGAAAGAGGAATAAGACTAGTTCTGGGTGTAATAGGTGGCAGTTACAGAGAGGCAGATTTGGGCTTGATATGAAGAAGCACTTCTATGAGAAATTAAATTAAGAAAATTGTGCTGTAAGAAATGATGAGCCCGATGATCTTAGAAAAACATGGGTAGACTCACACAAAATAATGAAGATTGAAATGAGCAGAACCAAGAGAATATTGTACACCGTAACAGCAAAATTGTTTTAAGAACAACTTTGAGGGAATAAGTCATTCTTACTATTATAAATACTCAAATTAACTTCAAAGGACATATGAAGGATGACACCATCTGCATCCAGAGAAAGAACTGATAAACGGAAGTGTGTATAGAATGATTTTACATATATATATATATGCATATATATTTATATATACAAATTCGTGTCTAATGGTAGGCATCTCTATGGCAAGGTTGGGGAGAGGGAAAAAAGGGGGAGAAAGAAATTTACATGATAAATTTTTATATATTTAAAAGGAAGAGCAAGTTGTAAATAATAGACTTGAATTTCATATACAATAACCTTTCTTTATTATGTTATGTTATGTTATGTTATGTTATGTTATGTTATGTTATGTTATGTTATGTTATGTTATGTTATGTTATGTTATGTTATGTTATGTTATGTTATGTTATGTTATGGAAATACCTGTTATATTCCATTATTTAAAAAAACTAAAAAGAAAAAGAAACGCTTCTAAAAAATTAGAGCCATCTGATAGTGGGGTGGGAGGCAGTGGATTCTCCCTCAAAGGAGAAAGTGAAGCAAAAATTCAATATGAATGCTTGTCAGGTATGTTACACAGAGGGTTCTCAGTCAGGTCCAGGTGGGAATAGATGGCCTGGGAGGTACCTACTAGCTCTGAGATTGAGTGATAGAAAGATTTTAAGTACTTTAAGAATTCAAAAAGGAAAATGATCACTGTGGGCAGGAGTAATCAGAGAAGTCTTCGTGGAGGTGACCTCCCATCTATAGAGAAGAGTTCAAGCTGTCACAGGTTCTAGAGCAATCAGATTTACCTGAAATCTAGAGGGTACAGGCATCTCAATGGTCTCCAATGGTCTTTTTGTTTTCTTCTTCTTCTTTTCTCTAAAGAGGCACCTCCCAGCCATGCCATAATACCTAAACCAGGATACGACAGAAAAACAAACCTAGAAAAACAGGTTTCTACTGACAAAAGCAATTAGAAGGCTGGGAGGGGGACGTAAGTGAAACATTTATTAAGTGCTTACTATGTGAAATAGTAATAATATCTGAATTAGAAAATTAAGATAATTGTTTGGATAACTGAGACTTTTACTCAGTTATCTCAGCAACTGTTACCAAAGTCTCATTGTGGTTTAGGGCTAGATCATTTCTTCTTTCTTTCTTTTTGTGTGTGAGCTCACACTGATCTTCTGGTTTGTTTGTTTGTTAATGTTAAATACATTTTATTGATGTCTTTTGTTTTTACAAGCCTGTCATTTCTGGATATACCTCCCCAAGCCAGTCATCATCCCAGAACTGAAGGAAACAAAGAGAAACAATTAAGCAAAACCAATGGATACAGTGACTAAGCCTGACAATTCATGCAATATTCTGCCCTTGCAGATCTCTAGCCTCTTTGATGAGAAGAGGGAAGGATGTTTCATCACCTGTTCTCCAGAACCATTATTGGTGTTTCAATTACTCACAATTCACATCTGCCCTTTACAATGGAAATCTGCCTGGAATAAATGTTTAGGGGAAGAAGAGTAAGCATGTGGGATCTCTTCTAATATTTGTGAATCCCAGACTTGCCCCCTTGTAATGACAATTTAGATTTGAAGATCTACAGGCATATTCACAATTATCGGCAATGGTGTTTAATGCCTTGCTAACATACCCCTACATAGCACAGTTGGAAGAGGGCATGGATTTGAATCCTGACTCTATCACAAATCCCCTTGGTGAATTTGGACAAATTATTGTACCTCTCTGTGCTATATTTGCCTCATCTCTGAAAGAATGGAAATGCTGCTGGGGGTAGCTAGGATGGAGCGATGGATAGAGCTCTGGACCTGGAGTGAGGAAGACTTGAGTTCAAATCCAGCCTCGGACACTTTCTTGCTATGTGACCTAGGCAAGTCACTTGTCCTTTGTGTGTCTCAGGTTTCTTACATGTAAAATGGAGGGTGGTAATAGCATCTACCTCCCAGGGCTGTTGTGAGGATCAAATGAGTTTCT
Source organism: Phalanger gymnotis (assembly GCA_028646595.1). Taxonomy (NCBI): domain Eukaryota; kingdom Metazoa; phylum Chordata; class Mammalia; order Diprotodontia; family Phalangeridae; genus Phalanger; species Phalanger gymnotis. The sequence goes on from CM053624.1 coordinate 262,970,044, forward strand.
AAGACACTTAGCCAAACCGAAGGCACTATATAAATGCCAGCTATTATTACTACCCACCTCACAGGGTTTTTATGAGGAACAAATGAGATAATCAATGTAAAACCCTTTGTAAATTGCAAAGTGCTATGCAACTATTAGCCACGTAAAAGCTGTTAGTTATTAATGTCACCCATGTACCTCCATTCCACTCCTGCCCTATCCTTGTACATGAAATAAAGGAATTTGGGCTGGGTAAAAGTACAGCAAAGTCAATTCACAGCTATTTTGAACCACATGCCCAAAGAGTGTAAGAATGACTCTACCTGATGTCCCAAAAGTTTGGGGGGCAGTTTTAAGCTTAAAACTATATTAAAAATTTTTGGGACACCCTGTATATTTATTAAATCTTAAAACTGCACTGAGATTTTTGGGATACCCTGTAGATCAACCTGAGGGAGGTCTCTAGTGGTGTGCTTTCTCCTTAGTCATGTTATGGTCAATATTTTTATTGATTACTTTAGTGGAAATATAGAACGCATGCTTATCAGGGGCAGCTAGGTGGCCAGTGAGTAGAGCACTGGCTCTGAAGTCAGGAGGACCAGATACTTGACACACTTACTAGCTGTGTGACCTTGGGCAAGTCATTTAACCCCAATTGACCTGCCTTCCCCCCTGCAAAAAAAAATAGAACGCATGCTTATCAGACTAGTAGATGACATGAAGTTTGGAAAGATAGCTAATACATTCAATCAATGAGAAAGAATCGTGTACCTACTATGTGCTGGCCACTGTGCTAGGCAGTAGAGAACACAAGCACAAAGAATGAAACAATCCCTACTCACAAAGGAACTTGCATTCTAATAAGGAATGTGGGGTAGGGGGTAGGGAACAAGTATGCATAAAAATGTATACCACACACTACAAAGGGAATAAATACAAATATATACATAGAAGTTTAATACAAAGCAATTTAAGGGCACTAGTATTTGGGGAGATGAGGAAAGTCTTTGTGCAGAAGATTGTATGCCTAAGCTGCATCTTATAAGAAAAGAAGGAGGCAGTTTAAGATGGGAGTGCATTCTAGACCTGGGACTTAGCCAGTGTGAAAACACTGAGATAGGAGATGGTGTGCCATGAATGAGGAACAGGGAGAAGGCCTCTTCAGTTGGATCATGGAGTGCAAGAGGGGCAATAGTGTCCAATGAGTCTGGAAAGATAGTTTGGGGCCAGATTGTGTGGGGCTTGAAAAGCTAAGCAGAGGAATTTATATGTTACCCTAGTCACAATACAAAGTCACAGGTTATTTGGGTGGGAGAGTCATACAGTCAGATCTGTGCTTAAGGAAAATTACTCTGGCAGAAGTGATGAGGAATGCAGGGAGATCAGTTAGGAGGCCATTGCAATAACCTACGCAAGAGGCAATAAGGGCTTAAACCAGGGGTGGGGAAACTGCCACCTTGAGGTCACATATGGCCTTCTAGGTCCCTGGGTGCAGCCTTTTGACTGAGTCCAAGTTTTACAGAACAAATCCTTTCATTGAGGAGATTTGTTCCATGAAGTTTAGATTCAGTCAAAGGACTGCACTTGAGGACCTAGAGGGCCACATATGACCTCAAGGCCCCAGGTTCCCCACCCCTGATTAAAGTAAAGGGATAGTCTTTGGGAAGTGGTCTGATGTGAGATGTTATACAGACTAAAATGTCAAGATTTAATATCTATGTCATGAGTGAAAGTGAAGAGACCAGGAAAATGCTGCTATTGTGAGAGGCAGCTAGGTGGTGCGGTGGAGATTGTGCCAGGCCTGGAATAAGGATGATGAGTCTTTCTGTGTTCAAATCTGGCCTTATATACTTAATAGCTGTGTGACCCTGGGCAAGTCACTTAACCCTGTTTGCCTCAGTTTCCTCATCTGTCAAATGAAGTAGAGAAGGAAGCAGCAAACCGCTCCAATATCTTTGCCACATGGGTTCACAAAGAGTTGACACAACTGAAAATGACCGAACAACAAAAGGCACTTTCAAAATTGGAAGGATGGTGGTGCCTTCAACAGACTCAGGATCCACAAAGATCTCCATTGGAAGGATGTACAGGATCTAACTAGATTAAATTTAACAGGGATAAACGCAATGTCTTACATTTAGAATTTTTTTTTTAAATCAACTGCCCAAGGTCAAAACAAAGGGGACTTTGCTTACCAACATTTTATTTAAAATAAAGTAAAAGCACACAGCAGAGAACAAAAGAAAATCTAGAAGGAAGCAAAGAAAAGCTGGGTAGCTTTGAAAACAATGCATAGTATTTATTACATAGGTTTTCTTGAAATGGAAATTTATTGTTTTATATTTAACCTCATATTCTGCTATGTACATGGAAATGTTCTTTTTTTCTTTTCTCATTTTGTATTTAAGATGAATAAAAATTTACCAAAAAAACACATTTTATTGATTATCGGTGCCACTGACATAGGAGTCTCTGGTAATTCTGGTTCAATCTTTGTAACCTCAAAGAAGGGGATGAGTTTCCACTGCAAAGAATGAGTTTGAGTCAGTTGACCCTTAATCAATTGAAGAGGTTTTTCTTCTCTTTTAAATTAGAATCTTTGTGGAGTTTCCTCTTCTTTAACCTAAGAGTACTCAGATGCAGAATCAAAGAGGAAAATCGTAACTTGAACGTACATTTGTTTCCCTGCTTAGCTATGCAATTTATTACAATTTACCTCATGTCTCCAACTGTCGGTGTAAAAGAAAACCATTTAATGTTTCCAAAGTTGTGATAATACTCAGATCCGCCCAAGTGGACTAGTTTTTTTAATTTCCTTTAGTAGCACTTTCATTCTTATAATATATCTTCCATCCCAGGAAAAAGAAGAAGTATGAGCCCTCCAATCCTCATCTTGCCAGCCCACATTGAACCATCCCTGGGAACTCAAAGAATGCATCTAATATAAGAAATTTTCTATTAAAAAAAGAGAATGATTGTAAGCTATCTTGAGAGGGAGTATTTAAGCTACTACATCCTTCCCCTTTTCAGCCCACTTTGGAGGCATGAGGCACCTCCTCTCCCCAGCTACTGGCTATCTCTGGTGCTGTAACCATCTGAGGACCCCTCAAGTCCACCAGCCACAACTTCCCCACTGACCACTTAGAAAGCTATTGCCCTTTCCTTTCCCCCCACCCCCACCCTTCTTCTTGCATTAATTTGATGGAAAAGAGCATGTCACTAAAACAGAGGGAGAATTTGAACACAAGACTTCCTGATTCTGAGCACAATACAGTGGCCACTATGTTATCATGTCATATTATATTATGTATTATAATATGTATTATATATGTATATTGTACGTATGTCATATAATTATATAATATATATTATATGTATATATTAGTATTATATTATGCATGGTATAAAGGGTTAAAAAATCCAATCTTTCTTAGGAGCTAAACCTGTAATAGCAGAGAAGTTCATTACAAAGTTAACATGTGCAATCATCAGGAGAGAACCAATACCTCACTTGGGCAGATTAAGGAACCTGACAAAACCCATTGTGGAGAAGGGGCCCCAACTTCATCATTGCTACCAGCAATAGCTGCTGACCAAATATCACCAGCAGGCAGATGGGCACAAGAACGGCAGCCCCCTTAAGACCACTGCTTCTGCTCCCAGGTTAGCCTTCACAGTCACCATCTAGGGAAGCAGATCATATGAAGAAGGGGCCCAGCTATTCTAGCCAACTGTCACTAACCGAGAAGGCAACCTGGCCTAATTGAAGCAAGGCACCCGGAGACAGAGTCTAGAGGCAGCGTGTGTCAGGCAGATCAAACCATGACCGCCAACTTGACCACCATCTCCTCTTAGACTGAACCTAAGAAAATTGTGAATAGCAATGCTTCCAACCCAGTGCCCACACCCCTTCAACCCCTGTGGAGATGTACCTTGGCAACAGCTCCTGCAAGTACTACAGCCATAGCTACAGAAGACCCAAAAAAAGAAAGTTCTTGCTATCAAAGTTCTTTGAAATAGTCATACAGTTCAACATAAAAAATTGAAATGATTTTGTCATACTTGATATCATACTGTGTTAAAGATTTGCCACTGTGCACTAAGGACCATAGGACTTTTTCATCTGCCTTGCAGGTAGAGTCTTCCATATGTGTGGTCTCCCCCATTAAAAAACTGAGACAAGGACTTTGTTAATTTTCTATTTGTGTCCCCAGTGCATAGCACAGTGCTTTGGATACAATAAGTGCTTAATAAATGTTTCATTCACTCATTCATTCCTTCACTCATTCATTCATTCATTCTCAGTACTAATGCAGTTTGTCTGAAGTAATCTCATTTGCTGACAAGGATCTCAAGCAAGGGAAACTAAGTTGAAGGAAAGACACAGAAACCAGCATGTTGACGGGAGACAAATTCAAAGCAAGCAGCATTCTGCAGTCTTATTTTGAAATACTGAGACACTCCTGCCCCATCCCCCTAATTTCTCGGTCACCAGATTGCTGAGGCTTCTTTTAGAGTCTCTTGTCAAATATATTTTCCCATTTTTATAGCTTTTCCTTTTTTCCTTACTTTTGAAGTGGACCTGGGAATTAGCCAAGTCTCACCAATAATGTTAGAATCCTATGCACATGGTCGTGTATGAAAGGTTTATATGAGAATTTTAGATTTACAAAATAGTCATATTACTAGATGCCCTCTATCAGGAGGAATTTCAGGGTCAGGATTATAGATTTAAAACTTTAAGGGTTTTTCAAGATTATTGAGTATGATACCCTCATTTTATTGATGAAACTGAGAAGTAAAGTTACTTGCTCATGGTAAGAAATAAAAAAATTAAAAAGTGGTAAGTGGCAGACTTAAGACTAGCACCCAGGCCCTCTGATTCCAAATCCCTTTCCAATATACCGTGTTGCAAAGTTTCCATGTTACTAAAGTCTCTCAGTAATTGAAGGCAATGTGGCACAGTAGAAACACTTGATTTGAAAGAAAAGAGCTTGGTTTTGAACCCTGGTTTTGCAGCTCACTGCCTGCGTGTCTTTGAGGAACTCACAACATCTCTGAGTCTGTTTCTTCATCTATAGACCTGAGGATGTCAGACTAGAGGATCTCTAAAGATGTTTCAATTATAAATCCTCTGAGGCTAATGAGGTTATCACCACTTCCCCTTCAATAAGGTTAGCAGAGGTTTACACAGAGAATGGGCAATGTTCTCCTGCCTACTTCCAGCTGACTATGTATGCTAGCTCAGCACATGGGAGCTTTGGGGACTCCCATGCTGACCATGCATGTGACAGCACTTGGGCACTTTGAAATGAAAAAGCAGTTCCCTTACTGGTCATAGAACAAGAAAAACTGATGACTCTGGAGCTTTAAAAGGAAAGTGATTCTTCTTTCCCCCACCACTGCTGGCTCTTTTTCCTTCAACTCCCATGTGGCTAGTATCTCTCAATCTCTCTCTCTCTCTCTCTCTCTCTCTCTCTCTCTCTCTCTCTCTCTCTCGTGCCCTTTCCCCATCCCAGAGGAAATATCCTGCCTAAGAGAACCTATGACTAGAGCTCTCAGAAGCTCCATTGACTTGTCAGCTATGTGTGTGTGTGTGTGTATGTGTGTGTGTGTGTGTGTGTGTTGCCTGATTTTAAGTAACTAAACATCGAGGCTGAGATGGGCACACACAGTCTTGGAGGCATCATCATGAGGTTCAGAGGGTCTGGTTCCTAGGTCAGTGCCAGTTGCACTTTGAAATGAGTTCCTGGACTCAGTACTCTTAAAGAAACTGACCATCAGATAGAGAATGAGCCCAATCCCTGAATCAACTTAAGAGGAAACATCTACCAAGAGAGTGCAGAGCCCAGGTGAAATGGAGCAAAGCCTATACAGCAGTCCTGCAAACTGCTTTATATTCTGATAAGGTTTAAATATCATTCTCCCAAGAGAGTATAAGAGTAATTATAAGTTAAATTACTAGATCCTCTTTTCAGTGTTTCTGTCAATACTCCCTTGTGAATGGTTTGTGCTTAGCATTTCTTTTGTGCATAGAAAATAAATATTTGTCCTATGCAAGACTCCCATAATATACTGGATACCTTCTACTCCTCCCCACCCATACCTCTGCCACACACACACTTTTGGGAAGACCCCAGACATGAGCCCAAACATAAAATTTAAGTAAATTTTCCCGAGGCCACTGGTCTGGGGTGGGAGTTAGCCAACGCATATGAGAAAAGGGACCCTAACTCCTATCATTAGAGACAGGCTCCCCACAAATTAACCCAGTCTAGTCATACTGTGACTGGAGCAGAGAGCCACCATCATGGGAGAATGAGGAGGGAGATTGTACTTGTCGTACTACACAACAATTATCATTATTGTTGTTACTGTTTTATCAAGATTTACAAAGTATCATGTCAAAAAAGCTCCTCAATACAAAGCATTCAAGCATTTACAAAGTCTCAAAGCTCAAACTCTCCTCAAATTTGTTGGTTGTTGTTGTCCAGTCATTTCAGTTGTATCTGACTCTTCGTGACTCCATTTGGGATTTTCTTGGCAAAAATACTGGAGTGGTTTGCCATATCCTTCTCCAGCTCATTTGACAGATGAGGATACTGAGGCCAACAGGGTTAAGTGACTTGCCCAGGGTCACACAGCTAGTAAGTGTCTGAGGCCAGATTTGAACTCAGGTCTTCCTGACTCCAGGCCCAGTACTTTATCCACCTATGGATAAATGTATCCGTATAGAATATGGATACTATGCCACCTAGCTGCCCATCCTCAATAATGTTTACTAAATTTCTTCTGTGTACAAAGTACTTCCATGGGCATTTACAAAATATCCTATCACCAAAGCTCATTGATAATGAGGAATTATAAAGTATCATTTGGAGATTTATGAGAGGGCATTCTTGCTTACACAAGTAATTTGAATTAACTTATTTGGAAAACAATATGGTAAGTTTAGGTTTCTCAGTGATTAAAAGAAAGGCTTTTGCTAAGTGTTGTTCACTGCCCAAATATGAGTGGTGGCTGTCACATGGCTGCCCTCCTACCACTCCCCTGTATGTGTTCTCTTCTCTTTTTAGAATGTAAATCCTTAGAAGCAGGGACTACATTGCTTTTTCTGTTTATATTTCCATCACTTAGCACAGTGCTTGGCACAAAGCAAATGCTCACTAACTGCCTTTTTGTTCGTTCATGCATTCATTAGTTCTTTTATTCATTCATTCACTTATACAAATTCTAAACAATAACCTAAAACCTGAATGATATAAATAGACATTTTTAACCACTCTACCCACAGCTTTGTCTCTCTGCTCCGCTAAGTCAGTCAGTCAATAAGCATCTATTAAACACCTACTATATCTCAGGCACTGTTCTAATTGCTGAAAATACAAAGTAAGGCAAAAGACAGCCCTTGCTCTCAAAGAGCTAACTTGTTCAGAGATTACTGAATATAGGACACTAATGCAATTGACAAATAGAATTCAATAAAACAAATGCTCGATCTTCACACACACACACACACACCCATCTTTTAGGAGGTTAAATAAATGGAATGCTATTGTGTTGCCTCATTGTTCTCAAACTATACTCTTCTTTTTCCACCTCTACAAATGTAACCCCTGGGTTTGCTCCCCTCTCCCATTTGCCCTCGTGTCTACCACTTGTTCCTATTGCCTTCAGGGTACAATAGACTCCCTTCCCTCTCCTCCCCTCCTGGAAGAGCAAAAACCCTAGCATACCCAGGATTTTCTTTAATCTGCTTTTAAAGAAAAGCAACTTTAAAGGGGTCAACAATTTACTTTAATTACATTCATTCACTAGTTCAAGGGAAGGGTCAGCACCCTGAACATCAGAGAAAATACAGAGAAATTAGAAAGACCAACAGACAGGGCTCTTAACTGCCTGAACCAAAGCAATATTGCTATACACTTTACATACACCACTGGCTCGAGAGAGCCTTTACATCTGAGTAGATGAGAGGTCTGAACCTATGGCTACTCAGAGTCTCGACCAGAGAATCACAAGATCCTTCTCATACATGAACCCTCAAAGCAAAATACCAACTCAGAGTATATATATATATATATATACTTCTCAGAGCCGGAAGGCATCACAACCCTCATGACTCAGTGCCTAATCAAGTTAGTACCAAAAGGTATGGAAGCCTTCCTATAATCAAGCTTCCCCTAATGGGCTCCACATGAGGCCTATTAATGAGCAGGGAAGACCTTCATATCCCATTAACATTACACCTCCCACCAAAGTTCTGGAGGTCTTTCTGATAGATTTAATCTGAGTGATGCAAACTGCCTAAATACCATATATCTCTGACCTTTCCCGATCCCTCTTACAGCCTCCATAGTTCATCTCCAGAGCTCAAGGAGATTCCCAGAGTTGGACCAGGTGCCTGTACATGTTTCAGGAGAGAGAATACAGAGAGCCAGAGCTGCGATCATATCTGAGTCTGGCCCAAGCGCCAGAAATGTGGGTTAGGGTTCAGGGAATCCTTAATCTACCCTTCTCCCTCTAGACAGTCATTCTGCTAATCATCTTTATGAATTTTCTCCCAATAAGGAGTGAAGATTCTAGAAAGAAAAGTTAGGCTGACCTCCTGGCAGGCATGCATTGAGTATATACCCAAAGAAAGTTGGACTAGGTGACCTGTAGTTTCTTTACCATTGGAATGAATAAGTGAACTTTTATGTTTTGTTTTTAAAGTCAAATCAACAGCAGAAAACTGAAAGGGCTAAAAGCATCAAGAAATACTAGAAAGGATCTATGCAGATTCTTTTTAATACCCTAGGAGAGCTATAAATGTTGGTGACAGAGACTAGAGTCCTTTACAAAGAATAAAGGGGAGAGGAGAGCCAGTGACCCGGATCAAACCTCATTCTTTACTAAATCCAAGCTGACTCTCACTTTTCTTCTTCTTTTTTCTCTACATTCCATAAGTTTCTCCTCCTGTGGGATCTCCTTTTCATTCTTTTTCAAGTCTATTTCTTATCTGAGAATTTCAGCCATCTCTAGCCTAACAGCATGATCCAATGCCTCCTTAACCTTGACTGCCCTCCCTACCTCTCACACCAGATAGTATGGGCTGGATTCCATACCTTAGAGATAAGCAGCAGGATATATGTGCTTTTTAATAATGATCCCCACCACTATCCCTTCCCAGAAGGTATAATAGGGATGGCACCCTGACAAGTCACAATGAAGGAGCTGAGTAAGACATTGGGAGCTGAGGAAAAGAGAATAATTATTATAGACACTAATGATTGAGAATGATAATTTACCAGCCTCGGGAGTTCTAGAATGACACCTGAGCCCTAGCACTGCCATGACATGCTAGAAAGAGGAGAGAAATGAACGGATCATGAAAAAGGAGGCTGAACTGTTTCCACTTACCATAGGTGGATTGATTATTTGCCAGTCCTCCTTAATCTTAGTGCTTTACCTCTGAGATGATCTCCAATTTATCCTGTGTATGTGTGTGTGTGTTTGTACATAGCTGTTTTCATGTTGTCTTCCTCCATTAGACCGCAAGCTTCTTGAGAAGGGGGACTGTTTTATGCCTTTCTTTCTAGCCCACCACTTAGAGCAGTGCCTGGCATAAGGTAAGTGCTTAATATTGACTGTTGATTTGACTTGACCCAAATGAAATGACCTAGGTGCAAAAAAACCTTCTCATTTCCCAAAATACATTGACATTGGGCTGCCAAGTTTTCTGAGATGCTCCCACTTCTTATTCAGTCATATTAATATATTTTAATACCCATTGTCTTCATGGCACATGGCTATAGGCATACTGTCAGCTCTCACCTCTCCTCAAAGCCCCTCTAATCACCTGACTGCCACAGGAAGAGGGCTGCCCAAAGGGTGATTCAGACTGTTAGCAGAGCCTAAAATAGTAGCACCCCACCCTCACCCACATGGTTATTAAAGGCCTCCAAACCTTCAGTAACCTCAGCTTGCTGAGGTTATAGACGTATACAGACACCGAGCCTAGACTAACTTTATGGTGAGATTGCCTGGAAGAGGCTAAGCCCCCAAGGTCAACATTCTGAAGCTATAAATTCCTTCTTTTCTTCTTAAATGAGTATCGGGTGCCTTGCCCAGGGTCAGAGCTTTCGCCCCTATTCCCCTGGACAGTATGGAACTCACTGATCTATGGGTACTATCAGGGGGTCAGGGTTCATGTGGAATAGTTTTGTGATGGTCATAGACTCATGAGATTTCCAAGTTGAAAGCACCTTCAGAAGTCACCCATCCTATAACTAAGCATCAGCCTTTTTTTTATAACAATCTGACAAGTGAATATCCAGTCTCCATTTGGAGATTTCTAGTACCAAGGAACTTCTTCCATTCATGGAGAACTCATTTCAAGACCTCCAAGTATTAGTATCACTACAGTCCGCAATCTGTAATAAAGCTCACAGGCTTATCTGAAGCAGAACATTAGTCCACCTTTCCTTGGAAATAGGTAGGAGTAGAGCAAGAGAACCAACCAGCTGTGACATCCCTGTTAAAATGCAAATGTTATCTGAAGGGGGAACATATTAAACCATTATCAGCCCCCTAGCCTCTTAATGCTCAAATTTATCAGCTCAGGCAGTCACTGAGCTGGGAGGAGAACCCGAACAGAAGCTACCCAGAGCACAAAGGTGGATGGAGATAGGGAGGGAATGATCAGACTCCTAGGTGACCTGCCTGGCAGAACCAGTCACAATTTACCAGGGTACAGGACACAAGATAAGGGAACTGGGCAATTAAAGGGAGAAGAGATGCAGAAAGAAAGTCAACTAGGACAGAGACCAACTTTGCTGATTTACAATTTCATCCAAGGTTTGGGAAGATTTTCGTTTAGCCTGAGTAGTCAGAGAAAGGGTCTTGATTGTTCCATGTGAGACCACCAGTAGTGATTCTATTCATGGGCCAGTGTGCATTTAAATCCCTGACTCTGTGTGAACTTTTCCACGTGCAATCACTGCCTGCCCTCTAGTATCCAACATACAGGTGACAGGGAATGATGTGAGGGGTAGCTCAAAGGGTACACTGACCCTAGTTCTTTCCTGAAGCATGGCACAGATGGAGGTTTTATCATCATTTCCAGGGAAGTGGCCTCTACATTCTCTTGGAGGCATTGGGCAATATAGAACAGAGTGGAAGTTCCTTGACAGCAAGACATATTTTGTCTTTAACTCAACATCTCCAGCTCCCATTAATATACCCAGCATATTAGTGGGATTCTAGGATCACTGAGTTAGAGTTGTAGGGACCTCAAAGGTAATCTAGTCTGACCTCCTCATTTTACAAATGAAGAAACTGAGACTCAAAGAGGTTATGTGGAGAAGGCACTTAAAGATGTGTTTAATGAGTGAATAAAAACTTCAATATCTCTAGAAGTGGAAATTTAATAGCTTCCCTAGCAAACATCTCCCACTATAGGGAGGTTCTTTATGTCCAACTTAAATCCCATATGTTCATTATAAGGGAAAATTAGTGATCATGTTTCCAAATTACCATCATGTTTAAGCCTGAAGACCTGATGTATCCTCAGTCAAAGAATTCCCTCATATACAAAGTTACATCATGTTAAAGCTGGAAGACCACATAGACCATCTCATCCGACATTCTTATTTTGCAAAGGAGGAAACTGGCCCAGAGAAGGCAAGTAATTCAACAAATTAATGTTACACAGCCATTTAGTGAAAGGGCTAAGACTAGAATTTCTATTTGTAAATAAGAAGTAATGGGGGCAGCTAGGTAGTGCAGTGAGTAGAGCACCAGCCCTGGAGTCAGGAGGACCTGAGTTCAAATCCAGCCTCAGATACTTGACATTCTTACTAGCTGTGAGACCTTGGACAAGTAACTTAACTCCAATTGACCAGCCTTCCCCCTTCAAAAAAAAATTAAGAAGTAATAAAAACGTGAAGATTCCTGTGGAAAGCTAACCAGGAGGACAGGTGTTTAACTACTTCACTATCTGGGATCACTCAGATTTTTGGAGGCCACAGAGACATTTCTCCCAAAATAACTCAAGCTCTCCTCTCTGAAAAAGAGTAAGATCACCTTTCTTTCTTTCTTTCTTTCTTTCTTTCTTTGTTTCTTTCTTTCTCCCTTCCTTCCTTCCTTCCTTCCTTTCTTTCTTTCTTGTTTCCTTTCTTTCTTCTTTCTTTTTTTGTTGAGTTTTATTACTTAATATTTTTAGTTTTCAATATTGATTTCCATAAGATTTTGAGTTACAAATTTTCTCCCCATCTCTACTCTCCCCACCCCACCCCAAGCTGGCATATATTCTCATTGCCCCTTTCCCTAGTCTGCCCTCTCTTCTGTCATCCCACTCCCCCCATCCCCTTTTCCCTAACTTTCTTGTAGGGCAGGATAGATTTCTATACCCCATTATTATATCTTATTTCCCAGTTGCATGTAAAAATAATTTTTTTGAACATTTGTCTTTAGAACTTTGAGTTCCACACGAAAGAATAAGATGATGAAAATCTCCAGCAGTGACCAGGAAGCCGCAGTGGATTTGGGAAGACAAAGATGTCAGTCGTGTTGTTGAGGTAGCATGTTATGGAAAAAACAATGGACTTAGGTTCAAATCCCTAATCTAATGCTTCCTAACTGTAGGATGTCATATAACTTTTTATACCTCAATTTATTTTTCTGTAAAATGGCATGATTCATACATACACAATCTATCTCATGGAACTATTATGAGAAAAGACTTTTATATTCCTCACAGCTCTGTAGAAATCAATCAATCAACAGGCATTTATTAAATGCTGAGTATATGCCAAGCATTGTGATACACACTGGGGGATGCAAAGACAGAAGACAAACAATCTCTGAAGCATTAGTTATTATTATTAAGGGATTCGCACTTCTAGTAAGGCTTAGAGTACGTGATTTCTAAGGTCCTTTTCACCTCTGAGAGTCTATGGTTCTATGATAGAATTATATCTGATCAGTGGGTTGTAGCCCAAGGCTTCTGGCTGACAAACTCCCTCCAAACAAAATGCCTCTTCAGGGACAGGTGAGGGAGAAGATGAGATTTCACTGATTTTTTCATTCAATGTTCAGACACAGCTGGGTTGTGTTTTTCCATTTTCTTACTGAATTTGCTGGAAGAAAAAAAGTCCTTTTCCCCACTAGTTCTTGAAATGCAAATCTTCTTGAAGGAATCACCCTTGTATCCTGCAGGAAGTCAGTAAATGTTTGAGCTGGAAAGTCATTATAGGCCAACCCCTTCTTTGACGTCTGAGGATACCAAGGTTCAGACTGACTTGTCTGTGGTCAGTCAACTAGGATTTATAAAGGTTGCTAGATTCCAGGCACTGTGCTAAGAAAGACAAACAAGCAAACAAAGAAAAAGCCAACCCAATGTTTGCTTTCAGTCCAATGGGAGCGACAACATAAAAATTATTTTTGTTGTTTGGTTCATTCAGTTGTACCCAACTCTTTGTGACCCCTTTTTGGGGATTTCTTGGCAGAGATACTGGAGTGGCTTGTCATTTCCTTCTCCAGCTCATTTTATAGATAAGGAAAGGTTAAATGATTTGCCCAGAGTCACACAGCGATTAAGTGTCGGAGGCTGGATTTGAACTTGGGTTTTCCTGATTCCAACCCCAGCCCTCTAACCACTGTGCCACATAGCTGCCCAACATACAGATAACTAAGTTACAAAAATGATATCTATCCAAGATAAATGGAGAGATCACTAAAATTAAGGAGAACTGGGAAAGGCTTTTTACAGAAAGTCAGCTTTTAGACAGCGCTTAGCAGCACTAGGGCTCAGGTATCCTGACTCCCTGTCCAAGAGTCTCCACTCTATCAGTCTTCCTCATTTGAAAGCTATGTGGCCTTCATACACACACCCCAACCCCCAACCACCACCCCCCAAAGAAAAACAGGAGTTTCCTGAGCATCTTCTGAATGTAAAACCGAGGTACTTAGGACCTTAGAAATCACACACTCTAATCCTTTCTAGAAGCATGAATCCTTCAATAACAGTAATTAATGTTTCAGGAATTGTTTAGCCTTTGTCTTTGTAATCTGTACAAAAATAGTAGGAGATGAACTCATACTCCCCTTCCCTCAGCCCCAGAAGGAAGCCCAGAGCCCCCATGGAGAAACAGAACCCAAACACTGAAAGACAACTTAAGAATATTTACAACACAATATATATCTGAGTGCAAGTGGACATTTATAAACCTAATAATATTACCAGCTTTCAATAGACAGGAACATTTCCAGCAGAGATCACCCTAGGCATAGGGGAGGAGGTATTAGGGCCCCTAAAACTTCTCTCATGCACTATATGAAATTCGTTGCTACCCAACATCCCACCAATGGAATTCGCCGGTTCACTAGAGGTAGCTCTAGGAACAGAGATGCTCCATGGGTAACATCTGGCTGCTGCTGCTAAGGTGGTCAACATCTCATTGCTGCCCAATAAATCAGTGGGATCATTTTTCACTGAAATAAAGCTCAATATTCCCATCGTTTTCTCTCCTAACCAGCACCCCCCGGTCGCTCTGTGCTCTTTATTACCTTTCAATGACTTAAGCCCCTGAACTGAATAACTTCATCAAGGTGTCAACCTAAACAGATTTCTCCCCATAATGGGCCAACTCTCACAGGTTCTTAATGAAAAATATTGATTCCAAAGGATTAGTTGCAGATTTATGTGCTGGGATGCTGATCCCTCTGTCACCTGATACCTTATCAGTGGATGAAGGAACAGAGCCTCCCTGCATGGTTTTAAAAAAGCAATCAGCAGCCATGTCAAGGAGAGTCTTATGCTCAGAGAAACAAATATAATTCTGTGTCTGAATCAGATAGGATATTTAACAGATAGCTAATGGTGGGAGGGGAAGAAGCTATGGGCCACTATTTCCTCATTTGCATCCTTACTTGTTACCTTCCAGTCACCAAGAAGTTGGGAGCAATTCTAGGGATTACAAATTTTCCTCCTGGCCTCCCTGACCCCAGAACACAGAGGAGAGAAATACATGTTGTACCAAGTCAATAGAAGGAAATCTTTAGCTTCCTTCCCAGAACAGCCTAGCTGCCACTTTCTCTTACATGAAACCTTTCCTGATTCTGCTTCCCCCACCTGGGCCCCATTTATTGGCACCCTTTCTCTCTTGGAATAATTTTGTATATACCTGGCATTTGCTTGCTTAATGCATATTATACACAGCCCCTCAATAGAATGGAAGCTCCTTGAGGATAGGAATAATTTCATTTTTTTTTGTCTTTGTATTCCCAGCCTAGCACAATGCCTTAAACAGGGTAGGTGCTTAATAACTATTTGACTAATTGAAGGGAATGGGGGTGGGGGGGGGAAGAGGAAGAGACAGAGACAAAAAAACATAGAGTGACAGAAGGGGAGGGTTAGGGAGAGGGAGAGAGTCAGGAAAAGGGCCAGAAGGAGAAAGCTAACTCCTTTCTGGGATTAAAGACATTCATAGTAGAAAGAATACATTGAATTTAGAGTCAGAAAACCTGTTTGACTTTGAACAAGTCCCTTCACCTTTCTGGACCTCAGTTTCTTCATTTGTAAAATGAAGCCATTAAACCAGATGTTATTTAAGAACTCTTCCAGCACGAAAATCTCTAATACTATGACTTGCTCATGGAAATTAAACACGTACTTCCTCAAGGTGCCATTTGATCAGCAGAAGGAGGGTTGACTCTGTCTCAGCTCCCAGATACATGCAGTTCCCAAAGGAAGAAGGCCAGGTTTTCACTACTAGAGGAACTCTGGGACATTTTGAAGCAGACTCTCCTCCTTCATTCATGATATTATCTATGAGTTGTGGATGTGTGATGTATAGGCAGTTTTCCTGGAACACACTACATGGCACTAAGTTGTATACCTTAACTACAATTTTCCATATTGGTTCAATCAACATCAACCATATTTACTCATCAAAGCCCAGGATCAAAAACTCAAACTGGATGCAAGATTAAAGGTCAACGAGTCTAATCCCTTCAATTTGTAAATAAGGAAACTGAAGAATGGAAAGTCTGGGCGACTTGTTAAGAGTCACACTGCTAGTAAGTGTTTTAGGTGGAATATGAATGGCTTTGCCATAGCAGGCAATGCTTGAGTTGGGATTCAAGCATTGGAGGTAGACATAGATTTGGGTTAGGACATCAGCACTTCATGAAAAGAAGGAGATCTAGGAGTCTCCTTTGGGTAAATTGTGGTATTCTTGATATCTTTTAGGCTGACTTGAAGAATCAAAGGAGATTATGCATGAAAAGCAGTTTGTGAACCATAAAGTGCTATTTAAATTCCAAATATTTTTACAAGGTAGCATGATATAGCAGAAAAAATATTGGACTAGGAGTGAGATGACATAGGTTCAAGTGGAGGTTTTAATACTTACTAGTTGTGTGACAACTAGTCATTTTGTCTCTTCTTAACCCTTTTTAATTCTAGTGCTCTCCTTCTCTCACTTATTTCCTATTTATCCTTTATATAGCTTGTTTGTATATATCATTTCACTTGTGTTCTCCCCCATAAGATTGTGAGCTCCTTGAGGGCAGGGACTATCTTTTGACTCTTTTTGTAGTCTCAGCACTTAATGCAGTGCCTGCCACATAGTAGGCACTAAATAAATGTTTACTCACTGATTGACTCTTAAACCTACTTCCTCATCCATAAAATGGAGTTAATGATATTTGTACTACTTACCTCACAGAGTTATTGTGAGAAAAATGTTTTGTAAACCTTAAATAATTATGTAGCATCAAGGCGACCCTCCCACATGGACCCCCTGAAAGCTTATAAAGGTTTGGGAAATACTGTGGGTTTGCATCCACTCAGATCGTGATCATGAGTCCCCACTGGTGTTTCTCTTACCAACCAACCAGAGACCACATTAGTTCAAATCCAAAGCTCTTGTATTAAACAGAACAGAACAGCAACATAGGCACTGAGAAAGATTCTTTCTCTAGAGGATCACTGTCCCACAGATCAGCACACCATTAGTGTAGCACCAATGTGCTTCTCTATAACATCTATCCATTGCTGCTGGTTTTGCCTTCTGGTTCACGCAGAACACACTTAATCTCTCTGTCACCTGGCAGCTACTCAAGCGCATTAAGATAGCTATCATGTTACCCTGAAGTCTTTTCTTCTCCAGGACAACCACCCCAAATTCAATCAACTGAACCTCATAAGGCATAGTCTTTAGCTCCTTCACTCTCTTCTGGGTATACTCTTGCTCATCAATGATGCCTTCTCCAGACTTTACCAGGTGGAATGAGTAGATAAGAACAATTTGTTCCAATGGCCATGAAAGCAGTGCTTAGAGCTTGGTAAGACACCAAGGTCATCCACTGTATCTCAGCCCACTGTATCGCCAGTCATCCTGACTTTTATCTTGCCACTGGACTTCAATGACTGGAAGAAAGAGTGAGGCTTATGATTTTGCACAACTCTGACTCATTTCAAATCCAATTCACACATGAGTCAAGACATCACCCCATGATGTCATTGGTCTTCTTCAAAAATTAAGGACAAGCAACAGCTTATCAACATCCTTTCTAAAATGTAGTGCTCAGAACTGAACATGGCTTTATAGACAGTGTTTGACCAGAGCAGAGAAAATAGAGACTTCTAGTTCCATTGCTCTAGATACTACCCGTCTCAGTGTAGCCTAGGAATCTGTGAACTTTTTTGGTCAATACCTCAAACTCCTGACTGATAGTGAGCTTCCAGTGCCCTGGAACTCCTCTCTCTTTTTCACAAACAGACCTAAAAAGGCAGGACGAGCTGGATTATAGGATTTAAAACTAGAAGTGCCCTTAAAATCACACAATCCACTCCCCTTGTGTTTATGAGATTTTTAATCTAAGGTCTAGAGAGGTTAAAAGATTTGACCAAGGTCATGCTGTCAGTAACTTAGATCAGAGCCCTGATCTAAACCCAGGTCCCCTAACCCTAAATATGTTATTTTAAGCTTTATTTAGGAGGCAGCTAGGTGGCACAGTGGATAGAATACTGGGTCTGAAGTCAAGAAGACCTGGCATCAAATCCAACCTCAGGTACTTACTGACTGTGTGACCCTGGGCAAGTCACTTCTGTTTGCCTCTGTTTCCTCAACTGTAAACTGGAGATAATAATAGGATCTATTTCCTAGGGTTGCTATGAAAATTAAATAAGATAATAGCTGTAAAGAACTTACCACATTATCTGGAATATAGTATATAAATGTTTTTTGCTGTTGAACTGTTTCGGTCATGTCTGACTCTTCATGACCCCATTTGGGGTTTCCTTGGAAAATATACTGGAATGTTTGCCATTTCTATCCAGCTCATTTTACAGATGAGGAAACTGAGGCAAACAAGGATAAGTGACTTGCCTAGGGTCAAACAGCCAGTAAGTGTCTGAAGTTGGATTTGAACTCAGGTCTTCCAGACTCCAGGCATGGTGCACTATTCACTGTGCAATCTAACTGCCCATATAAATGTTAGCTATGTATTGTTATTATTGCCAAGGGAAGCCAAAGTTTTAGTTCAGTTAGAGGTCACAGCTATTAGACAATGATGGATAGTCTTTGTGCCTAAGGAAATAATGTACATCCCACTAGGCAGGCACAGGTACCAAGGGCCAGTGAGTTGAATAGATTGAGAGAGGCTGGCAGTTAATGGAGATTCCACCAGCAAAAATCAAGAAAGGCAGCATTTGGGGCAGCTAATTGGTACAATGTATAGAGCACAGACTCTGGTGTCAGGAGGACCTGAGTTCAAATCTGTCCTCAGATACAATGTGTACTAGTTGTGTGATGCAGGGCAAATCACTTAACCCCAGTCAGCATTCTCATGAAGAATTCATGGATCTAATAGCAGTCGATAGGAACAAATCTATAGAGAGCCCAGATATATTGTATTGGATTCCAAAACAAGGAAATTAGTCTCCTAGCCAGGAAGGAATAGGCAGGTAGAGAAGCACTTTTTAGTTGGGACTTGAGTATTGGGAGGTATACAGAGATCTGGAGTGAGACATCAGAGCTTCATGAAAAGAAGGAAATTTAGGAATCTCCTTTGGGCAAACAGTGGTCTTCCTGACATGTTTCATAGGTTTCTTGGAGGATCAAAGGATCAAATTCATGAAAAGCATTTTATAAACCATAAAGTGCTGTTTAAATTCCTATTTGAATTTTACTTTTTTTTTTGAAGGGGAAAGGCAAGGCAATTGGGGTTAAGTGACTTGCCCAAGGTCACACAGCTAGTAGGTATCAGGTGTCTGAGGTCACATTTGAACTCAGGTCCTCCTGACTCCAGGGCCAGTGTTCTATTCACTGCACCACCTAGCTGCCCCACCCATTTGAATTTTAAATGAGAAAATCTGACTTTGAATTCCAGTTCTGCCACTTACTACCCACATAACCTCAGACAAACCTTTTTATTTCCCTGGGCTCCAGTGAATAAAATATAAAATATTGAGATTGGATAATATCTAAACCCCAAACCCTGTGATCCCTATGAGCTCTTAGCTCCTTTTTAACTATAGTTCCCACTCTGAAGCATCAGTCACCAAGAGCTCATGGAGCAGCTTTCCCAAACTTCCCACCTACCTCACTCAACAGGCGGCATAGCCCTACCCTGAGAGCAACACATGTCTCACTTCTACAACCCCCCAAATATTTGTAATTGTTTCCCCCAGACAATGCAATCTCTTTAAGAGCAAGGATTATTTCACATTTGTCTTTGTTTCTTAGCTCAAAGCCGGGCATTTAGTACCCACTTAAATAAAAGAGGAAATGTGGTGTGGTTAAAGTGTTAGCCTCTGAACCAGAAAGACCTGAGCTCAGGGCTTGCCTGTGCCACATACTAGCCATATGACCCTAGACACATGTTTTAATCTCTCAGTCCCCACACAACTTTCTAAGACTCTAAATTTCAGCACTAGAATGCTGACCTTCATTATTTAAGGGGCTTTCCTCATCTAGAAGTTCTCTATACCAATGAAATCAAAAGTTCAGTCCCCATTTTGAGAATCTAGTGGGCAGGGTGCTGGACAGCATCAGAAGACCTGAGTTCAAATCTTGATGTGGAAATTGCCCTCTGCCAATTCAGATCAGCCCCTGCCCTGCAGCTTGTAATCTCAAAGAGTTGTTTGAGTCACTGAGAGGTTAAGTAGCTTGCTGAGAATCACAAAGAATTACACATATGTAAGTGATAGGACTTGAACCCAGGTCTTCGTGACACCAAGACCAACTCTCTATCCAGTTCACCATGCTTCCTCTTAGAGGGACCTTAGTAATCATCAAATCCAGCTTTTTAATTTTACAGAGAAGGAAACTGTGGTAGTTACTGGAAGACTGGGACAACCTAGTTTTCTTGGCTCCTGGTCTAATACTCTGCTACACTATGATAAAGAGGCAACAATCACAAAACCATGGTAACAAACCCATTGGCCATGCATAGACCACCACCAAGATTCTCCTGCACCCATTGAGCCAACACAAAAAGGCAGGGTGAAATACAGCACTACAGAACGATTCCAGGCCAATTATCTGTCTCTGAACTCATCGGAGTTTCCATTGGAGGGATGGCAGATTATACAGCACATCGGAGATAAGTGCTGATAAGTTAGTCTTCTGCCAATAAACTCTTTAGTTATATTACATTGTGCTGATACACAAATAAGCAGCCCTGTAGGGCTTGCTCTTACAGTTTCATGCTGTGGTTACAAATCCTGCTGGAGAGAAGCACGTCATCCAGCCAAGAGAGAAAAACTTTCTTGGGAAGAACATCTTTTAGAGAGGGACATTTACAATTCTAGTGGCCTTCACTGGAGACTCCATTCCCCCTTTGTGCCATTGGACAGAGTGATTTGTGGCTGAGTTTATCACCCAGAGACATTTATTCATTCTCTGATTGGGGGGTGGAGTGGAGATAGTGGGTCATGGAGGCACTTGCCTATAATTCCTACTAACAGGGAGGTTGAGACAGGTGGATTCCTTGAGCTGGAGAGTTCTGAGCCAGAGTAGATCTAAAGTCAATCAGTTTTCTACACTAAGTCTGGCATCAGTATAATGAACTCTTGAGAGTGGAGGGTCACCAAGGAGGTGAATCAACCCAAATATACAGAGCAAATCAAAACTTCTGCGCCACCACCAGTGGGAAGGGACCACTGCACTTATGCTCTGGGTGAGATAGGGAGACTCAGCCAATAAACAAATAAATGGATGGATGGATGGATAGATAGATAGAAAGAAAAATGAATGGATAAGTGAATAAATGGATAGATGAATGAATGAAAGGAAATAAATGAATGAATAGATAGGTAGGCAGGTAAGTAGGGGGAGAGAGACAGAGAGAGATATCCAAGACTATTTTTTCTTAAAGCTATGGAGTGGAATTTCCCATATTAGTCTACAAGTCTGCAAGATGTCAGAGTTTTACAGAGGAAAGAAAGCACCAGGACTCATAGAAACTGCCAGAGGCCACAGAATAATCAGCTGGCATCCTCTAGTACCAGGGCTTGGGTGAATTCCTAGATCAATTTGACAACATCTTATCCTTGGCTTCCCTTCTCTGAGATACATTTACTGCTGTCATTGCACATACTGGAAAGTGAGGACAGGCAGCTTTTTCTCTTACATGATCCCAAAGCTCTGGGTAAAGCTAGACATGAAAACCATATGGTGACATTTTTGAGGTCATCACTTTGAGTGTCTTCCATGACAACTTACAAGGACTGTAGCATGCCTCATTAGGTCTTGTCTCTGACGTGAGTGAACCAGATGGTAGAATGGCTGGTCTACTTTCATAATCAGCAATCATCACTGTGGTTAAATGAACCATGAAGATGGCATAATCAATGGATTGGCCGTGCCTTGCAGATACATTCATCTTACACATGCACGCATAGGCTCAGGGATCTAGTCCAATTGGGGCAACATGAGAGACGTAGAATGCAGCTCCCTAGACCACTCATACTGTGTAGACTAGATTCAGAAAATCACAAGCCAAGCAAGTGCTTACCTCTAACTCTAGGTAAGAGTTCCAAGTATGAATAACTCTGGTAGTTTGCGATCAGCTGATGTTTGTTACAACATACCTATATGAAGCTATTTAAAATTCCAGAATGTTAAAGCTAAGAGGGAACCTATAAGCAAACTAATCTAACCCCTTTATTGCATGGAAAGGGAAACTAAAGCTAGTGGGAGGAGAAACCCTCCCAAGGTCACGTAGCTAATGGCAGATGCAAACTTTCATGCATTCAACAAGCATTTAGCAAATACCAACCCTGTGATAGGTCCTATGATATTTGTTGGGACTATAGAAACAAAAAAATGGATCAGCTCTACCCTCAAAGAACTTAGATTCTACTGTAGGGGGAAAATGTGTATATACACACATACATAGAAATACAAATATGCACAAAATAAATGCAAGACAGAACCCCTTCCTCTACAGTCACCCTTCTCATGTAGAGAAGCAGGACCTTTGTGCTGGGGAGAAAGAGGAGGTAGTCACAGGAAGTAATGTGATTCAGCTGGTATCCTTTAGTACCAGGGCTTGGGTGAATTCCTTGATCAATTTGACAACATCTTATCCTTGGCTTCTCTTCTCCGAGGGAGACGAGAGGGGTGCATAGAGTTAGGGTTCTAGGTGCAGGAGGGATGTAGCATGAGCAGGTCATTGTTTCACCCGACTGTGAAATCTTTAGGGCTTTAGAGAAAGCTAGGTACCTCACACTTGAAAGACTCCATTCAAAACTGTAAATATCCTATAAGTTGGCTGAATGGATTATTGTGCCTTCCACCTCATCCCACGATATAATGCTCTTTGTGAGTCTGTTACCTCATGAAAGACATGTGAGCATTAATTCTGGTGAATAAGGCTAGTTCCACTGGGGATGGACATAATTAGGGGCAGAGAACCATTCTTTCTGTACCCGCTCATCTGGGCTCTTTTTCTAGTAAATTTCTTGACCACCACTGAAGATGTTGAATAATTCTTAACATCTGGAAACATCACTTCAATTCACACTGGCCTGGCTTCTTTCAGGCCCCCAGGTCTATGGAAGCTAATGTTAATGATTTTTTCAAAAAAGTAGAACTTTTTCAAAAAGTAGAGCCTAATTTCATGCTCTGGAATCTGAAGGGCAGTGGGGACATATAGACAATGTTGGGTGGTAGGACCTATGTCCAACCATTAATCTTCTTCTTCTTACTGAAACTTGTAGCTGAAATTAATACATAAATTTACAGCTACAGAGTAAGCTATGATAAATAACCCCAGGAGGGTTTTGATTATTTACATTTTTATGGAATCTGGCCTGATCAAATAGAGAGAACTCACCAGGCACTTGGAGAATTATGTCTCGTTCAAAAATGATTTAATAGCAATGGAAAATAAAGCCGTCTGCGGGCGCTTGTACAGCAGACTTGTAATGCTACCAGATGGGCAATATACAAATAGTACAAAATGAATCCAGCACAGCAAACATTCACAGAGACTGAGAAAAAGCAATAAATGCAAGTTAAAGGAGAGCTCAAACTACTTAAGGTTTTTGAGTTTGTTTTAGTTGCACGTCGGTCTTATAATTATTGAATATGGCACAGTGTATTCGACCTAGTCAGGAAGATACAGATTCAGATTCTACCTTTGACATTCACCAGCTTTATGATTGAAAGCAAATCATTTAACCTAAGACTCAGTTTATTCATTTATAAAATGGGATTTATGATACTTTTGATCAGTTTGAGGATTAAATGAGTTAGTTAATAGAATAAATTTAGATGATAATAATAAGATAATTAAGATAAAAAATTTAGAAAGATACCCGTTGTTATTCAGTTATTTTTCAGTTGCGCCTAATTCTTCATGTTTTCTTGGCAGAGACACTAGAGTGGTTTGCCATTTCCTTAGCTCATTTTATAGATGAGGAAACTGAGGCAAACAGGGTTAAATGACTTGCCCAGGGTCACACAGCTAGTAAATGTCTGAGGCCAGATTTGAGCTCAGGAAGAGACTTCAGGCCCAGCATTCTATTCATTATGCAATCTAGCTGCTCAAAAATATTTCATCTCACATTGACCAGGAAGATGAAGTATTTGGGGGCAGCTTCTACTCAGATTATGATTCTCCCCACTTATACTCACTAGCAATGTGCCAGTGGGCAAGTCATTTAACCTCTTTAAGCTTCAAATTCCTAAATTATAAAATGGGAGTTAAGATGCCTGTGATATCTACCCCCACCGGTCAGTTTGAAGTTCATTTGAGTTAGTTCATAAGGTAACAAATTTAGAGATGAAAGGTACATTAGAGGGTATTTAATAGAGTCCCTTCATTTTACTAATGAGGAAACTGAAGCCCAAGAAGGTTAAGAGACTTGATCGAGGTCACACAGTAAGTGGCAGAGCCAAGATTTGAATCCAGGTCCTCTCACTCCAACCCTTATATGTCTTTCTACCACCTTGAGCCGAGATGATGTATACAAAATACAAAATAGTTTTGTAAGCTTAAAAGACTTCTATAAATTTCAATTTTTATCAACATTATCTCACAGATAATGCTGTAACAGCTCTTTGGTATCACAGTCCAATAACAGTGGTTTGGATTTCAGGTCTGATTTTAAGACATTCATAGTTCATTAGATGACAGAGCAGTACAATAATAATTCAAAGTGAATTTTCATTTGGCTTACGTTGTGTATATGACTAAAAAGTTTTATTCCTAGGTCTGAATACTCCCTTAAAGACTAAAAGGGAAGTGTCTGGGTCTTCTTCTTTGTATCCTTCACAGTATCTAATACATGGAAGGCACTTCAATTTGTTAAATAGAATGTGTAGTTTTCAGTTCCTAAAAAATAAAGGCAGAAATGTTTTTATTCATGTTTCTGAAATAAAGCATTTTGAAGATAAACTTAAATTCACCTTAATCACTGACTAGCCCACATGTCTTGCCTTTATAGGGCATTTAACAATTTATTCTGAATCAAGCAATATTATGCCAGGACAACCTCTTTAAAAAAACATAGATAATTTAGGTCAAAGCAGTGATTGATTCCTACAAGGTACAGGCTTCATGTTGATTTCTTTCTCATTTAACTTAAGCTTAGTGGTCCAGGAAGCTGCAATTTGCATCAACATGCATTGTATATTTCATCTAATTTGATCTCAGGCTAAAACAGATCTTCATTGCTCTATACCACCACCTTTGAGGCAGAGGATTATTGTTCATGGCACCAAAGATTAGACACAGTATGAACTATGGAAGCCTGTGTCTCACTTTTAACACCTCTGGCATTCAGCTTAAAGACTGGATGTTCAACTCAGTTATGCCAATGGATCTGAGATCTCATCCATGCAGATCGCTCTCTCTTATGGTGCAGATTTCAACCCATCCGTGCCTGCCTGCACTGTGCAAATTTTGTCCTTGTGCTCCCACAAGTTTATTAAAATTAACCAAATTCTTAAATATAATTTCTACCTTCAGTTGTGCTCCCACAAGTTTAATTTTTTTAAAAAAGGGGTGCCTTCCTCAATTTGTCTTGACTTTGGAACTAAAAACCCAAAAGAATAGTATCATTGTTTATATGAAATATCTTAAATGGAAAAGGTAGGATTTAGAGGATAGGGCAGATAGGTGGTACAGTAGAAAGAGCACTGGGCCTAGAGTTAGAGTTCAAATCCAGGTTCAGATACTTAGTAGCTATATGACTCTGGACAAGTCACTTAACTCCATTTGCCTCAGTTTCCTCATCTGTAAAATGAGCCGGAGAACGAAGTAGCAAATCACTGCAATATCTTTGCCAAGAAAACCTCAAAATGGGTCATGAAAGGTTGGACACAACCGAAATGACCAAATGACAAAAAGGTTTA
>CM053624.1:263005638-263023212 GCA_028646595.1 Phalanger gymnotis
TCTTCAGCAGGCTCTTCACTCCTGCTCTGATCCTCCACTTAATTCCTCCCACCAGGTGGGCCTGGGACCAGAAGCAACTGCAGCTATAGTTCTGTAGCTGCCCCACCTCTGTTGCCCCCAGGGGGTGCAAACTCTATCCCTGTCCCCAGCAGCTTTTCCCGCTAACCTACTCTGTTGTCTTTGGTGTTTGTGGGTTGAGAAGTCTGGTAACTGCTGAAGCTCACTAATTCAGGGCTCTAGGGCATGCTCCACCCGGCTCCTGGTCTGGTTCGTCCTTGCCGCCCATGCTGGGCTCTGCTCTGCTCAGCTCTGCTCCCCTTCGCTCCCAGCTCTGTGTGGGATAGACCATACCCAGAGACTATCCAGGCTGTCCTGGGTGAGAGCCCTGCTTCCCTCTGCCACTTTGTGGGTTCTGCAGTTCTAGAATTGGTTCAGAGCCATTTTTATAGGTTTTTGGAGGAACTTGGCGGGGAGCTCACGCTAGTCCCTGCTTTCCAGCCTCCATCTAAAGCTATTCTTTTAAAACAGCAGAAGCTTCTTCTGGTCCACAGGCACAGCTATACTTTTAAAACAGGAGAGTTGGGGGGGGGGGGAGGTGTTTTTTTTCCAGGAAGAAATATAACGCATTCATTTACCCAAAATAATAAAGAAAATTGCTCCTGGGAAAAAGCTTTGGCATTTGAAACCTTGTGGGAGATTTCTACAGCAGATGGTTTAGTATCGAAAAGCTTTTAAGCATTTCAGGCTGATGGGGGAAAATATATATTCATACGTGTGTGTATGTGTGTGTGTGCATATGGCTATTGATAGATATAGATGTGCATATATATGTACATCAAAGTCTATCTCTCTATATATATACCTACGAATTACATTTACTGCTAGGAGCTAGAAGCACTGGTGGTAACCTGAAGAAGTGAAACTATAGACAAGATTAACATGAAAAATATGGGTCAAATCAAGGAGATCCTTCCTGGGATTCTTAATGTCTGGATGGCCCTATGGCAGGGCTCAACAAATCTTAAGCACCAGACTGCCATGGCTCCTAGCAATTCCCCCATGCAATTTATTTAGTATCCACAGCATCGTCCTAGCCCTAATTTGCAAATGGACACTTTCTTCTTCCTACTCATGGACATTTCTAGTTTACTATCAGCAACTTGAAAGAACACCATCCAGTAACAGCAGGGACCCCAGGGTTCCTTGGGCTTCTCAGTTGCCATGCACTTGCCCAAGCTCAGGTTTGGGCTCTGGTCCTCCACAAAGCCAAGAGAAGAGAAGGGAGGAAAGAGTGAAGAAAGAGGAAGAATCGTTGGCTTTGCTGGAACAGACCTCAGAAGTCACCTGACCCAACTCCTTCATTTTGCAGATAAGGAAACTGTTACACAGAGAAGTAAAGTGACATGTCTAAAGTCATACAGGTAGTAACCATCAGAGGTCAGATATGACCCCAAGTCTTCTGCCTCCAAAACCACTGGTCGTTCCATTATACTGTGCTGACTCAGAGGGTACTGACTACCTGGGCTTCTTCCCCCATACCGTCTTACACCTTAAGTAGAAGGAGCAGTACAGTTAAATGAATGAACAAATGAAACATATTAAAGAATATTTATATTAACGATGCTTAAAAATGCTTACTGTATGACCCAGGAAGTACCATGGCCTTATTTTCTCAGCTTATTTTCAAAATAAGAGGCTAGAGGACCAGAGCTGCGCTAGAACCCTGCCTCTGCCACTACCTATGTAACTTTGGACAGACAACTCTACATTTGGGGGTCACAGATTCCTCATCTGTAAAATAAGGAGGTTGATTTGAATGACCTCCAGTGTCCCTTTAAGCCCTAAATACTATGGTCCCTCTTTTCCAAAAGATCCCTCGAAGCCAATTTTCAATGCCCCGTTGACATGAATCGAAACTGGAGGTTGGGTGTCAATATCCCTTAGTATCATGCTGCCTTTTCTTTGCCTTTCGTTTTTCTTCACTTGAAAGTTAGAAACTTTGGTTCCTACATTAAGAGTCTGACTTATAGAATCAAAGCAAATTTGTTTAGGCCTGCCCTATAGACTACAGCAGAGTGAGGGGTCTTTTGATATGTATGATACTTGTGGAGCTATAATTTTGAATTTTACAGATCCTACTCTTCTGTTGAGTCACTTCACCTCTTCCTACTAATATCACCACAAGTAATTCTTCCAGGACCCAGGAGTCCCTACATGGAGATACATGAAGTTGGTAATATTCCGACTCCTTAGAAACTAGCTCTCAGATTCTCTCCTCCAAAGAAATGATCGCACCTCAACACTGTTTGCTAGGACTCCTAAGGGGGAACCATCATTGCATTGAATACTCACAAGAACAGGGTAAAAGAAGTAGCAATATAATGTGAAGCCTTGATGGCCACTGCTTGGCCATGTGTCCTTAAGCAAGTCGTTTTAATCTCTTTAGACATCACAGAATTTCAAAGCTGGTGATTTTATTCACCCATATGAAGACACCTTCTGCAATATCACTCACAAAAATTCATCTAGCCTTTGCTTGAATACTTCTCATAAAAAACTACCTCTTCTAGCCCAACTCTGCTATTTACTACTCAGATGACTTTGGACAAGTCATTCATCCTCTTTGAGACTTGACGTCCTCATTTGTAAAATGAGAAATTTGGACTAGATCTTTTCTGGAGTCCTCTCCAGTTCCAAATCTATTATCCTCAGGGAGGTAATCAGTTTCACCTTTAGACCACTCCTGGTTCAAATCCCATCTATGATATGTTAGGAAATGCTCCTTGTTATCAGTCCTAAAGCTGCCTCTCTGCTATTTCTACTCTTTGTCCCTAGTCCTGCCTACTGGGCCAAGCAGAGGGCCATTCAAATGCTTGAAGATGGCTATGATAGCCAGTTTAAGTCACTTTCAGTTAAGACTTCCTAGTTTCTTCAACTGATCCTTATATGGCATGGTTTCAAGTCTCTTCACCAACCTGTTCACTCTTCTGCAGGTGCAGCAGTTGTTCTAATTTGTCAATGTCTGTCCTAAAATGGGGCTCTCTCAGAACTGAATACAGCATTCTAGATGTAGTCTGACTAGGGCAGGGTACAATTTAGTTATCACTGCAATCACTCTAGACACCACCTATATTTCAGAGGATAAGGCACTAAAAGCTGAGAGTATCGGTAAAAGCTGTCTGCAAAAATTGGGAGGTAAAAGGGACCTCAGTAGCTTTCCAATCCAATTTGTTTATGGAGGAATGTCCTGCATCACCTATTTAGTGGTCATTCAGTCTCTGCTTAAAGACCTCCAAGGAAAGGCAACCCACCACCTCTCTAGGAAGCCCTTTCCAATTTTGGATAGCTCTAATTATTAGGTTATTCGTATGGGAGCCATGTTTAGCCTGATTTATGAAGGAAAATTGAGAATTCTGAGGAGGGGTGAAAAGAGAATTCATTCCAGACCTAGGAGAGAACCAATGCAAAGGAACTGAGATGGGAGATCTAATATCTTATGTGAGGAATGGCAAGAAGATAAGCCTAGACTAGAACAGGAAGAGTGGTAATATGGAATAAGGTTTAAAAAAAAAGCACACTAGGTCTGGTTTGTAAGGACTTTAAATGTCAAATGGAGGACTTTACATTTTATCCTAAAGGTAATAGGGAACCATTAGAGTTTATCGAATAGGGAAATTACACGGTCACACCCATGCTTTAAGAAAATCATTTTGGCAGCAGTGGGGAAGATAGATCAGAATGAGGAGAGACTGGAGGCAAGGAGATAAATTGAAAGAGAAAGGGATAAGGAGCCAAAGGATCTGCCCATCTGGACATTCATAATGGGTGATCCTGCTTTGATTAAGGCTGGTCCATTAACTAATCTTCGCTGCTGCAGTGAATCTTAGTTAAGGTAACACTTATTTCAGGAATAAGTCCAAAGGCATCCATTATGTAGTAGTAAATGGATTTGCACTCAGATGACCTAGATTCATATCCTGATGCAGTGAGTCAGGAGGACCAGAGTTCAAATGTGGTCTCAGACACTTACTAGCTGTGTGACTCTGGACAAGTCACTTAACCCTATTTGCCTCAGTTTCCTCATCTGTAAAGCGAGCTGGAGAAGGAAATGGCAAACCACTCCAGTACCTTTGCCAAGATAACCCTAAATTGGGTCACAAAGAGTTGGACATGACCAAAAAATGACTAAATCAGAAAAATAACAAAACCTTAGGCAAGTCAATTCACCTCTCTGAGCCTCAGTTTCCTCATTTTTAAAATGAGAGAGTTGAACCAGGTCTGTCCTAACTCTAAATCCTAAAACAAGGATAATAATAGCACCTACCTCATAGGGTTTTATGAGGATAAATGAGATTAACACCTGTAAAGTACTTTGCAAGTTTTATATAGCATTTTACTATGTAAATGTTAGCTATGTTAATGAGGAAGAGGAGTTGGAAGAACTGTTTTTTGATTGGGGTTGGGATTGATAACTTCATCAGTATGAGGAATTCCCAGGATGAAAACCACTGATACAAATCACCAACTCCCCGGTAACTTAGGGTCTTGAGTGTCTGGAGAAGAGAGGAAGAGAGGGTAAGTGACTTTGCACATGGTCACCAAGACTTTGTGTGTCAAAAACAAGACTTCTTCCCTCCAGTATAGATTCTCTTCCCTAGTTCATGTTGCCTTTACAAATATAAAAACATATTTGAGATTCAGTGGAGTTATTACCATTGCAGAGAGAGAAAAGAAAAAAAAAAGAATGCTTTAATTGGCAGAGCCCTCTATCCGGAGAAGATAAGGAATGAGATAATGGAGTATGAAAACAGAAGAGATTATACAGCAGAGCTGATATTATTTAAAATTATTCTTCTCCTGAAATGAAGTTAGAACCCAGATTCTGACAATACCCTACTAAGAGGGGCATTATCTCAGCATGTTATTTACATCTTAAATCAAGTTTTACTGATGGAGGCAAAAGGAATTCTAGGGTAGAAATCTACCAGTGTGATGTAACATTTATTTCCTTTGGGGACCATGCAAGCAGCAGAGAATATCTGGATATATAATGCCATAGGGAAGACTTTTAACAGTCTAATGTATACTTCTGGGTTTTACATTGTTACCAAGAGAATGCTACAGGACACTTAAAAAAAAGTGATGAACTGGCAAAATTGAATTTGGACTTTCAGTGCCCTGGTGTATTTATCCACAAGTTTGCAGATAATGTGGACAAGTTATCAGAGCCTGCTGATGATATTTCAGGCTTGATTTGTACGCTATAGAGCCTGGCACTGGGCAGTTGCCAATTCACAAAGGTATATTCCCTGACATTTCTCATTCATTACAGAACATCACTCGCACCGCAGTTGATGCCGCACAGCATAAGCCAATTAGAGGAGATGAAGCCACACAGATCGTAGCTTTGGAAATAAACATCTGCTTGGAGCTGGAGAAATGACTGCTAGGAACTGGTGTTTTTATGCTTGTTTCCACAACTGATCAGAATTCCATATAATTTACTGCCTGCAACAACTGCAAGGTTCACATTATTTGGCCCTGCCCTGTATCTGATCCTCCATCCAGCTGTACCAAATACATCTGGCACTTCTTGCCATTGCAGACAGACCCAAACAACCAGGAAGTACTTCCTGGATTGGGTGCGATTCTGGCAAATGTGAAATGGAGGTGAAAGGATTCTGGGGGATGACCCACTGCTGGGCACAGGGAATGCACGACTATTAGACCAAAGAAAAAGCTTAGAGAGCAAATAGACCAACATGCTCAGTCTCAATCTAACCCATGAGGAAAACTAGGCCCAGGGAGGGAGAAAACTTGTTCAAGGTCATGTTACAGCTAGTTAGTGTTAGAATTCAAGGTAATATTACACCTAGTTAGATCTGGAAGTCAGCTTCTGGTTTTCTTAACTAGAAATGCAAGGTCAGCTGCTTATTCTAGGAGTGGAGCAGTAAAAAATGAGAGGTGACTAGCTATAGAAAAAGTTAGGTCAAGTGAAAGACATAATTTTGTCTTGTTTTGACTTGGTTTTAGCCTGCTGGTATCTGAGCATGTTTGAAGGCAGAAAGGAGAGAAACCAATGAGGAGGGAGTATTTGAAGACGTGAGGGAATCAGCAGACTATGTGAGGAAATGAGACCCTAGAGGAGTTGGAAGAATGAGGGCAAGGGGTCAAGGTTAGCTTTAGGTAGCAAGAGGACTCATGTTCATTGGAAATAAGAAGTGATGAGGATAAACAAGGAGATAAATGAGTAGGAGGGAAGGCAGGGGAGGTATACCTGACAGCCATAATCATCTTTCATAAAGAGAGAAGTGATAGCATCTTTTAGAGTAAAGGGCTAGGCGAGGGGTGTGAATTAAAGGACTGAGGAATTGAATAAGGTTCAAAATAAGTAAGATCAGAGATTTAGAATTGGAAGGGATTTTAGAAGGCCCTGGTCCAACTCCCACATTTTACATATGAGGAAACTGAGGCTCAGAAATTTGGCCAGATTTGAACCCAGGTCCTCTAATTTCAAGTCTCTTGCTGTTTTCCACTATACTATGAATTGCCCCTGCAGAGGGGTCCTTCAAAAATATCTGACTCCTTTGTTCTTGTTCATCTTCATTCACCAACTTTCGAATGGATGATTTTGCTTCCCAGGTATTCCATGACTGATCACCTGAATATGAAGGAAGGAAATTCCTCAACTGCGACCATTCAGTCATTTAAACCCTAAACCAAACCTGAGTAATCACAAAATCCCAGGACATTTTCTAGGCTGTTCACTCAGGTCCCTTAGAGATAAGACATCTGGGAACTTCTGAGAGATTTCCAATCCCCCAAGGGACATATAGATAAGATTAGTCCCTTGTGGACAAGAACACACAAAGAGTCACACAATTCCCATGTAAGAGCAAACAGGAAGCCAAATCCCAGCACCACCAGGGGCTCATAGGGCATTCAAGACTCAGTTTCAAGGCATTGTCCTAAGCCCCACTCAAACACAACCTTTCAATGTTTTGCCTAGCAGTACTAGAGAGTATGGTCTTAATAATCATGAATATATGAATTGGCTTTTCTTTCTTTTTTATCTTTGTTACAAGCAAATTCCCAATGAATGAGTTTATTTGCAAATGAATATGATATAAAGCAAGAGGTATCATTAAGACTTCAAAAACAATCACTAGCACTGAATGACATTCAGTGCTGCCTTGATTATCTTGCCTGTGCTTGCCCCCAGAACTGCAGTCAGTGGTAGATGCCACACCACCCCTCCCCCCACCCTGGTTGGTAATGTATAGGTCCCAGGATTATTACTAGACTTCTTGCAAAAGCAGCCTAGCTTAATACAAGACACCATGGTTCCCCTGGTTCAGGCTGTATGTTTCCTATCATTCAATTAAGAGAGGAGGACAGGACTCCCCAGAGTCCCACTGCATTGTTTATTGCCTTGATACCTTTATAAAACTGGTTCATTGGCATGTAGGCCCATTGGCTCCTATATAATCTTTTGTGTAGGAAATGCCAGTAGTAGCCAAGAATTGTCCACAGCTTAAATTCATACTGAGAACAAAGAAAGCAGAATTATTATAATATGATGTTAGAGCTCAAAAAGATGTCAAAATTCTCTGTTTACAGAGCAAATTGTGGGCAAGTTCTTTGTGCAAACCCAGTCGGACTGGACATAAGGCAAGGCAATAAGACAATGGCATTTGGCAGTATTTACTATTTGCCAAGCACTGTGCTAAGCATTGTGGATACAAATACATGCAAGAAAAAAAAAAAACAAAGGCAGCTCCTGCCCCTGGGGAACTTACATTCTAATGGGGGCAAACAATACACAAAAGGGAGCTATGAAAGGGTGTAGCAACAGTGCTGCTTGCAGCAGGCTGTGGGGGTGTAAGACCAACAACAGCAGCACACAGGAGGGCTGCTAACACAGCTTCTTTGATCTGCTTTTCTAAGGAAAGCAACTTTAAGGGGTTAACAATCTCACTTTAATTAAACATACATATGTCATTCATTTAGTTTAGAGGAAAAAGTCAGCACCCTGAACTTCAGGGAAAACAAACAGAAATTACAAGCAGAAATTATATAAACAGAGCAAATAACACAAATCATCAGACAGGGCTCCTAGCTGTCTGTCCATAGCAATACATACATAGTTACCAGAGAGAAAAGCACCAACATCTGGGTTTTCAAAGCTGGGGGCCTCCTTAACCACTACCCAGAGTCTCATCTGGCCAAATCATACGAATGCTCTTCCAATGAGTGAGTCCTCAAAGCAAAATGCTAACCTCAGAGTATATATACTGCTTCCAATCAAGGACTCTTGATTCAATCAAAGACTCTTGGTTCAAACAAAGGCAAGACTCAATCAAAGGCACTTGATTGCCTTAGTGCTGAGAAGCACTCCAAAAGGAAAAACAGCAAAAACTCCCACTTTGCTTGCCATTACAAAGGGGTGGGGATGAAGATACCTATGAGGACACGGTTCTGAAGTCCAGAATGTTAGAAAGAGAGCCAGAAATGGAATGAAGGTTGGCCTGCCTGGGCCTCTCCATGAGACAGAGGCACTAGGAGGAACTCGTCAATGGGAGAAGAGGGCAGACCTGGAATAGGAATATTGCTATGTGAGGAGACCACTGGGGTAGCTTGTTCTAGCATGTTCTAGAGTAAGGAGGCCCCAGGTGCTGAAGGAAGGTCCAGTATGAGACAACAGATGAGATATAATTTTGATGTCAAGAAAGTCAAGAGCAGAGCCACAAAGGGAATGAGACCCCTATTTGTCACACTCTTGTCTCATATTAAACCATATTTCATTTCCACCTTGAATTCCATGACTGTCATATTGTTGATGTGTTCTTCTGACTAGCAAAAGTTTGCGTGATTTGTTGTTGTCTAGTCATCCAGTTGTAGGGGTGACCTCATTTGGGGTTTTCTTGGCAGAGATACTGAAGTGGTTTGCCATTTGCTTCTCCAGCTCATTTTACAGATGAGGAAGCTGAGGCAAACAAGGTTAAGTAATTTGCCCAGGGTCATGCAGCCAACAAGTGTCTGAAGTCAGATTTTAACTCAGGTCTTCCTGACTCCAGGCCTGGAGCTCTAGCCACTGCACCACCTTGCTGCCCAATTTTCTTGGTATCTTATGCTAATTGCCCTGATAACTGATCCTTTTAATCCAAATGGCTTCCTTCTGGTTCCTTGTGAACTGAAATTTTACCACTGTAGACTGTCCTGCCTGAGCCAGACTAACATATTGCCACCACAGCCGATACCATAGAATTCTTTTGACCACAGCCCCTGGCCAGTCATGCCCTTGGCTACTCTGGATGGAGACTAAATATCCTAACATTCTCGTATCTGAGGAAGCATATCCTCAATGGCATTCAGATACACAAAATGATCATGAGTTCTAGAGCTAGGAGGTTATCTTACCCACCTCAGAGGTCATTTCATCCAACCCAATTATACCTACCTCACGGCCATAAAGATATATAAAGATGCCCTACCCTTAAACTCCAAGGAGATAAAAGATAAAAAGATTCAACATAAATGAAAATAGACATAACAGCATTTTGTGGTAGCAAACAAAGCAGATGTCCATTGATTGGGACATGGCTAGACAACTTGGTTGAAGAGTAGACAAATCCAAAACAAATTGGAAATGGATAAACCAATCCTAAACATAGGATCACGGGACCATAGCTTTAAAGCTAGATGGGATATCAAGAAGTTATTTTGCCCAACACCCTCATCTTATAGATAAGGAAAATGAAATTCAGAGAAGTGAAGCAATTTGCTCAAGGTCACACAGCCACAAAGTCTCAGAAGCAAGATTCGAAACCAGGTCTTCTTGATTCCGGGTCCAGGTTTCTATCTACTCCTCTACATTATTATGCCATAAAAAGGTTATAAATTTGAAAAATGCAAATAAGCACGAGAAGAATTAAGCAAACTGATTCTGATTAAGGGAAGACAAATCAGGAGAGCAAAATGCACAATGCCTATAATAGAGTAAATGGCAAGAGGGAAAAAATGAGCACCATGTAAGTATAATATCCAATCTGTACCCCAAAGAAAGTTTGATAATGCACCTCACAAGCATGAGAAGACATACAAAATGATAGAAAGCAAACTAAGTAGAACCAGAATTTTATATTATATGTGTGTGTGTGTGTGTGTGTGAAATAGAAATAATAACAAAATAATTTAAACCAAATGCTGTTAAATTATAATCAACCTTGGTCCCAAAGAAGAGATACAAGAATATGGGAAGACATCTCTCCCTCTTCTTTTGGGGGGGGGGGGACTGTGGATCTGAAGCACTATTAATAATATCTAATGTTTTTCAATTAATTTAAGTATTTTGTCCTTTTTATTTTTAAACTCTAAAAAATTCTGAACTTAACAAACACCAAAAAATAACTAGCATTTCCATATGCAAAGTAGAACACAAAAAAGAGAATTGTATATGACCAACACCACCTCCTGCTCTTCCTTAACCTTCTACCCTACTAAAAACAGAAAGAAAAAACTTGAAAGAAATTAGCATAGTACAGCAAAATAGATTCCCACTATGGACTTGTCAAAAATGTATATCTCCTTCTATACCTTGAGCCTATTACTTCTTTGTCAAGGAGTGACTAATAAACATGCTTTATCATAGGTCCTCTGGAGTAGCTGCTTATTTCTTTGATCAGAGTTCTTAAGTCTTTCAAAGTTCCTTGTCTTTATAATGTTGGTGTTGATTGTATGAATTGTTCACCTGTGTCACTCCACATCAGTTTTTACTTCTCAGGATTCTCTGATAGAGTCTCTTTCATAACTTCTTTTGGTGAAATAATACCCCATCATATTCCTATACCACAATTGTTCAGCCTCAATTCATGGACTTCTAGTTCTTTTATTTATTTATTTTTGTCCTTTTTAATCCTCTCCATTCAAATTCAGGAAGTTTGTTTTGCTTTGTGACTATTCCCTATATGGTGTTATTTTCTTTCTTACCCCTTCCTCTCCCTAATATTGCCTAAACTATGCATGAGGGAGTGTGTTTGTGTGTGTTTGATCCTCCTGTCTTCAGTGCAGATAAGAGTGAGATTCGTCTAATGCCCATACCCTTCAGCCATTCTTCTGTGTTTGTATAGTCTTCTTAGGCTCTCTGAATAAAGACATTTTCATGTATGTGTTGGCCATATAGGCTATATACACATAGGTCTACCTAGATGTGGCTCACGAGGAGGTATCCCTAAAGTCTCCTCCACCCAGCCTTCCTCAAGGAAGGGTTTGATTCCAGCCAAGAGAGGAGAAGGTAGAGGCAGCTAGATGGCAAAGAGGATAGAGTGCCAGGCCTGGACTATGTGACTATGGGCAAGCTATTTAACTCTGTTTGTCTCACTTTCCCCTTCTGTGAAATGAGCTTGAGAAGGAAATGGGAAACCACTGCAGTATCTTTGACAAGAAAACCCCAAATGGAGAAACAAATCATTGGACATGACTAAAACAATTGAAGAAGAAGAAGAAGTAGAAAGAGGAGGAGGAGGAGGAAGAGAAAGAGAAGGAGAAGAAGGAGAAGAAAAAGGAGAAGAAGAAGAAGAAGAAGAAGAAGAGTGAGAGAGAGAGAGAGAGAGAGAGAAAGAGAGAGAGAGAGAGAGAGAGAGAGAGAGAGAGAGAGAGAGAGAGAGAGAGAGAGAGAGAGACAGGGAGGAGAACAGAACATTGTGGCAATGTGGCTGCTCTCATCAGAGGTGGGATAATGGGCTAAAATGATATCTATATGCTTCCCTAAATAGTGTTAGTCTGGGGTGGGGGGTGATTTTTAGGTTCAACTTTACTCCTGATCACCATCATTTAACAGAGAAGGAGTGCTCCAAACTATATATCCAAAAGCTTGACTCCTTTACCACCAAATGCCAATTACACAGATACATAGTAAATAGCAAATTAACCCATTTATTAAAGCCAATAGCAAATGGAAATCAGGAAGTTATACTGGTTATAATATACCAAGCAATATTCAGAGTAAATGAGCTCTCCCATTGGGAGTGAGATATTTCAGCTAGGGGTAGAGACAAGATAGTAGAGCAGGAGCAGGAACTCATCTGAACTCTCTCAAATTCCCCTCCAAATAACTTTAAAATAATTTCTCAAATTGAATTCTGGAATGGCAGAGATAACAAAATATTGGGGCAAAACAATTTTCCAGCCCAAAACAACTCAGGAGGTCAGCGAGAAAGGTCTGTCTCACCAGGTTGGTGGTTGGCCAGGAGCACAACACAGGCCATGTCACAGCAAGCCTTGGAAATGGTTGCAACAGTGATGGCAACAGCAGCTTCAGGAATTTTCAGCCCACAGAGAGTAAGAAAGTCAGACAACTAATCAGAAAGAGATTGTGAGGGATGTTTTATTGGCTCTGGATTCAGGACCTTATTACATTGCCCAGATGTAGTTCCAGTTCACACGATCCCAGGGCAAAGAGGAGCAGCCACAGTGGAGCAGTGGCCCTGGTCACAACTCCAAGGCAGATGAAGGTGCTTGTGATCATTCATAAGGGAGCAAGGGCCCTGGTATCAGTTCCAAGACAAAAAGGAGCACTAGCACTTGCCGCTGCAGGAGAGCAGGAGACCTGGTCACAGTTCTAGTGCCAAGAAAAGAATGCGAGCAACCACAGAGGAACAAGGTCCTTTCCTGGGTAGAGACCAGAGCACAGGCCAGGAGAGCAGTGACCACAGATCTCCTTGAACCATATCACCTCAGAAGCACCAAAAAATTACAGAATCCCAGAACTAGCTCTGAAAACAGCAGCAAGAAAAACCTGAAGCTTGGGACAATGCCCCCTCCACTCTAAGAACAAAAACCCCAGTTTTAACATAAAGTTAAAAATCAAGAAATAGCCTGGGAAAATGAACAAACAAAAAAGAATCTGACCATTAAAAATTACTATGATGAAAGGGAAGATCAAGACACAATCTCAGAAGAAGATAGTGATGTCAAAACAGCTAAAAGCAAAGCCTCAAAGAAAAATATGAATTAGACCAAAGGCCATCAAGAATCCCTGGAAGAGCTCAAAAAGGATTTTCAAAATCAAATAAGAGAGGGAAAGGAAAAACTGGGAAAAGAAATGAGAGTCATGTAAGAAAGTTATGAAAAGACAGTCCACAGCTTGGTAAAAGAAGCACAAAAATCCACTTAAAAGAAAAACTCCTTAAAAATCAGAATTAGCAAAATGGAAACAAGATTCAAAAAGCTCACTGGAGATATTTCAGCTAAACCATAAAAGGGACCCTGATTTCATCCAAGAAGAAATTTGCCAGATTCTCTACTGTGGTAACCTGGGGGCAGGAACATCATTGAAGCACTGCTTCCTCTACATATTGACTTCTTCCCAGAATTTTTATCTCTCTTCTCTTTCCTGAAGAGAATCTGGAACCACCTGTCTCCTCTCTCAAATCTGGAAGACAGAATACCAGAATCTCTTCTCTCCCAAGCTCTCCCCAACTCCATCCCTTATGCAGACATGGAGCTTTGAGTAATTAATTTCCACCAATAAGGAGAATCTTATGCAAATAGGCTTGAACTCATACTAGTATGAGAAATAGTCAGCTCCATCCCTTGCTTTCTTTCTGCAATAGTGAATTCATGTTACCCTTCCTTTTCTTTCTTCTCTTAAAACCCTCAGAACAGAGCCAATCCATATTCTCCACTCCATCCTCCCTCAAAAGTTTTCTTTTCATTAAGGTTCAGTTTCTTCTCCCTTATTAGAATGCTAGGCTTTCATTATCATTCAAACCCTTTCAGTTGCCCTAATAACCTTTCTAAGTTTTTCTTTAGTGTTCTGTATATTTTTTATTAAATTGATGAAAAGTCTTTTATTTCAGAGGTGTCAAACTTAAAATCTCCAACCAGATTAAAATATAATTGAGAAATGTTTAACAAAATAAATAAAAATATAATATGACATAGATAATGTTAAATTGTGGTTTTCTCAGTAAATATGTGACCCATAGGAATCTATTATTTGATTTTGACACCACCATTGCTCTATTCTATTCAAGGTCCATTTTTTTCTCCTGCAGAACTGTATTCAGCTTTGCAAGCTATGTTATTCTTGGTTGTAAAGTGACAATTTTTTTTTATGTTTTAGAATGCTGTATTCCAATATTTCCCCTGAGTTTTAGAAAAATCTGCCAGCTTTTTGTATGATCCTGATGGTAACTCCTCGGTACTTACACTCTTTCTGACTTGCATGAGATATCTTTTCTTTGACTAGGAAGCTATGGATTTGAGCTATGACATTCCTGGGACTTTTCCATCAGGGTTTTCTTTTAGGAGGGATTTGGTAGATTCTCTCTATTTTCACTTTGCCCCCTAGTTCTAATCAATCTAGGCAGTTTTCATTTGTGGTTTCTTGAAATATAGTGCAAAATCTTTCAGGGAAACCAATGATTCCTAAATTATCTTTCAGCCTATTTTTCAGGTCAGTTGTTTTTGATAACCAATACCTTACCTTTTCTTCTTTTTTTCAATATTTTTATTTTTTATAATATTTCTCAATGTCTCATGAAGTCATTGATTTCTGTTTGATCTATTCTAATTTTTAGGGAGACTTACTTGAGTAAGGTTTACCACTTTCTGTCCCAAGCTATTTTTTTTCTCCTTGCAGATCTTTTACTCTGTACCAGGGGAAGGCAAATGACAGCCCACTAACTGTAGTTTGACAGCATTTACTCTAGAGGTATCTCTGGAGGTTTTATTTCATTTTTAATCTTTTGCTTCATTTCTTCTCCATATTCATATAGTCCTTGTGGAAACTGCATTTTTTTCCTTTGAGTCTCTGCTTACAGATCTTATGGAATTGCTCTTTCCTTCTAAGTTGAATTTTGGGGTATCTCTGAATCTATTACAAATTTTTTGGAAGTGGGAAGGCAAGGCCATTGGGGTTAAGTGATTTGCCCAAGGTCACACAGCTAGTAAATGTGTCAAGTGTCTAAGACCAGATATGAACTCAGGTCCTCCTGGCTCCAGGGCTGGCACTCTACTCAGTGCGCCACGTAGCTGCCCCGTATAATTTTTTTATTATAGTAGACTGTATCTTCATATGTTGAGGCAGCTAGGTGGCATGGTAGATAGAGCACTGGGTTTGGAATTAATAAGACTCATCTTCATGAGTTCGAAACCAGCCTCAGACGCTTACTAGCTGAGTGATCTTGAACGAGTCACCTAACCTTGTTTGCCTTAGTTCCTCATCCACTAAAGAAGCTGGAGAAGGAAATAGCAAAACACTCTACTATCTTTGCCAAGAAAAACACAAATGGGGTCACAAAGGGACAGACATGACTGAAATGACTCAACAACAACCCTCTCATGTTTATTCATTGCTCCAAGCCCAGTTCTTGAATTGGGAAGTGGCTCTACTCCTGCCATGCTTTTAGGTGAGGTGGTTTTCTAGGTCACTTGGATCATTTGGGTTCCTTAACAGATTTTCACTGCACAGAGTTATGCCCTCATGAAAATTTTAAGTTCAGAATGCTGAATCTTCAGGGTCCTCTATGGAATCTCAGGACAGAGTACTAGGGACCTAAGACTTAGTGAACTTAGTGTCCTAATCTGAGTGCTGATATCCCTAGATCAGCTGCCACCACTCCTCTTGTGGGTTTCAGACCACACCGGAACTTTTCAGGGGACCTGTCCCCTCACTGCCTCCAGGCACAGATTCTTGCATGGCATACTTTTCTGTGGCCTATTCTCTAATCGCTCTAGCCAGCTTCTGACTTTTTGCCTCTGCTGGAACTTATATTGCTGATACCATGCCTTCCCTATTGCTTGTGACCTTCTGACTGACTTTTTTGTATAGTTCTGGCATAGAGGTTACTTACTACAGTTTCTCCTTGTATTTCTTGATCATCTGTATGATGTGATTTTTAGGTTTTGGCTGGAGAAGGTGTGTGGAAGCTGTGCTACTGACTTCTTTTCAGGCAATCTTCTTGGATGGAGACCTCAATGTCATACTTTTTTATGTATTGAGTAGTTTTTCTTAACTTTATTCCTCTTTCATATTATATATCATGAGGAATAGCTTTCTGGGACCTGGGAGTAGAAGGGATACAATGGAAAATGTAAGCGAATTAAAAAGATATCATTAAAGTTTTATTTTTTAAAATGCTAGTAGTACAAAATAGCCAGTTTGGGAAAAATCAATGGGGAGGAAAAAGTTATTGTCTTTCCGTCATATCTGACTCTTCATGACCCCATTTGGGGTTTTCTTGGCAAAGATACTGGAGTGGTTTGCCATTTCCTTCTCCAGCTCATTTTACAGATGAGGAAACAGAGGAAAGCAGGATTAAATAACTTGTCCAAGGTCACTCAGCTAGTTAGAGTCTGAGGCTAGATTTGAACTCAGGTCTCACTGACTCTAGGCCTGGCATTTTATCCACTGTAACACCTAGCTGCCCAAAGGAAAGAGAATGAAACACACAAACTCTAGAAATAGTTAGGCCAGGATCTTAGGCTAAGGAGCAAAACTCTCATGGTATCCATAATTATCTAGGCCTCCACTCTCCCCCACCCCCAATACCTTCAACAGTAACATATGTTAGTGGGGCTCCTTCACTGTTCATAATGAAGATGCTTTTCCTCAATCCTAACTCTCTCTTGATCACTCCACCTTTTTTCCAAGTAAACATAGAAAACCATAGATTGGGGACATTATGTACCTAGTATCAAGTGCATTTGGTCTCAGAGAATCTGGGTTCAAATTCTGCCTCTTCATCTATTATCTGTATGACCTTAGGCAAGTTATTTAATCACTCAGGACCTCAGTTTCTTCATCAGTAACATGATAGGACTGGACTAAATGGTGTCTAACATTCCTATAACCTCAATAATTGTGGCCCAAGCCAATGACAAATTTTAGGAGCACCTGGGTAGGTGTGGGGTGGATTTCCATTTTGACAGCCCATAGTAGGAGACAGAGACTGGGGAAGGAGAAAAAAGGAGCAGAAAACACAGGTATATGATGAAGGAGGAAAATCTTTAAAAAACTAACTTCTAATGTGATGGTAC
This sequence comes from Phalanger gymnotis, assembly GCA_028646595.1. NCBI lineage: Eukaryota > Metazoa > Chordata > Mammalia > Diprotodontia > Phalangeridae > Phalanger > Phalanger gymnotis. The sequence continues at coordinate 263,022,682 of CM053624.1, forward strand.
AAGCTCCCAATTACCAGGCAGAGCTCAGGGGGAAAGGATTGAATAAAAACGTGGAAATAAAAGGTATAGACCCAGGAGACAAAACCATTGTTATTTTATTTTTTAATTTTTTATCATCTGAAAGTGATAAAGATAATTGATAAAAATAGATTAGAAGAGAACTTTTAAGCTGATTTATAATGAAAACATTTGATGCTAATGACAATAATAACATTTAAATTGAAATCCATTTACCTTTTGGGGATTCCTATAAGACTTCAATCCTGGTGTTCATTGATTTCAGAGCTGTGGACGTGTCCTACCCAAATTGCTTTCTGCCCCTGTTAGTGAACTAAGATATCAGAACACATCTATGTTCACTCTGGGAAGATGACCCCATTTAAATGTTCATCCATGTGTAGTAGGAAGGCCGAATTTATGATCTCAAATATAATCATGTATATGTTTGGATGGTCCGAAATCGCAAGGTATGAGAGATTCTCTAAGGAGAAAACAACAAGAAATTTATTTAGGCCCCACCACAGCAAAAAC
>CM053624.1:263023712-263036800 GCA_028646595.1 Phalanger gymnotis
CATGAGTATTGTGGAAGGGTTATACATAAGGATACACATGTGGCTTATGTTGAATTGCTTGACTTCCTAGGGAGGGTGGAGGGGAAGGGAAGAGGGGAGAGAATTTGGAACTCAAGGTTTTTGTAAAACAGATGTTCAGAAGTAAAAAAGTTTTTTTTTTAAAAAAAAAAGAAGTGTGGAGCCAACTGGAAGAAACTGAGCACCCCTTATATAAGTATCCTTGGTCCTCATCTTCTTTGCTGATCCGGCTTGTGTGGAACAGCCCAGGTGTTCCCAGACTGAATTCAGAATAGTGAGGAAAATCTAGGCTGCTCTGGGTGCCAGGTCAGGAGAGTTAAGTCCTGTCACAGAATTATCATCTCTTTCTCCCCATTATACCTAAACATCATTTCATCCAAGCTCAGGTGCCACTTATTTGGTTGAGTTGCTGTTGTTTTCAGCCCTTGTGGAGGTCTCCCTGAATCCTTACCTCTGCAAGAATTGATCTGGATGTAACTTCACTCTCTTTTCCCTTGCTCTCTTTGTTTTGCCACTGCTTATCTCACGTCTTCCATTCTGGTACATAAACGCACAGATAAAGGCTAGTTTCTTTTAGCATCATTAGCCAGTCTCTCTAAAAAAAACCTCTAGGTTAATTTAAAAAAACAGCTACCAGTGATTGGAGCTATAGCTTTCCATTATTCTTTTTAACGTATGAAAAGCTCAGGGGCCTGCTCTGATAGGCCCTGCTTTTGCTTTCTGCCCAGGCCCAAGCCTTCAGGCCATTTCCTGGCTATCTTCATGCCATCCCTTCTTTACTCGGACCTCCATCTGCACTTCCTCTCCACCAAAAAGTTAGATGCTGCCCCTGGAGTCCTTAACTCCACTAAGTGAGCTTGTACCTTACCTTGCAAGGACTTCACTACTTCTGGATCACCTTCCTACCATGCCACGGCATGCTTACTTTAACTTCTCCTTCCAGCCCTCTTTATGTGTGTCTTCCCCCATTAGAATATAAGCTCCTTGAGGGCAGGGACTGTTTTACTTGTATTTGTATCCCTACCCTTAGCTTAGCACCTGGTACATAGTAAGAACTTAATAAATGTTTTACCTATTTATCAGAGATCCATATAGTCTTAGACTTGAAAAGATCTTAGTGTCCAACCTCCCACCCAACCTAGAAATCCCCTTCTGTCCCTAATAGACAGGGAAGTTCTGGTAAATGCTCAATGACCAGCTCTCTGGGGGGGAAATGTACACACAACGCATTTTTAAAATACGTTTATTTTTAGTTTTAGTTTACAATATTCAGTTCCACAAATTTTGGGGTTTCAAATTTTCTCTCCCTCGCTTTCCTCCCCCCTCCCCCCATGATGGCATGTAGGTCCTACATATACCTTCACACTGACCTTATTTACATAATAGTCCAGTTGTAATGAAGAATAAAACCAACGGGATGAATCATAAGAAAAAAGAAACAAAAACAAAAAAGAAGGGAAAAAGAAAAAAAAGAGAGAGCAAAAAGTTTGCCTCCATCTGCATTCAGACTCCATAATTATTTCTCTGGATGTGCATGGCTTTTTCCATCATGAGTCTTTTGGAGCTGTCTGAACCTTGCATTAATGAGAGGAGTCAATCTATCAAGGTTAGTCCTTACAGATATCCACATAACACATTTTTAGGTTTAATTTGCATTATTAACATTTTCTTCATCATTTTCTTAATTCCAGACAACCAACAAAATAACAAATTGAGCCCTGATTTGTAGGGTCTGCTGATTCCCAAGGTATAAACTCTCATGCTGAAAACTTAATCATTGGTTCTCACAAATAGGTACACACTGATTCCAGCAAACAGCTGCCAATAGAAATCATCAGATTTTGAAACTGAAAGGAAGTATGGAGACTGTGTAATTTAGGGCTACCCCTCCTCATTTTGTAAAGGAAGAAACTAGATTCTGTTTGATGACTTTCAGTACAGGGATCTCTCTTCTTTACAAGGCAGCTCCTTGTTGGACAGCTCTACTTAGAAAATGCTTCATTCTGTTTTTTCTGAAGTTTAGGAAATGAGATGAGTGAGTGGCAGATGGTAGATAGATAGTTATACAGACAGATGGCTCCGCTGTGTCCTAGTTAGACTCTGGGTCACAGAGTTGAGCTAACCAAGACATTAGTGCTCCTCTCTGGAATACAGAAGTTCAGCAATATCAGCCTTGAAGGGCTCAGACACACGTGCATGCCAGTAAGACCGCATCACCTTAAGCACTGCCTTTTGAGGATTCACTTTTTTATGGTTGAATAACAGAAATCAGAGAAGTGGCCATGTCTCCTTGGCAATAGAATCCTTTCCTTTATAAGTACACAAGTCTTACCAAAACAACTGCCTAACAATACAATACAATAAGCATTTATTAAGTGCCTACTATGTGCCAGGCATTATACTAAGAGCCAGCCCTGCCTTCAAGGAGCTTACAGTCTAATGGGGGGAGACAATACACAAAGGATCTTGAAGTAAGGGGGAATGTCAGATGGTTGAGCTGAAACCAAGTGAAGCATCCAGTATAAAAAGGAGAGGTAGCTGGAATTGAATCCTCTGTAAAGAGAGGCTTTGGGAGGCATTTTTTGCTCTACCTTCCAGTCCTCCAATCAGAGAGGCAGAGATAGGTAAGGCTATTGATAAGGTGAGAATCCAAGCTGAAGCAATCTCCATGAAGAAACTCCATGATGATGAGTTTCCTGGTGATAAATTTATGAGGGGGAGGGGTGATGATGATAATGATGATGATGCTGATGGTGGTGATGATGATGATGGTATAATTGAAACCAAGCAAAATAGAGACCACCAGAGGTAGAAAGGCTGGCTTATGGGCTAAATACTAATAATTTATGAAGGATTTACTTTATGACAGACAGTGTGCTTAGCGCTAGGAAAATAAAGAAAGGCAAAAACAGTTCCTGGCCTCAAGAAGCTTACGTTCTAATGGAGGAGACAACATATAAAAAAATAGCTATATACAAGTTGCATACACGTACATGGAAACCTTAGAGGGGAAGGCTCCAACTACTCAGAGGAACAGGATAAACTCTTACAGAAGATGGTATTTGAACCAAGTCTTGAAGGAAGACAAGTAAAGAGTCAAAGGTTAAAAAAAATGGAAAACCATTCTGGGTTAGCCAGTGCAAAAGTAAAGAGATAGGAGCTTGAGAGCTATGCCAGAGGAAAAGCCAGAGCAGTGAAGATGAATCATTAGTGTGCATGGAGGGGAACCAAGTATAAAAAGGATGGAAAGGTAGAAAGAGACCAGGCTGTGAAGAGGTTAAAATAACAAATACATAGGATTTTGTATTTGATCCTGGAGGTAACAAAGAATCACTGGAGTTTATTGAGTAGGAGAAGGGGTAGACATGTAGAAGACTTACATTCTAGAAAAATAATTTTAGCAGCTGAATGAAGGATGAATTGGACTGGGAGGACTCGAGGGCATTAGTCAATGGACAATTTCTGCAAAAGCCATGATATCGTGCTCTCGGTTGCTCCAAGGTAACAAGCATTTATTAAGCACTCACCATATACCAGGCACCATGCTAAGTGCTTGGAATACAAATACAAGTAAAAAGTAAATCCATAATCTAGGGTTTAAATAAACATATTATCTATAATATAACATTATCAAAATGTCTCTATCTTCATCTCACTAAAATTCTTGTCCTTCCTATCTTCTTTTTCCTAAGGAAAGGACCATACACCTACATTATGAATTTAATGAAGTACAATTGCTGAAATAAATGATACAACATTGAAACACTAGGTCAGTGAGCAACCATGCCAGGAAAGGCCTGAAATGTCCACTTCCCCACTCCAAGTCATCAACTGGGTATTCCCAGGCAGGCACCCAGAAATTATCTTTTGAGGAAGTACATTGTAGCTTTCCTTTTGAAGTCTCTTGGGGAAATGAGAGGCGTCATTTCACATGTTTCTCTTGAGTAAGCAATTAGCCCTGTGAGTCAATTCTTTGCCAATTTCTCTATTCAAACCCAAGAATCATGCACTTAATTTATACATACAAGTCACCAAAGGATCCAAGGTCAGGAGCCATCTTGGTCTTCTCACATATGATAATAAGAATAGTTAGCCTTCATATTGGGCTTTAAGGTTGGCAAAGCACTTCATATATGTTATCTCATGGGATCCTCACGGCATTTTATAGATGTGTATAGATGAAACCATTTTGTAGATGAGGAAACTGAGGCTGAGAGAAGTTCAAATCAGCTATCATCATTGTGTTAATAAACTGCAATGGCTCACTATTACCTGTAGGATCAAAAACAAAGTCCATAGTTTGGCATATAAAATATTTCACAATCTGAAATTTCTCTCTCTTTCATGAAACCCATGGTCCATATCTCAAATCTAATTAATTTCCTTTTCCAGAGCCCCTCCTTCACTCTTCAGTATCATAATTTTATTCAGGATGAGATGTTTTTAGCGTTTTGATATTGCACCCAATTCTCAGATCCCTTGAACCTTACACATTTGCTTTCTTTGGGTGTTTTTCCATCAGTCTCCTTGAGTGTGGGACTAACCCTGGAGAGTCACTCAAAGGGCAGGGTATCTCAGATCGCGATGTCCATCACTCACTAAGTTTCAGGCTTTCCTTCCTGGCTCCAAAATGTTTGGGCGTTGAGAAATCCGGAATGAAAAGCTGAATCTGGAAACCACCATATGACCCCAGAGGCCACTAACTAGGTCAGCAAAAATGTCTAGAGATCTTGTTAGGCAAATAAGGTATATCTGTAACCAATAATTACAAAGTATAAGGGCATGGTTATCACTTTTGAAAAAATATAATTGCCTTTATCAGAGATTATTTGATTTTAAGAATCCAGAGTACCCAGAGGCCAAAATCCAAGAGAATCCCAGTAACTTTACTCATCTCAAAATGGCAATGTAGTTTTTTTTTTCTGAGCTGCATGTATCAATTAATGTAAAATCATCTGTAGATTTATAAGGACATCAGGGAACCTTCATTGACATTCCCCACCCCCATAGTTCTAAGTTTGCAGGCCTATAGTTATCCAGGCCACCTGGAGAGGGTGAGATACATATAAATTAAGTGCATGGTTCTTGGGTTTGAATAGAGAAATTGGCAAAGAATTGTCTCACAAGGCTAAAGCAGACTGTGAGAATCTTAGCCCTGAAAAGGGATGAGGGAATGCATCTCTCTTCTTATTGAAGGAAGGGAGGGGCAATCGCAGGTGTAGAAATGTTGCCTATTTAGTCAGATACAATCCATGTGTGAGTCTAATTTACTTAACTGTTGTGGTTTTTCCTTTATTACATAGTAAGGCTCACAGGAGATTGGAAAGGGGAGAGGTAATATCCAAGAATGACTATGATAGAAGAAGAAAAGATATAAATAAAAGACTATGTTAGGCCTGTATCCTAGAGTGAGAGTAAGGATCAGGAGACCCATCCTCTGAGTTTAAATTATCTGGCACTTGCTACCCATCTGACTTTGGACAAATCACTTAATCTCTCTGTAAAATAAGGGAAATAGACTAGATGCTCTGCCAGGTCCTTTATATATCCTATCATTCTATTAAAATTGGTAGGGGGCAGCTATGTGGCACAGTGAGTACTAAGCTGGGTGACCCTGGGCAAGTTACCTGTTTGCCTCATCTGTAAAATGAGCTGGAGAAAGAAATGGCAAGCCACTACAATATCTTCACCAAGAAAATCCAAGAAAAAAAATCAGACATGACTGAAAAAAATGATTGAATTCTGAGAACCCAGGCCTTCAGATTCCTATTACAGTACATTTTCAATGATGCCATGCTTGCCCTGCTCTTGGACTTAAAATTTCAAGTCTATACCAGCTCTATATTTGTTCTCTCTTTCACACACACTTTCTTCCTTTTAAGCTTTGATCTTGCTTATAAATGGAAGCTTTACTAGAAAGGAAAAATGGCTAAGGCAGAAAGAAACCTGAGGCAAAGATGCGCCTACATTCAGATAGGACTTTACAATACATAAAGAAGTCAGCGAATGAGCCCGGTGTTGTATAGTCCTCAGGTGCTGAGGAGGGGAAGGACAGATTATGCTTCTGCCTTCAATTCTCTGCCTTTGTACCCCAAACAATGAAAGGATTCAGAGAGTCACGGTATGACAAAGATCCTAAAAAGGTTGATTTACACGGCAAGATGAAAAGAGAAATCCTTGGCAATATTTCAGCTGAGATGGTATCTAAAATGAAAGCTGCTAGTGGAATTTCCCATACTCACCCCCAATTTTGAGAAGCCTCATTCAGGGATGATGGCAAAGTCTGTTCCTCATAGGACAGGGATGGCAGCCACCCACCAGCCTCCTCACAATAGGCTGAGGAGAAAGACTAGGTGTCTACCCAAGTGGTGTGAAGTGAGAAGCATATCCTGCCAAAAGCCCTCTGCCCCAAAATATCTAGTGAATCGTCATAATGTCTCAAACTCCTACATTACTGGAATGCATGCCTACGGTTGCAAAAAGACAATATGTAAAGTTGTGAAATCTTGGGTAATCTGTTTTCTCATCAACAAAATAGACCTAATGATGCCTGACCTGCCTCTATCAAAGGCTCAAATGAAGTAAGCAAAATATATAGGCTAATAAACCTTACAATTATTATAATTATGACACATTATTATGTATATATGCTATATACTATATATATAATTATTGCAAACTTTGTAACTCTAAGTATTCATTGTAGAGGGATAATGGGCTGAAGCTGCAATTTCATTGGCATAGGAACCGCCTAATGAGGGAAATCCCTCTTCCAAGCAAGGCAGTCTACAACTTACAACCTTGGAGAATTGCCTAGGACACTGAGAAGTTAAATGACTTCCCCAAGATCACACACTCAGTGTTTTTCAGATGTTAAACTTGAACCCAGACCTTTCTAGCTGTGAGATCAACTCTAACCATAATACTATACCAGCTCTCATGCAACACATATACACACACACACAAATATACATGTGGTTGGGGGTATAGTAGGGCAGCTAGGTGGCACAGTGGATAGAGGGCTAACCCTGGAGTCAGGAGGACCCCAAGTTCAAATCTGGCCTCAGACACCTATTAGTTGTGCAACCCTGAGCAAATCAGTTAACCTCATTTGCCTCAATTTCCTCACCTGTAAAATGAGCTGGAGAAGGAAATATCAAGCCACTCCATTATTTGTGCCAAGAAAATCCCAGATGGGGGTCACAAAGAGTCAGACACAACAGAAAATGCCTGAACTGATGTTATAAGAGAAACAACAACTAACATTTAAGATTTGCAATCTTACATGTTCTCTCATTTGATCCTCATAACAACTCTGTTAGGTAAGTTCTATTACCATCCCCATTTTACAGATGAGGAAGCTGAAACTGAGAGAGATTAGGTGAATTGGACAGGGTCATATAACTAGTTAGTTTCTGAGGAAAGATTTGAACGAGGGTCTGTCCTGATTCCAAATGTAGGGCTCTATCCACTGTGCCACAATGCTGCCTCACAATTATACAATGTTGTCATTATTTTGGAGAAATATCCTAAAATCCACATGATCAAAATGAAAATAGACCCTGTTCTCTTTAAAATGAGTTCCCATATTCCCCACTTTTCAGAGCAACAAAGTTCTACCAATGACCGTTACTTATAAAGTGGCATAAAAGCCTTTATCGAAGACACACAATAGTGACAAATAGATGAGCATCACAAATGACACAATGGTCATTTGGGGTATCTGCACCCCAAGATACGGAAAGAAGAAGTGTAAAGACTCTAAGACACTGGCTAAGTCTTCTAAGGAAGATTGACGGGAAAATCCAAACAAGAATAGCATTGGATAAGATAATGTGGAAGGGGTTGCTACTTGTGTCAATGAAGGGAGTACTCATTTCAATGAAATGACAGATCACTTAAAGTAAGAAAATTGGATGTGATGAAGAGCTGTGCTTGCAAACCCTAAGTAGGAATTAAAATACTTAAATTATGGAAATATCTAAACCCTTTGTAAAAAAAAATCTAGAGAGCTGTTGTTTTTTCCCAAAACCACAACTGGATTAAGCAAAATCAATTAGCTTTTTCCTTTTCAGTTATTTACCAAACATCCAAGATTCCTCTTTTGTAGATAGTTACATTGTAAACAGGATCAGTTTTCCTAGTCTAGCGGTTGAGCCACGTGCTCATAGTTACTCTAGCTCTTATGGTTCATGTGGACAACGATGGGGTACCATACTCCCTCAACATGGTACTTCCATGCCCCAAATCTAATTCTTCCATTGTCATCTACCTCTTCTTGACATCAGCCAACTGTGGAAGTAGGCACAGGGCCAGGTCCCTGCCTAAAGTCTCTCCCATATCCAGGGCATCCTCTATACAGCTATCAAAGTAATATTCCCAAGGCATAGGTCTGACTATCTCAATCCCCTGCTCTGTAAACTCCAGTGACTATCACTTACTTCTGAGATTAAATGCAAACTCCTCTTTGGCATTTAAAGCCTTTCATAATCTGTCTCTAATGCACCTTTTCAATCTTGTTATGTAGTACCCTGATTCAAGCACTCTATGGCCAATCCAAATTGGCTTCCTTGAATTTCCTAACACATTACATCTCATCTCTCCTCTCCACTTTCTATCTCCCATCTCCATGCTTTTGCACAGGCTGGCTATTCACAAACACATACACACCACACACACACACACACACACACACACACACACACACACACACACCTGTGTCACAAAAGCACTCTCTCACCTCCACCACTTAAAATTCCCATTTTCCTTCAAAGTTCAATTCAAATGTTACCTCTTACATAAGATTTCCTGATTTCCCCCAGCTGTTAGGTCATTCTCATCAGAAATGAATCTGTGTTTATCCTGTACATATTTCATATGTATTTACATATGTACATGTGGTCGCCCCTGCCCAAGATCTTTGAGGACAAGAACTATTTCTTTTCTGTCTGTTCATCCTTGGTACCTAGCAAAAGTTCATCTCTTCACCACCTGGTTGATGAATTGGAAATAATTTCAAATGCCTGTGCATAATCTAGATAAAGTCCATAAGGGAGATTGCATCACAGGGAACCTGCTGCACATGCTCATAAGGAATGGAATCTCACTGACCACTCCCCTACTCTCTCACCCCCATTATGACAGTGTCATGTACAATCCTCTTAAAACTGCTCCTTCCATTCCACATTGCATATGGAAATGCTCATTTCATTTGGTTTTTAAGTTCCAAACAAAAAAAAAGAAAATAGCAAAAAATAATAGGTAGGCCACATATGTGAAGACCGGCAAATCTGAGATTAGATGGAAGAGGGATGCTATCACAGCCTCACTATCAAGATTGCAGACAGGACAACCATTGACAGCTCCCTGGATGAGAAAATTTAGCACCTTGGTGTTGAGGGTGGAATGGATTCAGGACCAGCCAAGCTGTATCGACTACCCACCATTATGCAACAAACTTAAAAACAGCCCAGGAGAATACTGGAGAATTTGCCTCAATTTTGTCTGAAACCGAAGGAAGGACTCATTACAAAAATTGCCAGATGAGTGCAGACAAGTTAATAGCTGCATCCACGTGGACTGCTTCGTTATCGATAGACACAGCCAAATCCTCCAAAAATTGATCCACTGGGGAAGTGGAAGTGCTAAGTCTAACACAGACATATTGTATCATGATCCCTTGCCCCTGACAGAGCCAAAAAAAATTCATTGGCTAAGAATCTTGGATTTGAAGGGGGCACCAGGTCCCTCAAGCTACTGTACCATCTAACGGAAAGCTGCTATCAATAGGGCAAGGGGGTAGCCCAGTGGGGGATGAATGGAATCCTTGGGGTGGAAAGTACATGTACAACTTATATTGTGTCAGGAATTCAATTCAATTCAAAAAGCACTAATGAAGCACCTACTATGTGCCAGGTGGTGTTCAGAGCTGAGAAGACAAAGAGCCTTGCTTCCACAAGGCAAGGGCACCTTGGACCACATCCTGCCTGCTCCTGGGAGGTGGCCTCCAACTATTGCTGCGCCTGCAAGGTCTCTGGAGCCCCCTGCTGGGGAACCTTCAGTCTTTGTAGATCACAGATATCTTGATTGGAGAGCATTGGACAATATAGTCAATATTCCCCCACCTCCAGAAAGAGAGAAGGGGGTTGAAGTGAGAGTGTAAACAAGAATCTGAGCTAAATGGGATTCATGCTTTTGGGGGGAAAACCAAATCCAGGGGTTGAGATTAGAGCAGGAGACCAGGAGCTGAGTTGAAGTTTCAATCAAGGGAGTCTATAAGGAGATCAGGAGGCATATTAAGAAAAGTGCTATAAAATGACCACAGGAAAGGCAACACTATGCAGTGAAAAGAATACCAAGTCTGGAACCAGAGACCCTGGGTTCAAATCTCTTCCGAAGGGACCTCAGAGGTCATCTAATACAACCCTCTGATTTTACAGATGAGGGAGACTGAGGCCCAAGGGTATTAGTTGACTTGCCCAAGATCACAGAGATAGTGTGTAGGATTTGAACTCAGATCTTAAGCCTATGATTTAGAAATAGGATGAAGATCATCTACTTCAACCCTTTCACTTCATGACCATCTAAGCCAAGGGTGGGGAACCTGCCACCCTGAGGCCACATGTGGCCCTCTAGATCAAGTGTGGCCCTTTGACTGAATCCAAACTTCACAGAACAAATCCTGCCACAGCTTCCCCACCCCTGGACCCAATTTGACTCTGAAGTTTTTCTCTTTTTTGCCAGGGACAAGCATTCCTAGATCCTTCCCTTCGCTGATATGTGAATTTCCTCCTGACTCAGTGTGGGCTTTGACACCAACCTTAATTTGTTTGTTAAATTAGTCCTATAGACATCAAGGCCTGGATAAAATAGAACACAACATGGGTCAGTTTTAATAGAAAAAATGAGGAAATGAAGAGAAGCCAGGCTGCTTCTTGGGGATACCACACCAGGACAGTCAAGGAGAAATGAACTGACTTCTCTTTTACCCTATACAAATATTCTTATGAGAATCAATAGTTTTCAAATCAAATCAACAAGTATTTGTTGACCATCTACCTTGTGCTAGTTAAAATGGGTCATACAAAGCAGAGCAGAGGAGAAAGGGTATTAATTTGGAATTAAAGGACCCGGGTTCAAATCCTTCCCATGCCCCTGTGACACTCTGGACAAACCCTTTAACTTTTCTGGGACTCCTTTCTCTCTTCTGTAAGATGGAGTCAGATTAGACATCTTTTTTTAGCAAGCTTTAAATCTGTGATCCTATAGAAACAAGGCTCTTGCTCTGAAGGAAGCACCCAGTCAAATCCACTTCGATTTGCCAAGTATCTATCAAGCATCTAGTGCATACAAAAAGAGAGGCAATGTATTATAGTGGGTTGAGGGCTGTTCTTGGAGTCAGGAAGATTGAAGTTCAAGTCCTGCCTTTGAGATATACTGGCTGTGAGACCATGGAAAGAGACTTACTCTCTCAGACCTTGGACAGCTCTCTAAGACTGTGGTGATTCTGTAATTTTGGAGGCATTTCCAGGCCTAGAGTTGCAAGTTGATGAGATCACAGAATCACAGGCGAGAGGAAAAAATACAGTATAAAGTATTATTGGACAGAACTTTTCAAGTCCAAGACCTGGATTAGGTAGCTCAGGGAGCCACCCTCTAATCTACCACTCTTTGGGCACATTCTTTCCAATTCAAGGAGCTTCATTATTAACAATAGCAGTTGACATTTATAAAGGTTTCAAGATTTATAAAGCATTATGTATACATATATGTGTGCATATATGTGTATATACACACATAAATTATATATATATGTATATATGCATACATATATGTATATATGCATATATATATAATTTTTATCCTTCATTGTACAAGAGGATCAATGACATCACAGGGTGATATCTTCATTTGTGAGTAAATTGGATTTAAGTGAGGCACAGCTATACAAAGTCATCAGCCTCACTCTCACTTCCAGAGTCATCAAATTCCAGTGGCAAGACAAAAGTCAAGGTGATTGGTGATGGCCCAGAATGCAGTAGATGCTCTCGGCATCTTCAATGTCTGACCTAAGCACTCCATAGCACCTGCTTCAGCTGATTTCATGGCCTTTGGAACAAATTGTTTTCATCTATCCATTCCACTTACAGTCTTCACATATTTGTTAATATATATGTATATGTGTGTATTTGTCATTGTTTATCATTTCAGTTGTGTCTGACTTTTCATGACCTCATTTGGGATTTTCTTGGCACAGATACTGGAGTGGTTTGCCCTTTCTTTCTCCAGATCATTTTACGGATGAGGAAACTAAGGCCAACAGAGTTAAGTGATTTGCTTAGGGTCACACAGCTAGTAAGTGTCCAAGGCCAGACTGGAACTCATGAAGAGACATCCTCCTGTCTTCAGACCACCTAGCTGCCCATGAAGAAGAGTAATGTGAATTAAATCTAAAAAGGCTGGTCAGAGGCAGATTATAAAGGTCTCTCAATGGCAATCCCCAGAGTTTATATCTTATCCAATAAAGGAGATGAGGCATAAAAACCTGAGAAGTTAAATAAAACTTAAAGAAAAAAAGAATGACAAACATGATGATTTCCGAAACACCTGGAAAGATTTACATGAACTGACCCATAGTGAAGTGAACAGAACCAGAACACTGCACCCAGCAACAGCAATATTATACAATGAAGAATATGAATGACTTAGCTATTCTCAGCAATACAATAATCCAAGATAATCCCAAAGACCTAATGATGAAGCATGCTATCCACCTCCATAGAAACAACTGATATTGTGTGAATACAAACTGAAGCACGCTATTTTTTCACTTTCTTTTTTTTCTTTTATTTGAGTCTTCTTGTACAAAATGACTAATATGGAAAGGTTTTACATAATTGCACATGTATAACCTATATCTGATTGCTTACTGTCTCGGAGAGCAGGTAGAAGAGGGAGGGAGAGAAAGAATTTGGAACTCAAAACTTTAAATAAAAATGTTTTTAAAATTTAAGAGAGAAAATTATGAATATATGTAAACAGAGCAGCAAAAGGGTACAACTGCAGGAATA
>CM053624.1:263036900-263074170 GCA_028646595.1 Phalanger gymnotis
GAGAGGGGAAGGGAAGGGGAGGGGGAAGGGAGGGGGAGGGGAGGGGAAGGGGAGGGGAAGGGGAGGCAAAGGGGGAAGAGAAGGGAGGGGAGGGGTGGGGAGGGAAAAAGATGGGTGGTGTGGGAGAGGGAAGGGAGTATGAGCGAGAACAGGAGAGAAGGAGAGAAAGAAGGGAAAGTATGATGGGCCTCAGACTAAGGGATCTTTCCTGTGCTCTTTTGCCCTCTTTACATCTAAAAATAATTACTTAAAGCACTGACACTTTGGAAAAGTTCTCAAATAAGAGGAACCTTGGGTTTTTTTAAATACTTTTTCTCTACCCAACAAGAAGAAAGGTGTGAAGAAGGTATAACTATCAAATAACAATTTGTTGTCTTTCCTACAACCCTATCATAACTCCTTTGATTACAGGATAAACACATGATAATATCATACTGTCACTGCATTTACTATCAGACTTATATTTAGAGGTTTAAAACTTGGTCTGAATTCACCAAACTCATTTCAAGGCAAAATTGCATTAATACCCAAGCCAATTTTACAGATTAGGGAAGGATTTGAATATGTTTCCAGGAAAGAAATCGTTAGACTTTTGAGTATTATGGTTTCTTTAGGTCTCAAACAAACACACTTGATTTCTCAGTCTCCAAGCACATGGAGGTTGGCTGTGCAGGAATCCTGGGTGCTCAGTGCAGTGAAGCCAATGACTCTGTCATAGACAAAAGACACTTTTAGTGGCTATGTATGTTGTATATACATTAGGAAGCGCATGTAGATGTATAAAGTAACTGAATATGTCCCTAGATTCTCTTGAGTCTTTTTGTCATGTCCATTATGACAGACAGATAAACCTGCATTCCCTAAAGCTATGACAGCTGAATGTAAGATTGAAAGCTTTCGAGTATGGGAACAAGTCATGTTACTGTTGGGCAAGAACCAATCTTGATTACTTCAAAAAGATTAATAAGTTCTTGGTCCCAGGGAGTTAAATTTTCTCTTGCAACATGGCTAATATGGAAATGACTGCATGTGTTTAATCTATATAAAATTGCTTGCCTTCTCAAGGAGGGGTTAGGGAAGAGATGGAATGAGAAAATTCGGAACTCAAAAATTAAAAAAAGAATGTTAAAAAATTTTGTTTATATGCAATTGAGAAAAAAACAAAAATAAAAAATTTAAATGTTAAAAAAGGATTTAAATAACAGTGTGAGACAGGAGTGATATCACAAGATGACTAAGTGTCAGGCAGACAGTAATTGCTCTAGGAGCTCAGAGGAGGAAGAGATGGCTGCCTGTGGGCTGTCATCATTTAATTTTTCATATCTGCACACATACACACACCCAATACCCAGAACAGTGCCTGGCACAGAGCAGGTGGTTAATAAATGCTTGCTGATTCACTGACTGACTGATTGACTGATAGACAGGAAGTCTTCAAGGTAGAGAGGAGAGCTGAACTGAACCTGGAAGTTGAATAGATAGAAGCAGGGGTGGGGTAGATGGAGACTTCCAGGCTCACAAGCTCCTCTTATGCTCCTACAATATGCTCCTACACAGGTTCACAATCTTTAAAACTCTGTTAGCCTATTTAAACGAAAAGCATGATGATTTTAAAGAAATATAACTGCTTTTATCCGAACCACAGGGTTAATATGTCTTTTGCACATAGTGTTCGTCTAGTGCATCTATAGTTACATGAGCAGTTTATTGTTATGCAATGGAAGAAAATCATTAAAACTGAACTAATAGATCTCAAGTAGATAGGGCAAAGCTAGGCAGGTTCTGAAAACAGAGCTGTAATAAGAATGGAGCAACAGATACAGGCCAACAAAATTTAGAAGGTACTGATTTATGTATATTCCTTTTTTGGAGGGGGGAAGGCCAGGCAATTGGGCTTAAGTGACTTGCCCAAGGTTACACAGCTAGTAAATGTGTCAAGTGTCTGAGGCCATATTTAAACTAAGGTCCTCCTGACTCCAGGGCCAGTTCTCTATTCACTGAGCCACCTAGCTGCCCCAATGTATATTCTTTTAGGCAGGGAAAACTATTGACTTTAGCACCTAGTTAGCAACACTAGTTAATTAAAACAAAAATCTAGCTACCAAAGGGTAAGTGTCCTTCCATGGATTTCTATTCACATGAGATCCTTCTTAGTCCAGCCCCGCGTGCCCCCCACCCTACTCCCATCCCCCCCCACCTTGCTCTAGCCAACTTACCTGAGAACATACTGCTTCTGTTTCCCCAATATGGGTGGTGTCCTAGCACCTATCCCCAATAGGTCTTTGTATCCCAGCATCCAAGGTTTCTCCCTAAGATTTCTCTTCCCTACTCAGTGAATTTGTTTTTATTGTATTTATGTGATTTGAGGACAGATCTCCTGCTGCTTACCCTGCCACCCACCCAAAAAGTATTTTGCAGGATATGCCCAGGCATCAGAATGGCTCCTTACAGCTAGCTTTTTCTCTGACAATCCAGAGCAAACAACCAAAGAGTGTCTGTAAGCCATTTCAGCCCATTTTGTGAACTCACTCTCATGACCCTGTTTTACCACTTTGTTTGCTCTGGACAGCTATGGATGTACCTGGTTTAATGTTGGGTTTAACAAGGCTGAATAATCTTCAAGGGTCAGGAAGAAGGCAATCCAGCTTTGTACAAAGGCTACCAAGACCAGAGAAATGCCACTATAAAACAGAGGTAGAACAGTAAGAAAGAGATTCCCTATTGGATGTTCCAAGACAGAGGGCAATGTATAAGTGAGGGGGCAGGGGGTGGTGTTGAACACATACACAGCGTTAACATTTTTTTACACCAGTGTATTTATACCTTTACCAAGTTTAATAAGTGATGTGATAAAAAGCATGGCCATTTCTAATAATATTTTCACAAAAGAAGGGAGGAATGATGTCCTACAGAGAGTGAGTTTTAGGCACGGTTAAGAAAATGTCCTTAACCTTTGTAAGCCTCAGTTTTCTCATCCGTAAAATGAGAAGGTTAGACTTAATGGCCTATATGGTCCCTTATGGTTCTAACTCTATGATCCTCTGACACTTTGAGGAAATATACTTGGCAGAAACAGAACCCTATAAAAAAAACTCCTATGTACTGATGCAGAATGAAAGAAATGGGACCAGGAAAGCAAAACATGCGATAACAACAGTGTAGATGAGAGTACAACCACAGAACTGGATGTCCCAGAATTCCAATAATCAAGCTTAGCCCCAAAGAGGACAGTAGGAAACATATTTTCTTCCCTCCCCTCCTTACAGAGCTGAGGACCCCTGGGTGTAAAACATTACACCCACTGTCAGACTCAGCTGTTGGTTAGTTTTGCTGAACTTTCTTTTCCCCTCTCTTTTTTAATGCTTTATTATAAGAGATGGTTCTCTGGGGAAGGGAGAAGTCAGAGATATATTTGGAAATGAAGGTGACATACCTACTTTGGCAGCATATATCCTAAAAGTGATGGAAAAACAATAGGCATCAAGTTTTTTTTTAAATTTTTTTAGAGAGAAAGGAAATAACTTCTTCCTAGAGCCTAGGGCAAAACTCCTGTTCTGGCTCCCCGGACCATCTCCTTATGAAGGAGCTAGATTCAAAGTTCTCCATTCCTCTTGGTCCAGGGGATGGATGTCTAGCTGCTGTTGAACAGTCTCCGAGTCTGGGTTTAATGACTCCAGGTCATGACAGATTAAGCGCTATATACAAGATGACAGCATGGTTGGGCAGGCCCAGTCAGTCACCATGAAAGCAAGGGATGAGACAGCAGTGGGAAGGTGGGTACATTCCTCCATCAAAGGGTCTGGGGAAATATCCAATGAGTCTGCAGGGCAGTGTGAAAGGACTAGTGTTGAAATATTCATTTCACAGTTGAATCCAAACCAGTGCATGGTAAAAGGTTAGAAAGTAAAAGAAGGTAAGAGAAAAAGAAAAGGTAAGTTCTGTACAATAGAAGCCATATAGCAGATAAAACATTCTTCCTAAAGAGGGTGGATTCCAACTTTATAAAGAAGCAGCAGGATATTGCCTGCCTGCTCTCATCCAGAATAATAGGAAGGTACCACTGGTAGCTAGAGGGGCACAGTGGGCAGAGTGTTGGATGTGAAATCAGGAAGACCTTGGTTTTGAATCCTCTCTCAGACACTTACTAGCTATGTGACCCTGAACAAGTCCGGTCAGCCTTAGTTTCTTTATTTGTAAAATAGGGATATTACTAACATCTACCTCCCAGGATGCTTACAGGATCAAGTGAGGGTGATTCCAGTTTAACTGGAATATAAAAGAGAATAATGTATTATTACATGTAAAGTGATTTACAAACTTGAAAATACCATTATTATAATTACCAAAAATTTTGTTACTAGCCATAGAAGTCAGTGTCCTGGTTGGCTCTTGTTATTTGGTTCAGACAATAACTCAAGAGTTTGCTGAGCCCTTTTTAGGGCTACTAACTCATTGTTTGTATCCACCCTGGCACTCAACTCTCATTTGTGGCTCTAAGAAGTTGTAGCATGTGCAGTGGCCACACCCCAGTCAAACCATCGTGGCAGAAAACTAAACCAGGTTAAGAGTAACCATCAGGACTCAAACCTTTCAGTGAGTTAGGGGAATGTCTCCCCCAAGCATATGAAGGCTTCTCCTGGTGGAAAGAGAGCATGAGTACAACTCGTTCCAATGGCCATGAAGGCAGCTGAAGCAGGTGCTATGAAGCACTTAGAGCTTGGTCAGATGTCAAAGATGCCAAGGTCATCCACTGTATCCCGAGCCATTTTGCCTTAATTTTGCCACTGGACATCAATGATTTGGGAAGAGAGAGTGTAACTCTGTGAAATCTAATTCACAAGTCAAGATGTTACTCCATTATGTCATTGGTCCTCTGAAAATGAAGGACAAACAAGAACTCAACTGAAATCAGTTGGTTATTGACTCCTTTCAGAGGAGTAAGAAGTCATAACAGTCACGAAATAGCTCATTGGGAGGCATGAAATAGGTTAGAAATAGGATTCTGAAGTGTTACGGAAAGCCGAATTGAAAATTTATTAAACCAACTAATAAAACAAAACTGAATGCTATTCAATTATAATGATCAAGCAAGGCCCTGGAAAAGAGGTAAAGAGGTACATGTTCCTCCATTCATTGCAGAAGTGGGGGACCGCGTGTACAGATATTGCATATTTCATCAGACACAGCCAAACTGTCAATTAGTTTGGCTAAACTCTTCCGCCTTTTTTCTGTTTTAATTTTTATTACAAGAGAAGGTTTGCTAGGTTGGGTAGTGATGCAGGGTTTATTCAGAAATGAATGAGACATTAAAGCAAAAGTCATCAATCTAGAAAAAAACATTAAAAACTTATTAAGCTTTCTAACTGCTCCCTGTTTCTGCTAATTGCTGCAGGAATGAATGATAGGACCAAAAGAAACTTAGAATGGAACACCTTGAAATCCTAGGTAGGAGACAATGATCTGAAGATTCAGCACAGGTGAAATTTCCGGCTATGAAAGAGAAAAGAATCCCTGAATGTTAGAGCTGGGAGTGGGATAAAGAGGGTAAGCATGAGAAGGAGATACAAAAGTAGATAGCCAAGTAGGTGGAAAAGTAGAAGAGGGCAGTGTCATGAAAACCCAGGGAGCAGTGGGTGTCTAGGATCTGCAGGTGATCAACAGTGTTAAATGCTGCAAGGTGGTCAAGAAGGAGGATGTTCAAAAATTATATTGGATATAGCAGTGAAGAAAACCCTAGTAACATTAGTGAGAGCAATTTAAGTTGAGTAAAAGGGTTGAGAACTGAAGACAAGGTGAATAAAGGGAGGCAAGTAGTGTTAATAGCTCTTCCTATGAGTGCTTATAAAAGGGAGGAAAGATATGGGATGGTAGGGGACAGTAGGATCAAGTGAAGGATTTTTTATGAATAGAAGAGAGCACATCTGTAAGCACTAAGAAAGGGGCCAGTACATAACAAGATAATGAAAATTAGGGAGAGGGAGAACATGATCAAAGAGATGAGCTCATGGAAAAGAAACAAGAGGCAATGAGATCAAGGACACAAGTAGGTGGGTTGTTGTCTGTGAGAAGGGCTTCTTCTGAGACTAATGCAAAGGAGAAGAGGGAGAGGGGAAATCATCAAGACAATTTGGAGTATGGGAAAGGGGAAAAGAGAGAGCTCGAAAGAGAAGCACTGTTTTTTCAAAGAAATTTTAGCAAGATCCTCTGATAAGAAGGAAGGGTGATATAAGTGGCTTGAAGAGAAAAGGGAATAAGCATTAATGAAGGGCTATGTACTGCTAAGCCCTTTACAAATATCTCGTTTGATCCTCACAACAACCGTGGGAGCTATTACCCCCATTTTACAGTCAGGGAGACTGAGGCAGACAGAGGTTAAGTGAGTTGCCTATGTCACATAGCTGGCAAGGGTCTGAGGAGGTGTTTGAACTCAGGTTCTCATGATCTCTGTCACAGACAGTGCTCTGTCCATTGTGCTATCTAACTGCCTCTGGTTAAGGTTTGGAACAGATGTTGAAGGAAGCGTGGGGCCAAAAATTGTCCAATCTGCAAGAAAAGCTACTGAGGCAGAGTTCCAAGCCAATAGTACTTCATTAAAGGGTCCATGGCTCCCTCTAATGAAATGGACTTCAGACCTTCCTCATAGTCTGAGATGTCCCTGGTTCCTAGAAACTTACTATTATAGGGCTTGATACCCAAATATGCAAAAGAGGCATGGTAAAATCAGAATCTCATTGGTTGATAAACCTTGCTCTTGAGGGTCAAGAAGAATGTATCAGCAGGCGAATCACAGGTTGGGAGAAGCATAGGACATCCCTGCTGACTAAATGGTCATAAGATGGGCAAGACAAGGGTCATTTCCAGTGACTAAATGGTCATAAGATGGTCCCCTCCTCATGTTGGGCAAGAGAGAGTGGTCTGGAGGTACAAAAATAAGTTAGGGGATGTGCCAAAGAATCAAAACACTCACCCACACTGGCATTGGACATGGAATTTGACAAAACAAGATGGAGATATCTTTATCAGCATTCTTATGGTTGTGCAAGTGAGCTTCATAACTAGTAAACAAGTGGCAAACATTGGATTAAAGCTTGAGGCCCCCTATAAGAACCAATCTTATCAAATTATCCCTATATGGGGATATCAAACAATATATCAAACCAATCAAGCAAAATATCAAACCAATAAATACAAATTGGAAAAGAGTAAAGGTCTAAATGAATCATTTCTAACTGAAGTTTTATAGAGTCAATCTGGAAACAGTAAATATATTTGCTTTCAGCAATGAGGACTCAGTTGAAATTTCACAACCTAAATTTATAGCACAGTCATGTGACTTCTACTACCTGGATTTAGTAGCAAGAGGGGAAAAAGCAGATCATGTCTACAACCTAGGGTTGTTAGGGTGATGGAAAGGAGGGTAGAATGGTGCTGGGGGTAGAATAGTGCTGAACTAAATTTCTGGGAGCCAAGATGGCAGAGTAAGCAGTAAGTTGCTCTCACTGTCCTTTGTCGACCTTGGAAAACCCAGAGAATATTGCCCCAGGAAAAATCCTCCAAAAGTGAAGCCAGCAGAAAGATGGGGTGTGGCAGTCTTTTAGCTCAAGAGGCTAGGATGATTAATAGGAAAGGTCCCTCTTGCTCTGGCTGAAGGAGACCAGGACAGGACAGGAGGCAACCCAGCAAGCCAGCAGCAAGCCCCACCTCAGTGGACCAGCAGGAGATCCTGAGCCCCAGGGTGGAAGAGCAGGAAAGCACCAACACCAGACACCCCCTCCAGCTCAGCACCAGGTAAACTACCAGACCACTACAATATCCAAGCCAGCACCTGAGACCCCAGCACAAAAAATCACTAACCAGGCCCCTAACCCCCAGCACAAGGGCACAAGGACAGTGACCCCTGGGCCTCAGAAACAGAGATCAAATTTAAAAGCCAGAAAAAAGGCAAACAACATAAACAAGAAGAACCAAAAAAAAAATCAGTGTCCATAGAGAAATAACTTTCTGACAGAGAAGAACAAAATACAAATTCAGGAGAGGACAATGTGGTCAATATATCCACATTTTAAACCTCAAAGGGGACTATGAACTGGTCTCAAGCCCAAAAAGCCTTCTTGAAAGAACTCAAGAAGGATTTTAAAAGTCAAATGGAGCCAGATGGGTTAACGATTTTGTCAAGATTTGGAAGGGAGGAAAGGAAGGCTGGAGCAGGGATGGTTGACTCCACCCATGGTTAGTGAAATTGAGGCAAGCATAGGGAGCTGTGAATCTCACAAGGTTGTTTATCAGCTCCAGGTAGAGATGCTCCCTGTGCTTGGCAGCAGCCATAGCAAGAAAGGGCATCATCTCGTATCTAGAAATAGAAGCCGTCATTGATTTCCTAAAGAAAAAAAAATCATATGATCATAGATTCGGGGGCCTTAGTAGTCATCGAGGCCAACCCTCTCATTTTACAGATGAGGAAACTGAGATTCACTCTGTTTCACTCTCTGGGAACAATCTTTAGCTGCAGAACCCTCTAGAGAGTGCCCCTTCTCACACCCCTGGTCTCCATTCACAGAAATCATGGCCCTTCCTTGCTCCCTTCACTCCAAGCTTCTTCTAACTGACACAGCCTCACAATGACTCATGTTCGCTTTCTCTATCTTATAACTGCTTCTCCAGGGTACAACTTGTCCTTCAACTACTGCTCAGCTTTCTGCCCATGCATTTCCTGGCTGTTGGTTGTACCATTACAGACTGACATTTACGGACGTGCACGTTTATACTGAACACACCAGGGTGGTAAACAGACGTCAAGCCATTGAGGAGGGAGGGGGGTGTTTGCCACAGCTCACACTCAGGCTTGACTTAAAAACAAAATGTGAATTCCAGTCAGCCACTGTCTCTACTTAGGAGGACTCAGTTGTCAAAGCCAGCTTGTCAGATGGCCCTTTAGGTTTTATTTTAGATTTACAGCTATTTATCAGGCAAGGGCCCTCCGGCTTCCATGACCTTTTCCAAAAGCCTGTAATCTTCTTGGCTGCTGGCAAGGGACAAGGCAGGGGGTAGGAGGGGGAGAGAGGTGTTGATGGGAAAGGGTTATGGAAAGGAATTATAGGATCCCTGGATCATAGATTTAGATAGAGCTGGAAGGGCCCTTGAAGCCCATTGAATTCAACCCTCTCATTTTACAAATCACTAAGGCATCCAGAGGCTTTGTAGATTGCCCAGGGACACACACACACACACACACACACACACACACACAGAGCTAGTAAGTGTCTGAAGTGAGATTTGAACTCGGATCTTCCAGACAAGGACAGCACTTTAAGAGCAGGGAGAAACATCCCAATTTCACTGTTTCCTAGCTTATCGTTTAATCGTTTTCAGCTATGTCTGACTTCATGACCCCATTTGGGGTTTTCTTGACAAAGATATTGAAGTGGTTTGCCATTTCCTTCTCTAGCCCATTTTACAGATGGGGAAACTGAGGAAAACAATGTTAAGTGACTTGCCCAGGGTCCCACAGCTAGTAAGTATCTGAGGCCAGAATTGAACTCAGGAAGAGGGGTCGTCCTGACTCCAGGCCTGGCACTTTATCCACTGCACCACATAGTTGCCCCTATAACCAAGCTACTTTATGGATAAAAACGAAAACAAAACAAGACACAAAGGTAAGGCTTGACTTGACTGGCTGTTATTTAGCTACTAGTTTCAGTTAGCATGGGGCACATGGTCCCCACCCCATCACTTCAGTAAAATATTGCGCCTTGTTGGTTGATGGGAGAAGCTGACAATTGTGAGACGATGCTTCTGATTTCTAAGGAACACCATGCTTACTGACAGAAAAGACCCAGCAGGATCTGAGGCATCAGTCATGTCTTTCATGGCAGAGAAGTTACATTGTCATATATTCCTTATGCAAAAGGCTCTTTTTAAACCCCCTCTTCAGCCTTAGAAAGGTATCTCTCCCTGTCATCTTCTCATCAGTTTCCTACTGCCATATCTTTGACCAGTAATCATGCCTCAGAGGACTGAAGCCTTTCAAATTCAGAACTCTAGCCCTGGCCCTCTCTCCTACCTCCATTCTAATTAGTGAGTGCTTCACAATGGCCCCCTATAACTAGGCAGCCTCAGCCAAGCTTCACTTTGTTTCCTGCAGTATGCTCACCAACTTCTTTGCTTCTCTGTAAGTACCCACTGGCCTCCCCCAGCCACCCCAAGACACTTTCCAGCTCTAGAAACACAATGAACCAATATTGCCAAGCTCCTGGAATAGACTTGTCAATCTACTTCCCTCTAGCTCCACTATCCCAGTAACTTTCCAAACCAAGAAACCCCTCCCTGATCACCATTCCCCAATATATGTTGTCTTGCCA
Source organism: Phalanger gymnotis (assembly GCA_028646595.1). Lineage (NCBI taxonomy): Eukaryota > Metazoa > Chordata > Mammalia > Diprotodontia > Phalangeridae > Phalanger > Phalanger gymnotis. Next base: position 263,047,259 of record CM053624.1, read on the forward strand.
TAAGGATATAAGCTTCCTGAAGCCAGAGACTGTCTCTGCTTTTGTATTTGTATAGCACAGTTCTTGACACATTCACTCACACCTCATCTACATAAAATGAAGACCTTTATAACCAACAGTCACTACCAGAAAAAGAAAATTAACAGGGACCATAAAGAAAAAAACTAACTTTAATTGGCTTTTTTCATTGAAGTGAGAGAGCTAAAATATAAAATATTTTTCTTAACTATCTAGAAAATTAAGGACGGGTAACTAATCTCAGTGGTGTAACATACCTACCTGGTAGCCTTACCCGGCTCCTAATTGCTATCTTTACATACAGGTTTGGTTTCTGTGTTCTTGATGTTTTCTTACTCCCTGACCCATACCTGCACATAAGGAGGGTCCAGAGTCACAGGGTCTAGAATCTAGCACTGGCAGAGAATTCAGAAGCCGTCTATCCAGGGTCTCAAGAAATTTAAATGGCTTGGCATAGACAGTGTCAAATTTGAAGCCAGGTCCTTGAACTCAAGCACTATTGTTTTTTTGTAGGAAAAAAAGTCACACATAAGTAACCAGAGTCTCAAGAAATTTAAATGGCTTGGCATAGACAGTGTCAAATTTGAAGCCAGGTCCTCGAACTCAAGCACTATTGCTTTTTTGTAGGAAAAAAAGTCACTCAATGAATACTATAAATAGCAGATAAGTATGTGTATTACATATGCATTCATAGACACATAATTTGTTCCTATGTTATCGCTAATTCAGAGAAAGAAAAGAAACAGAGAAAAAAAGAGGGAGAGACAGCAATGAAGAGAATGAGAAGGAAGTGAGAAAGAGCCAGCTTGGAGGGGACTCCAAAGGCGAGAGTGAGGGGAGACAGAAGGGTCGTTGATTCTGAGAATGCCCCCTATCACAGGTCTGCCCAAAACAACCCCCACCTGTGGCCTCTTCTTTGCCACAGTAGCCCTAATTCTCCCTCCCCTTCTGATAACAGCTCCTGCCATACCCCCTTTCTTAACCTACCAAGGCAGGGTCCCATCCCCCTTCCAAATCCCCAGACACAAAAATGTGTCTTTACACATTTGTGCCTGTGGATTTCAGAATCACTGTGCATTTTTTTGGCCGACAGCACTCACTGTTGGTTGTTTATCCACCTGTCATACACACTAGGTATAAACAATAATTTCACAGGTTATCTGCTAATGAACTCAGCCACCCCCTAACCCTCCTCCTCTCTAGATCTGACAAACAAATTGATTGCTAGAACAGCAACCAAAAGCTGGAGACTTTTTTCGGCATTAAGAGTTTTCCAAGAAATTAACCCCTTCTCTCTTTCATCCCTTTTTGATGACAAATCTCCACCACCCTATCCACTTAGAGACTAGGCAGTGGGATTTCACACATGTTGAGGGGACCAGGCTAAACATTCCAACCAAATTACATAAGACATGGACCCAAGGCCCTTCAAGGGTGTCTAAACTCAAAGAACCTTAGCTTCCCCTCTCTTACCTACAATTTCCAATCAGTTGTGAAATATTGCCTTTTCTGCTTCCACAGCATCTCCTACTCACACCTCAGCATCTCTCATCCAAATTATAGGAATGGGTTCCTATTACACATTCCCAAACTGAGTGATAACACCCCCTCGGGGTGCTAGAATGATCCAGGGGATCAGTAGCAGCCTATGTTGCAATTGGGGGGCATTGACTAAAAAAATGGGGATGGTAGAAGCATAAAGAAAGAAGAGAATTTTGAAAAAACTATTTGTACATGTTTCATGTGTTGTGTGACAGAGTTAAAGTCATAGTGATTATACTATTTTCCAAATAAACACACAAAATGCAAGTTATAACCAATCAATGGTCAAGTCTGCCAACAGGTCTTAACAAACAAGTGCTGGCAGGTGAACATGTAGAGCCTTGTTGGGAAGTCCAGCATGCAATGGCAGGAATATGTGCTTGTAATGACTTGTTTATGATACAGTGCTATACAGTTACATGGTGCAGTATCGCATCATCAAAATTTTAATGCAGGGAAATACCCACAAATTTACAATAAACTATTAAATTTAAGATGCATCATTTTTAATTATTTTTAATGGCTCGAATTTCAAAAAATATATTAAAGGGTCAAAGAAAGTAGATTTCGAGGGAGGGACAATGAGTATTTTTTAAAAGGGAGCAATAGGCCAAAAAAGCTTGGGAACTTCTTTCCTAAATGGTCTCCCTGCCTCATCCCTCCCCATTCCAATCCATTAAGCTGCCAGGTAGGGAGTGAAAGAGGAAGAGGATGGACAGGTTTTGTCAACAAGGGGAAAGTACTTTTGTTAAGGTCAGGATTTAGAACCAGAGAGGCATGGCATATTTCTTGGTCACTGGAAACTGGAACCGACAGTCCCAAGATCAGAGACAGAAGAAAGTGAGGAGGAAGCAAGATGCCAGGCAACAGAGAGAGAGTTTTCCCCTTCATCTAAGCTGCCTTTACCTCCTTTCTTGCTTCATGAATAATGAGCTAGCCTCTAGAAGAAGCAGCCAGAAGTCCCTGCCAGTGATAAGACATCAAGTGGGAAAGCATTGGCCAGGGAACAGAGGAGGAAGGGTAGACAGAGTGAGAAAGGGCTACAGAGATAAGAAAAGGAGATTGCTTTACTCTAGGACTAAGGCAGATCAAGTACTGGTTTCATACAGGTGACTAGAAGCATGTGAGGTATTTTCTTAGAATCTGGTGATCATGGTTAGTGTTGTTATTTCCAAAAACATCTAACAAGATCCAACAACTTCCAACAAGATCACTTAGCTCTGAAGACCCCAATCCAGCCACCAAAGACTAGCCTGTTCCTAGAGTGAATCCCCTTCTCCCTGATGGAGAGCAGGATGGTACAGTGGAAAAGCTTTGGAGCCAGAGGAACTCGATTTAAATTCTACCTTTGACATTACCTGTATGACCTTAGGCGAATCACTTCATTCGATGGGTCTCAGTTTCCTCATCTTTACAATGAAGGGGAGGGATTAGAAGTCCTGTGAGGTCCTTGGCAGCTTCTAGAGAGCTGTGATCCTATGACTGAGAAATCTGTTTTCTCTTTATAATCCCAATCAACACAAGATAACTCCCCCTGGACCATGAGGAAGTATTGGCTGATCTGGTCATGCGCCCTTTCCAGTCCTACTTCTCACCCTTCCAGCCTCCCAAGTCTAACTTCTTCCTCAGCCCCATAAATACTCTCTTTAATAACGTGTCCTCTGCCCTCTGACTCCTAGAGACTTTGTTGTGACCTACTAATGAGCTGCCAGAGGCCTCACAGAGACTCGCTGAAAACTGAGTGTATATATTCCCTTATATTATAGCCCATCTTGAACTCCAGTCACCAGCCACAGAACATCATGTAGGATTCTCTACACTGTGTATTCATCGATTTGTATAAACACACATGGTTTGATGAATATTATTGATGAATATAATTGGTTTAATTCCTTTCTTCTCTGGGTATTCCTGGGTCTCCAGGAACATCAGGAAACAGTGTGTCCTGGGCACATTAAATATAGAGCTTTGCTTTCCAAAAGGTCTAAATTGTTTACTGTTAAATTGGAAAGAATACTGGAATTGGAGTCAGAGGACCTGGGTTCAAAAGCCAGCTCTGCCACTTTTTACCTGTGTGGTCACTTCCGTCTGGGACTCAGTTTCCTGATCTGTAAAATAAGGAGTTAGTTGACCTCTAACATCCCTTCCAATGCAAACAACAACCACAATAATAATAATTTTAAAAAACAAAACTACGATCCTGTGTGATCCTCTAAAATAAATTCTTACATCCTCCCTTCTCAGTGGGATACATTAGTTGGATCTTAGAAAGACTGTTTTTCTGACCTTGATTGGTTGTCCTTGGTAACAGAGCCATCCTAAGAGAGGCAAAAATCCAAATTTCCCCCACCATTTCCAGGCTCAATCATTCCTCTCCATATTAGATTGATATATCTTGAGCCTGAAATGCTCTCTCCCCAAATGCGTCAATGTGTCACATCTTCTTGGAGCATGGATGTGGTCAGAAGGAATCCTGCAGGGACTGAACCTGGCCTCCACCTCCTGACAGAGATGATAAGTGGCTGTAACCTTCAGTTCTCCATAGCAGGTACAAATCACAGCATCTTCACTTTACCTCCAGATTCAGTTTAACAAGACAAGACACCTTGCGGTGCCCACAATGCCTTTACTGTCAACTTGTCATGCAAGAGTAATTACATCGGTGGTAACTTCTTGGGCTTCCAGGGAGGGAGCTAAAAATATCCTTTTTGCATTTGAGAGAAGCTCATCCAAGCCTTTTCTTCTGTCAAAAGAAAAAAATACTTAAAATTCTCAGGGTTTCTTTGTTTTTCAATTCAACAAACTTTTATTAAGCCCCTACTATGTTATATATATATATAAAGCAGAGAATCTAGAGCTGGAATCAATCAATTAATAAACATTTATTAAGTGTCCTCCATGTGTCAGACCCTGTGCTAGTCACTGGAGACATGAATAAAAAAGTGAAACAGTCCCTACCCTCAAGGAGATTGCATTCTATTGGAACAGACTTTAGAAATGATTTAGTTCAACCCTTCATTTTACGGATGAGGATTCAGAGTTTAATTGACTCAGCCATGGTCACACAGTTGTTAAGTATCAGAAGCAGGATTTGAACCCAAGTGTCTCCGGCATGTTTTTTTCACTCTACTATATCACCTCTCAAACTCTTTAGTTGTAGCATTCCTCTGTACAAGAATATAACAAGGTCAAAGAGGTATCTATTTCACAATTCTTGAGGAAAGTCTAATATCACTGCTTACATGTGCCCCCATTCAGATGTATCTTGGCAGGAGAATTTCAGGGAACTTTAACTTAGGTTCTGTTGGTTTGGTTTTACATCAAAGATCAGAATATTGTTAAAAGAATTTTGCTTATAATTGCCATCTACTCCAGTCATGGTCACAAATCAGATACAAGAGTATCTGCTCTTAGTGTAGAGGAGAGAGCATTGGATTAGTAGTCATAGCACCCTAGATTTAGCTAGGAGTGACCTTAGAAGTCACCAAGTCTAACCCTCCTTATTTTGTAGATGAAAAAATTGAAGCCCAGAGACATCAAGTGACTTACCCATGGGTCACACAGTTTTAAATTCCTATAGAAAAATGGCTTGAACTCAAGTCTCCTTTACTCCCAGGCCCAGTGTTCTATCTACTAGAGGCAGGAGGGGGCTGGGATTAGAATCAGGAAGACCTAAGTTCGGATCTAGCCTCAGACATTTAACAAGCTGTATGACCCTGGGCAAGTCACTTAAATATAGTCTGCCTCAGTTTCTTCATCTGTAAAATGAGGATAATAACAGAGCTTACCTCCCAGGGTTGTTGTAATGATAAAATAAATTGTTTGTAAAGCATTTGACATAGTATTTGGCACACAGTAGGTGCTTTAAAATGTTTGTGTTTCCCGCCCCCCCCCCGCCCTTATCCATTTCATAGATGAATACAAAGTTCCTTCTGCACCAGCTTTGACAACTGGAATGGTTACAGTGGCTCTGGTCATTCTAAACTTCTTCATAGGTAGTTTCTGTTTGTGTTGCCAGGCTCAGGAATATATTGACTGGTGATAGATATGTTTCTCCCTTCATCATTGCAGGGCAAGTGGTTTGTGATCAGGCAGGCCTGGCCAATAAAAATTATTTTTAATAGTATTTTATTTTTTCCCCAATTACACATAAAAATAATTTTAATATAATTTTTTAAAGTTTTACCTTACAAATCCCATGCCTCCTTTCCTTATCTTCCCCTTCCCTGAAATGATAAGCAATCTGATACAGGTTATACATGTGCAATCATGTAAAACATATTTCCATATTAGTCACTTTGTGGAAGATAACTTGAGTCAAAAAAAGGAGGGGCAGCTAGGTGGTGCAGTGAGTAGAGCACTGGCCCTGGAGTCAGGAGGACCTGAGTTCAAATCCGGCCTTAGACATTTGACATACTTACTAGCTATATGACCCTGGGCAAGTCACTTAACCTCAATTGCCCTCCTCTCCTTCCCCCAAAAAACAAAAACAAACAAACAAAAAAAGAAGAAAAGAGAAAAATAGTATGCTTTGGTCTGTATTCAGACACAATCACTTCTTTCTCTGGAGGCAGAAAGCATTTTTTGTCATTAGTCCTTTGGGATCATCTTGGATCATTGTATTGCTGAGAATAGCTAAGTCATTCACAGTTGTTCATACAATATTGTTGTTTCTATATGCTCTCTTGTTTCTGCTTACTTCACTCTGCATCAGTTCATGTAAATCTTTCCAAGTTTTTCTGAAATCAGCTTACTCACCATTTCTTATAGCATAATAATATTCCATTACAATCATATGCCATGGGGGTGGAGCCAAGATGGAGGAGTAAAAGCAGGGACTTGCTTGAGCTCTCCCCCAAACCCTTCCAAATGCCTGTAAAAAATGACTCTCAACAAATTCTGGAGCTGCAGAACTTACAAAATGTCAGAATGAAACAAATTGCTAGCCCAAGACAACCTGGAAGGTCAACAGGAGAAGTTTATTGCACCAGGCTGGGAGAGGAACACAGCCCAGCGTGGGCCATGCCAGCATTGATAGGGCTGGAGCAGGCCTCGGGGGACTGAATCACTGGTAGCTGTGGTGGTTTCCAGACTTATCAATGCACAAACACCAAAGACCACATAGAAGGTCAGTGGGAAAGGTCTGTTGGACCTGGGTGAGAGAGAAGCATAGCATGGCCCCAGCCCTGGGACAGTGGAGGTGGTGGCAGCAGCAGCAGCTGCTGCTTCTGGAGCTCCAGGCCCACAGATGGTGGGGGGATCAAGTGGCCAATCAGAGCGAGATTGCAGGGATCTCTTTGATGGTGCTGAAGCAGCATTTTCTTACTTTGCCCTGCTTGGATCTGGGTCACAGCCCTGGGTAGCAGTCCTAGGGTGAGGAGGAAGCACTGGTGAGGCAGAGCTTGTGGCTGTTGTGGAGAGGAAATCCTCCTCACAGTTTCAAGGCAGAAAAGAGTGCTTGTGGTCACTCATAGACTAGAGCACAGAACAGTAAAGGAGTAAACACCTCTCCTTAATTCAGACCACCTTGGAAGAAATGAAAATTTAAAGGTCCCTAGAAGTATCTCTGAAAACAGCTGCACAAAACTCCTGAAGTTTAGGATAGGACACCCTACACACCGGGAGCAGAGTCCTAACTTCACAAAGAGTTAGAAAGTCAAGTATTTGGCTGGGAAAATGAGCCAACAGTGTAAAAAAATTCAGACTATAAAATCTTACTTTGGTAACAAAGAAGATCAAAACACAACCAGAAGTCAACGCAGGCAAAGCTTCTACATCAAAAACCTCCAAAAAAAAAAAGAATTGGTCAAAGGCCATGGAAGAGCTCAAAAAGGAGTTCAAAAATCAAGCAAGAGGAAAAATTGGGAATAGAAATGAGAGTGATGTAAGAAAATCATGAAGAACAAGTCAACAGCTTGCTAAAGGAGACCCAAAAATATACTGAAGAAAATAACGCCTTAAAAAATAGACTAACTCAAATGGCGAAAGAGCTCCAAAAAGCCAATAAAGAGAAGAATGACTTAAAAAGCAGAATTGGCCAAATGGAAAGGGAAGACCAAAAGCTCACTGAATAAAATAATTCCTTAAAAATTAGAATGGAAGAAATGGAAGCTAATGACTTTATAAGAAATCAAGAAATTATAAAACAAAACCAAAAGAATGAAAAAATAGAAGACAATGTGAAATATCTTATTGTGAAAACCACTGACCTGGAAAATAGATCCAGGAGAGATAATTTAAAAATTATTGGACTACCTGAAAGCCTTGATCCAGAAAAGAGCCTAGACATCGTCTTTCAAGAAATTATCAAGGATAACTGCCCTGATATTCTAGAACCAGAAGGTAAAATAGAAATGGAAAGAATCCACTGATCATCTCCTGAAAGAGACCCCAAAAGGAAAACTCCTAGGAATATTGTAGCCAAATTCCAGAGCTCCCAGATCAAGGAAAAAATATTGCAAGCAGAAAGAAAGAAACAATTCCAGTATTGTGGAAACACAATTAGAATAACACAAGATCTAGCAGCTTTTCTATTAAGGGATCAGAGGATTTGGAATATGATATTCCAGAGTTAAAATGAACTAGGATTAAAACCAAGAATCACTTACTCAGCAAAATGGAGTATAATTCTTTAGGAGGAAAAATAGGCATTCAATGAAATAGAGGACTTTCAAGCATTCTTGATGAAAAGACCAGAGCTGAATGCAAAATTTAACTTTCAAATATAAGAATCAAGAGAAGCATGAAAAGGTAAACAGGAAAGAGAAATCGTAAGGGCTTATTAAAGTTGAACTATTTATATTCCTACATGGAAAGATGATATTTGTAACTCATGAGACCTTTCTCAGTATTAGAGTAGTTGGAGGAAATATATATACATATATGCATATATATATATGTACATATATATATGCATATATGTATATATATTTCCTCCAACTACTCTAATATATAATATATATATACATATATATATTTCCTCCAACTACTCTAATATATTATATATATATATATATATATATATATATATATATATATATATATACAGACAGAGGGCACAGGGTGAGTTGATTATGAAGGGATAATATATTTTAAAATATATTTTAAAAAATAGAATTAAGGAGTGAGAGAGGAATGTTCTGGGAGAAGAAGAAAGGGAAAAATAGAATGGGGTAAATTATTTCACATAAAAGAGGCAAGAAAAAGCTTTTATAAGGAAGGTGAAGAGAAGAGAGGTGAGAGGGAATGAATGTGCCTTACTCTCATCAGATTTAGCTTAAAGAGGGAATAACATACACACTCAATTGTGTATCTTACCCTACAGGAAAGTAGAGGGGAAGGGGACAAGGTGGGGGGGAGAGATGACAGAAGGGAGGGCAGATTGGGGGAGGGGTAGTCAGAAGCAAATACTTTTGAAAAGGGAAAAGGTCAAAGGAGAGAATAGAATAAATGGGGGGCAGGATAGAAGGGAGGGAAATATAGTTAGTCTTTCACAACATGGCTATTATGGAAGTGTTTTGCACAACTACATATGCATAACCTATATTGACTTGCTTGCCTTCTCAGTGAGGGTGGGTGGGAGAGAATTTGGAACTCAAAGTTTTAAAAACAAATGTTAAAAATTTGTTTTTACATGCAACTGGGAAATAAAATATACAGGCAATGAGGTGTAGAAATCTATTTTGCCCTACAAGAAAGTAGAAGGGAAGGGGATAAGGGAGAGGGGTGGTGATAGAAGGGAGGGCAGACTGGGGGAAGGGGTAATCAGAATGTATGCCATCTTGGGGTGGTGGAGAGAGGAAAGAAGGGGAGAAAATTTGGAGCTCAAAATCTTGTGGAAATGAATGTTGAACACTAAAATAAATTAATTCATTAAAAACAATCGTATACCACAACTTATTCAACCATTCCCCAATTGTTGGCCATCCCCTCAATTTCCAAATCTTTGCTACCACAAACAAGCTTCTATAAATATTTTTGTACAAATAGGTCCTTTTACCTTTTTTATGATCTCTTTGAGATACAGAATATTGCTGGATCAAGAGATATACAAAGTTTGATTGCCCTTTGTGCATAGTTCCAAATTGCTCTTGAATGGCTGGATCAGTTAACAACTCCATCAACAATGTATTAGTACTCCAATTTTTCCACATTCCCCCCAACATTTATCATTTTTCTTTTCTATCATATTAGCCAACAAGTTGTTTTCATTTGTATTTCTCTAATTAGTGGTGATTTAGAGCATTTTTTCATATGAATATAGATGGCTTTGATTTCATTGTCTGAAAACTGCCTGTTCATATGCTTTGATCATTCAGTGACTGGGGAATGGCTTGTATACTTACAAATTTGATTCAGTTCCCTATGTTTGAGAAATGAGGCCTTTATCAGAGATACTTGCTGCAAAAAAGAAAAATTTTCCGAGTTTTCTGATTTTCTTCTAATTTTAGTTGCACTGGGTTTGTTTCTGCAAAAACTTTTTAATGTAATCATAATTATTTATTTATTATCTTGTAATGCTCTCTATCTCTTGTTAGGTCCTAAATTCTTCCTTTATTCATAGATTTGACAGGTAAACTATTCCTCGCTCTCCTAATTTGCTTATGGTATCATCCTTTATGTCTAAATCATGCACCCACTTTGACCTTATCTTGGTATATAGTGTGAGATGTTCTATATCTAGTTTCTGTCGTTCTGTTATCCAGTTTTCCCAGTAGTTTTTGTCAAATGGTGAATTCTTGTCCCAAAAGCTTAGATCTTTGGGTTTATCAAACACTAAATGTATTGCGTACCTAATCCATTCCACTTATCTGCAACTCTATTTCTTTGCAAGTACAAGGTTGTTTTGGTGGTTACCACTTTATAATACAATTTGAGATCTGGTACAGCTAAACCTTCTCCCTTCAAATTTTTTTATTGATTCTCTAAATATTCTTGACCTTTTCTTCTTCCTGATGAATTTTGTTATCTTTTTCTAGCTCTGTGGATATGAAGTGAAGTGGAAGAACTAGAATCTTTCTAAACCCATCACTCAGACACCCTCTCCCCAAGGGCCTTTGGGGAGAAGGTGAATGAGAAGGGGAGGATGTGTTTAGAGTCTCAGTGGATGGCATCACATTGACAAGTCCCAGGAGCAAACCAAAGCCTCAGGTCTTCACTGAGCTCCTCCTACTGTGCAGAAGGCCCTGCATCAGCACTGTATGTGTGAGGATGGGGAAGGGGTATGGAGTAGAAGACAAGGCTCTCTGCCACAGTTTACTCATCATTACCAACAGAATTTCTACTAGAGTCAACACATGTCTATTTTATCAAGAAGCACCGTGCTGGGCACTGGGGGTACAAAAAAACAAAACCTCCCTGCTTTCTAACAGCTTATCTTCAACTGGTGACCTAGGGTAATTAGTCTGCAGTTTTCTTTCTCTGTTTTGATTCTTCCTGGCTTAGGCATCAGCACCACATTTGTGTCATAAAAAGAATTTGGTAGGACTCCACCTATTTTTCCAAATACAGTATTGGGATGAATCGTTCTTTGAATGTTTGGCCAAATTCACTCGTGTATCCATCTGGCCCTGGAAATTTTTAGGTGAGAACTTTTTCTAACCCCATTTCACAAATGACAACAGGATTAGAGGCAGTATCTGCTTCCTACCTCCTTTCTTTTAAAGTTACCAAAGGCCACTTGATAGCCAAGCCTATACTTTTATGGCACACACCTTCCTCCAAATCATTCTTCAGCCATCTTTTGTCTCTTTGTGATTCTACCCCAAGGGAAAAGAAGGCAGCAGAGGTCTTGGATTGCTATATCATTGTGTGTGAATGGCAACCTCCATCACTGGTATAACATTGTGTATGTATGTACCTGTGTGGTAGGACTCTAACCCAGTACATCATTATGTATGTGTAAGGCAGGCTCCTGGTCTGGCATTTTATATATATAGCTTCAGCCCTCTTCAATGAAAGCAACTCCTAGGTTAAAGGTCATCTTTAAGTCAATATCTATTCAAAATCACAGCTCACAAGCTCCCAGAGGTGGTACAAACATTTAATAGCTGTGTGACGCTGGGCAAGTTACCTGACCTCTGTTTGCCTCAGTTTCCTTGGCTGTAAAATGGTGATGCCACCTTGTGGAAGAGCACCAAAAGGGAGATAGGAAAGAGAATGGTCTGGAGGGAAGCACAAAGTCTGCCCTGGCCCCAAACAGAAAGATGTATATGAAAGACCATGAAAGGCATTAACATATTGATTCACTCTTGAAGGATTTGGGGCTGATGTAAGAGAAAATATTTCTTGGACAGAAAATGCAGGAAAAAGAAGAGGGAGAACAGGGCCAAGGACCATGGGGTAGGGAATAGAAAGAGACATGATCCCTGTCTTCAAGGAACTTAAATTTGGAAAGCAGTACATCTTTATGTAATGAGGATACTAGCCAATGGGAGTCTTGTCCTTAAAATATCCTATGTGGAGTATACTCTTTATAACCCACTGAGAAGGGCAAATCTGAGCATGCTCAAAGGACTGGGACCTCACTGGGGCCGCCACTACACTTATCATCATCCTCATGACTCACATTTATATAGCAGTCAACTTATAAAGTGCTTTTTTATAATAATCTTATAAAGTGCTTTCTTTATAATAATCCTCCAAAGAAGGTAGGATAAGCAGTATCATCACCATTTTACAGCTGTGGAAACTGAGTTTTTGAGATATTAACTGACAGTCATACAACAAAAAGAATCCTAGTAGGGAATCGGACCCAGGTCATCTGATAAGTCCAGTGCTTTTTTCTATTATACCACAGTAACATAAACACATGAAAAGTCAAATAACTTTGACTTGGTTGGTGCCAGCTGCATGTGTACTTGATGGATGTCTAAGGAGGTGTCTGGAGCTCTGCATTATTGTAGGCAATTCACACTGGCACTTCAATGTCAATATCTTGCCTTCCATTGGCTCACTCAATAAACATTTATTAAACACCTATCATGTGCCAGGCACTGTGCCAAGCAATGAGGACCCAAGAAAGATAAAAAGTATTCATCACCCTCAAGGAATTCAACATGCAAACAAGTATGTACAAACAAGCTATCTACAAGCCAAATTGAAATCATCAACAAAAGGAAAGCACTAGGCTTCCTGAAGAAGGTAGAATTTTAGCTTTGACTTAAAGGCAATCAGAGACACCAAGAGGCAAAGATGAGAAGGAAGATATGATCCAGGTACAGAGGGGATAGTGAGTGAAAACAACCAGAGCTGGTAGATTGAATGCCTTGTCTGAGGAACAAGGAGGCCAGTGTCACTGGATAGAAAAATGTGTGTGTGTGTGTGAGTGTGTGTGTGTGTGTGTGTGTGTGTATGTGATAGAGGAGAGAGAGAGAGAGAGAGAGAGAGAGAGAGAGAGAGAGAGAGAGAGAGAGAGAGAGAGAGAGATTGGTGATAGAGATTAAAATACAGGAAGATTGGAAAGGTTGGATTGAGGAGAGGGTATAGGTTAGGAGCAGGAGGCAGTCAAGTTAAGAAGGTCTTCCACCATTAACTAGCAAAGGAATGGAGTTTACCATTCTGCCTGCCAGGTTGCATGCTATTCCAGCCACTAGCCCAGCGATCCAATCAGCCTTGATGCATGCATAAAAGATTTCCCCCACCCACCCATGAAAACATGCAATTAGCCCATTGCCCAACCCAGCCAAACCACAAGACCAAGCCCCACAGCTGGGCAAACAGAAATCCTTTATGACTGGGTTCCGAATGGATCAAAGATATGATATGAAATGTGGCTAAGGATTATGAAAACATGGAAATCTCTATGGCTTATTCCCACCCTGCTTGTCTTCAGAAATTTCCTGTTCTCTATCAAATATCTATGTTGATGAGTCACAGACAATAGACTATTTTGTGTCCACATGGTTTATTCATTTTTTTAGACCAGACTTGTGATTTCATCGGTATAGGGACCTCTTGGTGAGAACACTATACCAATGTCAATCAACACCTGCTTTACAGTTTAAAAATTCTAGAATCCTAACCAATAGTGGGCACTTAATTACTGCTTCTTGGTTGATTGATCAGAGAGTTGCCTGAGTCAGTGAAAAGTTAAGTTGCTTTGCCCAGGGGGACCCAAAGAGCATGGGTCAAAGGGAGGACCTCAACCCATATCTTCCTGGCTCTAACTAACCCAGTTCTCTCTCTACTATTCCATGCTGTCCCTCATTAAACAGACTAAGTAAAGTTGCAAACAAACTGCCAAGATCCTCCCCCCACCCCAATATGGAAAACTTTATCCCCTCTGATTTACTCTCTCCCTTTTCTGGAATACCTGGGAAATGATCCCATATGACCTCCAAGTCATGGAAGGGCTTAAGGAAAGGGTTATCTCAGGGCTAGAATCTCTGGTCACTGGAAAACAGAGAAAAGAGAACAGAAGATGCCAGGAGTTTCAAGTGATCAGGTTCCTGATCTTTTCACTAGTTGCTGAGGTTTTGGAACTGCTCTGGTTGTCTGTCTGCTGGGGACTCATCGCTCCACAAACTGGTTTCCATTTGACTACTCTAGCCCTGATATGATCCAGGGCTCCTACAACAGCTAGTAACCTTGGACGAGTCAGACCCTCTCTTTGGGCCTCAGTTTCTTCATTTACAAAATAAGCAAGCTAAACTTAGATGGTTCTCCTCTGACAAAAATGCAGGTCCCAGTAGCTGCTTAGGGAGCTGGAAGCCTCCAGCCTTACTGTCAAGGCTTCTCCCATCCCTGTACCCAAATGACAGCCAAGAACTAAGTCTCTGGCCATCCCACCATCTTAATTCACAAGTCAGCTACTGCCAACCCACATAGTAGTCAGCAATTGGGCTTCACCCTGCAAGGGGTCAAGCATGACCTTACAATTCACGTGTTGAAGAAGGGTTGGATTGGATATCTAGCACTCCCACAAGGATAGCCACTAGTTACCCTTACAAACATTCGGGTTCACAAGGCTGGACTTGAACAATTTCTGTCCTCTACCTAGGCCATCTGCAAAGTGACCAAGTTGATCTTATCACTTAATACTTATCACAGGACTTATTAAACACTTTATTCAAGGAACTCTGCTGGGGGCTAGAGGTACAAATACAAAATAAAAAACAATTCTTGCCCTTAAGGAGCTTACATTCTGCCAGCAGGATATCATAAGTAAACAGACATTTATATATGTATACATATATATGGACCTATACATATACATACATATACATATATATACACATATATGTATGTATATATGATTGATAATATCTGATATGTATATGATACACATATATATCTGGTACATATATATTATATATATATATACATATCTGATATGTAGATATACACACAGAGAGAACTAAGAGGATCAGGCAGCTGACTCCCCAGGTTCCACTTGCATACAGGCAATGAGCCAGAGAAATGAAAGGTCTCCAAAAGGTGCCAAAATCTTCCATGTTAGGAAGGAGCCCATGATAGAAGGGTCCCATAGCCCCTGGAGATAGGATTTGAACTCAGATATGACTATTCATGAGTCAGGACATTTTCCACTCTATCATAATATTCCATTGGGAATATTTAAATTTTGTGTTGTATTGGGTATCCACGCCAGAGTGCCTACTTCACCAGGAAAGTACTTGGTGAGCCTTAAATGTTATATAAATGTACAATTATGATTATTAATTATTATCAAATCTATGCAAGACAACAACAGTAGAAAAGCTGCCACAGAGCTGTACATGATAAATTGCCAAGTAAACTGTGCAAACAGCCAGAATCCTAAGAGCTTTGTTGATCTGGGAACAGGAGGCTCAGGTTTCTGAAGATCAGGAATAAAACTTGTTTAGGAAGACAGCAGTATAGAGGGAAAACAGAGAGCTTCACGGGCCCACCCACTTTGTTCTTCACCTGACCCATCCATCCCCAGTAGGGATCTCATCCTCTATCTCTCCTCCCTTTTGAAGATAAACTCCTTGAGGAGGTCTTCTATAATATGAACCTTCTTTTCCTTTCTTTCTACTTTCTTCTTAACTCTCTACAATCTGGCTTCTGACTTCATCATTCAACTGAAACTTCTGTCTCCAAAATTTCTAATGATCTCTTAATTGTCAAATCTAATGTCAAATGTTTTCTCAAACCTAATCTTTCTTAAACTGTCAACAGCCTTCCACACTATCGATCACCTTCATCTCTTTAATATTCTCTTCTTTAGGCTTTCAGGACACTGCTTCCTCCTGGTTCTCTCCCTATCTTACTGCTCCTTCTCTTCCTCCTTTGCTAGATCTTCATCCAGGTCATGCCTGATAACCATGAGGAATTCACAAGGCCATCCCCTGATCCCTCTTCTCCTTTTCCTGTATGTTGTTATACTTGGTGATGTCATCAGTTCCCACAGATTCAACGATCACATTTCTATGCGATAATCTTCAAATCTTGACCACCAATCACACACTTCTAACTGCCCTAATAAGACATCGTGAACTGGATGTCCTATAGATATCTCAAATTCAACATGTCCAGAACTAAAGTCATCAAAAAACGCTCTCCTCTCTTCCCAATTTGCCCATTACTCTTAAGGGTACTGCCATCTTCCCAGCTGCCCAGACCCACAAGCTAGGTGTCATCCTCAACTCCTTACTCTCTCTCATACCCCATATCCAATCAGTGGTCAAGCCCTGCCATTTCTACGTTTATAACATCTCTTGTATACAACCCCTTCTCCGCTTTGATGCTGTAACCATCCTAGTTCATCACCTCTCACCTGGACTACAGCAATAGCCCTCTGCTGGCTGGTACCCTTGACTCCGTCTCTCTCCGCTTCTATTCATCCTCCACTCAGCTGTCAAAATGATCTTCCTATAGCACAGGTCTGACCATATCATCCCTCTTATCCAATAAACTCCAGTAGCTCCCAATACCTCCAGGGTCAAATATAACATTCTCTGTGTGGTTTTTAAAGTCCTTTATGACATGGCTTTTTCTTATCTTTCCAGTCTTCTTCCACCTTCCTTCCTTTCATGTGCTGTGTGATCCAATGACACCGGTATCCTTGCTGCTCCTCAAAGATGGTGCTCCATCTCCCAACTCTGAGCATTTTCTCTGGCTGTTCCCCATCCCTGAAATGCTTTCCCTCCTCACTTCTGCCTCTTGGCTTCCCTGGCTTCCTTCAAGTTCCAGCTAAAGTGTCACCTTCTTCAAGAAGCCTTTCCCAGTCCCCTTGACTCTTAGTGCCTACCCTCTGTTGATTATCTCTAATTTATCCTACATATAACCTGTTTGTACCTCTCCACATTAATCTGTGAGCTCCTGTATTGGTAATTAAGGTGGGACTTTCTTACTGTTTTAGAATGCTAAATTAATTGTCTTTGATTGAATCTTACTAGGTGCAAAGCCCCAGGCTATTTAGCAAACTAGTTTGCTAATTTGAGAGAGGAGGGAAGCCCTCAAGGCCCTAAGGGGAGTTGCTAAAACCAGTGCCAATGATACACCTAAGTCCTGGTGGATCAAATGACATTTGACGACATCTAAAGACTGTATAAAAAGAGAGAACAGAGCTGTTTGCATGGGGCTCTCACTCCTGGAGGAGTTTGATGTGGAGACTCTGGGCAGCCACTCTAAGAGCCACCTGGCTCATAAACCCAGATGTTGATGTTTTCCTGGTAACTATGAATTACGATTTGGTCTATTTCTAATGTATGTTTGTAATTTGTTTGTATTTGCTCTGAAGTTCAGGTTGCTGGCTTTTCCTCCTGAACTAAGTGAATGATATTTGCATGTTGGAGTAAAGTAAGATTGTTAACCCCTTAATGTTACTTTCCTTAGTAAAGCAGATCAAAAGAACCTGTGCTGGCAGCATTCTTGTTGTTGGGCTTGTTAGGTCTTACACCCCACAACAGCTGTTAGCTGAATTGCTGCAACAGCTCCTCGAAAGCAGAGACTGTTCTTTGTCTTTCTTTGTATTCCCAGCACTTAATACAGCACCTGGTACCTAGTAGGTATTTAATAAATGCTAATTGACTGACTTTCTGTCTTGTTCCTGAAATTCCTGACATTTCTTTAGCCCTTAGCTGAGTTTTTCTTCACTCTGTGATCCCATCTATCTAGTATGCAGACACCTTTTGCCCCTGGCCTTCTTGATCTGGATCTTTATTGACACATCCCCAACCTCTTTGCTACAGATAACTCTTCTTCTCCTGTTCTGCCCAGGTAAATTGATTCTGGATGCCCCAAAAGGTCTAGTCCAGTGCTTGACACCTGGATGGAGTCAGGCAGGACAGTACCTATACCTGGAGGAATTACAAACAGTATCCCATGAGTGTAGAAATCACAGGAATGGTCCTAGTTTGACTGGTTATTAGGTCATTTAGTCAGTATACATTTATTAAGCACCTACTATTGTGCCAAGCACTGTGCTAACTACTGGAGATCTTAACATAAGTCAAAAAGGGGAAAGAAAAAAAGATGGTCCCTACCCTCAGGAGCTTATAATTTAATGGGAAAAGACAACACAGAAAAGCAAGCTAGAAGTGTGGTGTCAGGACAGTGGATGATAGAATTGTAGATTTAGAGTTGGAAAGAATTTGAAAGGCCACCTGATCCAATTCTCTCATTTTTCATTTAAGTATATTGAGAGGGTGACTTCTCAGGGTCATACAGCTAATGTCTGAGATCGGACTTGAACTCACAATGATGAAGTTTTGTTTTTAATCTAAGCTCAATGCTCAGATCCACTGCACCATCCAACTGCTTTCTTTCTCCCTCCCTCCTTCTCCCTCCCTCTTCCTCTCTCCTTGCCTCCCTCTCCCTCTCCTTCCCTCTCTCTTTCTTTTTCTCTCTCTCTCTCTCTCTCTCTCTCTCTATATATATATATATATATATATGTATATATATATTACATATA
The DNA here is from genome assembly GCA_028646595.1 of Phalanger gymnotis. Lineage (NCBI taxonomy): Eukaryota > Metazoa > Chordata > Mammalia > Diprotodontia > Phalangeridae > Phalanger > Phalanger gymnotis. Next base: position 263,065,716 of record CM053624.1, read on the forward strand.
TTATATATATACAAATGCATGCTATGTATACATATCATACATATATATTATATATTATACACACATACATATTATATATTATATATATTACATATATTATATATATACAAATGCATGCTATGTATACATATCTATGTGTATATACTTGCATGGACACACATACATAAATATATGAGGAAACTGAGACCCAGAGAGGTTAAATTAATTACTAAAGATCCCACAGGGTATACGCATCTGAGCTGAGATTTAAACCTAGGTCTTCTAATTCCAGATCAATCAATCTTTTCACTGTACCACACACAGGATCAGAGAATTTAGAGCTGAAAAGGGTCTTACAGCAACCTAGCCTAAGCTTATCATTTTTACACATTTGTAAACTGAGGCTCAGAGAGGTAAAACAGCTTGCCCAAGATCACACGGGCAATAAGTGGCAGAGCCAGGATTTAAACCCACATTATCAGATTCCAAATCCATCACTGTCCCCACTGCCTCTTGATGCAAAGGCACTTTGGGTAGTCCTTGATGCCATGTCCAGCAGGAGAAGCTGAAGCATCCCCCACGGGGAAGTGTGGCCACTGTTGTTATTAGTGAGCATGAGTTGAAAACAGCAGAAAAGGAATGGTTGTTATTTTACACAACATAAGGCCCTGGATGACTCTGAGGCAACTGCAGATATAAGGCCAAGTGGAAGAACAAGAATCTTTCTAAACCATCACCCAGACGCCCTCTCCCCAAGGGCCTTTGGGAAGAAGGTGAATGAGAAGGGGAGGATGTGTTTAGATTCCCAGTGGATGGCATCACATTGACAAGTCCCAGGAGCAAACCAAAGTATCAGATCTTCACTGAGCTCCTCCCATTGTGCGGAAGGCCCTGTGTCAGCGCTGTATGTGTGAGAAAGGGGAAGCAGTACACAGTGGAAGACAAGGCTCTCTACCACAAATTATTCATCACTACCAGCAGAATTTCTACTCGAATCAACAAATATTTATTTTATCTAGAAGCACTGTGCTTGATAGTGGGGTAAAAAAACAAAAGGGCCCCTGCTTTCTAACAGCTTACCCTCAACTGGTATGATAAAACATATACAGAAATAAATATAATACAAAGAAAATTGAGGAGAGGCCACTAATAATTTTCTAGGAAGGCTTCCTGGTGGAGGAGAAGGGTGGATTGAATCTTAAAGGAAGCCAGAGATTCTGAGAGACAGAGATAAGAGGGCATACATTTTAGGGATGGAAAACAATGTGTGCAAATGTGCAGAGGTAGGAGATAAAGTATTTAGAGGGACTACAAATAATCAAGTTTGGCTGAAACAAGAAGAGGAATCATATGAAGGAAGGGTAACAAGACAGGTGGGAAGCAGATGGCATAGGCCAAGCTAAGACCTTTACCTTCCATCTTCAGGATAACGAGAAGCTAGCCCCTGAGGACTTTTGAGTAGGGGAATAACATGGTCTGACTTGCATCTTAGGAAGTCATTCTAACAAGCATTGGTTTTGCGGTTTGTTTTTAAACAAGCATTTATTAAGTGCCTACTATGTGCCAGGTATTTACCAATATTAGTTTATTTGATCCTCAGAACAACCTGGAAGTTAGGTGCTATTATTATAGACGCTTCGCAGATAAGAAAACCGAGCTTAACCCCAGGCCCTCATTTGCCCAGGTTCACACAGCTCACGAGCTTCTGGAGACAGATTTGAATTTGGGCTCTCTTGACTCCAGGACCAGTTCTTAATGATTGTGCCACCTAGCTGCCTCTCTCGTTCTGCAGAAGAAAGACTAGTGAGAAGAGAAATCAGAAGCAAGGAGATTAATTAGGAGGCTATTAGAATAGCCAGGTCAGGAGAGGGGATGAGGGCTTGACTTAGGACGGGAGCCCCATCACAGAACAGGGGGGCTGATGCTGAGATGTTGTGGAAATAAAATTGACAGTATTGGTGACTGGGTCCAAATCTTCCACAGTTTTCCAGGGTGAAGCTTGGCTATGATAAACCCTCTGCAGTGTCAATGTGCTATTATTCACCAAGAGGCAGCCCAAGTGTTATGGGGATTCAATTACAGTTTTATCCCTTTTTAATCCAGTTTCTGCTCTGATGACAGCAGATATCTCTGTTCATCAGGGCTGTTACACTGGCCTTCATCTGTCATCTGTTTCACCTAAGAAGTAATGGAAAATAACAGAAGTGGAAGTGATAGAATTAGTGTCCAATTATTATTAATTCTGTCGGTGGCCACAGTGGTAGTGTTTACATTAATGCATGCTAATTAGGTGTAGTTCTACCTCTGAAATCACACGACTGTGTTGGAATGAAATGGCCCTGATTGAACTCAGGTTATTTGAAGACTTCTCAGCCTATCTTCTGCAGTATTGGATTTTTTCCCTATCTGGCCCCTTTTGTGGGGGGCGGGGCAGGAGGAGGATGAGTTATGTCTAAGAGAAACACCTGAGACAAGCCTAAGAAATGGAGAGGTAAATGTGTAGAGGAACATGCACAGGGCTTGAGATGAAAGGCAAATGAGAAGGAGCCAGGGCTTGGTACCATTGTATGCAGTCCACTGGAGCGGTTGGACAGGGACTAAATGACCTCTGACCAGCACTGTGACAGTAAGCAAGGACTTGGGCTTCATACTATCAATAGAACATTGCCTGTTATTATTCTTGGTAGCAGAGTAGTAGTTGTGGTGGTGGTAAAAGAAATAAAATACTTAAGTACGAGGTGTCCCAAAAGGCTTAGTGACATCTTAAGCTTCTTGTTGCTCAGTCATTCAAGCATGTCTTACTCTTCTTGTCCCCTACTGGAATAGTTGCCATTTCCTTCTCTAGTAGATTTGATAGATTGTTTTGTATCTAAATCTATCTTTTTATCTCTATACATATATACATGCATTTACATACTTATACACACATATACATATATACATACATATGTGTATATGCACATACATATATACACATGCATACATATATATACGTGTGTGTGTGTGTGTGTGTGTGTGTGTGTGTGTGTGTAAACAATGCCAGTACTAAGTCCTACCCTGCCCAGGAGACCTATGTACTCAGCTCTGAAGGACTAAAATACATAGATATTTGACTAGAGTTTGGGTGTGGGTATACAACCAGCAATCAGAATTGAGTCATTGTACATAGATTGAAGCTTTGGCAATGAATTAGTTCTGTCATGAATTGAATAGAGAAAGAGAAAAGAGTCAAGAGACAGGGATTTGGCCATAGGGAAACCCAAGGTTAGGAGTGAGAAGGAAAAGGGCAAATAGAAGGAGATAGAGAAGAGTCAGAAAGGTAGGGTGTGAAGGGAGAAGACTGCACCCAGAAAGGAAGGACTGTGAACAATGGCAGACACTGAATAAAGTTGGAGAATGGCATTGAGAAAAACCATGACATTTGGCAGTTGGGGAGTTGTGGTTAACATCCAAGTATGTGACTTCACTAGAGTAGTGGAACTGGAAACCAGACTGCAGAGGCTAAGTAGGGAATAAATATTTCTTGAATGAATTGGAATAGATGGTAAGAAAACTGGGGCAGCAGGTGGTGAGGGAGTTTAGAATATTCCCCCCAGACATGTAAAGGGCTGCTGATTGTGGCTGATGTTAGAATCTAGGATCTCCAGCATAGTCATTCAAGAGGTTTGCCAGGAAAAGGAAATAGGTAGGCTTATATTCAGGGAAAGGTGGTCATTCCAATCAATCAACAAGTATTTGTTAAGTAATCACTGTATGATCAGCATTGAGGAAACACATAAAAATTCAAAACAGTTCCTGCCCTGAAGGAGTTTACACCCTAATGAAGGAAATAATGTGTACGTGAATAGGTATATACAAGATAGGTACAGAGTAGATACAAGGCATCTTGGAGGTGAAGGCACTAGCATCTATTTATGCTTAAAGTCCAAGGGAAAGGAACTGATAGAGAGGGAGAGATTGAAAATGCGTAGGAAAAGGAGGGATAACTGTGGAACAAGATATCCCAGGAATGTTGCAAGGATGGGATCTAAGATACAGGTGAAGAGGTAAATCTTAGTGAAGAGAAGAGCTGTTGGAGGGAGAGGTTAGAGTTTAGGAGCATCTATAGTGGGATGTTGTTGTTTGTCCTTCATTTTTGAAGAGGACCAATGACATCACAGGATAATGTCTTGACTCCTGCATGAATTGGATTTAAGTGAGGCAGAGTTGCACAAAGTCATCAGCCTCACTCTCTCTTCCAGAGTTATCGAAGTCCAGTGGCAAGATAAAAACCAAGATGACTGGCAATGGCCCAGGATGCAGTGGATGACCTTGGTGACTTTGATGTCTGACCGAGCTCTAAGTGCCCTATGGCACCTGCTTTAGTGGGCCAGCCATCAGAACAAATTGTTCTCATCTGCCCATTCAGCTGGAGGAAAATCTCCACATGCTTGAAGCAGGTACCTCCCTAATTCATTGACAGGTTTAAAGCCCATCAGGTACCCTCAACTTGGTTTAGCCCATCTGCTGAGGTGGTTTTACCAGGGTGTGGTCACTGTGCATGCTACAGCTTCTTGGAGCCCCAGGTGAGGGCTGAGTTATAGATGGACACCAAAAGTGGATGAGAAGCCCTGAAAAGGGCTCCATGGGGAATGGGACAGATTCTTTGGCCCTTTGCTATAAATATCATATGCATCATTGCAGTTCTGCATGGTGCCTTGGTCTCTATGACTGGAATGAATCAGAAAATATTGGCAACTGAGGCAAAAGAAACCACCTATTTGGTCAGCTTTAGGAAGAACAGAAAAGCTCCCCCTTTCTCTTTCTCTCTTTTGAGGACCTTATAGTATGATTCTTCCAGCTCTCGGTTGGACTTCCATCCTGGAGAGAAGATATTTCTCTCCTTTTCCCCACACCAGCAGCCATGGCTGCTTTGAGCACATAGCAGTAAAAATGTATTGGCTTAGGTCAGTCTTAAACTGGACCTCAAGTCCCTGGCTGCCTCTCCCATTTTGTTTTTTGTTCCCTAAGCATGGATGTCTTAACAGTGATCATAAGAGATGATCATCTCCAGCCTTGACAGGTTCCTCAGAAGTTCATGAGTTCCTAGGCTCCTGAGTCAGCACGGACTATTCAGTGGGAGGTGCTTCCCAAAACTACACTGATATACATCAGAAACTATCAGAAGGATACTGTAGCTAAAAGGACTAAGAAAGTCCAAGTTACATCCTGGTTGACCAGGAGATCCATACTTATGAGTAATGCGCAATGCAGGTCACAGGTAGAAGTGAAATCTGACCAGAAAGTCTTACAAAGTGTTACAAACTACTTTTTGGTAAAATGTAATGGGTTATTGCTTATGTTTTAAGTATTTTTAATGGACAGATTTTCTTGTGCTTTAAGCATTTCCTTTGTGGTAGAGGTAAAAATAACTGTCCTATATCTGGACCTGATACAGCATGGTCCAGAGAGAGAGTGCTAAGAATCAGAGTCATGACTCTGACTCTGATCGTATGACCTGAAAGCAAGCTACATCACCAGTCTGAGCCTCAGTTTCCTCATTTCTAAAATGGACATAAAAAGTACTTTGACTATCATACAGAGTTATTGGAAGGAAAATTTTCCTGTCACTCATTGCTGTACAATCAGTGGTGTGCCACATATGTGTGAGTTTTAGACATCTTAATGCTGGGGAGTGACCATTATAAAAAATTTGAGTACAGGCAGTGTCTAAGGAGAATTCATCAGGTGTAAGGGCAAGCAAAGTAGGACTTTTTGTTGTCCTTTGTTTTGGAGTGCTTCTCAGCACCAAGGCAATGGAATGCCTTTGATGAGTCTTGCCTTTGTTTGTAGAAAGCCACATCCCCTTTTGCTAATTAGGTCTTGAGAGGTGTGTAACCCTTGAGAAGTGTGAAACCCTAGGGAGGTGTGAAGTGTTCTGACCCAGAAGAAGTGTATATATACTCTGAAGTTAGCATTTTGTTTGGGGTTCACTCATTGGAAGAGTGTTGGTATGGAGACTCTGGATAGCCATTAAAGAGCCCCTCTGACTTTGAAAACCCAGATGCTGGTGCTTCTCTCTCTGGTAACTCTATATAGCTTTGGTCAGACAGCTAGAAGCTTGTCTGTTGATTTGTGTTATTTGCCCTGTTTATATGTTCTCTATTTTTAATTTCTGTTTGTATTTGCTCTGAAGTTCAGGGTGCCGACTTTTCCCCCTGAACTAAGTGAATGATATATGTATGTTTGATTAAAGTGAGATTGTAAACCCCTTTAAGTTGCTTTCCTTAGAAAAGCAGATCAAAGAATTTGTGCTAGCAGCCCTCCTGTGTGCTGGTGTTTTCGGTCTTACACCCCCACAGCAGCTGCTAGCAGCATTGTTGTTACATCAGGGTAAAAAGAGCTCCAAAGAGAGAGAGAAAAGCTAAGAGGGATTTCTATAATCCAAGAAACATAGCCACTCAGGATCTCAGATTGCATCTAAGGTGTAGGCCAGCATGAGTGTGAAAATAAGATCTGATAAAATCATTGAGAAGGTCTTACTAAGCAATATTTCTATAAGGGTTTCAAGTTTATAGGACATCTTCACATCTTCAAGTGCAAATGCAAACTGTTGGCATATAAAACAGTTCACAAACTGACTCCCACCCTCCCAAACACTTCTAGTGTGGGAAGACTCATAAGTCACCCATTCTATTTTGTAAGATGAATCTTCCTTCTATTAAACTGAAATCTGTATCCCAGTAACAACTGTTCAGTCATCCTATTTCTCTTGGGACCTACGTAGAACAAGCCCATTTTAGCACTTCTGCCCATCCAAGTATAGGACATCCTGATTCCTGGGGTAAAATGGTTAAAATAAAAGTAAAGTAAAATTCAAGGACCTATTCAGCTCTTTCCAGATATTACATCAAGGGCAAGGCACATTTCTCAGGAAGGAAATCATGTTAACTACGAGTAGAGTACTTTCATAAAGAAATTCCTGGAGCCTACCACGCATGGTCCCAATGCAGTGCTAATGGCATCTAAGCCTCAGTAGTACTTATATAGCATAATAATTTACAATCTTTGGGAGCATCTGTCTGCCCATTCCCAAAGAGAATCTTGTATTGGGGAAAAGGCCTCATTAACTTTGTTATTTTCTGCTTTGCCTATGGAATTTTGGAGCAGATGAGAACACTGCCATCAGGGGATTAAACAAACAACAACAAAAAAAGTTGTATATAGGACTTCATGATTTACAAAGTGCCTTCTTGCCAATGATCCTATGGTGTCACAATTGCCTCCATTTTACAGATGAGAAAACTAAGTCTTAAAGAAGCTTTAAGTAATTGCCCAGGGTGTCAGAGCCAAGACTTGAACCCAACTCTTCTGATTCCAATACCAGCATCCTTTCCCACATGACCTTTTAGACATCCTAGGTGTTTAGCAAGTACTTATTGAATTTGAATTTGAATAGCCACTGCCAGTAAATGCTCAGCCTTCCAGAATATTCAGGCCAGAAGTGGCTTTTCGTCTGGTTTCAGGGACAATTTGAAATAATTAATCACTCTCAAAGGGTATAAGAGAAGTAATTTCCCCACTATTCATTAAAACCATCAGTGCTGTCAGGCAGACCACTGTCCTCTGCTCCATTAAAATATTTCTAGTCATTATTATAATAAACATTACCAACATAATAGCTTACATTTGTACAGTACTCACCTGTAAAGTGAGAGGCTTGGATTTAATGGCCTCTCAGCTCCTTTCTTGATCCAAACCTATAATCCTATGATCCTGTGGTTTACAAAGTACTTTCTACCCAATAGAGGAGAGAGCAGGAGTGCAAGCAAATTACAATTTATATCCCCATTTTACTGATGAGCACAATGAGAGTCAGAGCATTATTTACCCACAATCAGAAAGCAGCTAAGAATCAGAGCCAGGACTCAAACTTAGGTCTCTTTACTGCAGGTAAGCACTCTTAGCTACATTTAAAATAAGCATTTAAGTGCCTAGCATGTGGAATGTACCGTGTAAGGCCCTAGGTATGCAAAATTGAACCAGTCTTTACAGTCTACTGAGAGTATACAATATGTGGCAAATATAATGTAATGCAAAGTAATAGAGAGATGGAGAGAGGAGGAGAAGAAGAGAAGGAGGAGAGAAGGGAGAAGAGAGGAAGGAGGAGGAAAGAAAAGAGAGACAGAGGAAGGGGAGAGAGAGAGAAGATCAGAAGGAGGAGGAGAGGAGGAAGAGAAAGGAAGGAAGGAAGAGAAGGAGTGAGGAGAGAGGGAGAGGAGGGGAGAGAAGAAGAAGAAGAAGAAGAAGAAGAAGAAGAAGAAGAAGAAGAGGAGGAGGAGGAGAAGGAGGAGAAAGAAATGAGAGAAAAGAGAGGAGATGTGAGAGAGAGAAGGAGGAGAAGAAGAAGAAGAAGGAAAGGAAGGAAAGAAGGAAGGAAGGAAGGAAGGAAGGAAGGAAGGAAGGAAGGAAGGAAGGAAGGAAGGAAGGAAGGAAG
>CM053624.1:263074670-263094181 GCA_028646595.1 Phalanger gymnotis
GGGGGGGGAGGAAATGGGGAGAAAATTTGTAATTCAAACGCCTGTGAAAATCAATGCTGAAAAACAAACATATTAAAAATAAATTAAAAAAAAAGAAAGTCCAAGTTTAGGTAAATTGGTGGATTCTTGCTCATTGTATTTACTCAGACAGGTCTGGGAAAATACGGATTCTCCCTTTTGTCAGATGGGTGATATGGATACTGATATGTCTCTTTGACCAAGATTGGTCACATACCCCATCATCGTTGTTGGAATAAGCCCTCTTATTATAATATTCATTCTCTCATTACTTGTTAACCATAACTATAACTTCTTAACTTTATAAATATCAAAGGTTTGACAGACTCTGTCTCTTTGCTTATGGAGGGGAACAATAAGCCTATTTTATTAACTGCTTTCTAGATATAATTAACAAAATTAATTATAATTTATCCAGAAACTCTGTCTCTTGGAAATTTTCAATTTTCATGCCATCATACCCTTTATCTTAAAAAATACATATAATATATATACATATACATACATACATATACAGGCACACACACATATATATATTAAATTTCAGTTAACAAGCATTCATTTTTTTCCCTCTCTCACCTCTCCCCACCCAATGAAAAAGAAAAGAAAGAAATGTAGAACCCCTGAATCACATGACTACAGCCAAGCAAAACTTTTTCTCACATTATTCATGTCTAAAAAATTCATTTATTATTTATTTTCTCTCTGTCAAGAGATGGGCAAAGTTCTTTATTATTCCTTTGGAATGATGGTTGATTAGTTGTTCTCATTTAAGTCTTTCACAACTGTTTGTTTTTATAATATAATTACACACAGTATAAACATTAATTTATAATATAATAGTTTGGGCTATTTTCATAATTATTCTTCTAGTCCTGCTCACTTTACTCTATATCTGATCACATAAGTCTTTTCATGTCTCTTTGAAACCATCTCCCTCTCATTTCTTACAGCAAAATACTATTCCGTTATATTCACACATGCCAACTTCTCCAGCCATTCCCCAGGTGATTGGCATCCCCTTAGCCTCTCATGCTTTACCACCACAAACAGAGCTGCTACGATCATCTTGTAACTATAGACCTTTTCCTTTTTCTTCAATCTCTTTGGGGTATGTATATGCCTGGTAGTGATATAGCTGTATCAAGGGCACGCACAGTTTAACAACTTTTGACGCATAGTTCCAAATTGCCTTTCACAATGGCTGAAGCAATTCACAGTCCTACTTATAATAAATCCATATGCCTGTTTTCCTACAACCCAGCCAACATTTGCCATTTTCTGTTTTTTGTCATCTTTGCCAATCTAATGAATGTGAGATGGGACCTCAGAATGACTTTAATGTGTGATTTAGTGTATTTTTTATATGGCTATTGATAGCTTTTCTAAAGGCTGATCACTCTGGCTGCTAATCAGTGGGGCACACACAAGTGGTAACTTGTGAGTGATAGTGCTAGAAACCTCGACCCCTTAGGGTCAGCCCCTAGAACACTGAGGTGAGGAGTAGTCAGCTGGCTTCTGAGGACCTGGCCCACCAGAGTATGAGTGCAGAGAGTAGCGCCAGAGGGGGTACCAGTGGGAAGTGATTATGGTGAGCCCCCAAGGGGACTGCTGTGAGATCAGTGCTTACAGGGCAACTACTTACCTACATCGTCTTTAGGCATACCAAGCATAGAAGAATGATTGAGGGAATTGAGATTTCACTTCTCACTAGGAATGGTTGGTTGCCTTCTACTCATGAGTTTTTAAGTTGACATGGTTAATTTTGTTCTCCCTGTAGTAAAGAGTCAACTGTAGTAAAGAGTTACTACAACAAGTAAAGAGTGTGCAAGAGTAATCCTTTCAGGTCATGAAAAGTTGGGAAAGTGATTAAAACCCTGCATGAATGGGAACATGAGCCAAGCTAGTTACGGATCTTGATGGGAATTTTCATACTCCTTAGACTAGATAGAAACTTAGGTGAAGGAAGACAATGGGACTGTGGTAGTGTTGAAGTGGTAATAAGGCAAATACCCGGTACTGAAGTCCAGGAGCTGCTTCCTGTGTAGGGAGAGTGAGTTGGAGCAGCTTGGCTTGGGTCACTGCCTGGTGGCCTTAGTAGACATTTTGCTCCCAGGAGCTACATCAAAGTGTGGTACAATGTTTCAATCAGTGATTTAATCAATAAGAATTTATCAAGGACTTACTGTGTAACCAGGCCACATATAATCAGCTAGCACATATGAATGAATAACATCTAATCACTTGTCTGACACTGTGATTATGCAACTGACTGGCACCAGGCATCATGTTAGCAGACTTAGATGAATTAGTAATTGTAATTGAAACTGAATTTACATAATTAAGTTTCTGCAGTCTGCACACATGATTTCTCGGGTCTACTACTGAAAAACTTGCATGTCCCTGCAACTAAGGATAATTCAGTATATGAAAATAATCAAACATATGTCTTAGACTTTACAAAAATGGGTTTCAAAAAATTCATGGCAGTGATAGGACTATAATTTGTAATTTACTTATAGAATTTATCTATTATATAATAGATACTAAAAGAGGACAAAATTCAAGAAGGGGGACTGTTAAAAAACACATTTTGGCAATTAGTTCATGATCTGAGTTGGATTAGATGGCCCTTAAGATTCCTTTCAACTGTGAATCTGTGAATCATGTCAAGCGAAAGGAAGAGACATTTATACAAATAATGTGGCTGCACAGGGAGCTCTCTGATAAACTCATCCTGAAAATGATGCATATAAAAGATAAGAGCAGGGGTACATATTCAAGGATAAAGCAAAGATGACCCAAGACTAACATAAAGCTGTAATAATCACATGAAGAAGGCTAACCCCAGCTTGTGAGGCAAAGATAATTTTTTTTAAAGTTACATGTAGAGGAGGATCAAAAAAAAGGGATAGATTCAGCCTACACAACAGATAGCAGATTATTAACAGACAACAGAGAGAAAGTAGAACTGCCCAACTCTTTACTTACATCCATCTTTTCTAGCAAGCAGAATGATCTTCGAACTAGAAAGGGTACAGACAAATGTAGTTAATTTGGGGATCGAAGCCCAAGATTGTTGAGAAGGTAGTAAGAGAAGACTTTGCTGCTTTAAAGAAGTTCACATTTGTGAGCTCAGGCAAATTGCTAGAGTATGCAAAGAATTCTCAGATGTGTTTGTGAAACTCTTGTCGATCATCTTTGAAGCTCTGTAGAGAATAGAAGTGCCATAAACCTCTAGATGGATACCTTGATTTACAAAAAGGAGGGAAAGGCAAAATCTATAGATTGGCATCAATCCCTGGGAAAAATAAAGAATGAGTTACTAAGCTGATAATTTGTGACCTCTTAGAAAAGAAAGTGGTGTCAGGTAGAAGCAAAGAAAAATTGGTTAAAAGCAGATCATGCTTGACTGATGGTTCTTAAACATTTTATCTCAGGACCCCTTAAAAAATTAAGGTCTTCCAAAGGACTTTTTTGTGTATGTGGATCACATCTATCAAAATTTAGTGGACAAGAAACTAAAACATCTTAGTATTATTATGAAAACAGTTTTGACTTCTCAGACCAACCAAGAGATAGACACAGTCTCTCAGACCTGAAGGCCAATGAGAGATTAGCAGATTGGGAAGTCTCTGTTCCCTCTTCCAGAGCACAACAAATTATCTTCAGTCCCAGAACTTCTGTGATTACAAATCCAGAATGATTATCTGTTTTTTACATAATCTAAGTACTTGTGAGAAGTGACTACTCAGAAGTCCACTTGCTCCATAGAAATTCTCTTCTCCATGGATCACTTGATGCTTCTCCTTGACTTGAGTTATAAATATGAATGGGAAAGAGCCTCTCTGAGCCTTAGTTTCCTTGTCTGTAAAATGGAGATAATAATAGCACCTACCACACAGGGTTGTTGAAAGCATTAAATGAGATAACATATGTAAAGGGCTTTGTAAATCATAAAGTATTATTTAATCATTGTTAATAACTACCCTTGGCTATCATTTTTATTTAATTATAGATCGTGTTTTCTTTTCAAAGCATGACTAATAAGGTAGGAAAAACATTCAAGTGAACATTGCCTTGGCCTAGAAGCCACAGAAAGGGACAGGTATCTGGGCCTGATGTTCACCTAATTTAATACTCCAGATCAGGGATGGGGGACCTATGGCCTCGAGACCACATGTGGCCTTCTGGGTCCTTGGGTGCGGCCTTTTGACTGAGTCGAAGTTTTACGGAACAAATCCTTTTATTAAAGGGATTTGTGCTGTGAAGTTTGGATTCAGCCAAAGAGCCACCCTTGAGGACCTAGAAGGGCTTTGTTCTATGAAGTTTGGATTCAGTCAAAGGGCTGCCCTTAAGGACCTAGAGGTGATTTGTTCTGTGAAGTTTGGATTCAGTCGAAGGGCCACACTTGATGACCTAATGTGGCCTCAAGGCCACAGCTTCCCCAGCCCTGCTCCAGATCCTAGTATATAGTCTGAGGATGTGCAATCAGACAGGAATAGGAAAGGGACTATTTAAGGCAAAGGAAATGGGGACTCCCACAAGTCTGAGGATGTGCAATCAGACAGGAATAGGAAAGGGACTATTTAAGGCAAAGGAAATGGGGACTCCCACAAGTCTGAGGAATGCTGCAGTGCTGCCCACTGGAATGATGAGGAATTTCTAATGTTCACGACACCCAGAGGTGGGCTCCTGCTACAACTAATGATGACAAACTTCACAAACACGCTGTTCCCTGCTGAGCCTGTATTCCTCAGTCTCTTAGAATACTATACTGACCACTTCTTGTGCTTTGACTCTGTCTTTTGCTGTTTCCCGCCCCCCCCCCCACTTCTCTTTCAGAGTCTGCAAGGACAGCAAGAGGAAGTTTTCCAACCAAAGGTTGTTCTGGTGCCCACCCCTCTGGATTAGGCCCCCTAAGGCAGACACTCTGGGTGTCAGGGTACCTGGACTGGTCAGGCCTTTTGCCATTCAGTCCTCTGCCTGCAAAATTCTTCATTTTTTTTTTTTTGCATTTTGGTTCTGCTCTAGTGGCCCTGAGGGGCCGGAGCAGGCTGGCCCCTCCAGCTCTCTTTTATCGGGAGGGCAATTCACCCTATGCCTCAAAAAGCCGTCAGGGAATGGCAGCTGAGGCATCGAGAACAGGCCTTTCTTGCCATCAGATAAGGGCAAAAAAAGAGGCTTTTTAGGATAACATAAAGCTAGGAAATTGGCAATTTTATTCCTTTGAGCAGCTTTGAATCCCCATCAGTCAGAACCTGATTGTGCAGAGAGGCCTCTTCTGATTATGATTTCCTCTAATCTGTCTGTTGGGGGCTTTTGAAGCCTCCCCTCTGTTGCTCACTGTTAGACTCAAGCAGAGTTCACAGACGGGCAGGCCAGGTCAGGGAACAGTCTCTTCTCTGAATGCTCGAGTCCCTCTGGCTTCACCCATGACACCAACCAGGTTTGGAAGTGGGGGATGGTACAGAAAAGAACCCCTCAACAAAAATGTTACTGGGTTTAAAAAATAAGATTGGTTCATGGACAAATGGTGAAAATGGAGAGTTAGCAATAGCTAGCTATGCACACCCACACATATACCTATACCTACACAAACATGAAACAGCTGGAAAATATGGCTTCTAGTCCTCAATCAGCCACTAATAATACCTAGCATTCTTAAAATGCTTTAAGGTTTGCAAAGAATTTATAAATATTATCTCATTGGAGGTTCATGCTATTATAATCCCTATTTTACAGAAGAAGAAACAGAAGCAGAGAGAGGTTAAGGACTTGCCCAGGGTCATGCAGCTAGTAAGTATGTGAGACTGGATTTGAACTCAAGTCTTCCTGATTTTAGGCCCCAGTGCTCTCTCCATTGTACCACTTACTTGCCTCTATTAACTTAGATGACTTTGGGTGAGTCATCTGCCCTTTTGGGACTAATTTTTCTGATTTGAGGATAGCCTAAAAGAGGGAATGTGGCATAGAAGAAAGAGATCTGGATTTGTAATCAGAAGACCTGGTCAAATCCCAGCTCAAAAGTGGTAGCAGTGTGATCACAGGTAAAGCACTTAATCTCTGTAGTTTCTGTTTCTTCTGCTGTCCATATCTACTTCACAGTGTTGTTGTGGTGAAGAAAGCACTTTGCAAGTCATTTTTTTTGGAGGCAAACAGAGTTAAGTGACTTGCCCAGGGTCACACAGCTAGTACGTGTCTGAGGTCAAATTTGAACTCGGGTCTTCCTGATTCCAGGGCTGGTACACTATCCACAATGCCACCTAGCTGCCCCTCACTTTGTAAGTCTTAAAGTACTAGATAAATATGGAATACTACTATCGCTATCTATAAGATGAAGAGGCTGAACTATATAGCGTACTGCCTAGCCTCTCCATCTTTCTCCCCTGTACCAGGTTCGTTTTCAGTTCTTTTTCCTTCTCTTGAGATCGAGATCAAGTTTCGTATTTTACACGAATTTCCATCGACCATGGAAGCACATGATGATCTTTCTCTCTGATCTCATTCTAATTTAACTCACATACGATGCGTCTAGCATCTAGAACTCTGGAACAGTTGAGGTCAGGAGCTAGGTTTGTCATGTGTTCGCCCTGGAGGTTACGTGCCTCCATCCTTCTGGGCAAAGGTTCTGAGAACGTTCCAAGTTTTTTATGGGATTTAGATCCTCGATGACCTTCAACTCTCTGCTCTGCGTTTCTCTGCAGGGGAGCATTGCCTCATTATCGGGGAGTGTTTGGCTTTGTGGATTTACACAAGGAGAGCGGCTTTTGAGTCTCCATCCATTCCACTGACAAAATCCTGCCTCTTTATTAAACTAGATATATTTCAGTGAACCCCAGTCAAATAATTTTGGTACGATGCAGCTGCTTATTAATAGAATAGGCAATCATTCTTGGTTACTGTATACAGCATTTATTCTTGGCAGAGGAATGATAAAAGCAATGAAAAATACATATAAATAGAAGTAGGTATAAAATAATTATATGTAATATATACATATGTCATATGTATATATACATACATACATATATACATATATACATACATACATGCATATTTGTGTCTAATGGTAGCCATTTCTAGGGCAGGGAGGCGGAGGGAAGAAAAAAAGAAAAAAGTTACATGATAACTTTATTATATATTTAAAAGGAATAGCAAGTTGTACATAATAGATTTGTAGTTTCATCTTTTAAAAATTCTACTATGTTATGAAATGCTTGTTTTGTTTTGTAAGTTAAAAATAAAATAAAAAAATACATAATACGACATCTACCAAGAGGCTGTATACCTGCAGGCTCTGTCAGACCCTCGACAGCAGATAGGATTGCTAGGAACAGAGGAGTTCTTGAAAATACATAGTTTGAGTTTGTTTAGTTCCTTCTGGCTGTTCTCTTCATGAGTAGGAAATGAATGATGATAATGCATCACAATTCCTACTTCATTATCAACTCAAGTTTCTAATAGGGCCAATCTTTATAGGAAGGCACAAAAACTCTGGACTCAGGAACATAGCTTAACCAAGGTGTGGAATGTGAGATTCAGTGTGAATTGGAACTCATGAAAGCTAGGGCTTTCCCCAGTCTCTAGACAGACCTGTCACTGGCTAGTAGTTCATTAAGCAAGGTAAGTACACTTAGTAGGCAGCCCCAGTGAAGAATAGCCCCTGTATTTTGTCCTTGCATCCCTCTATGACCTATAGCTCCCTGCCCCAAATCAACACATCCCCCTCACAGAGGTTTCAAACCATTTCTCATCTCCTCAAGCCTCTAGCTCATTCATCAGCCCTTTGTTTGAGTAAAATCACACAACTCTTACATTGCTGAAACAACTGAAACCATCCATTGTGAGCCCTCTCAACTCTCTTCCATGTCTCAAAATCTCCCTACATATTTATCCATTTTTTATCCTTTCACCTTTGGCCTCTGAGGAAGAGGTGGCTCTTCTCCTTTCCCTGGCAGCCCTTTCCTCTTTGGTTCTGTCCTCTCTCATATCTTCTAGGAGCTCGTCCCATGATAATCTCTCTTTCCTTCCTCCCCGCCACTTGCAAGTCTCTCAAATTCTTTAAAAATATTCTCTTGACCTTGCCATTCCCTCCAGCTTTTCTCCTTTCTTTCTCTTCCCTCTCACCCCTAAACTTCTAGGGGGAAAACCCCATTACTTTCCTTGTTTCTACTTCTCTATTTTCTCATTCTTAAACCTTTCCTACCCCAACCACTCTACTGGGGCTTTTCTCATATGATCCACCCATGACCTCTTATTAAATTCACTGACCTTCTCTCAGTTCATATCCTTGACTTTCTGTACCATTTGAAAATATCGACCACCCTTCTTCTTAGATACTCTGTCCTCACTGAGCTTCTGTGACATGCTTGTGCTGATTCTTCTTCTGTCCAATCATTTCTTCTCCATCTCTTGCACAGTTCATTGTCTTAATCTCGTAGATGGGATTTTAATCTAAGGCTTTAGGATCTTTCTGTTCTCACTCCATCTCTTGTCTATCTACCATGGATTCAATGATCCACCTAGATGACTCCTAAACCTATGTACTATTCTTAATCATTCGCTTGAAGACCAATTCTGCATCTTCAAATGCCTGCTGAACATCTCCACTTTGATGTCCTGCTCTTGCCTCAAACTCTACTTGTCTGAAATTGATCTCACCATCTGCTCCTCCAAATATCATGTCTAAGTGTTAATTCCCCTATTTTTCTTGATTCATGTATATCTTCCTAGTCACTCATGTTGGAAACCCAATTGCCAAATTCTGTTCAATCTACCTCCCCAATATTTCTTGTATCTGTCTCATTTTATGCTCCTGTGATCATCTTCCTTAGTTCAAAGACCTCACTATCTCTAGTTTACTTTATTCTAATAATCTCCAAAATGATATCCCTTCCTCCAGTTCTTTCCTCTCATGTCTATCCTTCACATAACTGCCAAAATGATCTTCCTAAGGTACGGTTCTAACCTATCATTCTCTTGCTCAAAAACATTTTTTGGCCACCTATTACCTCCTGGATAAAATATAAACTCCATTGCCTGAAATTTAATATCATTTACAGTCTGGATCCAACAAATCTTTCCAGTCTATTTCACGTTACTCCCTTTTATATACTCAAAAAATAAGTGAAACTGTACTACTGGTTGTTTCTCAGATTTGAAATGTGTCTTCTGCCATGTGAAAGAGGGCAATAGATGATGGAGGGGACAGAAGTTTCATTAGACCCTAGTTCTTCTGAGCCTATTATCAAATGCATTCTGAGTTGTTAGGGTATTTGACTGAGGCCTCATATGGAGACCATGTTATATGCCAGTTTATTTCACAAGGTTTTCAAATAATGGAATTTTCAAATAAGCTATTAATGATTTCCTTTTGGTTATATACAGATTTTTACTTGATTTCTATTGTCATAGAATAAAGGATCCAAGAAACATCCAGACAATGATTTATTTAACAATGCTTGTGGTGGCAGAAACAAACTAGGTCCAATGCTCTTCATAGCCGAGGACATTAACTATTATTTCTACACCCTTAATATATAATTTGAAGGGAATGAAAAACAGAAAAAAACAGGACATAGGGATTGAGATATCTGGTTTCTTATTGGTGGATAGGATTAGGAGACACTGGAGTGAGAAGGAGAACGGTAGTTTTGTGACTTTCCTTAAGTAAGATGACAGTTGGGAGGGGGAGTAATCTTGTGACTTCTCCAAAATCAGGTGACTTCCAAGAAGTTGAAACTTAACTTCACAAAATGGTGGATAAAAGCAAAATGGAGTCACTAAAGTTATTTTAATGTAACATCTGTTTTGGCTGGCTGTTTGGTAACACTTTGAAGCCTTAGCCACTAAGCCAGCAGATACAAGGTTTTGTTGCTGGAGAGTATTATCCTGTGTCACAGGTGGTAGAAATAATGAATTGTCCAATCAGATTTTGTAGGCTATCTCTTTTTCTTTTTAGCTATTGTTTTGGGCTCCCCTGGGCGCTCTTCACCACCTCCCTCTTCTTGTCTGACCTCATTGAAATTGGGACACTGATGATTTCAAGAGCAGATCCTTCCCAACCACTTCAAAGCCATCAGATTGCCAGTTGGATGGGGGTATAGGCAGTGAGAAAATGTTTTTCAGTGGCCTTTGACAGTTTTTTAACATCTGGTCCCATTGAAATCTGGAAGGAAAAGAGCACTTCAGAATAATGGAAATTAAATCAAGAGAGCACAGAGCTCCTCCCTAGGAGAGAACCAAAACACTGAGGGCTTACTTAGTATCTTCCGAAAGGTTGTAACAAGGAGTAATGGAATGAAATTGAGTAAGGGAAAATGTCAGGCAATTGGGTTTCATTGTGAGAGTTGTTAGGCAGCTGACTTAATCCAACAGGGAAGACATGCAGCCCCATTTCTGCTGGAGTGGGAAAAAAGACCTAGATAATATTCTTTGGGGAACAACCTCACAGCCTCAGTCTCTGCAAAACTATTTTCACCCAAAATAGTTCTAGGTTTTCTGTGACCAAGACTTCAGATCAAAAAAACCCTACAGCCAAAAGGAAGGACCTTAATGTTCATCTTGTCCAACCTTCCTATTTTTATAGATGAGGAAATTGAGTCTGGAGGGGAAAGGGGTATGTTTCAGACCAGTGCATAGACTATGTGGGGAAATAGTATAAGCCAAAAGAAGTGGAGTGGTGCTAGATCATGGAATGTCTAGAATGGCAGGCAGCAAAATTTGAATTTAGTAAGCAATAGGGAGCCATTTTAAGCAGATGAGTGAAATGAATAGGCCACTCATCAATGGTTTGAGGGATGCTCTGGAGTGGGAGAGTGGGTGGAAAGGAAGGCCTTTCAGGGGAGTCTCCTAAGAGTCCATAAAAGAGGGAAGGAGGGCTTATACTAGGGCAATGGCAATAGAAATGGAAAGGAAGGGGCAGATATGAGAGATATTTTAGAAATAGAATCAATAGGACTTGGAAATTGATTGGATAAGAGAAGCAATGGAGAGAAATGAGTCAAAGATAGCATCAAAATGTCAAATATGGGAGATTGAGCAAATGGTGATGCCCCTAAAAGACAATGATGTAATGAGAGCAGATCATTTGGTTTTGGATATATTGAGTTTGAGGTCTGTACCCATCAAGGAATCCTGTAGGCTGTTGGAGATGTAGGTTTAGAGGATGGGAGAGTGCTAAGGGCTGGAGAAAAAAAATTAGATGTCATTTGCAAAGAAATGATGGTTAAAGTTGTTGAAGTGAATCAAGAAAGCCAATGGTTAATATAAAGAGAGCAAAATAAATGTCTGAGGGCAGAAGCTTGGGTAATACTTTAAGGCTAGGGAAGAAGGTGAATAGAGAAGGAAAATAAAGAAACAAGGAAGGAGAAAAAGCATTTAGAGAAGAAGGAGGTGAATCAAGAGAGTGTAAGGGAAGAGAGAATAGCCAGCCAGAGGGAATGGGCAACTGGATAAAAAACTGCAGAGAGGTCAAGAAGGATGGGAATGGAAGGAAGGCAGTTGACTTGAGTTCCAGGGCAAAGCAGTTTCTGTCAAGTGGTGGGAATGGAAGTGAGATTGCAAGGGGCTAAGAATCCTTAGCACATGGTAACTAAAGCTATCAGGTAATAATCATTGCTAGCATTTATATGGTACTTTTTAAGGTTTGCAAAACGCTTTACATATGTTAGCTCATTTGGTCCTCACAGTAACCCTGTGACGTAGGTACTATTATTATCTCTAGTTTACAGATAAAGAAACTGAGGCTGATAGAGATTAAGTGACTTGCCCAAGGTGTCTTGAGATAGGATACGAACTTAGGCCTTCCTGAGTACAAGTCCTGGTGTGTATTCACTATTCCACTTAGGTGCCTCGAGAGGTTGAATGGTGAAGGGGAAAAGAGACGAGATGGTGGCTGGCTTTGATAAGCATCATGGAAGGTTTTTTTGTTTTTTAGCATTAGGAAGATCCGACCATGTTTGTAAGCAGATGGGAAAGAATGAGAGAGACTGAAGAAGAATGAGAAAGAAGGGATGACGACTGGAGCAAAGTCCAAGGGAAGAAACAAGAAATGGAGCTACATCTTCCTCTGAAACAGGAGAAACTGAGGAGGACATGAATGATGATGCTAAGAAATTCTGAGTAGAGAAGAAATGTCCTTTCGGGGACACTTCAATGCTGTAAGTGAAGCAAGAGGTTAAGTCATCTGTTCTAAGTATTGGGAGTAGAGGTGTGGTTGGAGACAAGAGGAGTGAAGAAGAGATTTGGAATAGTCACTGTGGGTAATAAAGCTTTTTTTTAAACTTTTTTAGGCAGCTAGGTGAGGTAGTGGACAGTGTTGGACTTGGATCCAGGAAGATCTGGGTCCAACTCCTGCCTCAGGCGCTAGCCTTGTCACCATGGGAAGGCCATTTAACCTCTCTAGCACTCAGTTTCCTCATCTGTGAAACGAGATGAAAATAACATCTACTTCTCCAGTTGTATGGATCAACTGTGATAATATGTGTTAAATGCTTTACAACCTTAAAGGACTGTATAATTTCTATTGATGATGATGATTATGATGATGAGGATGATGATGTCTTGACCCGTGTTTTCATTGGTGTGGAATGCTCCAGCTAAGAAAATATTTTCTACTTTTACAAATCAGAACCTGCTTTGCATCTTTTAGTCTTAGATGGTTACTTGGGGCACTAAATTAAAAGGTTTATTCAGGCTCAGTACCTTGTATGTATCAGAAATGAAATTTAATCCCAGGTCTTCCAGCTTCTGATAATGATTCTCCATCTGCTACGTTAATAAGTCAATAAAAGTAGAGTGTTTGCCTACTAGCCTGAGGACCCACACAGCTCCAGGAATTTTCTCAAGTTCAAAGTAATGAAACTAGAAGAGAGGGGTTATAGAGTACCATTTTCCTGGGTTTAGTGAATTGGTGTTTAATCCTCTAACCTAACCTTCAATTCTTTTTTTTAATGAAAGACATTTATTGAATTCCTACTAAGTTCCAAGTGTCATGCTCAGTACTGGGGTGGGATGACAACTACAGAAAGACAATCTGTGGTCAAGTTCACACATTGGGGGCGGGGCAGGAAGACAACATATTATTAGAGAGTTCAGTTGCTGGGTAAATGAAAAGACTTTTAAAAGTTCTAAGTCCTAAAAGTCATAAGAATGCACCAAAGGGGCAGATTACATGACCCAGACAGGCATCTTTAGATTGTCAGAAGCTCAGATGACATTGAGATACTGTAGGGCATACAAGCAGGGCAAATGGTAAATCCCGGAAGTACTAAGAAAGCAGCGTCAGGGCAGATACAAGGTTTGTTTCACAGTCCATTTTACCGGAAAGAAAAGTTGGTGACTCCCATTAACCCAAGTTGTGTGAGCAGTCAAGCAGTCCGGATTGGTTTATAGGTAGTTTGGGGTTTACATGTAGTTTATAGGTAGAGTTGAGTAAGAGTTCAGTTGGATCTGACAGAGATGAGGATATCTGCCTTTCTTTTATTAGTAATACATGTGGATAATTTCTATAGTTGTTTATAATATGTTTATAGTATAGTACATAGTATTTTGTTTATATTGTTGAAGAAAAATTAAAATAGCCCATAGAAAAACAAAGACAGCATATGAAGAAAATGACCAAAGATAGAAGACAGCTACAACACAAGGCGCGAGAGTGAAGGGTAAAGAGATTGACTTGGAGATTATATTGCAGGGTCAAAGGGAGTGACACTTTAAATTTCACCATCTGCAAAGTATTGATTGAGTTTTCTCACTTCTTTCTAGTTGCTTCTCTGGCTAATCTTTGAGCTTCAGCATTGCTTTCAACTTTTGAAGGAACAAGTACATGCTTCCACTCAACATTCATGTCCTGAGTCATATTATCCAGCTTAGTGAATTGGTCTTTGTGGACAAACATCTTTATTTTTACTTGTTTTCCAGCCATTTTATTTTCAGTTGTCAATCCATTCATTCATCATACCTTTGGTGATAAGTTGATTATCTATGCACACAGTAAGTCTGTCCTTATTTTGGACCTTTGCCTGCTCAATCCCTTTGGTAGCTGCTTCTAATGATGCTCTTTGGTTTGTCTGTCGTTCAGAACGTGTGGCACTTGAGTTTAGATCATGGTCTGGTTCCCAGTAGACACCAATAGCTCCTTGTGCTCCTTCTCTTCTATTATTTTTGCAGGCATCCTTGACATACACAGTGTTAGGGTCTGATGCCTGATGTGGTTGCCCGCACAGACTTGCAGAGCCTCTAGTCTGCCAGCCATAGTCATAGGTCCTTGGACTGTGTTTCCAACTCATCTTCAGTCTCTCCAAAGGCTTGGTGAAAACTGAAAATGATTCTGACCTTCAGAGATTGTGTCCTAACCTTCAATTCTAAGGAAAAAAACCCTAAAGCACATGCCATGCTTCAGTCCTAACGTTAGCTGTTAGAGAGGGCAGAATGGGTATTGTAATTCCTTACTCTGCTTCAGAGCTCAGTGGGAAGTGTTTTCATTTGGGTGGAAGTTTTGGCTTAATGAGAATTCAGGTAAATGGCATGTCATCAACTGGCATAGCTTCAGTATGAGAAATGGGGAGAAAGGCTATATTGCCTTGTCTTTAAACCACTTCAAGCTTTACTTCCCTTCTTTGTGATAAAATTTAGGGCACCTGCATTATTTTTTCAAATTTCTTAAATATTTTATTTTTTGTTTTCACATAATCTTTATTTCTTCCTCCCTCCCATGTGTAGAGAATAATCGTCTGTAACAAAGAATAAGAAAAGGAAAAGAAAACAAAATCAGTTCAGCAAAACTAAGCAACAAATCAACCCAGTCTGACGACGTGTTTCATTTGTAGTTACCCACCTCTGCAAACAAGGAAGGTACATTTTCCCTTCCCTTCTTTGAGACCTAATTTGTGAAGGATTAAGTTTAGTTTGTTGCTGTTTTTGTTTCTTTTTATATTGTTATTGCATATGTTATTTTCCTGGTTCTGCTTATTTCACTGTTCATCCGCTTATATATCTCTTTGTAACCTATCACTTAATAGCCACTATTTATATGGTACCTTAAAGTTTGGAGAGCACTTTACATCTGCTATCTCAGTTGATGCTCAAAACACCCCCAAGAAGTATCTAGGGAAGTATTATTATCCCTATTTCATTCAATAAAATTTGTGATATCTTGAGTTTGGGAATTCCCTTGAAGCCTCCAAGCTATAATTGATAGTCTTAGAAAGTTGCCTGAGGCTCAGAAGTTAAATGACTTTCCTAGGGTCACAAGACTAGTACAGGGGATTTGAACTCAGGTCTTCCTTACTCCAAGGCCAGCACTCTCTCTACCGTACTATGCTTCCTCTCCATCTGACTTTTTACAGATGAAGTCAAATGATTTAGCTGTGGTTGGACAATTTCTAAGCATCCCAGATGAGATTCAAACCTGGTCTCTCTTGATCCCAAGTCTGACTTTTGTTCACTATGTTATTTTGCCTCTTGTTGAGGTCAAGTGAAATGAGGAACTTTGTAAGCTTAAATGTGAGTTATTAGTTATAATTTTCTATAGTCTTCTCATTTTCCCTCCTCCTTCACTACCCTATAGGAAATATCCACTGATAGAATGCATTATTAGTTTCCTTCTTATTAAAAAACCATTTTCTTCCCACACCAAACAAATGGAAAATGAACATGTTTATTGTGTATAGCATACGGGGTCTGGAGTTAGGAAGACCTGAGTTCAAATCTAGCCTCAGACACTTACTTGCTGTATAACCTTTGGCAAGTCATTTAACCTTCATTTGCCTCAGTTTCTTCAACTGTAAAATGGGGATAATAATACCACCTACCTCCTGGGGTTGTTGTGAGGATTAATAAGATAATATTTGTAAAGCTCTTAGCACGTAGTAGGTGCTATATGTTATGAATATTATTGTTGTTTGTGAATTGTAGACGAAGCCTTAGAGAAAACCCAGTGAAGAACCTAGTCCTTGGAAACAATACTTCCTATTGGTCACTGTAGTAAAAACCATCCAATTCTTTCATTTTGGCAGCATGGTCTGGTGAAAAGGGCACTAGAACGAGATGGGTTGTTTGGGAGTATACATATCGAGTCCCTGGTGTGTGTATGTGGGCATGTGTGTATAGATGCGAGTGTATGTATATATGTATATCTATATACACATATACATACATATACATGTATATACACACAAGCACACAGTAGGTGTTATAAGATAAAATGAGATCATTTATATGAGGAATGCCCCTAGAACGATGGGTGGCCCATCATTATGGAAGAATTATATGGATGAGGATGAGAGCCAGTGTGGAGTAGTAGATGGGTCACTGGACTTGGAGGCAGGAAGAAGTGGGTTCAGATCCTGCCTTAGTCATTCTGGACAAGTTACGTAGTTTCTCTGTGCCTTGGTTTCCTCATCAGTAAAATGAAGAGACTGGACTCAATGACTTTTGAGATTTTTCCCAGGTCTGAATCTCTGATTTTATGGAGAGAGGCACAGGAAGAGTAGGCTGGATGGATCACTGTCTGTATTGCTGGAAGGAGTGTCCACATCCAGGAGATCACAGATTCACAGTATTGCAATAATACATATAAAAAGAGGCAGCTAGGTGGTACAGTGGATAAAGCATCAACCCTGGAGTCAGGAGTTCAAATATGACCTCAGACATATACTGTGTGAACCTGGTTAAGTCACTTAACCCTAATTGTTCCCCCCCCAAAAGGAATAACATATTTAAAAGTATGTTTAAAAGTTAAGAGCTGTATCATAGAAGATATCATCATTGCTGTTATCTAGGCTCTTTTAGGATGGATGTTTTGAGATAACTATATGAGCACTCATATTCCATGGCATAACTTGCTTCACAATTTGAATGTGATTTTTGCTTTGACCTTCCTACAGGGCAGATCTGACCATATCTCCTATTCAACAAACTCCAGCAGCTACCTACCTCCAGGAGCGTATAGAAAATCATTTGTTTGGTGTTCAAACCTTCATAAACTGGCCCCTTCTTGCCTTCCCAGGCTTCTTATACTTTACTCATGCCCATGTTTTCTTTGATCCAGGGACACTGGCCTCTTCGCTGTTCCTCAAACAAACCCCTCCATCTTCTGACTCAGGGCATTTTCAATGGCTGTCTCCCATGCCTGGAGCTCTCTTCCTCCTCTTCTCCACCTCCTAGCTTCCTTCAGGTCCCAGACAAATTCCCACTTTCTACAAGAAGCCTTTCCCAATCCACGTTTGTCCCATTGCCTTCCCTCTACTGATTGTTCCCAATTTATCCTGTACACAGCTTGTTTGTATGTAGTTGTTTGCTTGCTTTCTCCCCCATTAAACTGTGAGCTCCTTGAGAGCAGGGATTGTCCTTTGCCTTTCTTTGTATCCCCAGGGCTTAGCACAGTGCCTGGCATATGGTAAGTACTTAATATATGCTTACTGGCTTGACTTTTTAGTTCTTTATCTTGCTGTTTTAGATTCACTTTTGATTCATAGATACATGGCAGTTAGAACTGAAAGAGACCTTATAGACCATCTATTTGAACCCTTTCATTTTACTGATGAAGTGATAGACACAGAGAGATCTAGCAACTTGCCCAATGACATACACTGGGCTTTGTGGCAAAGCCATGATTCAATCTTCTGGAGTCTTCTGACTCCAAGTCCACAGTTCTTCTACATGACAGCACTAGAATGCTGTACTGTCTAATCATCCAAATAGTGTTTTGATATGTTCTTATATTTAAAAATAAGATTAAAAGCAAGAGACCTATGATAGCTGTCAGCAGCCTCAGGTTTGATTGACATCTTAGGCTCTTCCCAGAATGAAGGGGTTGGCAAACAATCCCTATGACATGCAAAAGAACCTTCAAGGCAGTCAAGTGTCAGAGAAGGGAGGAAGAGCTGAGAAAAGGAAGGAGTCAGTTGGGTAGTATTGGGCTGAATTAAGTGCCAAGAAGGTGGGAACCTTTTAATTCTATTTCCCAAGTTGTACCTGAGGAGGCTAGGTGGTGCAATGGATAGAGTTCCAGGCCTGAAGTCAGGAAGATGCAAAAGTGGCCTCAGACACCTATTAGCTGTATGACCTTGGGCAAGTCACTTAACCCTATTTGCCTCAGTTTCCTCATCTGTAAAATGTGCTGGAGAAGGAAATGGCAAACCGATCCAGTATCTGTGCCAAGAAAACCCCAAATGGGGTCATGAAGTCAGACAGGACTGAACAATTCTTGTCAACAGCATGTCCCTCAGAATTTTGTCCTCATCCCTCTTTTTTCTACTCTTTTCACTCTCTGCTTGGGCAGTTGCATTTGTTCCTGCATCATCAACCTCTATCCATATGATTCCTCAAATTACATATTCAGTTCTGTTCTCCATTATTCCCCTTCCCCATCTTGTAAGCTCTGACTACCTAATGGGCATCTATCTGAAATGTCCCCACAGGTTCTTTGAATTTTGAATGTCCCAAACTCAGCTTATTATCTTTCCTCCCAAATTTGCTCCTCTTTCTGACTTTATTATTTCTGTAAGTGGCACCCATCTCTCACATTTGAATTCTTGGTATCACTTCTAATTCTTTTCCTGGTGTGTTTCTGAAGGCTGGGACCATTTCTGTGAGGTGATAGCTCAGCAGCATTGTTCCACAAGGCAGAAAGCTTTGTTAGGGTCCTTTGAATGATGGTGTTGCAGAGCTGGATGGTGGATATTTGGCTGAGACAAAAGGAACTCTGGAAATATTCCGTACCTTTATAGGAAAACTTTGCCCCCAGCAGAATCTGGATTCAGACAGTTCTGGTAGCTGAAAATTTAATGAGCAGCTAGATGGTTTAGTGGATGAAGTACTAGATCTGGAGTAGGGAAGACCTAAGTCTAAATCCAGCCTCAGACTATGTGTGTTGCTGCATGACCCTTGACTTGTCTCTTAATCTCTGTCTGCCTCAGTTTTCTCATCTGTAAATGGAGATATTACAACCTTCTGTGACTCCCTATTGTTTCTATAAACTCATCATCATGGCATTTAAGAGACTTTACAATCTCTAGTTCTAACTTATTTGTCCAGAGTTATTTCATATTACTCCCCTCCATACTCTATGTTCTGGTCTAACTGGACTTCCTGAGATCAATTTTCCATCTCATACCTCTGTGCATTCATATAAGCAATCCTCCATGCCTGGAATGTACTCTCTCTTCCTCTCTGTCACTCAAAATCATTATCTCCTTCTCAGGCACAGTTCACATGCTGCCTCCTCTCAGGACCCACCTCCCCCAGATTAGCTGTTGATTCTCTTGTCCTCCTCTGATTATTCTATATCTGTTTTGTGTGTGTGTGTGTGTGTGTGTGTGTGTGTGTGTGTGTGTGTGTTTGATTTGAACTCAGGTCCTCCTGACTCCAGGGCCAGTGTGCCATCTAGCTGCCCCTCACCCTTAATCTCCAAATAAACCCTTCTCCTAGGTCAATGTCAAGTCTTTTGAGCATGTATGCCTACAAGGGTGTAAAAACATCCCAGG
>CM053624.1:263094681-263136356 GCA_028646595.1 Phalanger gymnotis
CCCTGCTTCCCTCTGCCACTTTGTGGGTTCTGCAGCTCTAGAATTGGTTCAGAGCCATTTTTTATAGGTTTTTGGAGGGATTTGGTGGGGAGCTCACGCCAGTCACTGCTTCCCAGCCACCATCTTGGCTCCACCCCCCAACTTGGACTTTCTTTACTCTCTTTGATCAGATCTTAGCTTTGCTGGCTGGGCAAGTCTTGCCCAAAATTCCCCACAATGGTTGATTTCTGGATGAGGAAGTGGAAAATCCTTTATTCCTAACTCAATAATTGGTTATTAATATATGAAAGGAATAATCATTTGTCTCAATGGTTCTTACAGAAACATCCTCCAAAGTCATCAATGTCCCTGTGGAAAGCAGACCTAAACTTGGAAACTTATGTAATTATATTTATATTATGTCAAGCATATATACAAATATAATCTTGTTTGATTCACACAACAAGCCTGGAAGGTAGCTGTTATTAACATCTCCATTTTGTAATTGAGGAAATTAAGGCAGAGAAAGGGTAAGTGACTTGGCCAGAGACAAACATTAAGTTTCTGAGGCTGGATTTGAATTCAGGTCTTCCTGAATCCAGGCCAGGCACTCTATCTACTGTCACCTATCTACCACCTATCTGCTTCTGGTGGGGAAAAAACCCAACCAAGCCCTAAGCAGGCCACATCTCAAAGTGAGATGGTCCGCATTGGGTCCACCCATGTGTTGGACCTTAGTGTCTGTTGCTTTGGGAGATTCAATTTTCCTTAAAAACAGTAGGTTGTCTCTGAAGTGTTATGGGATCTTTGGATAAATATCCCCAGCAATTCATTTTTTCCATATCGTAGAAGGAACAATGACAGAACACATCTAAAGTCATTTCGACACTGGAGAAGAGTTCTAAACAACTACTCCCAGTACGTAACATCCCAGGGGTGGGTGGCGCAGCAATGGCCACTGGACTGTGTCTGAGAGCAGCTCAGGTGTCAGAAGCTAAGCAAGAGAGGGAGAATCCAAGGACACCTTCCTGGGCCTTTCAGGAAAAGTGGATCCCCATCTATCACAGAAATACAGAATAATCAGAGTTGGAAGGGACCTTCGAAGCCATCTAGTCCAAAATGTCTAAACAGTCATCACCCCTGTGACATACCAAATAAGCAATCATCTGTCCCTTGTTTGAAGACCTCTGGTGAGAAAGAATCCACTACAAACCTACCCATCCCTCTCCCACTCCAACCCCTTCCACTCTTGGTTACCTGTTTGTCAGTGTTTCTTTCTAGCAGCTATCTAACTTTCTATTACTATGAAACCATTATTCCTTGGGGAATGGCTGCACAAATTGTGGTATGTGATTATGATGGAATACTATTGTACTGTAGGAAATGATGAGCAGGAGGCTCTCAGAGAAACCTGGGAAGACTTATATGAGCTGATACAAAGTGAAATGTCCTCTGTACTAAGTAACGGCGATATTGTAAGATGATCAGCAGTGAGTGACTTAGCTATTCTCGGCAATACAATGATCCAAGACAACCCTGAAGGACTCATGTTAAAAAATGCCATCCATTCCCAGAGAGAGAACTGATGGTGAACAGACTGAAGCATATTTTTTTTTACTTTCTTTACCTTTCTTGAGGGTTTTTTGTCCATGTTTTCTTTCACAACATGACTAATTATGGAAGTGTTTTGCATGACTACACATGTATAACCTACATCGGATTGCTTTCCTTCTTAATGGGGCGGGGGGAGGTGAAGAGGGAGGAAGGGAGAGAATTTGAAACTCAAAGTATAACTGTTCATGAGAATCAGTTGCCTATTAACGTCTATGGCCTTTTGTTGTTGTGGTAATTTTGATTACCCTAGAAATAGATAATGCAGCCTGATTGCCTTGGCTCTCTGCTCAGCCTCTTACTGAAGTGTCCAATAGGATTTAAAGGCCCTTTACCAGGGGAATCTCATAGAGCTTGACAAGCAGAAACCTAAAGAAATACCAAGCCCTCAGGGTCCTGGCTGACACCTGCACAGCAGGCATGAGTGGGCAGGGGGGGGGCGGCACATGGAATCTGGACTGTTCCCGCCTGAGAGCCTGCAGATGCCAAAGGGAAGGTGAGGCATCCCACAGGTGGGATCTTGGGCAATGACTCACATTTTAGGCAGGTGACAGCAAAGGGTTTAATTTGGTGATAGATGGACAAAATATTTAGCAGGAATTATGAGCTGAACATGATGCTAACAGCTATTGATTAAAAAATATGTCTTTGTCACTCCGGCCTTCAGAAATCCCCAAGAAGAATGAAGCCTATTTTAAAATATTAAAAAATCAATATATTGAGTAAATGACAAAGAATATCTTTTTGTGGTGGGGGCTGGACCCAGAGAAGTCTGACTGTTTTTAATAAAGTTCCCTCCTGAGAAGGGGCCTAAAGAGCTGCTAGTGAGTGTAACAGCTCCCTAGGAGGCGGGCAGGACTGGAGGGTGCCATGTTTGTGCTGGTAGCCCCTGCAAGGCTGGGAAGAGCTATGCAACTGAATCCCAAAGCTATTTCCCCCCACATCTCTTATAGGATCATAGATTAAGATCTGGTCAGGGAGGCGGCACTGTACAATGAGAAGAAGACTAGGTCTGATGTCAGAGAAGCAGGGTCCAAACACTGCCTCGGATGTATCCTACCTGAGTGATCTTGGACAAGTCACCCTCTGGGCCTCAGTCTTCTGAACTGTAAAATGAGCATTTAGATAGTTCCTGTCCCCATGCCTGGAATGTTCTCACTTTCCGCTCCTGCCTTCCTTCAAAATTCAGTTTAAATTCTATCCTCAGCAGGAGGTCTTTAGTGCTTTACCTCAATATTCCATGAATAGTCAAGAATTATGTTAATAGATAACATTTATATAATGCTTACTAAGGGCCAGGCACTGTGCTAAATGCTTTCCAATTCTTATCTCATTTGGTCCTCACAACAGGCCTGAGAGGTAGGTGCTATTATTATCACCCCCGTTTTATAGATGAAGAAACTAAGGCAAACAGAGATTAAGCGACTTGCTCAGGGTCACACAACCATTAAATATCTGGAGCTGGATTTCAACTCAGGTCTTCCAGACTCCAGGTCCAACTCTCTAACCACTTTACCACCCAGCTGCCTTTTGTATATAAATACTTGCTTGTAAGTTTACTCCCACCCTTAGAATGTGATCTAGGACCATGTTTTTGCCTTTCTTTCCCCAGCACATAGCACAGTGTCAGGTACATAGTAAGCACTTAATTATGGGTACATAATAAATGCTTGACTGGCTAATCCACACGGCCTCTGAAGTCCCTTCAAGGTCATCTTTTTACTAACGCGACCCCTTCATCTTAAAAATGAGAAGACTTGAGTCCCAGCAGAATCAAAAAGCCTGCATGTAAGTTGTAGAGGCAAGATTCCATTCCTGGTCAGTTCCTGGCCCTGGACCACCCAAGATAATCCAGAAATCTCTGGAGTCAATTACCAGCCAGCTGATTCTGAACTCAGACGGCCTGACTCCAAATCCCACTTCTGTTACTTAGCGCCTGTGTGAGCGTGGATGACTTCACTTGTCCCTGGACTTCAGCTTCCTCATCTGCATAATGAGGGGGGTGGACTGAGATGAGCCTTCCTAATTCAGATCTACGATCCATTGCCAGAAAGGGTAGGCAGCCAGAGGCAGTAAGGTGGTGCGACGGATGGAGAATTGGGCCTTGAGTCAAGAAGGCACAAGTTTACATCCAGTCTTAGACACTTCTCAGCTGTGGGACCCTGGGCAAGTCACTCAGCCTTTGTTTGCCTCAGTTTTCTCATCTGTAAAATGGGGGTGATAATAACAGCCCCCTACTTTCCAGGGTTGTTGTAAGGATCAAATGAGTCAATATTAACAAATAAGTTCGAAGTGCTTAGCATAGTTCCTGGCACATAGTAGATGAATAAATGCTTATTCCTTTCTCTTTCTCTTCTGTACTTTCAGTTACTCTGAGTTCCACTTTACTCATCAGTACAATAGGAGATCCCGTGGTGGGGAGCTAGGTGGTGCCGTGGATAGAACTGAAGCTCATCTGAAGTCAGGAAGACTTCTCTTCTTGAGTTTGAATCTGGCCTTAGATACTAACCAGCTGTGTGACCTTGGGCAAGTCACTTAACCCTGTTTGCCTCAGTTTCCTCATCTGTGAAATGAGCTAGAGAAAGAAATGGCAAACCACTCTAGTATCTCTGCCAAGAAAACCCCCAAAGAGTCAAACGTGACTGAACAACAGCAAAGTAAGAGTACCTCCCAGACTCATAGATTTAGAGTAAGAAAGAACCTTGAAGGGCATCTGGTCCAACATCCTCATTTTGCAGAAAAAGGAAAAGGAGCCCTAGAGCAGCTAAATGATTTGTCCAAGAACACCCAGCTAATAACTGGCAGAGCCAAAATCCGAACCCAGGTCTCCTGCCTCCAAATCCAAAGCATTCTCCATTGCACCTTGCAGAAAATAATTTGTAAAGTTCAAAGTACTGTAGAAATATGAGTTGTTCTCAGTCTTGCTTTGACTCCTCTCTGCATCCTGGCCAGCGGCAGTGTTACGTATGACCCAGGTAGAGATAAGACTGACTCTTGCCTTAGGTAAAACTCAGATTCTTCATCTTAATCAACACCTCACCCCAATCTAGGTCTAGTGAACACGGTAAGCCCCCTGAGTCCATGCTTTCCAATCCTCGACAAGCATGCCATGATACAGCCTCACCAGCCGCTTTGACTTAAAACAAGGAAGACAGGATGCAATGAATGATGGGAGAGTTCCAGGAACGGGAGGTAAATACACACCTAGAAACAGCCTCAGAGTGAAACATATATGAACTGATGATGTTAGGGCTATGGCTTGGACCACATATTTTATCTTGTTTTCCTCTCTTCTTGTCAGGCCACATTCAGGAGTGTCCCAGAGACGTGTGATTCCTCCCAAGGCTTGAAATGCCAGATCAAAGAAGGTGAAAGCTGTTGTGTAATGAACTTTGAAAATGCCGAGTACTTGATGGCCTTGTCTGTAGCTGGGTCCCTGGAGTAGAAGAGGGAGGAGGAGGAGGATAGTAAAAAGAGCATTGGATTTTAAAGACCTGGCTTCTACTACTCAGTAGCTGTGTGACCTTGAACAAGTCACCTACCTTCTGTATGCATCAGGCTCTTCATCCATCAAATAAGGGAGAGGGACGAATGGATCCCTAAGGCCCCTTCCTGTTGAAACCATCTATCAGATGATGGAAAATGATTGGGTCAGTTTAATTTTGGCTGCAGACAGCACCAGACGGTGACGGCACCTGCAGAGGCCCTAACCACAACTAATCCACTTCAGTAAAAAGTTGCACAGAAAGGCATTTTAGGAAAGGATTTGCCTCATTCTGCCTGTTTATAAAATGGCCATAAAACTCAGATAAGGATTCTGGAATCTAGAAAATGCTAGTGCCTTCCTCTTTTACACAATAGATGTGATAATGAGAATAAATTTAGATTAATTAAATCATATTTTTCCATTGACATTTTTAATTTGGCAGATAGTTTATCTTATCAAAATAATATTTATAGCTAACATTTACATACCACTTTCAGGTTTGTGAAGCACTTTACATATATTATCTAATTTAATCCTCACAAGAATCCTATGAGGTAGGCTCTATTATATCCCCATTTTTAAAATGAGAAAACTGAAGCTGAGGGAAACTGAGCAATTTGACCAGGGTCACACATTTAGTAAGTATCTGAGGCAGGATTCAAACTCAGTTCTTTGTGACTCCAAGTTCACTGCTTTCTGTCCACTACACTACTTAATTTTTAATTGTTTCTCTAAAAGTCTGCCTTCCTCTCTGGTCATACATTCAAGACAACCAGATAATATTAATCAAGTGCCTATTATATGCAAGATAAAGAGTCAGGCTGATGTAGTAGATAGGATCCTGGGCTTGAAGTCAGTAAGTCATGGGTTTAAAACTGGCCTCTGACACTTACCAGCTGTTGGATCCTAGGCAAGTCTTTCAACCTCTGCGGTTTGTGGTGGGAGTTTCCCACATTGACGAAACCATGTTATAAAAGGTAGTATGAATAAAGCAACAAAAACAAATGGGTCAAAGAGATCCTAACTTCCAGGAGCTTATATTGTACTAGGAAAAATAGAGGATTTGACATAGTTTTATCGTTGTTCAGTTGTGTCCAATTCTTCATGATCCCATTTGGAGCTTTCTTGGCAAAGATACTGGAATGGTTTATTATTTCCTTCTCCAGCTCATTTTACAGATAAGGAAACTGAGGTAAATAGGGTTAAATGACTTGCCCAGGGTCACACAGCTAGTAAGTGTCTGAGGCCAGATTTGAATTCAACAAGTGGCACCTTCCTGACTCCAGGGCCTGAGCTCTATCCAAGGTACCACCTAGCTGTCCTTGGCACATACAGAGATACATAAACTACAAGGCAAGCAGTGAGATAGGCAAAAGCAAGATCAGAGAGAGTGTTCTAGGAATATGTGACACTTGGCAGGCTTGACAAAACATCCTGGCAAAGTCCTAGAATGGATTATTAAGTGTATGGTGTGTGAATGATTGGAAAGAGAAACAGCACAAATTTAGAACAAGCTATGACAGCCTAGTCTCATTTCTTTCTTGAAAAGGTCACAAGATCCATAAATCAAATGTAGCCCACCTTGACTTCAGCAAAACATTTGACAAACTCTCCCATCATACATATTTTTATAGACAAGACGGAGAAATGTAGGCGTGATGACCATATAGTTAAATAGATTTGCCCCTGTTGGACCAACTGAATGCTCTATCCTATCTGAATCAGTTCAGGGGTAGAGAACCATCAAGGAATAGAATTTCCACCCATAGAGACAGTGGGTGTCTTCCAGGACCACAATGGGCTTTGGAGTAGACAGTGAAAAATAGAGAAGGTTCAAGCCCAATCTTCTCACTGCTTGGAGTCTCAGTCTGAGATCAAACGATTGAGGACAGTCCAGGGGCAGGAACAAGGTGGCTTTCCAAGACCTACTGAAGAGATCAGTACTAGAATCACCCCCTTCTGCATTTCAAAAACCAGAATAGCATTTCAGGCCCCTTTTCCATTCAATACAATTCTTTTTTTTTTAATTCAACAATCACATTTGTGAGTTCTTTCAGTTAATAGTGGACTTGGAATCTGGAGAACTAGATTCAACCTGGGATCTGACGCTTATTAGCTGTGTGGCCATATGTGGCCATTCCCTGAGACTCAGTTTCCTCACCTATAAAATAGGTATAATATTACTCATAATACCCACCTCACAGGGTGGTTGTGAGGAAGGCACTCCTCAAACCTTACAGCACCACATGAATCCAAGATTGACGATGACTCCCCATCCACAAGATGGAGGTCACACAGTTAATGTAGATGGGACCGCAGAAGTCATCTTGTCTAAACCCTTCATTTTATAAAAGGAGAAACCAAGGCCCAGGAACATTGACTGATGTGCCTATAACACGGGTAGTTTCAGAGGCAACAAGATTTGAAGTCAAATCCTCTGACTCCAGAGCCCATTGCTGCCTCTATATAATGACACCCAGAAAACCTTTCTCCCTGGGTTGTCGTGAGGCTCAAATGAGATAATGTGTGTAACATGATTTACAAGTGTATAAAAAGGTTAAGTCTTTTGGATATAATTCCTTAGGCCAGGAGCTTAGAATTCTCTTAAAATAGTTAAATGAGCTCTTACTACCTCCTTACATGTTGCAGGTTGTAGTTCCCTCAACATCATTTGCCATATGCTTTTGAAGTAGAGCATTCTCTTGAAATAAGGAGATGAAAGCAGAATTAAAGCATAAAAACTCTGCTTTCTCTCTGTCTCATAATATACTCTCACTCCTTCTTTAGTATTTTCTATAGGCCTTAGGATATTACTACTATTGGCTTCCTGAAAATTATTCTTACGGGTCTGTGCTATTCGTCCCTAGTTTTATGACCCTTTTGTTATATGTCCTTTTTTTCTCTGAGAGCTTCCTGTGCAGCCACATTGGTTTCCTTAGATGTTTCCGCTTTTGTTACCATTAATATTGTTCACAACTTCTGTAGCCAGCTTTTCAATTTTTTTCTGGAATTTCCCATCCCTTATGGCTCATCATTCTAGAGTTTTCAACCATGGGCTCACTCCTATTTTTCCTGAAACATCTGGAAATCAACTTACCTAAAAACTATTCCAGTCTTGCTATTGCTGATAGCCTTGTTATTTTACTCTAAGATGGCATGGTCATTTTCTCTCAAGGTCCCTTTTACTTCCATTTCACTAACAATTTCCTCTTTGTTACTATTCAGAGTAGCAGTTGTACTTATTTCTTCTTTAACCTTCTGAGAGATTAAATCACCAGAAAGGCTGATCAAGCTTTATCCTATACTCTGCCTTTCACAAAATGAGACATAGGAAATAGCTGAGCAGCTAGAGCTCCTAGTCACTATTTAATCTTGCCTCTTACTTGTTTTATATTCTCTTTTAGGAAAGTATCATCCGTAGTTTCCTTCCGGGTAAACAATGTATATGTAACAATTTGATTCAATAGACATTCATTATAATACCTTTTCTGTTTCTGAGAGCAAGGATTGTTTCATTTTTGTCTTTGTACCCCTAAGGTACTTAATAAATGCTTGTTTATTGATTGATCCAGTCTCCATTTGTCTTCACTTAAATTCTTTCCATTCTGATTTTACTCTCTGCTCCACAGATTACTGCATAGGTACATGCCTTCTTTGTATGTACTTTTAAAGAAAGAACCTATTACAGCCAACCCTTAGAAACAGAAATGGCTTGTTACATACTGGTTTGTGTGTATGCTCCAGAATCATATCCATTTATTGAAAATCACCCTGCTATAGAGGCCCATTGAATTTTGCAACAAAACGTTCCAACTATGGACCAAAAGTCATTGCAATTTTGTCTACAAATAGACCTCAACACAAAGTTTTTCCATCAAGAAAAATGATTGCTGGTGGGGGGAGGAAGCTAAAGTTATTCATTTAATTGTGTAATAGAGTGGTTTAAAGCAGTCATAAATACTCCCCTGTCATGATCAAATATTAAGATTGCAAATGCAATAAACATTAGTACACCATAAATGTCACTGGGGATTCTCATGTGATGCCCAGTGAAATGAGAAACTAAGTGATTGGATATATTGTTGCCTCTGTTTTAATGGCAACAATATGGCACTTATAAAATTACTCAGATATATTAGCTATATCATAAAAAAGTGCTGCATCCATTTTTTAGGCCATTATTCTAGCAAGCTTGAGTTTTGAAAAAGGTTTTGGTTGGGTTTTTTCTTTCTGTAGGAAAAAAGAACATGCTGCCTAATCTTTAAATAATTGTGTTGTACATTAGATTTGCTAATCTACAGAGACTATATTTATTTCCCATGTGCATGCTCTGCGCCACTGAATGAGGCTGAGCAGAAAATATAAAAAGTACGAAAAACACATGCTAATAATTCTCATTCGCCAGCCCATTAAAGGTAGCTTCATTCACAGTGAGCTTGGTTTAGGATCTTTACTAAGGCACCTCATAGGATGCGATTGGGGCAAGCCTAAGCATGGGAAGGTGGAGTACGTACACTTTCCATTGTATGTTGTGCCAGAGAGTATTTATGGAAAGTCATATACTCGCACAGTGGGATCTCTGAGCCCGCTTTGGAAGAGCTGCAGAAGCTAGCAAAGGGTCTGTTTAGGGAACAATTGGAGCCATATTAGTCCAAAGGCAAAATCAGAAAGCTCAGCTGGGTAATTAGCACCCAAAGTTACAAAACAGCAATTCTGTTCACAATTCACGAGCTTGGATATGGGATATGGGATGTTAGTGGGAAGGGGAAGGGAGAGAGGAGGTCTCATGAGTATTCACTGTCACTGTAGGATTATGGGGAAAACTACCAGGCTTAGAGTCCAAAGACCTTGTTTTCAAACCCAGGCACTGCCACTTCATATTAGTAACAACAGTAACAATCGTAGCTATCGTTTGTGTGGTAACTACCGTGTGCTAGGCACTGTGCCGAGAACTTTACAGATATAATCGCATTTGATTCTCACAACTCTGAGCCATAGGTACTACTAACATCTCCATTTTACAGTTGAGGAAACTGAGGCAAACAAAGTTTAAGTGACTTGCCTGTGTTTATATAACTAGTAAGTGTATGAGGCTAGATTTGAATTTGAGCCTTCCTGACTCCAGGCCCACTACTGTATCCACCCCACTACACTTATAAAGTATAAGTAAGACCTTTCTGAGCCTTAGCTCTTCATCTGTAAAATTAGGACGCTGATGTAGGCAGAGTAGAAATGTTGGGGCCCACAGGAGAGCAGGGTTGTCTACTTCACCTTCTCTCCAGTGTTGCTGAGAGACATTCACAGAAAAACAATGCTTGGGCACTGTTTGTTCCTATGATGGTCAGTACCCTAGAAGCCTAGATGTTGAAACCTCTATGTGGACACACAGTTTAAGAAGTAAGAGGAGGAGGGAAAAGGGGGAGGAAGCATGGAGATGTCTATGGGGCTTGGGCTGATGAGTTTAGAGTTGACTTGTAACCCTTTAGTTCAGGTGGTTAGCGTGGCTTTAATGAACCTGAGGTCACAAGTTCTAACCCCATGCGGGCCAGCTAAATTTGATTTATGCTATGGTCAGCAACTAACCCTGAAAATTGCCCAAAATAAGCCAAAATATACATGCTGGACTTCATAGCATTTCTGAGTATTTCTGGCCTTACTAGAAATGCTGTGACCCACTTCACCATTTGTAATTTTACTGATGTGTGAAAATCTACTTGTAGAGTTAAGTCAAAGTATGGACCAAGCCCTTGTGTAGGCTAGGATTCGGTTTTTGTTCATTGTATGCTGAAACCACCAGTGCTGCTATGTGTTGGGGGAATATGTGTGTTTACATATATGTATGTGTGTGTGTGTCTATGTCTGTGTCTGTGTTTGTGTGTATATGTCTATGTCAATGTCTATGTCTACATCTACGTCTATGTCTATGTCTATGTAAGAGAGTCTGATCACCTCTCTAGGCTCTGAAAATAGCCCTTTGGATCTAGGACAATTGAGGACTGATGTTCAGGAGGAAAGTTAGAAGATGATTAAGATGCCAGGGTAAGGGCAGCCAGTCCTTGCAGGGCTTGGGCAGATAGAGAAAGGAATGATCATTAAATCTTGCAGATGGGAGCCTGGGAGCCTACCTGAACTGAGGAAAGGGGGAAAGAAATCAAATTGGCACCAAGACAACCTGAGACCAAGCAGCTCCCTAGATGGGTCAGTATGGCAGAAGTTGAAGAAGGACCAGGTCACCATTAGAGAACTAGCTAGCTAGGATATAGCTGCTCTTCTAAGGCCAAAGACATCTGGAAGCACCATGAAAAAGAGTGGCCACTACCCATGGAGGTTCTGTGGAAAGTAGAGCAAGGAAGGAATTTCCTGCTGGCCCAGCCTGCCTCTAATGTGGATGATCTGCCTTGATCTCAAAGAAGCTCTATTCTCCATAGGGAATTGAGTATTTCTAAATTGCTTGCTTTAGCTCTTTTGCCCCAAGTGTCTTCTGAGCCCAGAAGCAGAGGAAATGGGAGTTAGATGGGGGCCTTTCTGAGTCCCCTTTTAAATGACCTTCTTTGCACATTTCTGCTGCCTGATTCACACAGTCCCATGGGGGCCTTTTAGGAAGCTGGAATCTCAGACCCTGACACTAACTTTATTGGCTAAAATCAGTCTTTAACTAGAAATTCTCAAACCCAGGGCAAGGACAATTGGAGGGGAGACAGCAATTACCTTAGATTAGGAATAGGGAGAGATCCTAAACTATGCAACATTAAGCCCCATAGGGTAAAAGACCCCAGGGCATCACTTCATCCTGGGGAGACAGAAATTCCTTAAGGCCATTCCTGGAGAGGCTATAGGCTGGAGAAGGGATAGGGTGGGGTCAGGACAGGATGGGCACTTCCTGAGATGGGTCACTAGGCAGGGGAGGGGAGGGAAGAAGAAGCAAGGTAGGTCCCTGTTTTTAACTAGACATTCTTGCTAACTTGGTACAAAGCTTAGTCATTTCTACCTGCTGAAGAAATACAACTACTATTAACAATTTCCAAATTTCAGCAACCTGCGGCAAGCTTGAGTTGCCCCACCCTAGTTATGGCTCTGGTTGGTTACGAATAACATTGGCTATGAGAAGACAAAGGCAGCTAGGTGGTGGAATGGATAAAGCACCAGGCCTGGAGTCAGGAAGACTTGAGTTCGAATTTCACTCCAGATACTTACTAGCTATGTGACCTTGGGCAAGTCGCTTAACCCTGTTTGCCTCAGTTTCTCTTCTGTAAAATGAGCTGGAGAAGGAAATGGCAAACCACTCCATTATCTTTGCCAAGAAAACCCCAAAAAGGGTCACAAAGAGTTGGACGCTATTGAAAAACAACATGAGAAGACAGGTAGCTTAGGCAATCCATCCCTGCCCCTGGAGAAACGGTCCAAAGTGAATATCCTTTATTTATAAAGAAAAGTACCCAGGAGCAGCTAGGTGGTGCAGTGAATAGAGCCCTGGCCCTGGAGTCAGGAGGACCTGAGTTCAAATTTGACCTCAGACACTTACTAGCCGTGTGACCCTGGGCAAGCCCCTCAAAAAAAAATCCAGAGTACTGCTTCAAGTCTAAGCAAATAGATCAGATATAAGGTCAAATACCCTGGTTCTATGCCCTCTACCCCTTTTGGCAGGGACAGTTACCTGCTAGCAAACACCTTTATAAAGCTTCTTTATTCTTTGGGATGTGTGGAGTCCCACTGGAAGGCCCAGAGGACATGTCTGACTATCTGGAAGTAAATAACTAAATTTGGGGCGCCTTCTACAAGGGGAGAAGTTGGTACATTATTGTATTTTTATTTTCTTCCTACACAATAACAGAAAAGTGTTGTTCTGTGCTTTTAAGTGGTGTCAAACATGCAGGCCATGACACTCCACAGTGCCACCTGAGCCAGATGAAATTATAATTGGGAAAAATTTAATATACTAAGTAAAATACAATAAAACATAGATAATATTACATTTTGAAATTAAGTCAAAATGCAGCCCACAGGGATCCTTCTGTAGGGATTAGTGGCCCCTGTTTCTATTTGAGTTTGACACTACTCACCTTTGCCTTTAAGTAATGTCTGAATTAGTTCTGAAATCAGAATGGTACAGTAGGAAGAGCACTGAATTTGGTATCAGAGGCTGCAGGTTCAAATCCCTGCTCTGCTGCTTACTACCTATGGAACCTTGAAAAGTCCCCTCCCTTTTCTGAATCTGTTTCCTCATCTATAAAATGAAGAGAGTTAGATGGTTCCTGTGGTCCTTCTAGTTCTAATTCTGTCATCGATCATTCTCTGACTCCCAGAAGAGGATGCACTTAATGGAAAGTAAAGAGAGTAGGCACATTCTGGTAACTAAAGTATAGATAATGTTCTATTGGGTGCTATGGCTCTGAGCAGGGAGCAAGAGGAGAAAACTATGAGACCTTGGCTTCTACCAGTCCTGGCTCTCAGCCCCTTCTGAGTTTAGTAGATGGAAGAGGAATGGCTGCCTCCTATAATCAGGGAAACATTTTACTACTTGTAAGAGGGGTATAGAGAGGATGGATCATGAAATAGTGAAATAGATCTTATCTAAAGTATTTTGTGTAGGACTTTTTTTGGGAGGAGGGAAGGCAGGGCAATTGGGTTAAGTGACTTGCCCAAGGTCACACAGCTAGTAAGTGTGTCAAGTGTTTGAGCTCAAATTTGAACTCAGGTCCTCCTGACTCCAAGGCTGGTGCTCTATTCACTGCGCCACTTAGCTGCCCCTTTATCTAAAGGATTTTGAAATGAATTTGAGCCTAAAGAAAAAGTCATGAGTCTTGTGACAAAGTAAAAAGAGTACTGAATCTGGAATCAATTGGATTTGAATGCCAGTTCTGCCTAACACCCTACATGACCTTCCATAAACGGTTTCATTTCTCTTAACTTCACTTTCCTCATCTATAAAATAACTACATGACCCATAAGGTACCATCCAGCTCTTTTCAAAAAAAATGCCACTACTTTTTAGGCCAGCTGGCTGCTTAGTGAAAAGCACTACCCCCTCCCTCCCACCCCATCCAGAAGTGCACCAGGGCTCATCATAATTTGGTCTTACCGGCCAGCTCCACCAAATACCTAGGAACAGAGCCAGACTCATTGAACAAAGACATTCCATCTTCTTTACAGAGACATCTGGTACCTGCAGAAGCTTCTGCTTTACTTCTTCTCCTTTCCCTCTTCTCTTCTCCTTTCTTCTTCTTCCTTCCTCTTTTTCATCTTTCCCTCTTCCTTGCTTCTGTCCCCTGGCATGACTTCTGCTCCCAGTTATGGACACATCACTTGCTCTTTTCATTTTAATTACCACTGGGATTATAGGAGTAATAGATTCTAGTGGGAATCTAGAGGAAAATAAGCCCAGTGCCTCCAGCTACATTTTACAACAATCATGCTCTAAATTAATCAATTAATTAATTAATTAACCCCTCTCCAGTTTGGGGTATATAAAGAAATCAGACAGACCCCAAAGTTCAGCAGACCAGAATTTGGATAGCAACAATGGCTCCATATCTCAACTTTGGCACTGGTCTTTCCTTCTTAGGTTCATAGAATCATAGATTTAGAGCTGGAAGTAATCTTAGAGGTCACCTAATCCAGCCCCTCATTTTACAGATACAGACATTAAGTGACTTGTCTAAGGTCACACAGGTAGCAAGAGACAGGATCAGGATTCCAACCCAGGACCCCCAAGGTTATTTCCACTGCATTAAGCAGACTGTCACCTGGGATTAGGATTAGGGAAGGATGCAGCTGTTTTGCAATCACAGAGATAGTTCCTGAGCTCCTCCATCTTGGTTGTTTTCTAGGCTACTCTAGAGACCTACCAATGTTCACTTTTCTTTTTTCCAATTTCAACAGACACTCTATCCCAGACTGGCTGTCAGATAGGAACCCGACAAATGGCAGAAACGTGGATGCATTTTTTAAAATTCAAGAAACAAGTCCTCATTAGGCCTCATACTAATCAACTGGGGTCCCCACTGCTTTAAAGTGGAGCTCTGGTTTGAATAGCAAGGGAATGGCCAATGAATTCTTGTCAGTTTAACTCCACTGGGCCGTTCACATCAAGGCCCAAAACAAAGGAAGGACATTTGCACTGTACTTTCCAAGCCAATAAAAAGAAAGAACTCCAAGTATTGGCAGCCCTAATGAAGTTTAAACAAATGATCCTCCCTGATTGCCCGCTGCCACTGGCAGGGTTTGATGGATCATTCATTAATACACATGAAGCCCTTGGCTGTTGCTCTCTATTGGCAGCCCTTCTCCTACACGTCCCCCAGAGTCCCAAGATAATCATCCATCTCTGAGCTACGCCTCCTTACACAAAACCCAGCCGGTTCACACTGCTCAGCCTGTCTAATGACCCTTGATTTAATACTTATTGATTACCAAGGGCCATAATAGGACAAAATGTCCCAGGCACTGAGAGATACCTAACTGGGCCAGATTCATTCAGAGCAGGGGTCAGGATTTTTAAAAGATCAGCCAGATCCAGAGAGGGACTTTCAGCCCAGAAAAGTACAGTGGGAATTAAAATAAAGGGAGCGAGTGATGCGTGCCATAACTGGGCTCAGCAAGCAACAGAATGAGTCCAACCACGGAAGGAGGGGACCAGGAATCTAGGCAGATATGCCCAGGAATACTTATTCTAAAGCCAGGCAGAAGATAGCAAAGAAATCAGTCCT
Source organism: Phalanger gymnotis (assembly GCA_028646595.1). NCBI lineage: Eukaryota > Metazoa > Chordata > Mammalia > Diprotodontia > Phalangeridae > Phalanger > Phalanger gymnotis. The sequence goes on from CM053624.1 coordinate 263,110,465, forward strand.
CTTTAATTCAGTTGTCGTTCCACTTATGTCCAACTCATCGTGACCCGATTTGGGGTTGTCTTAGCAAAGATACTGGAGTAGTTTGTCATTTCCTTCTCATTTTACAGATGAGAAAACAGAGTTAAGTGACTTGCTCAGGGTCACTCAGCTAGTAAGTGTCTGAGACTGGATTTAAACTCAGGACCTCCTGACTCCGAGTTTAGCACTCTCTCCAGTATACCACCTACCTGCCCCATTTAATTCAATAAACAGTTATTAACATTAAGCCCTTAGCTGTTGCTTGGCACTGTGATAGGCATTAAGGATAAATTTAAATTTTAAAAAAAGGTGCCTTCCCTGTTGTAACTTACATTCTACCAGAGATATGAGAAACATCTTTCCACTGCTCCATATTGCCTCTATTCATTAGCCAAGGTTTAAATGGAGTCCAAGATCTGGCATCTTTATCCAAATAGGGCTAGAGCATGGCATCGCAAACCCTAGGTGGGCAGTTGATCACTGTCAGGAGAGTCCAGAAGCAAGAGGTCAGGAATGCAAACTTAAGAGCCTGAGGCTCAAGAGCAGAAAACCCAGTCCCTGGGAAAATGGAATATTATTCAGGAAACCCATTCCCTGGGAACTAGAGCGTCGGAGCAGGACAAGCATTGATTTAACTAAACGCTGTGTCAGTGAGGAATTATAATAGCCTCTATCCTTCCAAACAAGATTGATCCTAGAGTCTAGGGACAGAGCTGATCTGACTTTTGAGGACTGAGCTTGCCCAAATACCCTCTAGGGTCAGGGAACCAGGCAGGCCATTCCACCAGAATATAGACCTCACCTTTGCCACCCCAATTATCTAGGGTTCTGGTCTAGAACCAATTAAGTCAGTTCTACAGCTTCCATGAAATTCAATAAACATTTAAGTGACTGCTTTGTGTAGAGCACTGGGCTAGGCCTGGGGGAGATGCAAAGTTTAAATAAGATAAGATCCCTGCTTTCAGGAAGCTTATAGTTTAATGTACTAGAGCTAAGACACATACAAAGGTAACTATAACACACAGTAATATATAAGTGCATTAAGGAGATGCAAGACTATGTATTATGTATAAGAAATGACAAACAAGAGATGCTAGAGAAACCTGAGAAGATTTGCATGAACTGATATAGAGGGAAGTGAGAAGAACCAGTAGAACACTTTATATAAGAACAATGAAATTATAAAGAAAAACAACTTTGAAACACTTAGGAACTTTGATCCGTGAACAGTGACCACAGCACAAGAAGACTGATGAGAAAGTTTGCTACTCATCCCTGACAAAAGGGTAATAGATTCTAGATGTGGAATGAGATGCATATCTTTGGACATGGCAAATGTGTGTATTTGTTTTGCTTGACTATGCTTATTTGTTACAAGAATTATATTTTTCTTGGGGTGGTTCAAGAGTAGAGGAAAGGTAGTTAATTAGCAATAGGGCTGCCGAATGAAAAGAAAAAAGGAGTATTTTTAATGCACAAAATAAAACTAAAGGTAGAAACATAGACAAGCGGAAGAACTTTGAAAATACTATGTTGAATTTATTTATGCTTTTTTCTAAAGCAAGCTATAAGGTCAGGCATGATAGCACATGCTAATAATCCTTTCTGCCCGAGATGCTGAGGCTGGAGGATTTCTTGAGCTCAGGAGTTCTGAGTTGCCATGAGCTATGCCAATCAGGTGTCAGCATTAAATTTGGCATCTGTGTGGTGAGCCACCAGGAGTAGATGCCACCAGATTACCTAGGGAGGAGAAAGCCAGCCCAGGTCAGAAAGGGAATTGGCCAAAGATCCTGTGCTAATTAGTGGTGGGATCCAACCCATGAGTAACCCCTGCAATTTCAGTCTGGGCAAGATGGAGGAGACCCAGACTTTCCAAAAAAAATGAATAAATGAAAGAACGAGTGAATAGATAAATGATTGAACTAATGATAAATGAATGAAATGAATATGAAGATGAATATGAAGAACCACCTTTAAGTGCTCTTTCTTCTTAAGATTCTATGGTTTGATAATATCATGGGAGACTTTGTCATACATTGCTAAAAATCAAAATACCCTCCCTTGATCCGGACACTATGCTTCTGAAGACACTTTTTGTGCAGGCAATAAAGGAGGTTAATACAAGCTCCCAGTTAAGTCTAAGGCAATTGGTTCCAGGTTTCTTTTTGACCTTCCCTTCTTTGTGTGGCCCACTCCTTTATGGCACACATTCTCAGAATGCAACAAAAATCAGCTTATCTTTATCTGGAGACAAAACCCCTTACAAAAGTACAGACAGCAAATGAAAAAAGATTTAAATATATTGGGAAAACTTCAGAGAGTAATGATGCCAATTGGGTAGGAAAGGATGAGGCAAGAGAGAAATGGTATAGAGGGGATGGCTTCACTATGTTTCTCACACTGTGCTAACAGTTATCTCTAGGCAAATAGAATATCATGTAGGCCTAATCACTTCTAAAGAAGATCCATAATCCACTCTATTGATGATTATAGTTAGTTGAGGGAGCAGAAGCCTTCTTTGGTTGTTAGGGAGCTTTCTGCCAAGAACAAAAGTTCTCTGGCTTCCCCTCGTCCCCATAGTTTCTGTTTCCTATGATCCTTCAGTTCCTTCTTCCACCTTGCAACGACTAGACTTCTCATCAGCCCCCTTGCCAATAAGGAGCTACTCTTCTATTAAAGCCAACTCTGACTGAGACGACTCTTTTGGCCACCACACCATAGTCTTGGCTTATAGTGAGTTTGCCAGCAACTAAAATTTCTATTCTTGTTGTTCAGTCATGTCTGACTCTTTGTGACCCCATTTGGGATTTGCTTGGCAAAGATACAGGGATGGTTTGCCAATTCCTTCTCCAGCTCATTTTACAGATGAAACAGAGTTAAGTGACTTGCCCAGGGTCCTACAACTAGCAAGCGTCTGATGCCAGACTTCAACTCAGGAAGACAAGTCTTCCTGACTCCAGGCCCAGCACTCTATGTACTTAGCCACCTAACTGATTTAAGTCCTTTTTTAATTATCTACCACCCATCCATTTCCCACATTTACTTCTACAGTTTATTTCTTGAATCAAAATATGGAGCAACATGTATCCTTATCACATTTCATTTCTTAGGACTTGAGCCATTATCTTAGCCCATCAAGATTCAATTCCAGCTCATGCTGGAAAAGAACATGAAACTTACAAGGAAATACGAAAAAAAAACCCTAAACAGAGCAAGAGCAGCAGAACCTGAATTGTACACATATTGATTAGAAAGTCATAGGGATTACTATAGGGGCTAGATCTATGAAAAGCAATGGATTTGGAGTCTGAGGACTTTGGTTAAATCCCAAGCCTACTACTGCCTTGTGACCTTGGCCAAGTCACTTTGCCCCTCTGGGCCCAGGCTCCTCAACTGAAAATTAAGAAGGGTAAACTTGATGATTTCCAAAGTACCTTCCAGAACTAAATCTATGATCCTATGAAACTCCAGAATGAGGAAATAGGTTCAGGTTGGCATCTTCTCCTTACCTTATACTTTTAGAGGGTTGTCTAGAGAACTTTTAAAAGATAGCCTTCTCACAGAGTCACACAACCAATGTGTCAGAGATGGGACTTAAACTCAGGTCTTCCTAGTTCCAAGGCCAGCTCTCTCTCTACTACATCACAATGCCATAAAGAGAGAAAAATCCAAAGGCATCAAAATTTCAAAAAGGCATAAAAAGCATTTTTTGCTTATTTTGTCTTAAATTTCATTTTGTTTGACTTTCTTACATGCTCAGAAGTTTATATAACTATATATATATATCTTATTGTTTTGTTAATGGTTTATTTTAAAAAATTTTAAAGATGCAGTTCAACATAAATGCTACAAATATTTTTAAGCATCTATAGCATGCATAGTAGAGTTCTAGGCACTAGGTACATAAAATTTTTTTTTAGAAAAAGCATAACCATTTCCCTCATGGAGCTTATGGGGGACATGATACATACACAAATAACTACAAGATAAAATAATACACGGATTGGGAATAAGGAAGATATAAACTAAGTGCCATGAAATGCCCAGTGTTGACTGGTAGGATCAAGAAAGACTCTTCGCCTTCATCATCCCCCTGAATTGTCTAAACCTTCTCAGAACCAGAGTTGGAAGAGACTTCAATGGCCATCAGGTCCAACTCATGCCTGAACAAGAATCATCATTTTAAAACCCCTGATGAGTGGTCTTAGCTTTTGAAGATCTCCAGTAAATGGGGAGATAATTCCCCAAGGAACCTCCTTCTTTTTTTCAGATAATCCAAATTTTAAGGAATTTTTTACTCACCCTAAGCAGAAATTTACCTACTAGAGACTTTTATCCATTATTCTTAATTCTGTCCTCCGGGACTAAACAGAAAATTTAATCCCTCTTTAACAGAAAAATCCTTCTAGTACTTTCAAGTCTTTATCATATCATTCTTCCCTCTCCCTCTCTACCCCAAAGTTTTCTCTTTTCCTAAGTAGTTGAACATTTCCAGTTCTTTCAATTAATCCTTATGGTATGGACTCAGGGACCTTCACTTTTCTGCTTGCTCTCCTCTGAAGACTTTGTAGTTTATTAATGCCTTAAAATGTGGTGACCAGAATTGAACATAATACTCCGAATATGGTCTGACCAGGTGTCAAAGGAACAGTACCCTAACCCCTTCCCCCATGCAAGCTAAGCTAGCTATTCCTTAAAAGAAACTGAGAAACAATCTGGTACTAAGAAATAGAGAGGTAGATCAGTGGAACAGGTCAGGTACATAATACATTGTACATATTTAGTGTTTGATAAACTCAAAGATCCAAGCTTTTAGGACAAAAACTCACTATTTGACAAAAGCTGCTTGGAAAAACTAGAAAATAGCATGGCAAATACTAGGTATTGACCAACATTTCACACCATATACCAAGATAAGGTCAAAATGAGTACACGATTTAGACATAAAGGGTGATGCCGTAAGCAAATTAGGAAGAGCAAGGAATGGTTTACCTGACAGATCTTTGGATAAGGGAAGAATTTAGGACTAAACAAGATATAGGAAGCATTATTAAATGGATGATTTTGATTATATAAATTAAAAATTTTTTGCACAAACAAAACCAATGCAACCAAAATTAGAAGGAAAGTGGAAAACCAGGGGAAAATGTTTACAGCAAGTATCTCTTCTAAAGGCCTTTAGGTAAAGAGAATTGAGTCAAAATAAGAATACAAGTCATTCCCCAATTGATAAATGGTCAAAGGATATGAACAGGTAGTTTTCAAATGAAGAAATCAAAGTTATCTATAGTTGTATGATAAAATGCCCTAAATAAAAATTGATTAGAGAAATGCACATTAAAATAACTATGAGGCTCTACCTTATACCCATAAGATTGTCTAATATGACAAAAAGGAAAATGATAAATGTTGGAGGAGGTATGGGAAAATTGGGACACTAATGCACTGTTAGTGGCATTGTGAACTGATCTAACCATTCTGGAGAGAAATTTGGAACTATGCCCAAAAAGCTATAAAACTGCCTTTGATGCAGCAATACTATTACTAGGTCTGTATCCCAAAGGAAAAAGAAAAAAAGGGAAAGAATTTATTTGCACAGAAATATTTGTAGAAGCTCTTTTTGTGGTGGCTAAGAATTGGAAATTGAGGGGATGCCCATCAATTGGGCAGTGGCTGATGTACACAGTAACAGCAATATTGTACAATGTACAACTGTGAATGACTTAACTATTCTCAGTAATATAATGATCCAAGGATATTTGCAAAGGTATCATGGTGAAAAGTATGATCTGCTTCCTGAGAAAGAAGGGTTGGCATCTGAATACAGATCGAAACATACTATTTTTCACTTTCTTTCCTTTTCTTGTTTGACTTTTATTCCACAAAATGATTAATATGGAAATGTTTTACATGATTGCACATGAATAACCTATATCAGATTACTTACCATCTTAGAGAGGAGTGTTGGGAGGGAGGGATAGAATTTGGAACTCAAAACTTTAAAAAAATGTTAAAAATTGTTCTTACATGTAATTAGGGGAAAGTATTTTTAAAAGGTATTGAGGCATTCCTATAGACGTGGTCGATTTAGGGGACAAGAAAGGGCTGAGGCTATTGATGTCATTTGCTCTTTGCCTAAATACTAAAGAGCCTAAGGTGGATAAGGTGGATAAGGCTCTAGGATTCTTGGTTGGTAGAGCCCAATGGGAGCTTCTGCTAAAGCAGCTTAAAATCTCAATGGCTATCTTAGTTGAACATCCTTCTCCTGCTATTGCTAAGTAAATATCCTTTCGTTACCTATTAAACGGAGTGTCTCATGTTATTCCAACATCAAACCTAAATTACTAGGATACCATCTTGAGTCAGACCCTGACAAAATCACCAGAGCAAAGAATATCAAGATTATCACATCCTCATTCCTGGAGATTCTCTCTCTCTCTCTCTCTCTCTTTCTCTCTCTCTCTCTCTCTCTCTCTGTTTTTGACATTTTTTAAAATTTCGAGTTCCAAATTCTCTCTCTCCTAGACCTCCCTCACCCATTGTGAAGGCAAGAAATGTGATATCAATTATACATGCGAAATCAAGCAAAACACATTTCCATATTAGTCATGTTGCAAAATAAAAACCAAGAAAAATAAATCAATCTGCATTCAGATTCCATCAGTTCTTTCTCTGGGTGTGAATAGCACTTTTCATCAAAAGTCCTTCAGAATTGTCTTAGATCATTGTACTGATCAGAATAGCTAAGTCATTCACAGACAATCACCATATAATACTGCTGTTACTGTGAACAATGTTCTCCTTGTTCTCATCATTTCATTCTGCATCAGTTCATATAAGTTTTCCCAGCTTTTTCTGAAACCATCCTGCTCATCATTTCCTATAACACAATAGTGTTCCATCACAGATTGCGCCTCTCTTAAAGCAATCAAATATTGCATTGGCTTTTTTCACCGCAATAAGCAACCAAGTCATTATATGCCAAGGACTCTCCACCCCCTCCTCAGCATATATTATAGGATCAAACATCTAGAACAGGATAGGACCCCAAAGGCTATTTATACCCTGACCTTTGCATTTTATACATAATGAAAATGAGTTTCAGGGAGGTTGTGACTTCCTCAAGATTATACAGGTAGTAAGCATGGCAGTAAACAGGATCCACATTCAAGTCCTCTGATAACACAGAGTCAGTGTGAATCTTATTGTAACCAACTGCCTCAGATCTGACCCTTCATTTCACAGCTGAGGAAACTGAGGCCAGAGACGTCAATTCCCTTGCCTAAAGCTACCCAATTTGTCAACAGCTAAGCCAAGATTCTTTTCCTTTCAGAAGGTTTGGATTTTACCTATTATTTCTATCTCCCAACTAACCTTCTACTTCTTCATCTGACAGTGAAGGATGCCTTACTCATCCTATGAGCAGAAAGCAAATTAATAGCTGAAAGTGATATCTTCCCCTCCCAACCCCCAACCAAATGTTCTGAAATCTAATTGGGTTCCCTTCTACTTACCTTGTGCAGGAATGAGAGCTAGTTCACTCCTAAGTGGAAAGAACAACATGATATGAGAGCAGCTTAAGTTCCGATAAGATCATGTTTTATACTGAAGGAAAAAAAAATCTTTGTGCAACTGACACAACTTATAGAGCTCGTCTCAGAGCTTAATTATAATGGGAGTTACATAAGCGTATCTTGATAATAAAGAGAGTTTGCATACTCTCATTAAAAATTGGCTACAACGGTGCTAGATGCCTACAGAATCCTAAATTTGGCATCTGAAAAGGCAGCCTGTGCCACCAAAAAAAATCTGTAAAATGCCCTTGAGTCTCTCCTCCATCCTTGACATTGGGCTGCCAATACATTGTCTTCCTTTGCTGCGAAAGGGGAAGTAACATAACTGTCATACCTAGAATCACAAAATCATAGAATGTTAGAGTTGGTAGGAAATTTAGAGGCCATTCAGTCCAAACTTCTCATCTGATGAATGGGGAAACTGAGACTCGGTGACGGGAGGTGGCTTGTTCAAGGTCCTTTACCTAGGACTCAAACATAGGTCTTCTGATGCCAAGCTCTTAAAAAGTGACCTAAAACACATTACAATGCTGTATTTTAGGTGTTAGTGGGAGAGGTAATGATGAAATAATGGTGAGTGAAGGAATTGAGTAGATTGTTTTTGTTTGTAGATGCAATGGATAGAGCAACTACCCTGGAGTCAAAAGGACCTGAGTTCAAATTTGGCCTCAGATACTTACTAGCTATGTGACCCTGGAAAAGTCATTTAACCATGTTCGCTTCAGTTCCCTCATCTGTAAAATGATCTAGAGAAGTAAATGGCAAACCATTCTAACATCTTTGTCAAGAAAGTCCCATAAGGGGTCACGAAGAGTCAGACACGACTGAAACAACTCAACAATTAAGAAGAATGCTCAAGGAGTACCTGCCATGAAGGAAGCAGCCAACTGTAATGACAGGGAAGATAATTCAATGCAACAACAAACGTTTATTAAGAGCCTACTGAGAGCAGGGCATAGAGGCAGAATGGTATAATGGGCAGGCCATGGAATCAGAAGGATCTGAGTTCAGGTGTCACCTCTGACATATGTTAGCTATGTGATTATGGCCAAGTTATTTAACCAATCAGGTCCCCAGGGAATTGCCTAGGGTTAAAAGTTACAAACACATTGCCAATCTGCATTAGTGTGATGACTCTCTCACTGAGAGTTTATCACACTGATGAAATATCAGGTTTCTCCTCCATCTCCACTCACCTTCCTACCCTCCATGCCCCATCCCGATTTTGTTGTTGTTCAATGGTTTTTCAGTCATGTCCAATTCTTCATGGCTCTATTTAGGGTTTTCTTGGCTGAAATGGTTTGCCATTTTCTTTTTCTCCAGCTCTTTTTACAGATGAAGAAACTGAGGCAAAGCAAGGTTAAGTGACTTTCCCAGTGTCACACAGCTAGTAAGTGTCTGAGGACAGATTTGGACTCGGGAAGATGAGTCTTCTTAACTTCAGGCTTGGTGCTCCTCTAAAACACAGTATTGTAACATGTACCACCTAGCTGTCTTTCCTACCCCACTACCACCACCAAAAAAAAAAAGAGCAAAACATAGTGCTAAGTAGCTACTTTGGGATACAAAAATGAATACAACATGGTCTCTGCCTTTAAGGAATTTACGTTCCCCTTGCAGTGAATTCTCTACCAACAAACCTAGAACATAAATAGCAAGACTTTCATTAGAGCAGAATAGTAAAGTGGGTAGATTAGAGCCTGAACCTGCATTTTTACTAGGGAACTCTCAACTTGGGAAATTCCGTTTACCAATGCAGAAGTTTAAACTTCTCTGAAATTTATAGTCTTCGAGAGTTTCCTAGACTGCTGAGAAGTCAAATGACTTGATAACACAACCAGTATATGTTAGAGGCAAGACTTGAACCCAGGGCTTTCTGAGTCCAAGACTGGCTCTTTAGCCACTCTACCACACCGAGCCAATTTCATAGTAGGCTCATTCTCTGCCTCTAATGAATAAAGAACTATAATAGATCCTATAGATTTCCATGCTTGTAGGAAAGGGAACAAGATAATTCATACCCCTAAAGTTGTATTGAAGCAAAAATACCTCATCTCCCAATATGCTCACCTCCCATCAACTGATGCCACTTCAACCACTACTCTGCCCCACTTTCACAGCTGTTGTTCATCTCTGCCCACAGAACTGCTATTTGCTGCTTCTCTGCTAATCTGTCATTTGTTGCTAGGGCTTCTTCCACAGAGGATGCATTATCACTCCCTTGAGAGATTTCCCAGGTCAACATTCTTGGGGACTAATCAACATATGCTCAGCTATTTTTTTTAAAGCAGTCCTATATCCATGCTTGGCAAGAGTACAAAAGAAGCCTTCAGTTAAATGAAAACACTTTTGCTTTTCCAACCTCTAAATTCAAGATTAGAAAAGAACAGGGCTTCCCAGATCATATATACCTTCCACAGGCAAAAACATCATTTCTGAAGAACTCTGATTCCTGGGAATTGTAGGACATCTACAATATTGGCCACTTAGTACGTTAGATCGACGCCATCTGAAGGTCTAGCAATACTATTCTTGCTGTCTTTACTCAGAGAATTTAAGAGAGTCCTTCAGATATAGAGGGATTGAAATAACCCTTGGACAAAGTCTGAGCCAGGCATTTGTGCCCCCTGAACAAAGTTTTTAAATTATACATTTTGAGTGTAACTGTCCATCAGAGGATTTCAGTCTTTGCTACTTATGTGAATTAACATTGAACAAAATAAATAACTACAAGCCATGAACCATGGTATTTTCTGCCATTAAAAGTATACACATTAAAAGAACTGCCAGGAAAACTGAGAAGCAGTTGGATGAAAAATAGGTTTAGAATAGCTACTTATTTCTTATGCCACAATACATTTGGAAAGCATAAAGGATCTCAATATAAAAAGTCATACTATAAAAAGTTAGAAGAGAATGGAAGGTTATAGCTCTCACAATTATGAGTAGAAGAAAAGCTCATAACCAGACAAGGGAGTTAAGAGATCATAAAAGACAAAATTGACAATCTCGATTATATAAAATCTAAAAGCTTTTGCACAAATAAAATCAAGACAGCTAGAATCAGGAGAAAAGATACAGAATGGAAAAAAGTTTTGCATCAAAAATCTTTAATAGAAGTCTAGTATACAAAATCCATAGGGAATTGACTAAAAGTAGACAAAGAATATGAACAAATTTCAAAAGAAAAAAAAACATCTATTACCATCTAAAAATGTTTCAAATTTTTCAGTAATCAGAAAAAAATGCAAATTAAAACTACCCTCAGGTATATCCCTCTCACACCCATCAAACTAAGAAAGATACTAAAAGATGAGAAAATAATTGGAGGGCTTGTAGAATATAGGGGAATACAATTCACTATTGGGAGGGAGGAGCTGTAAATTGGTTTCCACTATTCTGGAAAGCATTTTGCAGTTATGAAAGAAAAGTTATTAAATTGTTCATTCTCTTTGAGCCAGAGATCCAGCTTCTAGAACTTTAGGCCAGTGAAGGATCAACAGTGGGGAAAATGCTCCTAACAACAATATTCATGATAACAAAAATCTGTAAACAAAATATGTGCCTAGTAACCAGAGAATGCATGATTATGATTTAGATTATGATATCTAAAGGTAATAGATAATCATTATTCTGTACGTGATTTCAAAACTGAAGAATCAGAGAAACATAGAAAGGTTTTGTATGAAGTGCTGCAGAGTGAATAAAAGAGCCATACACCAAATCAATAAAGTCAACAGTAAGAGATTGTTTTGGTCAGTGTCGGTGCCATGCTGTTAAAGTAAAAGAGACAACCCTCCTTTGTGTTAACAACCTATACTCTGTTCTGAAAACATATTTTGTAAAGGGGTTTCTTTGGGTATCAGTTAGGAAGTACCTTTTGGCTCAAAATAAATCAATGAATTTTTTAGTATTAAAATCCAAAAATGAATTTATATAAAGGCATTAAGAAGTTTAATTATTTGCACCAAATAGATTCATAAATTCACTCTGGTCTAAAGGAATTTTTAGATAGCTGTTTGGCAAAACCTTCCCATGTTCCTCACATCACCTGTTCTAGACTTTTCCTGGTTCTTTCTCTTTTTCTTGTCAACATTTCATCTTTCCACCCTATGTTCTCTTGTCTTTCTGTCTTTTTCTCATTCTGCCTTGTATTATACTTATCCATATACATGTGGTAGTTCTCTCCCCACATTAGAATATTATAGTCCTTGAGGGTAGAGACTGTATTATTTTTCATTTGTGTGTCCCTAACAATGAGCCATATACATTGTAGCCACCTAAACGTTCATTGAATTAAATGAAATCCCTAATTTATAGATGAGTTTGGTAGTCTCCAAGTTCCTTCACTTCTAGCTGTTTCCTTCCTAAAATGTGATACCCAGAGCTAAGTGCTTTACTCTGGGTGGGGTACCACCAGCGCCAAGCAGAGTAGAATTATCTTCTCTCTTGCTCTGAATGCTAGGATTCTGATCCAGAAGAGAGCCTCAGATGAACCATTCTCAAATGATCACCCTTAGGAGCTCTGTAAGGGTGCCTAGGAAGACATACTGAACTGGTAGGAAAAATGGCTGCCACATCTCTACCACTTTAAAGGTTACAGGGCATATTCCCAGACCATAATCCTCTGTTGTACATAGGGCACTGGACATGAAGTCAGGAAGACCTGGGTTCAAATCCCACCTTAGAGCCTTACTAGCTGTGTGACCCTGGACAAATCACTCAACCTCTCTCAGCCTCGGTTTCTTCATCTGTAAAATGAGAAGGTTGGATTCAGTGGCCTCTAAGGTTCCTTCCAACTCTAAATCTATAACCCTGTGATCCTAAAAACTGGTGAAATCAAATGTGTAAATCCCTGTCCATACTCTTGTTCCTCGAGGGTATGTATATGAAAGTCAAAAAATGCAAGGCCCTAGAAATTTGGCAGTGAGACAGAGGGAATATAACTAGGCTACCAGAAACTATGCTGGGATATTAGGGGGCACTGCTCACTGGGCACTGGGGGCACCCCCAGGCCCTAGTTGGAAGTATTTGGCTTGCCTTCCCTCCAGATAATTACATTGTATTCCCCCCATAATTATTGGGGGGCTCACTAGAATAAAATCCCTGCATACTTAAGAACGCAAAAATAACTAGGTTCTCACATAGTTAAAAATATTCACAATTAATATATCATTACTTCAAGGATATATGAAATCATTAATATGGGATACTTAGTAGTAAAATCTTGGGAAAATGAAAGAGTTGTACCAGATGAGCTCTATGTTCTCTTCCAACTCTGAGACTATGATCCTATGATCTCTACACCAACACAGATCCCAACACATCTATCTCTTGGTAAATAAGTCTCACACAGTTGTCTGAGGCTCAGAGAGGTTATGTAACTTGTCTAGGATCACCCAGCTAATAATGAGAGGCATTATTTGAACCTAGATCTTACTCACTCCGGGTCCGCCTCTCTCCTCATCACCCCTGGCTGCCCCTCACTCCATCTTGGCTGCATGTCCACGGTCACTCCATTAGTACGTAGCAGAGCTGAGTTTCAAACTCAGTTTGTCCAGCTCCAAACACAGCATTCTTTCCACCAGGTTGACTCAGTAATAATTACAGCTAACACAGGCTTTAAGGTCTGCGAAGGGCTTACACAGTGTCTCAATTGAGCTTTGTGTTCCATGCCCTCCCCCAGCCCCCGACATTCCGGTCTATCATTCAGCTGGGTGTGAGTACATCCATCAGACCTGTCAGACTGTCTGGGGCAAGACGTCCTGCTAAGCATTCTGGGAGCTGCTCTCTCAAGCCCGTCTTAAAGATTTCCTCTCAATCACAAATGGCCCTCAACTGGCAATAATCTTTCAGGTATTCAAGTAGAGGCTTTCCACCCTGCCTGCTGCTTAGTATGGAAGGAAGTTAAAGCATCTTGTGTTTTATGAGGGTAACCAAGCTACCCAAAACTCAGCTCCAAGATGTTGGTAGTTCCCCCAACAACAGTCTCCCCTCCACTATCAAGTGAACCACCCAGACAAGGATAACTCCTCCCAGCACGACATGATGGAAAGAACACTGGATTTGAAGAACCCAGGTCCAAATTCTGGTTCTGCTGCTCAGTAACTAATTTTGGAAGAGGTACTTTTTCTCTCTGAGTCAGATTTCCTGATCTGTAAAGAGGTTGGACTACATGTCCTGATCCTCACCACTACTAGTTGGGAGTTATTAGCATAGTTTTAATTTTCTTCAATATAAAGGAAGAGTTGTCGTTGTTATGGTTGTTTGTCCTTCATTCTTGAAGAGGACCATGGCATCAGAAGGTGATACAATGACTTTCAAATGAATTGGATTTAAGTGACAGAAGGCTGTGCAAAGTCACCAGCTTCACTTTCTCCTCCAGAGCCATCTGGGTCCACTGGCCAGATATAGATCAGGATGACTGGAGGTGGCCCCCTAAAGAAAGGGTGAAGCATAGGGAGAGGTAGAATGATAGGAAGTTAATGTCACATAAAGAATACTCTAGGAGCAGCTAGGTGGCTCTGTGAGTAGAGCACTGGCCCTGGAATCAGGAAGACCTGAATTCAAATGTGGCCTCAGACACTTGACACATGTACTAGCTGTATGACCTTGGGCGAGTCACTTAGCCCCAATTGCCCTGTCTTCCCCCCTGCAAAAAGAAAGAAAAAGAATATCTTTGGGCTCATTTCTCTTCCTCAGGGTTCTAGGGGTACCCTTGAGGAATTAGGGTATCTCTATTGTTGTTATCGGCTTGAGACCTAATTCCTCTGATATTTCTTCCTTGTTGTTAATTGCCATGGACTAGTGCTCCAATTCTGTTTATTTAACTAATTGTTAGCTAGTAGTAACTTCCCCTCAAAAATTATGTTGTATTTATATATATACATATCTGTATATATGTTTGTGTGTGCGTGTGTGTGTGTGTGTGTGTGTGTGTGTAATATACATCTTATACATACATACATAGGTCAAGAAATGCAAGTGAAGGTTAACGAGGCCAGAGGTGAGCCTCGTATAGCACAGAAAAGAGAACACAGGTGCAGGGTGCTGAGGATTAGACTGAGGACATTGAGTATTGTTCCAGGATTGAGTCAAGAAACAACAAACAATACAAAAAAGGCAGAGGGGAGGTGGCAGCCATATAAAAGATGCTTGTTTGCCCAAGGATTGCTAGGGGCAATCTGCTTTTCAAGTCTACCTTCCCCCCCCTTGGCTGGTGAGACTCACCTGGCCCTTTTACCCAGGACTTTGAAGAAGAAAGGAAAGCAGCTTTAGGAAAAATGGTTTCTCAAAACAAAATTTACCATTTAAATAATCCTCATGTGCAATACTTTAAATAATTAGGAAACAAAAAAAGAATGGGAAGAGTCAAAACCATCTTCTCAGCATTTAGCACAGTACCTGGACATATAGCGGAAACATAATAAATGCTTATTGAATTTAATTTAATCAAGAGAGATAATTAGCTTTCTACATGATAGAATCAAGATTCATAATGGCCTTAACAGGCTGGAAGGGACCAAAACCAGCAAAATGAAGCTTAACATTAAAATAAACATAGAATCCAGCACATAGGCTCAGAAAACAGCTCCACAAACCAGAAAAACAATATGCATGTTGACAGCTGCATTTATATAGTGTTTTAAGGTTTGCAAAGCACTTTATATGTTATCCCATTTAATCCTTTCAACAACACTGGGAGGTAGGTCCTAATATTATTCTCATTTTATAGATGATGAAACCGAGACCTAGAACGGTCAAGTGATTTGTCCAGGATCACAGATAATATGCCTGAGGTAGGATTTGAACTCCGGTCTTCCTGACTCCAAGTCTAGCATTCTATCTACCATGCTAATATAGATGGAATGAACAAAAACATAAAATTTGTTCATTATCATGAACAAGAAGTTGGCCCTGAAGAAGAATTGAGAAAATGCATCTCCTCTCTCTTCATTGCAGAAGTGGGGCCTTTATATTCCCAGTCCTTAGGATGGTTCTTGGCATATGATAAAACACTTAAATGCATGTTGACTACTTCACTTTTATGGATATCTTTTGTTTTTATTTCTTTTCGGTTATGGGTATAGAATATTGCATACACTATCAGATTTAGTTGATGTATTACATGCTTTTGCAGAACCATTTTTTTCTTTCTTTTCTCATTCTTTGTTATTACTGACGAGTTGCTGAGAAGGGAAGGCAGAATGGATGTATTCAGAAATTAAAAGAAAAGAAATAAAAAATGAAAAGAAATAAAAACAAAAGATATCCATAGAAGTGAAGTAGTCAACATGCATTTAAGTGTTTTATCATATGCCAAGAACCATCCTAAGGACTGGGAATATAAAGGATGGCAGTCTTTGACCTCAAAGGTAAAAAAAATCAAATAGTCAGCTGTACAAGTATAGTTACAATTATCCAGACTTCCCTTACTTAATGGCTGTATTTTGGGCCCTCCTGGCTTAGAGTGAATGTCAATGGTAACTATTTCCTTTGGAAAAGCAACCCTGAGGGTCTTCTCCTCCCAGCTTGACTTTTTTCCTTTTTTTCTAATTAAAGGGGCCATCCCTTGACTCACTTATTAAAGATGCCTGTTCACTGAATGGTCATTGCCTCACTCTAAGTGAGTACATGAAAAAGCCTTAGTCTAAAAGGCCCAGGGTCAACCATTGCATCCTGGGTCATCTCCAGTCATCCTGATGAATATCAGGCCACTAGACCCAGATGGCTCCAGAGGAGAAAGTGAGGCTGGTGACCTTGCACAGCCCTTCCTCACTCAAATCAAAGTCAATTGCAAGTCATGTCATCATTTTCCTGATGCCATGGTCCTCTTCAAAAACAAAGGACAAACACAACTGTACAAGTATGGTTAGAATTATCCAGATTTCCCTTACAGTATCAACTCAGGTATCTCTAAAATCATTTTTGTCACATACCCTTACTGTAGAAATTAAAAAGAGGAGACTCTAATTTAAAATTTTGTAATTTTAATTGTTTAAACTTCTCCATCCTCATTTTTAAATCATGTCCTCAGCTATCCAAACCATTTAAAGTGAAAGAACTAGGAGAAAGCAGATTTCCTTGTCATCTAATACCCTTCATTTATTAGTACAGTGTTCTATATTGCTTAATAAATTTTTTGTATCTTATCATCTTATGTTGTAGTATTTTATGACTCCAGACCATATCGATCACTCTTTTTTCTTAGGCCTCTTGTATTTATGATCTGACCACATAACTAGTATTTTAGTGTATGCTATTCTCAAGATACTATATAATTGAATGCAAGAGCAGCTAGGTGGCTCATTGAATAGAACACTGGGCCTGGAATCAGGAAGACTCATCTTCCTGAGTTCAAATCCAGCTTCAGATGCTTACTAGCTATGCGACCCTGGGCAAATCACTTAACCCTGTTTGCTTCAGTTGCCTCAACCATCAAATTGGCGGGAGAAGGAAATGGCAAACCATTCCACTATCTTTGCCAAGAAAACCCCCAATGTTATGGTGATGCAGTGAATAGAGTGCTGGAGTCAGGAAGACACGGCTTTCCCGAGTTCAAATCCAGCCTCAGATCCTTACTAGCTAATGTGACCCTGGACAAGTCACTTAATACTGTGACCTGCCCCATGGGGTCCAAAAGAGTTGGACATGACTGAAAAATGACCGATGGACAACAATAATTGAATACACGGTCACTTTAGAATATAAGCTGACGTAATATTGTCCTGCATATTTTTTGTTTTAGGTATATGTTTCCTCAATTAGATTATTAAGTCCTTCAACAAAGATTGTTTACTAAGTGTCTGCTGTATTCAAGGAACTGGACTAGGATCTAGAAATACAAAGAAAATTAAATAGCACCTACCCTTAAGGAGTTTACATTCTATGGGGAAATAAACACATACCCATATAAGTAAATGGAATAATCTTAAGAAAAGAGAGAGCATCAATAACTGGGAGGGGAGGAAGTTTTTAAAAGGTTCACATAGGAGTTGGAACCTGAGTTGAGCCTTGAAAGAGTCTAACAATTATGAGGCAGGGGTGAGAAGGCGGTGCATTCCTGGAAAAGGATATGGCTTGTGCAAAGGTGTAGAGAGGGAAGACAGAGGAATGACTGCTGAGCCTGAAGAATAGTAATTCAATTTGTCTGAAATACAGTCTATAAAGGGGGAAGAGGGACAGGAAATAAATCTGTGATTTTATTGGGAAAAGGAAACTCCCTTTACCAATGCAGGTTGGCACCTTTTCTGCAGCTTGTAGGTTCTAAGAAAAGAGCCAAGATGTCCAAGCAATAGGAATAAGAAAAACTGCACTTTCTCCTCGACGACTCTTCTGCAACGATATGGAAAATGCACTAGACCAAGTAGTGACTAAGAAAGCCAATTAAAAACTCACCAAAAGTCACTTTCTAGCCTACAGACACAGGGAGAGACACAGACATCTGCAGGACTCTGAGATTGGTTCTAGCCAGAAGCTTAGAATGTTCTAGAGCAGGGATTGAAAGAGATCGAAATCCCAGACCCACACAGAAGAAAATGACCTCTTGCCAGAAGGAGCAGGTGCTAAATGCTAGCTGCTCACTACCCAGCTCGGGGTCTCAGAATGAGGGCAGACTGAGGAGGTGTGCCTAGAGGCGGTGGTCCAGGACACGGAAGAGGTGCAGGCTCTAGGCTGTGTGCTGAGCTAGAAGCAAATTGAGCGTGGCTCTGACCTCTGAGAACACAATAGAGGTCTCAGTTCAGGTCTCCAGCCCAGGTTGAAGGCTGTAGCAGAGTAATACAAAATCAGAAGTCAGGAAGAAGGCTGGAAGAATGACTAAACAAAAAAAGAATCTGACCATAAAGAGCTATTATAATGAGAGAAAGGCCCAAGGTATAAACCCAGAAGGAGCTAATCACTCCAAAATATCTACAAGTAAACCTCAAAATAAAACACAGCTTGTACATAAATCCAATTAGAATTAGTGGGAAAGAAAAAGCAAAAGGATTTTTAAGAGTTTAAAATGTGTATATAAATGAAATGAGAGCTAAAGAGAAAAAAGGGGGGAAGAATGAGAGCTATGGAAGAAAAAATTAGAAGAAAGAAATAGAAATCAAATTAAAAACTTGATACTTTACCCAAATAACAAACTCTCAAAATTAGGATGAATCAAGTAGCAGTTAATGACTCCATGAGACATCAAGGAAAGTTAAAACAAAATCAAAATGCTGAAAAAATAAGGAAAATGTAAGGTACCACATAGTAAAACAATTGACCTGGGAAACAGATCAAGCAGAGATAATTTAAGACTCATTAAACTACCTGAAAACCATGACCAAAAAATTCTAGCCATCATATCTCAAGAAATCATAAAAGAAAACTGCCCAGGTATCATCAAACCTGAAGGAAATGTGAAAAACAGGAAGAATCTACTGATCACCTTTTAAGGGAAAAAAGACCGAAAGGAAAATTTTGAGGACTATCATAGCCAAAATTCAGAGCTTCAACATCAAAGAAAAACATTGCAAGCCGTCAGAAAGAAAGAATTCAAGTACTGAGTAGCCACAGTCAGGAATACTTAAGATTTAGCAGCCACTACCATAAAGAAGTGAGGAGCTTAGAATACAGTATTTTAGAAGGTAAAAGATATAAACAGTCAAGAATAGTTTACCCAGGAAAATAGTGGATTTCCAAGGATTACTAATGAAAAGACCAGAGCTACATATAAATTTTGAAATATAAACACAAGAGTCAAGAGAAGCATAAAAAATAAGCATGAGCAAGTAACCATAAGGTACTGAACAAGGGATAGATTTTTTCTAAACAAAACAAACTAAGGATGGGGTTTAAAAGAAAAAAAAGAACAAGAACCTGTGATTGGACTCAGGGAAAGAGTAAAGGAGTAGGAGAGCAAAAGCAGCTTAAACCAAATCTAGCACATTGGTGCTAAGCATGTTCCTTCTCACTCACCACTCTCTTCTTATTAAGATGGGGACAAGGAGGGCAGCCAGGTGATAAAGTGAGTAGAGCACCGGCCCAGGACTCAGGAGGACGTGAGTTCAGATCTGGTCTCAGACACTTGACACATGTACTAGCTGTGTGACCTTGGGCAAGTCACTTAACCCCAATTGCCCTGCCAAAACAAAAACAAAAGAAATGGGGACAAGGGAAGGAACAAAGAAAAGGAACACATTAGAGAATAGAACAGATCGAAAAGTACAATAATTCATCATAACTACGAATATAAGGGATGAACTCACCCATAAACTGGAAAAGTATTGCAAAATGCATTAGAAAACAGCATTCAACAATATGTTGTTTACAAGAAACATACTTGAAATAAAAATTTCATAGAGAGTTAAAATAAAGGCCTGGAGCAAAATACATTGTGCCTTAGCTGAAGTTAAGACTTAAGAATTCTAATCAATCTAGTGACCAACCATGATTCTAGAGTTATGATAATGAAGTATATTATCCATATGGTGAAGTATATTATCCACATCCTGACAGACAGATGATAAACTCAGGATGCAGAATCAGACACACTTTTTTGGACATGGCCAACGTGAGAATTTTTTTTTGATCATCTATGCATATATGTTACCAGAATTTTGCTTTCTTTTTTTTCTTATGGAAGATGAGGTTGGAAGAAGAAAAATTAATGCTTTTTAATTGACAAAAAAATTAAACTTGTAGTTTTAGAGAGTTACCTAGAACCTGAGAAGTTAAGTGGAAAATGGAGTAATATGAAATATGTCTGAAAAAGTAAGTTGGATCCAGATTGTGGAGAGCTTAGATGGAAAACTTAGAAATTTCTATTTTATCCTAGAGGCAAGAGAGAGCCACCAAAGATTAGAAACCTATTTCCATACTTATGGCAAAAGGAGATATGGGCCTTAACTTGGGTAGTGGACATTTTAGGGGAGAGAAAAAGATGAACATGAGAAAATGTCATAGAGGTAAAATCGACAAGACTTGACAATTGACTGGATGGGGAGAGGGAGGGCAGGGAGTTAGAGCACTGAGAAAAAGAAAACAATCAAGAATGACTCCAAAGTTGTCAACCTAAGATAATGTTGCCCTATACAGAAATTGGGAAATTTGGTAGAAGAATATATATAATAGGTTAGGTTTCGGTCAGTTGAATTTGAGATACCTGTGAGGTTGACAGGAGGGAGAAACCCAGCAGTCACTGAAAATATGACTGGAATTTAGAAAAGAGATTGATATAGGAAATGTGTTTGGGAGCCATCTACATAGAGATAATAGTTGGATCCATGAGAGCTGATAAAATTCGGGAGAGAAATCACATAGAGAAAAAAAAGAAGAGGGCTCAGATCACAGCCTTGGGGGACACTCAAGGGCATAGGGAAGAGGAAAGGAATAAGTATTTATATTATATAGTGCCTACTATGTGCCAGGCACCATTCTAAGTGCTTTATAGATAATGATCTCATTCAATCCTCATAACAACCCTTCAAGGGAAATACTATCATTATCCCCATTATTATCCCCAGTTATGGGCCTCTAGTAAATGAATGAGGTTGGAGCAACAAGAACCCATCTGAAGTTTGACCACATGATTCTGATATGAGTCAGGGTGGCATATGTCTCGCTCTTCCTCCATAGTCACTCAGTAGCACAAGAATCAGAACAGGAGCAAGGAGAGTGAAACATGGAGATGATTCGGGCTCGGGGGAAGGGGAGAAGGGGATTTGCAGGACAAGCTCCTTCGAAGGTCAAGTAGTTGACCCTAGTTCCTAGAATGGGGAAGCGAGGAGGGATATAAAGAGAAGGGCTGAGTAATTGGAAGCCCCATTTAGATTAGAAAGCAGTTTCAAATATGAGGGTGTGAGAGATAACGGATTAAAAAGCTGGGGGTTGGAAGTGGGGTGGTACCTCCTTAGAGATCTCAGAGATGGGGTCGTGCTCTTTGATGGTTCCATCCAAGGAAAAGAACATGCTGCTATGTCGCTGATTAAAGTAGCCTCACGGGAAAACGCTTGGCGCAGGGCCTTGTGCATAGTAGGCATTCGATGAGTACTAATTGACTAATCCTGAATATCTCAGGACTTGCCAAACATTTTCCCCAATCTCTGAAATTGTATAAGGAAGGCCCACAATTTAAAAGCCATTCTTCTTTCTTCTCACACTCTGATACACTGAATGGCGCATCCCTACTGAAAGCTGATCCCGTATGACAGACCAGGAGAATATGCCTACAGAAAAGGCACTAGTATCATAGATTCATAGCCTTAAAGGTCATCTATAGTAACTGAATCATCTTCTAAACCAAGAAACTGAGGCCTAGAAAGGTTAAGTGATTTAGCCAAGGTCACACATCCAGGACATCTGGCTCCAGACGCAGCACATGTACCACTGTACCATTCCACAGACACAGGTTTCCTGAAAAGCCTCATAAAAGAATTCCAAGAAGACGTTCTGAGTTTATTTGGTGCTTTTCCTTTCAGGTGTCTGAATGGAGAGAAGGGGAAGGAAAGCAGGAGGCCTGACCATGTGAACTTGTGTGGGAGCAGCCCACACATCTGGACAAGAGCTCCGCTTAGTGCTGACCACCAGCATCCACATGGATTCCTTCTAGGCTAATTAACTGCTGAAGTTTTTATCTCAAATTGCATTCCACAGAAGCGGATTTCAAGTTACTCCCCCATTCGCAGGCCTAGCCATTTGTAGAGTTCTGTGTGAACTCCACAGATTCCTGAACCATTAAATGTAGCTTTCATGTGTCACTATTCTGCAGCTAAATTGCTCCTAATGAGGCACTTTCACACTTCATTTGACTGAACCAGCTCGCTCTACTTTTTCCCTCTCGTTTTACTAAGTGAACATACTAAGAACTGTGAGTACCACCTGGGTCTTCAGGCAAAGGCATCCTTTCTCCTCCCTAACCCTAACCTCCATCTGTGCCCTAGCACCTAGCTACTGCTAGGCTCCTGAGGGATCCTGTCCAATATACTTCAGACCCCTAAGGCGCTTTGTTTTCCCTTGGCTTCAGGTTCTTTATCTATAAAATGGGGTTGGATTACACAGCCTCTGGGGTCCCTTCCAGTCCGAGATTTAAGACATCTTCCTCTTCAATAACTCCTCATCTGCTGTCTTTAAATATACTTAAGATTCTCTCATCAAAGAAAAAAAAACCTCTAACCAACGTGACCTTCACCATCAAGACCTCCATTTCCTCTCCAACCAATCCTAGGTCCCGTGTTCTGTCCCATTCCCCTCACCCCGTCTAGGCTAAAGCGACTTTTTTTTTCTGAGATCGTGAAGCCCTCCTTGTCAATTCCAGGGTCCTCTTCTCAGTCTTTAACTTTCTTTATGAATCCACAGCTTTGGGAAATGTGGACACCCCCTCCTTCATGATACTCTTTGGCTCTCTTGGGATGTTGCACCACCCTGGATGTCCTTTTACTTTCCTGACCTCTGCTTCCTTCACCCCTTCTCCTCCTTCTCCTCCTCCCCCACCCCATTGTGAATATTCATTTCCCTAAGTCTCTTACCCCATGTCTCCCCACTCCTCTCTATACCCTTTTCCTCAGTGAGCTCCCCTACATTTATGGCTTCAGCTGTCACCTTTCTGATGACCAAAAATCTATCTCTACATGTTTCCGACTGCTTTCAGGATGCTTCCATTCTGAACTGCCTGCCTTCACTTCAGATTGTCCGTGAGCCCCCTAACCTGCAGCCCCTATAGCTTATGAAAAACACCAGGCTCTTTATCTTGCTGTGGCTACCTACCACCTTAGAATCAAAATATTTGGGAACTGAAGAGGCTGTTAGAGATCATCTAGTCCTAGGGTCCTTCCAGCAGCCGTGGTCTACTTTTGCCCATCAACCCCTAGTGCTAGCTTGTCCATTGCAATGTACTCTCAAGCTCTGTTCAAGCTGGCTGCTTTGGGGGCAGCAAAGAAACAAAACCACCCTCTTTTAGTACAGATGCCAGGGAGGGTACAAAAGATAGAGACACCAGCAATCACAGGCCCACAGACAAAGGAGGAAAAAGCCCAGCTTCAACTAAATTAAATAATAGGTTTTGGATACCTCTCTTTATGCTTTGCCAGTGGGGGAATAGGGATGCAAAGTCATTAGGGGAAGCTCAGCAGGGACGTTCTAGCTGATCATGAAAAGCCAAATAAGACCATCCTCTCATTAGCTAATTGTCAAAACTGAGTGAACAAACCACTTCAGGCAGTGATTGAGATAAAACCCTAACAGTTGGAGAAATTGCCTGGAAGGTGATTTAAGAATGAATTGACTAGAGATTCCAAATCTGGGATGTACTAACACCAAGACAGGTTCAGAATGAGTTCATTAAAGAGACATTATGATATAGTGATATGAGCCCTGGACCTGAAAACAGGAGAGATATGAACTCAAATCCCACTCCCAAAACATGACAGTTGCATGACTATAGAAAAGTCACTTAACTTTTCTGACTCTCAGTTAACTTATCTGCAAACTGAAGATAACAGTATCTGAAGTACCTGTATTACAGGGTTGTTGAGAGAATTAAATGAGATCATGAAGATGAGTGTTTATTAAACTTTAAAGTGATCTATAATCTATACTTAGGACAGTTAGGTGGCTCAGTAGATAGAGTGCCAGGCCTGGAGTCAGGAAAACCTGAGCTCAAATCTGGCCTTAGATACTTACTGGCTGCATGACCCTGGACAAGTCACTTGACTCTGTTTGCCTCAGTTTCCTCATCCGTAAAATGAGCTGGAGAAGGAAATATCAAACCACTCCAGTATCTTTGGCAAGAAAACTCCAAATGGGGTCACAACACCAATGGAACAACTCAACAATAAAGTCCCGCCTCCTCATTTTATGAATGAGGAAACTCAGGCCGAGGTCACACAAGTAGCGAGTTGGCAGAGCTGAGATTTCAACTCTAACGCAATTCCACTGCTGCTCCTCTTTGACTCTTACCTTTGTTTCTTTCCTCTCCCTCCCCTCTCATATCCAGTCAAATACCCATGTCCTGTCAATTCTACCTGGCCATCGTTTCTAGCACCCCCTTCCCTCTGTTTTCATTACTACTGTCTTTGTGCAGCTCTGTTATTTCAGTGGCCTTCTACCAGGTCTTACTAAGCCTTCTTTTCCTCCTCCAATCCTTCCTTCAGATTAATGGCAGAAGTATCTTTATTATGCATATTCCTTGTCTTCTGATTATTCTTTTTCAATATCTTCTTTGATTCCCTCTGGCCTACTAAGCAATATTCAAACATCTTTGCCTAGAATTTAAGGCCCTGCACAGTCTAGCACCATCCTACCTTGTCAAATGGGAAGAGCACTAAATTTGGAGTTACAAACCCTAAGATCAAATCTCAATTATGCCTTGAGATCTTGGGTAAGTCATATAACCTCTGTAGGCCTCAGTTTCCTCCCCTTTAAAGTGATAGGGTTTGACTAAATGACCTCTAAGGTCCCTGCTCACTTTAGATATATTATCCTATGACTTAAACTCGCATCCCCCAAGAACTAGCTCTAAAAACAGCAACACAAAAAAAGCCTGAAACTTGGCACAGTGCCTCCTCGCACCCAGGCGAGCAGAACCCAGCTTTAACATAAAGTTCAAAATCAAGAAATAAGCTGGAAAATGAGCAACAACAACAACAACTTGACCGTACGAAGCTACTGTGGCAGCAGGAAAGACCAAGACATAAACTCAGAAGAAGACAACAACATGAAAATAGCTCCCAAAAAGGCCTCAAAGAAAAATGCTAATTAGAGCCAAGCCCAACAAGAATTCCTGGAAGAGTTTGAAAAAATGAATAAGAGTGATAGAGGAAAAATTAAGAAAAAGAAAAGAAAATATGCAAGAAAATTATGAAAAGAGAATTAACAGCTTGGTAAAAGAGGCACAAAAAATACCGAAGAAAATAAAACCTTAAAAAAAAACAGAATTGACCTAATGGTAAAAGATACATAAAAATTCACTGAAAAGAACTACTGGAGCTGAGCCAAGATGAGGGCTGGAAAGCAGGGACTCACTTAAGCTCTCTTCCAAATCCCTCCAAACACCTGTAAAAATGCCTCTGAACAAATTCTAGAGCTGCAGAGGGAAGCAGGTCTCCAGCCCAGGACAGCCTGGATGGTTTCTGGGAAGGGTCTATCACACAGTGCTGGGAGTGGAGCACAGCCCAGCATGGGCTGTGCCAGGGCAGACCAGACCCAAAGTCAGGCGGGTGGATGTGTTGTTAAGCAAAATTGTCTCATTAGCATGGCTTTTGTTTCTTTTGAGTGGAAGTACTTTCAGCTGTTAAGTGCTAAGCCCCAGGCCCAGGGCCCTGTCAGGTG
>CM053624.1:263136856-263247699 GCA_028646595.1 Phalanger gymnotis
GGTTCTGCTGCGGTGGGGCCTAAATAAATTTCTTGTTGTTTTCTCCTT
Organism: Phalanger gymnotis; assembly: GCA_028646595.1. Classification (NCBI taxonomy): domain Eukaryota; kingdom Metazoa; phylum Chordata; class Mammalia; order Diprotodontia; family Phalangeridae; genus Phalanger; species Phalanger gymnotis. Next base: position 263,136,905 of record CM053624.1, read on the forward strand.
AGAGAATCTCTCATACCTTGTGATTTCGAACCATTCAAACATATACATGATTATATTTGAGATTATAAATTCGGCCTTCCTACTACATTATTGTACTCCCTCTTTGCATAATTAACAAAATGACACCCTGATTTCTTACATGCTTAAGGAAGGTGGCACATAAGCTAGTGTCTGCTCCTTATACTAATGCTGTGCCTCAAGTATTTTAAGGGTTGCTTATCAAGTGCTACAAGAAGCCTACATCTGCATCATACTATCAAAGGTCTTCATCTCTCGAAACGTATGCACTTCAAAAATTGACTCTTCCTTTTCCTTCTCCTCTCTACATACAGATCCAGTCCCCACTTCCTGAGCCACCAAGAGTTACCACACTGTGTAGGACAAAGTATTCATAGGAGATTATTTAGATATTTTACTGGTCTAATATAAATAGAGATATTATGTATGTGTGTATATAGTCAACATATATAAATATATATATGGGGTATGTGTATATATAATGTGTGTGCATATATATATGTATATATATATACATATGGAGAGAGAGAGAGAGACAGAGACAGAGAGAGAGACAGAGAGAGAGAGAGAGATTAGGCTAGAAAACACTAATTTGTAGGGGAAAATATGAAAAGTACAATCAGGAACCAAGGTCTGAAATCAGTCTAGTTGTTGAATGGGAAAATTATATTAGAAGTCACTTGATTGAGTGGCAAGAGCATTGAACTTGGGGTCAAATCAGCCAACTACAAATGGGGAAAGGGGGTGGGGTATTTACTGTTCTATTGATTGTTTAGATTTAAGATAGTGTTAAAAATTCAAATTAAATTTAAAGGTATATGTGCATACATTTCTTCAGTCCCCTCTTCATCCAAGCTAACTTTAGTTAAACAATTACCAGGACACCCCTGTGTTGCCCTATTGTTGCTTGAGCTTATCAAGCATTCAACAAGAGCCTCAGGGAATGAAGTCATCATGAGGCTAGAGGCCTATTGACTGGAGGCTAATACTAATAATAACTACCGTATTTCCCCTTAATTTTGGGGCCCAAAATTTGAAAAAAAAATGTATTACACAAAGTTATTGAACTCAAGTTTTATTCATCTGCTCACAGCTTTCAGGCATCTTTTGGGCAAATCTGGTGCGTGTACGCACCCTGAGTACATTTCATTTCATGAAACTGAAGCACCAATTGTGTCCTCCTTTGAAATCAGTAACTTCTTTTTCATCAGCAATCCATCTTTGTGGACACAGGAATTCCAATTGTCCTTTGGTCTTCAATCCATATCTTCAACTCCCTCTCCTAATCAGGCCATTCTGCTGACTTGCCTCTCATGGCCTTCTTCTGCCATCATATTTTCAGTAGGGTTTCTTCTTCCCGCAGCCAGTCTCGGATTGTTTTCTCAGTTGGAGGAAGAGCAAACTTACGTTCAGCAGCACGATTTCCATTCACTTTTGCAAACTGGATCACTTTTAACTTGAATTCAGCACTGTACAAAAATCTTTTCTGAGCCATTTCTGGGCAGAGTGTGGCAAAACCTAACCTAATATACCGGTAACACATGCGAAACAATGAGCACAAAGACAACAAGCGCGAAAAAGCGGAAAATGCAAATAAAAAATCTACAACCACTGTATAAGACGCACCCAGTTTTTAGACCCCAAATTTTTCAAAAAAGGGTGTGTCTTATACATGGGGAAATATGGTAGTAATTATATAGTGCTTTAAGGTTTGCAAAGTACTATACATCTACTAGGGCAGCTAATGGCACAGTGGATAGAGTGCCAGGCCTGGAGTCAGGAAGACCCATCTTCCTGAGTTCAAATCTGGCCTCAGGCCCTGGGTTGTTGTAAAGTCACTTAACCTGGGCAAGTCACTTAACCCTGTTTGCCTCAGTTTCCTCATTTGTAAAATGAGCTGGAGAAGGAAATGGCAAAGCACTTGAGGATCTCTGCCAAGAAAACCTCAAATGGGGTCAAGGAGAGTTGAACACAACTGACAATGACCAAACAGCAACAATGCATCCTTTATCTTATTTGAGCCTCACAACACCCCTGTGTGTATCCCAGGTTGGGAACCCCAGGACTAGAAGATCTCTAGAAAAATGTTCATCTCTGGTGCTCTTATACGTAGCAACCTCTGGAGAGTAGCTTGAAGAGCATGGAGGTTAAGTGACTTTTCCAGGGTCAAATAGACAGCAAGTCCCAAAGGTAGGTTTTGAACCCAGATCTTCCTGACTGCACACTTAGCATTGACTAGCCACTAGATCATATCGCCTACTTAGAAAAGTAACAGTAGTTAAAAGTGATCTTGCTGGGAAATTACTAAAGGAGGAACACCCCTTGCTTGGGTATGAGCCCTAGTAAACCCCATCCCCATTCTAATTCAGTAATTTAAAGCTACAAGGGAACTTATGGAATATCTTGTTTAGTCCCTTCATTTTACAGAGACCAAGAGTTATTAGCGACTTGCCCAAGGTCACAGAGGTAACAAATAGCAGAACCAGCACTGAAACTCAGACCCCAGATTCCACACCGGAGGCCTCTTTTCACTACATCACATGATCCGTTTGGCATGATGGACTCGTGGGACCGTAAAACTAGAGGTGGTAATGAGGTCAGAGTTGGGAGAGCTGGTTCAAATACGAAAGAATTCACTGAGACCTTCTCTGTAGCCATTGGGATCTTTATTGACGCAAAAGCAGCGGGTGGAAGAAGGACTGGTAATTTACAGAGGGACAGAGGCTTGTTTTTATAAGGACAGGATAAGGGAGACAAGGGAAAATTTATGACCCAGGATGAGGGAGACAAGGAATTTTGTGGTACAGTATAAGGGGGAAGTTTTATGGTATTCCAAGATAAAGGAGAGAGACTCTAGGATGCCCTCAGGCTCAGGAGGGGGATCACAAGGTACTGAAAAAGCAACCCTTTATATTAGTTTTAATCCTTAGGGATCCACATCAGTGGGGCCTTAAAAGTAATAGTCTAAACTTTTCATTTTACAGATAAGGAAACAGAGACACAGAGAAGTTAAGTGACTTTACCACAGTGATGTAAGAAGCAGCAGAGGCAAGATTTGAATTCAGGTCTTCCTCACTCCAGACCTAGTACTCTGCCCAATAAGCCACCTACCTCTAGAATTTTATTTTCTTTCATATTAAATACAAGATACAGGAAGATTTGCTGAAAACCAAGGGATTTAAAGACCAAAAAAGGTGGGGAATCCCTGATCTTGTCCAACTCCTTCATTTTACAGGAGGGAAAATTGAGGCCCAGAGAGGATTTGCCCAAATTTACACATGTAGCAAATAACAGAACCAAAATTCAGAACTAGTCTCCTTACTCCCAGCCTACATTTCTTTCCTCTACATTGCAGTTTACTAGTGTTAAGATTTTTTTTAAATCCCTGACCGTTTAGAGTTGGGTAGGTAGATGGCAAGACCCCTTGCTGAAGAGGCTAAGCTAAGACAATTAATTAGAATCATCAACTGTGATTTTTATTCTGTTTCAAAGTTCTAAATGGCAGTTAACTATGTGGAGATGAGAACATCAAGCATCCAAGACAGACTCCAAATGAATACAAAGATTCCCACCAATCTAAGCCAAACCCTTCCCTGATCTTTATTCCCTCTTCCCCGAAACCAACCTCCAATCCAGAACCTCCCATTCTGGAGCACCACCCCCTTAGAAAAAACCCTCTTACTTAGGAGTTCTCACCACAGAGTTCCTATTCCAGATTACCACACCCAGAGTTTCCCATGCTAGAAGTGATCCTTATATTAAGGGCCAACCATTCCAAAGTCAATCCCAACCACAGAGCACCATATCCCACTCCTCCCCCATCCTGGAATCCAGCCTATGCTTTAAAAGCTCAGGTGTGTCTATATATATATATGTAGGGGTATGGGGGAATATTTGTAAATATATGTATATATGTGTATAAAGATAAACACTTTCCATTACATATGTATGTATAATTGTAAATACATGTTTGTATGTATAAACATTGTATTATTTTATTATATATTATTGTTGTGTGTATATATACATATATTGTACACACACACACACACACACACACACACTCTCACAAAGAGCAGCCTAAGGAATAGGGTCCCAATTGAACACCACATCCTATTACTCTCTACTCTGGGGAAGTAGTAACAACCAAGATGGTACATCAAGGATAGAACATGGTGCCTCCAATGTTTAATGCTGGAGAGAGAGACAGAGAGACAGAGAGAGAGAGAGACAGAGAGACATGTGTGTGTGTATATGAATATTTATGCATATGTATATATATGTATGTATATACACATATATTGTAGTGCAGTGGTGAGAGGGTTGAATTTGTTATCAAATGACCTGGATTCAAATCCTAGTTTGACCTCTGTGTGACCTTGGGCAAGTCACTTATTGGACCTCAGTTTCCTTATCTGTAAAAACGAGAGAATCAGACCAGATAACCTTTAAGGTCCTGTCTAATTCTAAAGGAATGGTCCTATTCAAAATTCCTAGTTCCTTTCTAGCTCCAAATCAATGATCCTATTCAATTCAACAAGTTTTATTAAGTGCCTACTACATGTCAAACCCTATGCAAAGGAAAAAAAAATGAAAACAGTCCCTGCACTCAAGGAACTTGAACGGGAAGAAAAGGTGTAAGCATGTCAACAAATAAGTGAAGACAAAATATTTTGATTTGGGAATGAAAAGTGGGGTATGAAGTCCCTACCTCATGAAGCAGCTCATTCTACATTGGAAGGAAGCTTTTTTCTCATGGAAATAAACTCTGCCTCCCTGTCATTAATAAAGAGAAAGAGCCAGCTTTCTTACTTTCAAGGCTCCTGTGAAATATTCCAAGCTATTGTCCCCATTCTGCAGAGAGTATAATTGAGCCAAACAGAGCTACAGAAACTTGTCTTAGGATCAAGAAGGTGATAAAACAGAGGACCAGAACTAGGGATCATGGATGGCTGTCTGTAATCCTCTAATCTGTATCTTCATTCAGACCCTCTGATTGAAGGGAGTTGGAAAAAACAAAGGCAGTGTTTATTACAGCAGGTCAGGATGGATTGTCCATTTACCAGCAAGTGAGAGAGACAATTACACTCTCTAAAGTGTTTGGCAGAGTTAGAAACTCCAGTTCTGACCCTAAGTACTTTTCTTGCCCCTAATTACCCAGCATGCAAAGAGCAGCCTAAGGAATAGGGTTCAAAGTGCCAGTTAACTTGAGCACCGCATCCTATTAATCTCCACCCAACCAAGATGGCATGTCAAGGATAGAGCAGTGTGCCTCCAATGTTGAAAACAATAGAAACAGCATCTACACGACTCCCCAAACATCTGGAAGGGAAAAAGTAAAAACATTCAATCATCCAGATGTTCAGTCTACAGAACACTGAACCTCCAGATATTTGGAAACATCTGAATGATGGAGTGTTTTGCTACGTGCGCAAACATCTGGATAATGTACAAGTGGAGCCTCAATTGCATTTCCACTTGCAAAAATTGAAAGAGAGAGAGAGAGAGAGAGAGAGAGAGAGAGAGAGAGAGAGAGAGAGAGGGAGAGAGATGGAGGGAGGAAGGAAGGAAGGAAGGAAGGAAGATCTGCATTTTGTATCATATTCAATCTAACTATCTTTGCAATTTTCATTTTCCCTTTAAAGGGTGCCATAAATACTGAGAGGAAGCTCTCAGCAGCAGCAGCAGCATCAACTCCAACGAAAACTCAACTATAGAGACTCCAACTACAGAGAGCAAGGCCTGGAGTAGGCCTAGGCAGAATCAAAGCTACATTTGTTTATTTCTTAATGCTGCTGCATAGTTCTTTTCTGAAGATAATATTGCTACAAAGCTAAGGGAGAAGGAAATATGCTCCTCGTTTAACATATGGGGAAAATGAGAACTGGCGAGTTAAGTGAATTGACCTAGGTGATCCTAATGTTAGGGCTGATGAAATGTTAAGTTGCTGATGGTCATTGCTGGGCTAGCCCTCTTTTTAATACACAGGGTTCATCTGCTTGTCATAAGGGACATCAAAGAAGTCTCCCAAAATGACTCAAAACAGCATTTATTTTCAATCACCTTACATTTAAAAATCAATGTGGCCTAGTAACACATTGAGATGGTTGTGGGTTTTTTTTAGCTTTTGCTTTTTTGGTTTTCTCTCTTATATCAAATATCAGCAAGCCAAAAAAAAGGGAACAGGGTGGGGGGAAGACCTTGTGACACTGGGCAAGTCACTCCACTTTCAGAGTTTATCAGAACTAGAAGGGACATTAGAAATGATCTAGTTTCATTTACTCAGTTTATCTCTTTAATTTGTTTTATTCTGAACTTAACAAACACCCCTTTAAATGAACATTTCTATAAGCATGGTAGAACATAAGGAGGATTGTATATGAAACCAAACTCTATTATGTACAGCTTGCATTTATTTTTAAATATATAATAAACTCACCATGTAACTTTCAAAAAATCAATGTGAGACCTTTAGAATTTAAAGTAGGTGGACAGAGGACCGGTGGCTCAAAGTGCTATAGTCTGGAGTCAGGAAGACTTGAGTTCAAATTTGACCTCAGACACTTACTAGCTGCATGACCCTGGGCAAGTCACTTAACCTTTGCTTCAATTACCTCAAGCATAAAACAGAAATATAACCGCACCTGCCTCAAAGGGTCACTGTGAGGAACAAATGAGATGATATTTACAAATTGCTTAGCGCAATGTCTGGCACATAAGTGCTACGTAGACATTTATTCTACCACCTTACAAAACAAATGACAGGATGTCCAGTTCCCAAAAGGTTGAAAATCAAACACTTTGGCATCTAGGTGGCACAGTGGCTAAGACATTAGACCTGGAGTCAGAAAGACCTGAGTTCAAATTCAACCTCAGATACTGACTAGTCCTGTGACTCCAGGCAAGCCAAGTAATTTCTCCAATCTTCAGTTTCCTCATCTGTAAAGTGGGGATAGTAACAGCACCTACTTCCCAGGGTTATCATAAGGGATGACTGAGATAATATTTGTAAAGTGCTTTGCAAACCTTAAAGCACTATGTAAATGCTTTATTTTTGTTATTCAAATTCTATTTATTATTATCATCATGATTGTTATTAAATAGGTGCTCTGAGACTTAGCTAAGAGCAAGAATATCCTCTCTTCTGTAAATTGACGCTCTTCACTCTTTAACCAGGTATCCGTTCAACCTTAGAAACTCAAACACGTCATAGAGTTAAAAGATCACAGATTTATAACTGGAAGGAACCTTAGAAGCAATTGAGTCCAACCCATTCGTTTTGTTTTTAAAAATTCTTTTTTCTCAGTGAAAGTCTGCCTTCTTTCTCCTTCTCTCCTCTCTTCTCTTCATCGAGAAAGCAAGGGTAGAAGAAAAAACCAGTTGCAAATATGTATATGGTCAAGAAAAACAAATTCCTACACTGGCCGTGACCAAAAAATATGTCTCACCCTTCATTCTGGGTTCATCAGCTCTCTATCGGGTAACATGTTTCATCAAGTCATCTCATCTTAGAAGTGTGGTCGGTCATGATGCCGATCAGACTAGATTTTATGCTATGTGGGTTGAAGGATCTAGGACATTTAGCCTAGAAAAAACTCGTGGAGGACATGACACCTGCGTTCAAATATTTTAAGGGCTAACACATGGAAAAGCGACTTGTTCTGCTTGGTCTCAAAAGGCTGGATGAGAAGCAATGGATGCAAGTTGCAAAGAGATAAATTTAAGCTTGAATTTAAGGCAAATTTAAGCTTTAAATTTAAAGGAAAAATTCCTCCCAATTCTTCCTCAAAATGAAAAGGACTGCCTATGGAGGCAGTGGACTCCCCATCACTGAAGATCTTTGGGCCAAAACTGGATGGACATTTGTTGGGTGTGGTGTTTGTTGAGGTATGTTTTGGATGAGATAGCTGTGGAGGTACCTTCTAATTCTTCCATTCCATGATTCTATGACTGGATAATCTCTAAGATTCTTTCTAGTGTTGTCAGTGATTTCATGACGTTGGAAAGAATCTTACCTCTGGCTTAGTTGAATCAATACTACCACCTAGTGGCTGATAATTGATCTAATGCAAAAGACTGTCCTCCACCATGGCAAACTGAGGTTGTGTCTATACACACAATCCAATGTATCATCTTGCCAGTAGGTTAAAAAAAAAATCAGTTTTGGCTGTCTGAGTCAATAATAATCTCTCTACCTTGGATATTTAAGTGAAATCAGAAATTACAAATAAGTTTTAGATTAAACACAGAGGGCCCTATTCTCCCATAGGATGGAAAACATTCCCCTCCACATCTCCATCTGCTGAAAAACTATTCTTTAACAAAGCCCAGGTTGGGTGCTGTCATCTCCATGAAATCTTCTCTACTTATTCTCCTTTGCTTCACACCTGTCAGCTGAATTCCATCTCTTCATCAGATTTCTCAAAACACTTATCCAAACTTCTCCTTTGCCCCAATCATGTTCCACAGCATATCATACTTCTCTGCATACGTCTTATTCACCTGATTAGATTGTAATGGAGGATATATATTGTGTCATTTTGCATCTTTGTATACCCAGTTTCGGGCAGCTAAGTGGCACAATGAATCGAGAAGTGGGCTTGGAATCAAGAAAGACTCATCTTCATGAATTCAAATCTGGCCTCAGATATTTTCTAGCCATATGACCCCTGAGCAAATCACTTAACCCTGTTTGCCTCAGTTTCCTCATCTTTGAAATGAGCTAGAGAAGGAAATAGCAAAGCATTCCAGTATTTCTGCCAAGAAAACCCTAAAATGGAGCCAATGAGAATTGGACACAACTGAATGACAACCTTCCCAGTTTTGGATCTCACCAAAGAGACTGCATTATTCCAGAGTTTTATACAACCAACACAATGTCTTCTGCAAATAGGGCTATCTGGAGGATGTCAACATGTATACAGACCCCCTCTTCAACTTCCACTTCGCTTTAGCTCCTACATGACAATGACAGAATTCACATGATATGTCTCCCTATTTTATGTCCTTACCCCAAGATGGCAATGATCATTAAACAAAGGTGCTTTTGCTAGTAGTATCTCTTTCAAGGAATCTTCTACAATCCTGATCATTAAACGAAGATGTTTTCACTGATATCTCTTTCGAGGAATCTTCTATAATCCTGACATGGGAGAAACCTTGTTGGAGGAGATCCTTAAAGACTATATTTTTATCTGAAGTGCCATACCTAAGGGCTTTTTCTCAATGCTCATAATTCTTTATCCCTCTGTGGATTTTGACACTGTCAATCACCCTCTTCTCCTGGATAACCCTCTTTCCTCAAGATTTTTGTGACACTACTCTCTTCTGATTTTCCTACTACCTGTTCAATCATTCCTCAGTCTCCTTTGCTGGACCTTAATCCAGGCTATCCCCACTAACTGCTAGCATCCCCCAAGGCTCTATCCTGGGCCCTCTTGTCTTCTCCCTCTATAGTGTCTCCCTTGGTGATCTCAGCAGCTCCCGTGGATTCAATTACCAGCTCCATGTAGATGATTCCCAGATCTGTACACATTGCCCTAACCTCTCTCCTGTGCTAGTCTAGAGTTACCAACTGTCTTTAGGATGTCTCAAACTCAACATGTCCAAATGGGACTCATTATCTTCTTCCTCCTCCCAAACTCTCCTCTCTTCCAAACTTCTCTGTTAATGTTGAGGGTACTGCCCATTAATCCAGGCTCTGAACCTCAGAGTTATCCTCAATTCCTTCCTCACACTCACTTCCAAGCCTTGCAGAGTCTTGCTTCACAGCATCTCTCATATATGATCCATCCTCCCTTTTCTGCACTCACACATACTGGTGTAGTTCTCAGCTCATACCTGGGCTATTGTCTTCTAACTGGTCTCCCTGCCTTTAGTCTCTCCCCCTTCCAACCTTTCCTCCATTTAGCTGTCAACATGATTTCCTAAAGCACAGATCTTAAAATTATCACACACGCACATACACACACACACACACACACACACACTCAATAAACTCCAATGGCTCTCTTTTACCTCCAGGATCAGATATAAAGTCCTTTTTTTGGTATCTAGAGCCCTTCAAAACTCAGCCTCTTCCTACCTTTCTAGTCGTACACTTCACTTCCCTCCATGTACTCTATGACCCAGCAACAGTGGCCTTCCTTATTGCTCTTTAGACACAACAATCAATTTCTCCCTCATTTCCACCTCCTTACTTCTCAGGTTTCCTTGAACACTCAGTTCAAATTCTACCTTCTGCAGGAGGCAGCCTACCCATCCCCTACTGCTAGCGATTTCCCTCTGAGATTACCCACCATTTGTACCATTTATATCTTGCATGCAGAGTTATTTTCATGATGTCTCCCCCATTAGAACATGAGTTCCTAGGGCAGCGACTGTGTTTTTGCCTTTCTTTGTACCCCTTTACTTACAGGACAGCCTGATATATAGTAAGCACTAACTGCTTTTTGACTAATCAATCTAACACCTTTTTTTGGTAGACAATGAACAATGAACAGTAGAATCTTATATTCTCAACACCAATCACTTATGTGATGTTAAAAATGTGCTCTTCTATGAAATATGTCTTGCAAAAACCTTTTCCCTTATAATATATTCATCAACGGTGCCTCTAATGTATGCATAGATTATTCTCAGAAAATTTTTATAGAGATGGGAAATTAGAACTGTAAATATTGACATCCTCCCTTTTTGGATGACTGAGGCATGAGATTTTTCCCCACACAGTTGATATCCTGCCCTCCTTCAGATACTTTGCACATAGATTCCTCAAAGACACCACCATCATGTCATCTCTTGGACAGACAACCTATGTGGTTATTTGTCTAGTCTGATTGCTTTTCCCAACTTTTTTCTCTAGTGGCCCATTTCTATCTCCCCATAAGAATAACTGGGACTGTGAAGTAAGAAACCAATTGTGGTAGATCCATTGTCCTGCACTATGCAAAAGGCTTATTATAAGAATCTTTGCCGATCTTCTCTATCTTTCACCTGTTTGTTGCCCTCTTTTCAGTTGTTTTCCTTAAATGCCCTTAAGAATGAATTTATTTAGTTGGTTCTCTCACTGAGCTTTCTTTAAACTGATTTCCTTCTCTATTACTTCTTTCTGTCTATTTCCAAATCTATGAGATCCATAATCATTCAGGAGAGTTTGGTCTAAACACACAGGAAACACTAAATTGATGAAAATGCCTATTGTCTATACTATGACACACAGTTAGGTGGAAAACCTAGTGAGTTCACCCATCAGTATATATGCTATGATTAGACAGACACTGCAAACAGACAATAAGTTGGACTCAAAATTAAATGAGAGGAGAAAAGTGGGATAGCTTGCTTTGGGGAAATTATAAACTTCTTTTAATGACCCCAAACTTCTCTCTGAAACAAAAGCCCACTTTTTTAATATCTATTGTTGTTGTTTTATGGCTAAGAATCAGAGAATACTACAGTCTCCAAAGAACTGAAAATGAGTATCACAGATACACTGAATATTTTAGTATTTGCAGTCCCTAAGAGAGTACCTTGAAGGTGAGGGATGAGTAATAAATGTTTTGTTGAATCGCGCAGCTCACAAAGATAACTCGCTTTTATGTAAAGAGATTATGACTGGCCCATGGTCACATAACTAGCTCAGTACTAGACAAGGGTGCTGTATGCAGTTATCCAGACTATCTCTAGTGTTCTTTCCACAGTGACAGAAATCAAGAGCTTTCAAAGGAAAGAATCATCAAGGACTAACTTCTAACACCTCTTCCTGAGGGTAATTCCTACAAACATACCTTTTGAAAAGAGATAAAAGTCATTTCAAGAGGTACAGCCCCACTGGAGAAAATTAAAATACCATCCAGAGGCAGCCAAGTAGCCCCAGTAGGCTCTTGCGATAATGGATCAGAAAGCATTAGATCAGTGGTTCCCAGCGTATGGGCTGAGTGCCCCTGGGATGAGGGGGAAGGGGACATAGTTATATGCATATCAAGCATCACCATTTCGATTTTTATTTAGCTCCAATAAAATATTCAGTGTGACTCAGTATAATAAACAAACCTTCTGTAAATTGAATAAATATGCCTCCCATTAGTATCATTTTAAATGTATTTAAATGCATTTGTAATTAATAAAATGTAAATTCACTTAAAATTGCTACTGCATCCATAGTAACTTTTTCTCAACCTTTATTTTCTCAGTTCATGAATACTAATAAAGCCAGCTACTATCATGGGGGTGGAGGGAAGAAGAAACAACACACAAAACTTTTTTAAATTTAAAAAGGGTTCTCATACTCCAAGAGATTGGAAACCACTTTACAAGATCATCATAGTGAAGTGTGGGTGTGCTCTGGCTCACTCTCCCAAAGCCAGATAGGCAGCTTTCACCCCTCATGGTTCTAGAGGGTCACCCTAAGGAAATATATGTCTATTATTCTCTACTGTCATTAGCTTGAGCTCCTATCAATTGAATACTGTACACACACACACACACACACACACACACACACACACACACACACACTCTGTTAGTAGCCAGTGACTAATGCCTTGGTTTCATTTAACCACTTAATACCAATTAGCTTTTATAAGGAGATATTTACTTCAAAGATATACCAAGAACAAAGTTTGAGCATTCTATTATCCCCACCCCCAATATCTTGGGGTAGCGATTCCCCTACACCATTTTGGACTCTGAAGAAAGTATTCTCAAAACTCAGCTCAGTTCCTACATAGCATCGGTCCCTCCAAGTTCATATCAATTTGCAGCATGACTACTATGTGCACCCTCATCTCAAATTCTGCTGGTTTGGGTCTAAAAGGTCACTCGCAAAAGTCACTCCTTGCTCCTAGGGGCATTGACATTGTACCGTCTACAGACTCATACTCTAGAATTTGAAACCCACAAGGTCACGGTGGCTGCACTTCCTTCGCCTAGAACAAAAATAAAAAGGTAGAGGCCATGAACAGAGGCCTGTTTCTCAGATCACATGATCTCAGAGGAGAGCAAGCCTCAAGGCCTCTCCCCTTCCTTACAGCATGGTCCCTTCCCACATGTCATGAGACAAAGAGTTGTCAAATAGAGTGGAGAAAAGGGCCCAAAGTGGGTTAGATGGGTCATTTTGAATGTCTCCACCATTAATCAAAGAGCCTCCTCTGCACCACACAGTCAGCCTACTGAAACCAGTTACAGAATGTATATGCATACTCTAATGTCTCTTCAAGGCACTTCTCTTAGACATCATCTATATTCTTCCAAAAGCAGGTCCCCAGCCTCTCTATGGGGAGAGACATCCCAAGAAATCTACACATGCACTAAGGCTTCATCACAATGGAAAAAAATATTAGAGCTAAACAGAACCGTAATGATTTCTACAAGAGCCTCTTCCTTTTATGGATGATGAAATTGAGGGCCAGAAAGATCTTGGCCAAGTGACTGATCAGGTGCTATATAGAAAACTATTTGGAGAACTAGAACGAGAAGCTAGTCTCCTAATTTCCAGTTTGGGGTTTTTTCCACTACACCAAGTTTGGTCAAATACTGCTCATGCTACAAGTATCTGAGGACTCAATGAATGAAAGTTAAAACATAGTTATGGCCATAGGTGTCATGCTTCAATGGTTCAATCATTCAGTCACGGCCTACTCTTCATGACCTCGTGCACCATACTGTGCATGGAGTTTTCTTTTGTTTCATTTTTTGTTTTGTTTTCATTCTGGATATTTATTTTAACAAATAGTTGAATCCTCAAGATGAACCAGGTGCTCTCTTGGGTTTAGGTGTCATTCCTTCACGGAATCCATTCCTGAATTGGCAATAGACAATTTTTAGATGCCTCATTCGACCAGTACCAATGGTATCATGTCGTTTAGCCTTTGCACTCCAATTATACTTTCTCTTGCATTTAGAGGATATCCACTTTTGCCATATGTTGACTTCTGAAGATGGTACGCCTTAGAACCACAACAACGGCATAAAGTGTGCAGCTTATTCAGGTGCTTACCAGACAAAGACATCCCCTTCATCATCTTCCTCCAGCCACCGGGACCAGAGATGTGGAGTTTTCTTGGGTAGGATACTGGAGTGGTTTTCCATTTGTTTCTCCAGTGGATTAAGGCAAATAGAGATTAAGTGACTCGCCCAGGGTCACATAGTAATGTGTGTCTGAAGCTGGATTTTTGAACTCAGGTCTTCCTGACTCCAGGCCCAGTGCTCTATCCACTGAGCCACAGAGCTGCAAATAATTATGTCCAAACAAGAATTTATACAGCATAAATAGGAGATAATCAACAGAGGGAAGGCTAGAGGGAAGACTCCTTGCTAAGAGGTGCTGAAGCAGTTCTTTGTGACTTGATAATAACAATAGAGTCTAGAAATATCTCTTCATTTCACTGCAAATCAGAGTCATGTGGACGCACATCACCTTCATGGATAACATATACCCACACCCACATGTATATGTACATATCCTGAAGGAATTTAAGTTTATTTTGCCTAATAGCCACACAATTAGCATGCCTTAGGATCAGGATTTGAAACCAGGTCTCTGCCGACTACAAGTCTTAGTACATATTTCTCTATAATATGTTGCTTTTCTGCTACACCTTGTTTTTATATCCCTTGTTGGAAAAGCTACTGAGATAAAGGCCCAGGAGTCCTTTGGCCTATTCCTTGGCATTCTTTAAATCGAACCTCAAGGAGAGAAAGCAAAATCTTAAGTATGTGTTTGGCAAGGGACGGGGGAGGTGATTTCCCTCACTTGGAGTCCTCCTGCTCATCTCAAGAAACAGTTAATTACTGGTTGCTTTGGGCTAAGGATTGGAAGGCGAGAGCAAGGATTACTGCCCCAGTAACTTGAGGAAACCAGCATGAGGCAACAGATTCAAGGCTTCAACGAAAATAAGCAAGAGAGGAGGGGGAGATGATGTTGGGGAGAAGGTGATTCTATTGATTTAGACAGATATGTGGGAAATTGAGGCCAGGATTGAAGATCTCAACCCATCTTTCTTTTAGTAGAAGTCCTAAAGAGTAGCGGGACACAGCCAGAGGTTAAACAAACTTGCTAAAGTTAAAGGTGGGGCAGCTAGGTGGTTCAGTGGATAAAACACCCAGCCCGGAGTCAAGAAGACCCATCTTCCTGAGTTCAAGTCTGGCCTCAGACACTTACTAACTGTGTGGCCCTGGGCAAGTCATTTAACCCTGTTTGCCTCAATTTCCTCATCTGTAAAATGAACTGGAAAAGGAAATGGCAAACCACTCCAGTGTCTCTGCCAAGAAAACCCCAAATGGGGTTATAAAGAGCTGGACATGACTGAAAAACAAATCAACAACAACAGTATTTTTTTTATTTTAATTTATAGAATAAAACAAGTATTTCTATAACATAGTATAATAAAAAAGATGGTTGCACACAAAACTGCAAATCTATTATGTACATCTTGCTATTTCTTTTATATATACAATAAAGTTACCATGTTTATTTTTTCTTCCCTCCCCCCTCCCTAGAGATGGCCACCATTAGAAACAAATACACAAATAGGTATGTATATATATATGCATATATATACATGTAAAATTATTCTACACATATTTCTATTTATCAGTTCTTTCTCTGGATGCAGATAGCATCCTTCTTTATATGTCCTTTATAGTTTGGCCATTTATAATAGTCAAAATTCAAAGTTATTCTTAAAACAATATCACTGTTACTGTGTACAGTGTTCTCTTGGTTCCACTCATTTCTCTCTTCATTATTTTGTGCAGGTCTTTCCATGTTTTTCTAAGATCACTGAGTTAATCATACATACAGTAGTATTCCATCACAATTATATACCACAACTTGTTCAACCATTCCCCAATTGATAGGCATCCCTGCAATTTCCAATCTTTCGCCAACAAAAAAAAAGAGTTGCTATAAACATTTTAGGATATATAGGTTCTTTTACTTTTTCCCGAATCATCTTTGGAAAGAGACCTAGTCACGGTATTGCTGGGTCAAAGGGTTTAGGCAGTTTAATAACTCTTTGGGCATCATTCCAGATACCTCTTCAAAATAGTTGGATCAGTTCACAATTCCACAAACAATGAAATTATGTCCCAATTTTTCTATGTCTTCTCCAACATTTGTCCCTTTCCCCTTCAATCATTTTATCCAATCTAGTAAGTACAAAATGATCTCTCAAGACTGTTTTAATTTGCATTTCTCTAATCAACAACAGTTTTATAAGTAATTGTCAGAGATAGGGTTTGAACTTCTCTCCCTGCTTCCAAGACGAGTTCACTATCTACTATGTACATTGCCTTTATCATACTCTGTGTGTGTGTGTATCTGTGTGTCTGTGTGTGATTTGTCTTTTGTTTTCAAAGAGGACCATGACATCAGGAAGATGATGACATGACTTGCAGTTAACCTTGATTTGTATAAAGTCACCAGCCTCACTTTCTCCTCCAGAGCCATCTGGGTCCAGTGGCCAGATATCAATCAGGATGACTGGAGATGGCCAGGATGCAGTAGACCTTGGCCCTTTCAAGCTATGGTCTTTTCAAGTTCTCACTTTGAGTGAGGCAACACCCATTCAGTGAATAGGCCTCTTTAAGAAGTAAATCAAGAGATGGCCCCTTTAATAAAAAAAAAATCAAATTAAGAGGGGAAGACCCTCAGGATTGCTGGTCAAAAGATAAACTATTACTATTTACATTCACTCTGAGCCAGGAGGGCCCAAAAAATAACCATTAAGTGGTGCCTGGGAACGGGCCTATTGTTGTCTAATCCCAGAGATCCAGAGCGAATTGGGTTTAAGTCTTGGTCTTTGAGAAAGAATAGTGGCATATTCAAGAGTAACCTTCCAACAAACAGGAGATAAAAAGTTATCTCCCCAACAAGGCTAAAGAGGGAGGTCTCTAGTGGTGTGCTAAAGGGCTCTGTTGTTGGTGCTGCTCTGTTCAACATGGCAATTAAGGGGAAAATGTTGTGTTTGTCAAATTTGTAGATGATACAAATATATCAGATGACAAAATCAAGGAACACCCCCCCCCCAAACGATCTTGACTGGCTAGAACAATTTGCCAAATTTAACAAAATAAAATTTTAAATTTAATAGTGATTAATATAAAGTTCTGTACCTGGGCTAAAAAAAATAAACAACTACTGCACAAGTACGAAATGGGGGAGCAGACCTTATTCATTAAGTTTATTTGTTTATCTATCTTTCTGGATAATTAAGATTATCGTTTTTAATTTTGAAAATGAAATGGGAGATGATGCTAAACAGCTATTTATGAGGGTTTAGATGACTTACAAATTCAATATGGGTCAAGTGTTATGTGGCAGCCAAAAAACAAAGACTAATGCAAATTTAGGCCGTGTTAATAGAGGTATAGTGCCTAAGGAAAAGGAAGCAATGATCCTGTTGTTTCCCCGTTTTCCTGCTCCCTCCATTTCCCTCCTACCTCAAACTCCCCACCCCCAACCAAATCTAAAGTACTTCAGGGAGGTAATAGGATACATTCAAAGCAGCAGGGGCTTTGGAGGCAGAGGGTCTGGGTTCAAATTGCACCTCTGACACTTACTACCTAGGCCAAATCATTTAACTTTCCTAGACTTCAACATCTTCATCTATAAAAAGAAGGGATTAGACTAGATGGTCTCCAAGGTTCCTTTCAGCTCCAGAGCTAGGATCTAATGATACCCCGTTCCGTTCTGAATGCCATCTTTTAGGGAGGAAGGTGACCAACGAGGAAGAATCCAGAGGAAGATGACCAGGTTTATAAAGAACTCAAAACCATAATACATGGGGCTCAATTAAAGGAGCTGGGAATGTTAATTCTAGAAAAGACTTAAAAAGAGGAATTCGAAGGGCTATTTTGTGAGAAGAGGATCGGATTCATTTTAAGCCCACAGGGCAAAATTAGGAGATTTTAAAAAGGCAGATTACAATTCAGTAGGAGGGGAAAACTTCCTAACAACTGAAATTGTCCAAAATTTGAATGGGCTGCTCCCTCTCCCTTCCCCAAAGCAGGTGTTCTGGTGGTGTTTGAGGAAGGGCTGGATTTTTCAGGAATTATGTAGAAAGGATTATGACTCAGATAAGGGTTAGACTAAATGAGCTCTGAGGTCCTCCCCATCTTTAGGGTATTAAGCTTCTGTTATGCTCCTGTGACATCCTTATATGTATCTCTATACTTAGGGCAACACCTTATATACACAAGTGCAGGGGCAGCTAGATGGTACAGTGGATAGAGTGCCAGGCCTAGGGTCAGGAAAACTCATCTTCCTTAGGTCAAATCTGGCCTCAGACACTTACTAGCTGTATGACCCTGGGCAAGTCACTTCACCCTATTTGCCTCAGTTTCCTCATCCGTAAAATGATCTGGAGAAGGAAATGGCCAACCACTCCAGGATCTCTGCCAAGAAAACCCCACATGGGGTCACAAAAAGTTAGACACAACTGAACAACAGTAGGCACTCAATAAATATTGTCATTTCATTTGGCAAATGGGAAAATTATAGAAACACAATAACGAATTTGACATTCATCAGGGCATCTAGGTGGCACAGTATTAGATAGAGTGTTGGGCTTGGAGTCAGGAAGAATCGAGTTCAAATTTGGCCTCGGACACTCACCGGCTGTGTGACCTTGGGCAAGTCACTTAACCACTATTTGCCTCAATTCCCTCAGCCATAAAATGTGGATAATAACAGTACCTACATCACAGAATTGTTGTGAAGACCAAATGAGGTCATACTTGTAACCCACTGAGTGCAGTGCCTGGCACACAATGGATGCTAGGTGCTACATAAATACTTATTCCCACCCTTTTCCCCTAACACATTGATAATGAAGCAAGCCTCCTGCCTCTCTATAGAGAGGTGGTGGACTAGGGGGTAGAATGGACAAAAATTATAGCAATGATAACCTGCATTTTATAGCACTTTGAGGTTTGCAAACATAGGTTATCTCATTTTTAGATATTTCCAATTTGTTGCTTTGTTTTGCTTGAAAGTAATTATTTGTTGCAAGGGGATGGGAGGGATGGGAATCAGTGAGAAATAGCATTTATATTTTTTTAAAAGAGGATCAATTAAAAAACCTTTTATATAGTGGAAAGAGAACTCACCTAAGAGTCAGAAGATCTGTGTTTGGATCGAGGTTCTACCACTAATTAACCATGTGATTTTAAGTTAGTCATTTCCCTTATCTTGCCTTTAGATTCCTCATCTATATATAGTGAGAACGTCCAGGAACCATCCTGGGTTCATGTTGTCCCACTGTCTCTTCCAATAGACTGTAAGCTTGTTGAGAGAAAGTATTGTTTCATTCCTTGGATCTGTATCCTCAAGGCTGAGTACTGTGTCTAGCCCACAGTAGGTTCTTAATAAACCCTTGGTTCTGGTGGTGATAAAATCTCCAGAACAAAGTGTGAAATTCAATAGACCAAGTAAACCAGTAGACCAAGCCAATTCCTTGATAAGGAATAAATTCCCCTTGTACCTTTGGTCTGCTGCCCCACTGATGAGGTCTTTGGTTTCTTTGGTAAGGTGTGAACTTTCTATGTTCTCATGTTAATATAGATTGATTAATAATTACACAGCTAATTCATTCACCCTTGGGTCTGGCTTTTAAAAGGCTACCCAAGGATTCCCAAATGAGGAGATTAGAGAATTGAGAACATGGTAGACAGAGAGGAGGGGAGTCTTGAATTGTATTCCCTGGAGGAAGATCTACAGCATGTGACCCTTCCCCAGGAGAGGTGGAATGTAGAACCCCAAGACGGAAACTGAGGAATCCCTGAATCACCAGTTTCCAACCATGAGCCATACCTTATCAATGACACATCAGAATAAAGACCTCAACATCAGTGGGATTAGAGTTCAGGAAAGGGGGGATTTATTTAAGCCTTGTGAAAGAACTGACTGAAGAATTTCATGCCTTATTCTGAGACCCCATTAATGCCACAACAGAGGGCTACTTTAATAAACAGACCCAGGACAACGCCTGGGGAAACCCTGTACCTGTAAAATGAGGGCGCTGGACGAGCTGATTTCTAAGCCCTCTTTCTTCTAGCTTTTAATGTCAATGCCTAAAATTTGAGTGTTGTCTCAGAACACTACCCAAGATAGGCCACCAGGTGGCAGCAGGTTGAAGCGATCTAAGAGCTAGGATGAACCATCATCCCTACAACAGGGTTTGACATTTAGTGATAGGATCACAAGATCATAGATTTAGAACTGAATGGGACCTTAGAAGCCAATGAGTCCAAACTCATTTTACAGATGGGGAAACTAAGATACAAAGAGGTTAAATGATTTGCCTAGGTTCACCCAGCTAGTATCTGAGGTTGCATTTGAACCCAGGACTTCCTGACTCCAGGTCCAGTGCCTATCCACTACTGTCCTGCAGCAAAGCTATTACAGCTAGGTAACAAAGTAGACAGAGAACCGGCACTGGAGTCAGGACGACCTGAGTTCAAACCTCGCCTTAGACACTTGGCACTTACTAGCTATGTGATTCTGGGCAAATCGTTTAACCCAGATTGCCTCAAAAAAAAAAAAAAAAACCTCTCGTCCAAACTCTTTCTCTTTTTGGAGGAGGAAAGGTAGGGCAATTGGGGTTAAGTGACTTGCCCAAGGTCACACAGCTAGTAAGTGTGCCAAGTGTCTAAGGTCACATTTGAACTCAGGTCCTCCTGACTCCAGGGCCGGTGCTCTACTCACTGTGCCACCTGGTCTCACCCAAACTCTTAAAGACAATCAGTATGGTATGATGGGGAGAGTTCACCTCAAAACCAGGATAACACGGGTTCCAGTCCTGTCCCTTACAAATACCGGCTATGCAAGTCACTTAATGTTTCACTGCTCTAGACAGCCCTCGAAGTTACAGAGAGGGTGCCAACCTGCATTTGTAGAAGAAACTTCCCCACCCAGAAGCTCACTATCCCAATGAAATCAATCACAGGTCCAATCCCTATTCTGGCCATCTTCAAATCATTCTAGCTGTCTCCAGCCATAGGCGCCATCTCCCTCCACCAGGACCTTGGAAAGAATGAAACAAGTGTTTATCGATGCTTATTACCTGCAATGCACCGGATGCTATGCTAAGCACTTATAAATATCATTTTATTTGACCCTCACAACAACCCTGTGAGGTAGGTGCTTTTACCTCCATTTTACAGATGAGGAAACTGAGGTGGACAGCGTTAAGTAACTTACATACAGCTAGGAACTCCTTAAGACTGGATTTTTGGAATCCATCCCTGGTGCCCTGCCTCTTCCCCTCACACCTTCCCAGCACTTCCTAGCCAGTTCCAGACCAAAAAGTGCCCCCCCACCCCCCCTTTTTCCCGCTTCTTTTTCTACCCTCCCTCATTATCTTATATTTGTACACCCAGTACAGCACCTAGCACCAAGTAGGGCCATAATAAATGCTTTATCTACTCCTATACATTTTAAAACCTTGATTATTAAGTAGTAAAGGCATGAAGCATTCAGAGTAAAATAAGAAAACTCCCCTAATATTATCAAGCATGTTCTCCATTTTACTCATTGCTTTTCTTTTTCCTTCATTCTCTTTTAACCCCTCAACCTGTTCCCCAGAATGGTCAAAAAAGGCTTTTCAATATCTCTCACCCATTCCCTGGAATGAGCCCTGAGGACAAGGATTGTGCCATTTTTTAATATTTTTAAATTTTTTTCCCATTTTGTGCCCCTACTGCCTAACCCAGTAACAGACACTTAATAAAGGCTTGTTATGTTGACTTGGATTAAATTGAATTAGATTGGATTGGACCATATTGGAGCGGATCTTCCCAGAACTTGCTCTCACCCCCAGGATCCAGATAAAGAGACCATTTTTGATGATTACTGAAGAACTCCACTTTATTTAAGAAGATTCAAAGACCAGCAGGTCTAAAAAAGCAGCTTCAAATTCATCCTTTTTTTTGTTCAAAGACGAGGCCTGGAGCCCCTCTCTTCTGTCTCAGGCCTGTCGTCTTCCCACATAGGTCTATGAGAAGTTAACCTTCCGTGCCACTGTTTTCTTCAAGCTTTTGATACCCCAAAACTCAGCTAAATACTTCAAGAAAAGCATCAGAGATGAAGAATTAGAAAGAAAAAAAAGGGTTTTAACTTGATTTCCCAGGATCATAGACTTAGAGCTAGAAAGGGCCTTAGAAGCTTATTTTACAGATGGGGAAAATGAGGCCCTTGAGAAATTAAGTAACTTGGCTAAGGTCACAAAGGTAATGAGTGACATAGGCAGTATGAACCCTCATCCTAGCTGTGTGACCCAGGATAAGATACCTTCTCACTCTGTGCTTCGGTTTTCTCATCTGTAAATTGGGGATATCAATAGCACCTACCTCCCAGGGTTGTTTTAAGGACCAAATGAAATAATCTCTGTAAATCACTTGGCAAACCCCAAAGTGGTAGGTAAATGCTAGTTAGCATTGTCATCATTCTCTGACTCAAGGGTAGGGAACCTGCAGCCTCAAGGCCACAGATGGCCTTGTAGGATCTCAAGGGCGGCCCTTTGACCGAATCCAACTGAAGTTTGGTTGCAGTCGAAGGGATTTGGAGTCAGTCAAAGTGCCGCACCTGAGGACCTAGAGGGCCACCTGTGGCTTCAAAGCCACAGGTTCTCCACCTCTGGTCTAACTCCATATCTAGCTGATGGTCGCTAACTCTATAGCACACTGCCTCTCTGAGGGGCCTTACAGCCTCCTTGCCTCCATTAGAGACTAAGTTTTCTCCAAGGAACCTGGAACGACTTCTTTCCAGCAGATAGATCACTAGTTATAGGACCTGAAACTGATCAGAGGGAAATTATCTCAACAGAGCACAGATCTGGGAGTCTATGTGAGTGAAAAAGAGACAGAGACCACTCTACCCAAGTTTGGGAAGGCTAGGGTCATCTCAGACTTTTGAAAAGGTCATCCCCTCCCCGATCTGTTACATAAATCATAAAATGTTGGGGAGGGGGAAATATGCCTCACAAAAAATACAATGTTTATATGTAATATGTACCCTCAAATCACAAAATGATGGCATGTACCCCTCTAAAACCTCCGATTGTACCCCTAAATTCACCAGATGCACAAGGCATGTGTTGTTCAGTTGTTTCAGTCACGTCTGACTCTTCACAACCCCATTTGGGGTTTCCTGTCAAAGATAGTGGAGTGGCTTTCCATTTCCTTCTCTAGCTCATTTTATAGACGAGGAAACTGAGGCATACGGGGTTAAGTAACTTATCCAGGATCTCATAGCTAACAAGTGTCCAAAGCCAAATTCGATTCTTTCTCCAGCTCATATTACATATGAGCAAACTGAGGTAAACAGGGTTAAGTGACTTGCCCGGGGTAACACAGCTAGTAAGTGTCTGAGGCCGGATTTGAACCAAGGTCTTCCTGACTCCAGACCTGGTGCTTACCCAGCCACCCAGCTGCCCCTTGTACAAGGCATACGTTCTTGTAATATAGCCTACCCTGAGAATTAGAGGATTTGAAGATATCACAAATTCTTACAATAATTCATACTGCACAGATCCGATTATCACCAATATGTCCTAAAACTACAGAGGGCATATTTCCTGAAACAATAGTCAGTATGTAGGTTCTGACAAAATACTTTTTCTTAAGCTCCTACTATGTGCTGGGCACTGAGGACACAAATAATAGCTCGCACTTTGCTTTTAAAGTAGCGCTTTGAGGTTTGAAAAGGCTTTCACGTATGTTTACTCGTCCTGTCTTCACAACCGGAAATGTATTATACCTGACCACAAATCCTTCACTGTAGCCCCTCCACCTCCTCGCTAACAAAAATGAAATATTCTCTACCCTCAGGAAAGGCACCCGCTATCAGGGAGACATCCATGCCTGTCCCCTCATCTCCTCCTCCTTTTCCGTCGTCCACAAGCTTGGCAATAAAGGGGAGGTGCTACGGACTCCCAAAAAGGCATAACCGTGAGAACTCTCAACTCCCAGCTCTGAGAGGGAGCCTGGGCAATACTAGCCATTGCCACAAGAGGGCATGAGGGACCAAAAGACTCATGAGGAATCAGCCAAGACTGGAGATGGGACAGGTAGGGCCAATTGCTTGAGTTCAGAAGCCTCTAACCCTCTGAACAAGGGGAGCAGGTAGGCAGGAAGTTCCCTCTGCAGGAAGGATCCCAGCTCTCACCCAGAGTCACCTCAAACCTTGCTCACCCACCCCCTAGAGTCTGGCAGCAGAAATCTCGATTCCACCAAACAGACCAGCTCCTCCTCACAGGTCAAGTTCCAACAGGTGTGGGGAACCTAACTCCACCCCTTCCTCTCTCCTGGCTTTGCCAGCATTGACACAGGAACTATCACCTTGTTCATGGTGCCCACAGGGCCCTGTTCTTGTTCTACAGCCCCTGGTTAAGGCTGCTCATTCGCCCACAGGCGAGTTTTCTGAGAAATGGAGCAGACCAGGGTCAATTCTCAGGCTGGTTATCTGGGATCTGTGCAGTATCAGAAGCTACTTCTCCAGGAGTCTGGCTCTGAGGAAGAGGAGGAGGAGGAGGAGGAGGAGGATGAAACGGAGTCTGGATCCGAGGAAGAGGAAGAGGAGGAGGACGAAACAAAGGCAGTGCTATTTCCAGACTCAGGTCACCAAAGGTCTTTACAAGCGTGAGTTGAGGGGAGCAAAAGGCCCAGGGGCAGAGTTCAGTGAGTCCTACAGGGGACGTTGGTCTTGCCCTGTACCTACCCTGTGTGCTAAGAGGTAAAAAGAAAGCGACACAAGTCGCAGGGAGGGATGTCCCTGCAGAATCCTATTTTTTATAAGGTCAGTAGAACTGGCATTAGTCCGGGGAGTGCACCTCAGTTGGGCTCCTGAAGTTCCTTTTCCTCTGAGCCTGGTCTTAGGACTCCTGCTCACCTGTCTGGGCCTGCTGGGCCCTGAGCTTACCAAGCAACCTTTTGAATGATATTAAATAATAATGCATTTCTATACAGCTCTTACAAAGTACTCTCCTGACAATGACTCTGCTAGGTAGATAGGGCAAAGATTATTGTTATGTCCATTTTGAAGGTGAGGAAATTGAGGCAAAAGCTTAAAGCTCCAAATTTTGTTCCAATGTAGTTTGGTCCAAAGGTCTGAGATTCGAAGCGTATCAGCAACCCCGGTCTGCCACCCTCAGGAGTCCAGTTCTGGCCATTGAAAGAGCAAACTTGGTTACGGGGACCCCAGACCTCCTACTCCACGCTAGTATTCTCCTCCATCTAAGATCAGCCGCTTAGTATTGTTGTCCCCATAGAGGACCTGCCTAACAAGCTTAGCTTCCCTAACAGGTTCTCCACTTTCTGTATCCACAGAAATCCTGCCCAAAGCAGGCAAAGGCTTAAGGCCTGGGCTGGGACACTCTCAGCCCTCCTGCTGCTTGGACTAAGCATCTACTTAGCTGCCAGGCAGCTGCGGCCCAGGGGGGCCTCTGACCAGGACCAGGAAACGGCAGCTCCTAAGATCCAGAGCCTTGATCATCACACATCTGGGCACCACCACAGTCCTGGCATATATCCGCATGGAGCCGTCATCAGTGAGTCAGGTCAGTGGGATGGGAAGGGGAAGGAGCAGGAGCAAGAGGGGAGATGGGAAGAGGGGCAGGGGCATGTGTGGGTGTGGATGAAGTACTCTGCCCCCCCCATTAACCCGCCTTCCTTCTCTGTCACACATGTCAGTGGCATGGGAGGGGGAAGGAGCAGGAGCAAGAGGGGAGATGGGAAGGGGGGAAGGGGCATAAGTATGGGCATGGATGAAATACTCTCTGGTCCCCCATTAACCTATCTTCCTTCTCTGTCACAGACACATGTTCCATCCTAGGGAGAGACCTACTGCTGGATGGAGGGAATGTGGTGGATGCAGGTGTGGGAACTGCCCTCTGCCTGACATTAGTGCATCCCCATCAAACAGGATTAGGTTAGTATGACTCCCAAATCTCTCAGAATTGTCATAGTAACACCCCAAGTTCCCCTCCATTCTCCACATCTTCTAGATGAGAACAAACCGCTAATTCTCTGGGATGATGTCAGTGTGACCCACCCCTACTCCCCAAAAGTATTTAAGCAAAAGTGGTCAGGAGATTTTATATTGGGGAATTGTTTCAGGTAAAGAATAACTAGATTTGAGAGACAATATGGAACAGAGAAGAGAATACTGGAGACCTGGGTTCATATCCCACTTCTGATATTAAGTAGCTGTGTGACCCTAAGCAAGTCACTTAGCATCTCTGGGCCTCTGTACCCCCATCTGTCAAATGAGGGGGCTGGATTGGATAGCCTCTGAGGTCCTTTCTAGCTCTAGAGCCTATGATTCTAGATGACCTCTGAAATTCCTTCTAACCCTGTGATTCTAGGACACAAACCCTCCACTTCCCGTAGACAAAATGAATGGTACCCCTTGATTGCCTCTCCTAGATTAGGTCAGTCTGAGCCCTGGACTCTTGTGGTCCAAGCTAATTCAAACACCGTGCCTCCATATGCCCAAGATCACAATCATAGACTTGTCAGGACTGGAAGACACCTTAGGATCACCCCTGTCACTTTACAGCTGAAAAAACCAAGACCAAGAGAGGTGAAGTGATTCGTCCCTGCTCATACAAGTAGTGAGTAGCCAGGACTCAAGCCCAGGTCTGCTGTCTAGATCGGTGTGGCCCCTTCCATGCCCCTAGACCAAGTCAGCATTACGCTATGACCCATTGAGGTGAAGTCACTTTGACCCTCCGACCTCCCGTTCTAGTCTGTTATTATGATCTCCCAGGACCCCATCAGTTTGCCCCCCAATTAGGATGCACTGAGTCAGTGTGACCCTCCTCCCCACTCTGTGTTATTATGATCTCCCTGGACCCCCTCAGTTTGCCCCCCAGTTAGGATGCCTTGGGTCAACGTGACCCTCCTCCCCCTCCAGTCTGTGTTATTATCATCTCCCTGGACCCCCTCAGTTTGGCGCCCCCCAGCTAGGATGCACCGGGTCAGTGGGACCCTCCTCCCCCTCCAGTCTGTGTTATTATGGTCTCCTCGGACCCCCTAGGTTTGGCCCCCCCCAGCTGGGATGCACCAGGTCAGTGGGACCCTCTTCCCCCTCCAGTCTGTGTTATGATGATCTCCCTGGACCCCCTCAGTTTGGCCCCCCAATTAGGATGCATTGGGTCAATGTGACCCTCCTCCCCAGTCTGTGTTATTATGGTTTCCTTGGACCCCCTAGGTTTGGCCCCCCAGTTAGGACGCACTGGGTGAGTGTGACCCTTTTCCCCCAGGTCTTCAGGATTATTTCAATCTGATAAATGTCTCCTCCTCTACCTACCCCCAAGCCAGTTTGTACCTCATCTTTCCACCCCCCAGGACAGCCACAAATCTTCTCCCTTGCTTCCCAGGTGCTGTGTTCTGGGCCCTCTTCCATAATAGTTCAGCCAATGAAACGATGGCCCTGATGCCAGCTCCAGCCCAGGCTCTGGCCCCTGGCCGGGGGATACCAGGGGCTCTGCCTGCGCTCCACCTTCTGCATCGAAGCCTAGGCCATCTGCCTTGGTCCCGGCTGCTGGCTGATACTGTTGCCCTGGCCCAAGATGGCTTCTCCATAGACCAAGCCCTGGCAGAGGCGCTGGCAGAACGGGATGCAGCTGGCCAGGCCACAGGCCTCTGCCCACTACTGTGCCACCCCAATGGGACTGTGCTGGGCCAGGGTGCCCATGTAACCAACCGGGGCCTGGCCGCTGTACTCCAGAAAGCTGCCCAGGCCCCTGAGACTGAAGACCAGTTTCTTAATGCTCTGCTTCACCCACTGGCAGAGGACTTGTTCCTAGAAGAGCCGGTGCAGGGCATCATGCCCACTCTGGAGCCAGCCCTGAGGCTTGCATTGCCCCAAGGCCTGATGTTTACCACCCCAAGTCCCACAGCCGGTGAGCTACTACTACAGGTTCTGAGGAGCCCCCTGCAGGCAGGGGAGCTGACCTCTGACCCCTGCCCTGGGTTCCTGGTGGCTGCCCAGGATGCATATGCCAGGGTCACTCCTGCAGCCCCTGTAGGCAGCATCCTAGCAGCCATGGACAGTGAGGGCTCTGTGCTCCTCCTTGCCTCTTCCCTCAACAGCACCTTTGGATCTGGGTGGCTATCACCCTCCACAGGTATCCTCCTGAGTGACTTCGTGGGAGGTTCCCAAATTGCCAGCTGGGCCTGCCCTGCCCTGCTGTGCTGTGGTCCCGAGGGTGATGTACTAGCACTGGCAGCTTCTGGAGGCTCCTCTGCACCCCTGGCCGTGGCTAAGACCCTGCTCAGCCACCTGACTTTTCAGCAGCCCCTGCCCAATGCTGTCACTCAGCCCCAGCTACAGATTCAGCTTGGGTCCAATGGGACCCCTCATAACTGCATGAAGGCCCCTTCTAAAACAGGGGCTCCCAACCCTGAGGCCCTGCTCCTAGTGACCACCCATGCTGAACACGTCAGGGCCACAGGTGTCCCAGCCAGCCACTACCCTTCACGTGGGCACTAGCCTGGAGGTAGTTATGCCCTACTTCACAGGTTCTTCTGAGGAGTGGGGGTAACTCCAGATCTCAGAATGGGTTGTGACAACTATAACCCAGGAAGACCCATTCTGAGGGCTGGCCACAGATGGGTCAGGCCATGTCAGGCTCTGACCTCCAGAGAATGTTAGGGAATGTGAGGGCGGCTATGTTGAAATCCCTAGGGATGAACCTGGGAAGCATTTGTGCCATTGGATGGTCTTTCTGAGGTCCATTAAGGAACAGATGCCTGTAAGAAGTCACAAGGACAATTGATGTCCTATCACAGGAGATGGCTGGTGCAGCACAGTGGATAGAACCTCAGCTTGGAATCAGGAAGACTTGAGTTCAAATCTAGCCTTTGACAAATGGGGCTACCAGCGCCTACCTCACAGAGTTGTTACAAGGATTAAATGAGATATTTGTAAAGTACTTGGCACAGTGCCTGGCATGTAGGTGCTATAATTAGGTGCCATGCTTATTTTTTTCCCTCCCCTATACCAGCAGGATGCAGGGGTCAGGGTTAGATGAGAGAGCTTGGGAAAGATGGCGGACTTGGGAAGAAACAAGAAGAAAGCAGGGTAGCAGGTGGTTTTGCTTCTGCCTTGTTCTGTGGCTTCAGGCAAGTCAACTTCCCATATCTGGGACTCAGTGCCCTCACCTGTCAAATAAGAGGTTTAAACTACATAATGTCTAACGTACCTTTCAGTTCTCATATACTCAAATTCTAAGAAAAGTCCCTTTACTAGGGACAGGGTCATTGTTTGTCCTTTGTTCTTGAAGAGGACCATGATATCATGGAGGTGATGCCCTGACATGCAAGTGAATTGGACTTAAGTGGGGGACCTTTTCTCCTCTGGAGGAGAAGTTTCTCTTCACTTTCTCCTCTGGAGGAGAAGGAAAAGCATTGTTTAGTGAGATCTCAGACGTCTGCCATCTAACATATTGGTCTAAATATAGGTTGTACTTTTGTCCCTCAGATCTGGCTTAAAAATCCTTGGCTTGGCCTATGATTTATGTTATTTTTCACCAAATGCTTATTTATACTTTTTCCTTTCAAAGAAATCTCATGGGGGAAGAGGGGGAAATGAGGGCTATATTTAGGATTGCCTACATTTGGATAATTCCAGTATCTTGATATACTTACACATTCTTAGAGACATTGGTGTGAGCCATCCATCTGGAGGTGGTCCATTAACTACCTACTACCCTCCTAATCAGATGGATATGACTGGAATTCTCACTCCAGTCCTTTCCTTGCTGGAGAAAAGGCCAAGAGAGAGAGGGCGGGAGGTAGTAATTCCAAAAAACTGAAAAGGGAGTCATTGGGGGAGATTTCCCAGATATGATTGGGGCGAGGAAAAGCAACTAGAGCTATGATTTTAAACCAGACTAGTCAATCCCATCTGTGACTTGATCTTGGAGAAGAAATCCATGATCTGTAAACTCTTTTAGCATCTATTTCTGGGCTTTGGTCCCTTAGGTTTGTTTTGGGTTTTTTTTTGTTTTGTTTTGTTAGCAAAAGTTCCTTTTGAAAATAATCCCAACGTCACCTCAGTTGAACTAAAGCAGAAAAAGGTCTATTGAGACCTGAGAAGGAGAAACAGAGAGCCCCAAGAGGCATGGGGGTGGCAGCTATCCTGACCTGGTTCCTACTATGTCACTGGACCTGGGCTCATTTAAAGTTTAAAATAAAGTTTTCCCTATCCCCTGGATTCCAGCTTGCTCACACCTAAATCTCAGGACTCTCTATTTTCCCTGTGCCCTGCTGGACTCACAGAGAAAGAACCCAGATATAGCACCCTGGTCCTGCGCTCACACTTAATCGTCTGTTGTACAGTCACCTTAGACTCTTTGTTTGTAATGTGTGCAAGTTACTCGACCTCCCTTGTGTTACAGATGAAGAAACTAAAGCCTTAGTAAAGTGACTGGCCCAAGATCACCCATGCATTAGACTTAAGTGTCCTTTGAACTCCAGATCTACAACCATAATGACCCTAAGAACCTACCTGAATGTGTCTGGGGAGTATGTGAATGTGCATAGATCTGAACATGTCTATACACCTGTGGTTAGATCTATGCATGTTCATCCACCCCTAAGTGAGCCTTCTATGTGGAAGCATGTTTATACCCGTGTCTGAATATGTCTTCGAACATGCAGTTGAGTGTCTGGGTACACACTTGGGTCTAGATGTGCCTGATGAGTACACATCAGTATATTCCAGAAAATTCCTTGGGTTAAAGGGGACTTTCTAAGAGGCATGCCAAGCTTCCACTCTGACACAAGAGGACACAGAAATGTGATGAGACTTGGTCTGCTTGGCCACAGTGAGCAGAACTAGGGGCAATGGGTGAAAGTTTCAAAAAGTCAGATTTGGATTTGAGAGAAATTATTATTTCTGTTATATTAATAACCAATTTCTTATTGGGGAGAGCCAGGATTTTTTCCCTTTCTATTTCCTCATTCTCTACTAAGTCAATCAGCCTCTGGAAAAAAAGGTTGATAATGAGATTGTATTTAACAGTCTCCTCAATCTTGTTCAGACCTAGGCAGAACTGGGAAAGCTCAGATCTTATCAAAAGGTAAAGATATTCTAGTCAAGGTGAATTGGGGGCCATTGTATTCTATTAAGACAAGCTTGAGTAAAGGTAGATCCCTCCTATAGATTGCATGGTCTGGGTGGAGATAGGACATAATTAAAGTCAGGCCCCCAGTCCCTCATTAGAATAGGTCCACCTCTCATCATAATATTTATCTCTTCATTAATTGTTAACCACTTAAAGCTGATTGCCACCTGTCAGCAACACCCATTTTTCCAAGGGTATGTAAGTGTCAAGAGGCCTCCAGGACCTTTAGTTTGCCAGAGACAACCAAATGACCATCTTTTTATTAATTATTCACTAGTCATCATTAATTGCCCAGAAATTATGTCTCTCAAACTTTTTAACCATCACAGTTTTGATAAACAATTTGTGCAATCCAGAAAGGTGAGGCTAGATTTGTTGGGCATGTCACAGAGGGAATTCTTGGGCAGGTTGGACCAGTTGGCTGCTGGGGTCCCTTCCAACTCCGAAACTCTGAGATTTTGTGACATTTATTAGGTCCTCTAGCTTCCTATACAAACCAGGGATGATTGATACCTCGACTTACTGTTGCCCTTGGCAACTATCCTTCCTGTGAAGCGGGTGGGGCCTGAGGACACTGGGGAAGTTCCTCCTTCCTGAAGAGAAGGGGAGGCAAGGACAATGCCTCCCAACCCACAAAGGAGACATGAAAGGTCCCTGGGGGAAGCCAATGAGAACTAGATTTAGACTAAGGACAGATCAGAGCAATCCAAACATGGAACCATCAGTATGAACCATGCACCTGGGAGCTTGATATCCTCTCATTTGAAGCTCGTCACCTATATCTCCCCCATTTTCATTTTATAGTGGTGATCCATATTTTTTTTTTCTGACAGTCAAGACTTTTTTTTTAAAAATTCAGATGAGTTTTGAGGAGGCAGTTGGGTTCAATGGGAAGAATACTGGGTATGAAGGTAGAAGGTTCAAATCTTGCCTCTGCCACTTATTCCCTGGGTGACCTTGGGCCAGTCACTTTACTAAGGCTTTAGTTTCTTCATCTGTAACACAAAATCACTTTCCATGATCCAAAAGAAAATGGCTCTTTTAGAAACCAAGAGCCCCCTGGTGGTAGCTCCTAGTAGTGGCAGTTGAGAATACGGGTAGGTGAGATTTTCCTGGATTTTTCAAGAAAAGGATGATCTGGTAGTTATGCCAAAGCTGAAAATCTCAAGGGTTGTGCCAGTGGGTGTATGCAATCCAGTCCCCTGGAAAGACCGCTCTTATGTGATGTAGAGTCGCTGCTGAGCAAAGAGTCCTCAAAAAATAACACAGCCACAATTCGATGCCTTTTTGGGTCAACTCTGTGGACCCCACTTGGGATTTTGTCTCTGGAGAAATATAGGGGAGTCTTGGGAAGGCCAGACATTCTCCTTGATGTCACCTCCCAGATGAGAGGCATCTCCAAACACCTCTGACTGCCATATTAGGGATGTGATATCAAGGGGTTTATCATAACCCTCCTTAGACCTGTTCAGGTTTTCAGCCTTGACCATGTCTCAGGCATAGTGTATTACTTATGTGTAGTTTGTTATTTGTATTGGCCTCTGATTTCATTGGTGTAGGGAAATCTCAATGAGGAAATTCCCTCTACCACTGTAGATGGGCACTTACTCTAATGACTAATGGTCTTAGAAAATGGTCAGGGGCCACTGAGAGATTAAATGACTTGCCCAAAGTCACCCAACCATTATATGCCAGAAGCATGTCTCTAACCCAGGTCTTCCTGACCCAGAGGTCAGCCATCTATCCACCACATCTTGCTGCATCAGCTTCTTGTCCTAAACCTGCCTCTCTCTCTCAAATCCTAAAGAGGTGTTCTCCCTCGTTCTAAGGTCTGGAGCTTGAGTTACAAGTTCCATGTCTCTCCAGCTCCACACCCTCTGGGATTTTGTCAATTTTTTCTAACTAAGAATACCCACCCATCCCTATCCCACCATTTCTGTGCCCACTCATGGGTCCCTACCAGCTCCTAGTGTGAGATCTAGTGTCCAGAAGTGCACATGGTTAGTGGTTTGTTGAGTGTGATCGGGGTGAGGAGGAGCCTCCTTTGTTCTATCTTCCTAATGTGATGCCTAGCATTCAGGGTGGCCTTTTTAGCCACAAGAATATTAAACAGGACCAGGGAAGCAAAGAAGGTGCCACTTGACCTCTGATTCTTTGCCACATTCTATTTTCTGACCCCCAACCTCTGCCTCTCCAAAAAAGTATGACTAAAGAAAGAGCTGGCACACATTTCATTGGAAATACACCAAAGGCCACTCCAGGGAAGCCAGCCCAGTTCTAGCCCACTCCACTCCACCTCAAGTCTCCCTCCACTCCGTCCATATTTTATATCCACTCAAAGACAAAGGGTGAGACACTGTGCAACTGGGTCAGGAATCCTGCAGGAAGCAATAGATGGCCACAATTGTTGGAAAAGTCAGTATTTCTGGGGTCAACAGGCTCCACATCCACAGGGAGGAATGAGGGCTCCCAAGGTCAGTTCTATGCCCCAAGGACAAACGCCATGTTCCAAAGGAGAGCTCTGTGCCCCCAAAGCCATGCGTCCACAAGGAGGGCTCTGTGTTCCCAGCTTGATGAGCTCCATATTCTCAAGGAGGGCTCCAGATTTCCAAAGATAGGTTGTGTGTTCCAGGGTGAATTCAGTGTCCCCAGGGAAGATGTTATGCCCGGGGACAGGTGTCAGCTGGCACAAATGCTGTTGATGGAAGTGCCCCCTGGGCCCACCAAGCCCAGCTCCTCCTGCTCATTGATGCAGAGCTGGTAGCCACATCCCCGGGGCCTGGATAGGGGTGGCACTTTGCCATCAGATTTGGCTCTTGGGGGTAGCAGGAACCCTACACTGCCTGCAATGAGCATATGCCAGATGCTGTGGATGTAGAAGTAATTGTCCCGAGTCTCCACAAAGGCATAGAGAAGAACTGCGCTGCCAGCAATGAGGCTGCCCGGGCACAGGTAAAACAGCCAGCGACGCCACGTGGGTGGGTAACAGTGTCTGCGGCGGACACTGCGCACCGTCTGGGAAAGAGAATCTGGGGTCAGAAATCATAAGAGTGAGAAGTGGGAGACGGTGGGGAGGTAGAGGGACACGGGAAGGGAGTGGCAATGATTGAGTGTTGCCAAGGAGAGCCTGAGCAAGGGCAGAGATCAAGGGTCAAAGCAGCTAGGGCAGGGCCCAGGTGGTGGACACCAAGCAATGTCAGAGGAGATGAGCAAGGAGCAGGAGGTCAGGGAAGAGAGACCAGGGAGGGTGTGGTAATATCTAGAATACAAATAGTTTGGAGAAGACAGAAGCAATAATCAGGGGGAATGAGAGTAAAGACATTAGGACAAGAGTATTAGTGTCTCCTGTGGATGCTACAGTCTTAGGAGAGGATATCAGTGGTGAATACAATAGAGGAAATGAGGCGATACCTTGATCAAATCTCAAACTTGCTGTCGATTCAAATCCTGCCTCAGACACTTACTAGCTGTCTGACCCTGGGCAAGTCACTGAACGTCTCTGTGCCTCGGGTCCTTTGTCCTTAAAATAAGGAGGTTGGACTTAATGACCCATAAGGTCATTCTTCTAAATCTGTGATCCTATAAGGAGGTTATGGTGGACCAGGATGTGGGTAGCGTGGTCTGCAGAGAACACTGCACATGACCTCCCATAATGAAAGAGTGAAGACCAAAGCTAAAGGAACAGTTTTTATATGGATACCATACACTTGTAGGGGGTCTTTAAATTTTTTGATGTCACAGACCTTTTAGCAGAATCTAGTGAAGTCTATGAACTCCTTCTGAAAACAAAGTCTTTAAAAGCACAAAAAAAATACAGAGGATTATAAAGGAAACCAATTATATTGAGGGGCAGCAAGGTGGCTCAGGGGATAGAGTGCTGGGCCTTGAATCAGGAAGACACATCTTTCTGAGTTCAAATTTGACCTCAGATACATACTAGCTGTGTGACCCTAAGCAGGTCTGTTTGCCTCAGTTTCCTTATCTGTAAAATGAGCTGGAGAAAGAAATGGAAAACCCCTCTAGTATCTCTGCCAAGAAAACCCCAAATGGGGTCATGAAGAGTTGGACGTGACAACAAAAATTATATTGAAATACAGTAATTAAAATATTTTTTATAAAAAAACAAGTTCATGTCACAACATGACTAATGTGGAAATGCATTTAATATGACTGTACATGTATAACCTATATCAGATTGCTTGCTGTCTTGGGCGGGGAAGGGAGAGAGGGGAAAAAATTTGAAATTCAAAATCTTATAAAAGTCCATGTTGAAAACTACCCTTACATGTAATTGGAAAAAATAAAATACTATATCAAGTGGAAAGGGGAAGTAAAAAACAAACAAACAAAAAAAAAAAACAAGTTCATGGACCCTAGATAAAGATCCACTGTTCTAGAGAAAGGGAAAAGGGAGGGAGAAGGGTGACTGGAGCAGAGGAGGGTCTGAGGGAAGCTGGGGTTATGAGAGATCACAGATGTCAGACATAGTCTGAGAGGAGTAGAACACACAAGTGTCAAGGCTAAAAGGCTGATGTAGAATGAGGGGGAAAATGATGAAGAGATATTTTCAAACCTTGTGGCAATCTAACACAAGGCTAGATTATACATAAACTGTACATAGCTTAAGACCATAATGTTTAGATCTGGAAGTGATCATCTGTTGGGTTATCTAGTACATTCTACTCAATTTTCAAATGAATAAACTGAGGTACAGACAAACTAATTAAAGGTCACACAGCCAGTAAGTGGCAGAGACAGATAGCTGGGATTTTCTGATACTGGAGTAGAAATTGGCTGTGCATATGAATGGCCTCTTGGTGGATTCTTAATGATGAACGAGCAAGAATACCAGAGAGAAGTCCTGATCCCAAGAGGGTGACATTTGGAAGAGAAATCTTACTCCTGCTGGATTCCCATTGTGACAGCAGCAAAAAGTACTTAAGGTAAATGGCTGTGAGCACCTGGCTAGAGGAGCCATCTTTGGGCTGCCTGGGAGGTTCCCTGTTTCATCACTTGGGGTTCCACCTTCCTAAAAGATAGCAAAAAACTCAGTCTGAATCCTAAGACTAGAAAAGTTGACCTGGACAAATGAGGTCCAGTGGAACCATATGTAGACAGAGTCAGATTGGTCTTCATCTCATACGGGATTGTTTTGACTTCACATGTGAAAAAAGAAAACCTTGTGAAAGGTGCCCTGAGTTTGGAGTTGCCTCTAGAGTAGCCTGCAGCTGGAAGTCAGTTGCAATCATCTTAATAAGACACAAACTACAGACAATTCTGAATTCATCAAGAGAAGCGAAGTCTGCAATTCCACTCTTTCCTGGGGATCTTCATCTGAAGGAGAAGGAGCTGGGTTTAAGTGAACTGGGTCACAGATTTGCTTTAAGGGAATGTGGAGCCTTAGGGAAAACCCTGGAGAACAAGCAATGAGGGACATAAAATGGGATGAGCTGAGAAATGCAGGAATCCAAAGGGAATGCGAGGAATTGCGATACGAGAACCAGAGGAGACATGAATGGGAAGTAAAATACTCAAGAGATGTCCCCCTAAAAGTAATCCCCAAAGACTTTCCCACTGATACAACTGAAAGAAGCCCACACTCTTTCCTTCTTTCCTCTCTATCTCTGATAAGACAGTAAAGAACTAAGACTTCATGGAGGATGAGTCTGTGAAGGTTCCCCCTCTCCAAACTTATTGGCCAGGGCACCTATTTCTAGTGTAAAGACTTTAGGCAGAACACTTAAACACAGAGTTTCCTTATGTGTTAAATATCACGCAGAGTTGTTGGGGAAAACTAATAATAGACAAGTAGGTTGTTATTATGGTTCTTAATAATAATTGTGGTTAAATTAAGGAAGATCCATTGGAGCTTCAACCAATTAAGACTAACGTGAATTTATAGGGAAAGTTGAAGTTAATTAGTCAGGTATAAGCCAGAAGCACAGGGGTTCAGTACAGAAGCCAAGGAGGTAGCAGAGATCATTGAGGGAATCAAGAGTAAGCCAAGGGTCTGAGGACCAAAGAGTCAGTTGGGACAGGAAACAGAAAATAGATCTTTTAGGTCAAGACAAGCAGGGTGAGAGTTCCATCAGTCTGATTCATTCAAGATAATGGACGCAGCAAGCAGAAATCACTTGATACGGCCTACTTAAATACTTGACCTAATAATAATATTCATAACTCACAATGTTTACAAAGTATATTCCTCTGGGAGAAGAGGGAGAGAAGACAGAGTTCTGCTAATTGAAAAAATAAAATTTAATTTAAAACAAAACCAAAAAATAGTGGGTTCTTCTCATAGCCCTCTGACATAGCTTTATTTTCCATGGAGCCTGTAAATAGAATATAGTTCTCCTTTTTGTCTCTGTTGGTCCTATCCATTATGACTTGTTCTTTATCCAAAATCACAGTGACAATTTCTGCTTTGGGGGATACATACAAAGCAAAATAAATTTTATTATAGCCTCTCACTCTTTATGTGTCCTCATGTTTTAAGTGTGTTTCCTATAGGCAACAAATTATTGCTTATGTTTTCTAATCCATTCTACAACTCTCTTCCTTTCTATCAGTGAATACAATCCACTTACACTCAAGGTTCTAATTCAGTTTGGTTTTCCTTTCATCATACTTCAATACTTTCATAGATCTACAATTTCTTCCATCAATAAGGTTGTCAAGTCTTGTCAGTTCTCTAACAAATATTATATATAGTTATATTTATATGTGTTTATATTATTTAGCTTTATCTTTACTATCTTTATTTTCTCTGGGATAACAATAAGAGCCCTCTATAGTCTGGCCTCAAGTTATCTTTCCATATTTATTTCATTTTATTCCACTTCACATACTCTATATAGCAGCCAAACCAAATATCCAAATAGCTATTCTCCAAACTTGACTTTCCATTTCCAACTCTATGGCTCTGTACAAGCTGTCCTTTTTTGCCTAGAATTCACTTCTTCCTCATTTTGCCAGCTTCCTTCAAAACTCTCCTCAGGTACCACTTCCTGCATGAAGCCTTCCTTGATTCTCCTCCATCCCTAGCCCCTAGCTATTGGTGCTCACTCTTTCTCAAATTATCTTATATTTATTTTTATGAGTGCAGGTTTGGTTATATTTTCTAATCCATTCTGCAACTCTCTTCTTTTTTTATCAGTAAACACAATCCTTCTATGTTCAAGGCTGTGATTCTTTGGTTTTCCTTTTACCAGATTTCAGTATTTTTATGGATCAATAATTTGTGATCTTTCACACAGGAGAATACAAGCTCCATAAAGGTGGAATTGTTTTGGTTTTGTATTTGTATACAAATACAGTACGGTGCCTTAAAAATAGTGAGTTTCATAAATGTTTAATTAAATCATTATTCCCATTTTGCAGCTGTGAAAACTGAGGTTCTGAAAGTTTAAGTGACCATAGTCAAAGTCAGAGCAAGGGTTTGAACCCAGATCTCTTGCAGACTCTAATTTCAGCATTGTTTTTACAAGATGAACTGCAGGAGCAATTTGCCCTCTTACCTCTTTTTTCTTTCTGCCTGGCTGTGGTTGGATCTGGACCAACAGGTGTGCCCAGGAACCAAGTGTTGCCAATCAGAAAGACAAGCCCTGCAGGTGCAATAGAGGAAAATCTTTACATAAAAGTGGAAGGGGAGAAAGGTAACCATTTCCTGTTAACCCAAGAGAAAGCAATAAAAACAGTCTTGAAGTGTGAACCCAGTCTGGGTCCATATACTCAGCAGCCAGCTAAACAGTAGTCTTGTATTAGCTGGAGAAAGGACAGTTTCAAACCAAGCCAAGAAAAACTTTTACCAAGAATCCCAGCCAGAAAAAGGGGTGGACCTGATAGAATGGGACCATGTAGTTGTTCGTTCAGTTGATCGGTCATGTGCAGCTCTTTGTGACTTGGTAGACCACAGCTTGATAATACTGTCCATGGGGTTTTCTTGGCAAAGATACTGCAGCGGTTTGCCATTTCCTTCTCTGATAGATTAAGGCAAACAGAAGTTAAGTAATTTGCCCAAGGTCACACAGCTAGTGAATACCTGAGGTTGGATTTGAACTCAGGTCTTCCTGACTGCAGGCATGGCATTCTATTCATTGAGCTACTTAGCTGCCTCAGGCAATTATGACCAAGGACCTTGCAAAACTCCTTCCTTGCCAGGAATATCTGGGGACTCTGCCTGGCAAACTAGAAAAAAGGTACCAGTTTACTTTTAGCGCCTTTAGCTAAAGGAGTGAACATATAATCCTGCTAAAAGGCAGGAAGAGAAACGCAGCT
This sequence comes from Phalanger gymnotis, assembly GCA_028646595.1. Classification (NCBI taxonomy): domain Eukaryota; kingdom Metazoa; phylum Chordata; class Mammalia; order Diprotodontia; family Phalangeridae; genus Phalanger; species Phalanger gymnotis. The sequence goes on from CM053624.1 coordinate 263,176,333, forward strand.
ACCAGACTAGTAATGGAGCACCGAAGGTAGCTAAGTGGCACAGTGGACAGGGTGCTAGCCTTGGAGTCAGAAGGAGTTGAGTCTGCATCCTGCCTTGAACTTTTACTATCTATGTGACTCTGGGTAAGTCACTTGATCACTCTCAGTCTCAGTTTTGTCATCTGTAAAATGGGTTGGATTCAATGACCTCTAAGATCCCTTCTAGCTCTTAATCTATGACTTTATGAAAACATGTGCTCATATGCCCAGAGAAAAGGAAGCCTCTGTAAATTATGGTGTAGGCAAAATAGCTTGTTTTATGGCATGGAGGTGACTGAATTCTGAAGGGCTACAGCAGCAGAGAACCCTCTGGAGGAGGAGGTAGGGGGGAGGAAGGGAGAGATCCTACCAAACTGTTAGGGTTTGAGTGCAGGCCCAATGGTGGTCCCTATTTTGTCATCAGAGGATCAGCCTAGCTGAATTTGGAAAAGCTCATCACCAAAAGGATGGCTATCAGATGATGACTTGGGTGGGGAGGGCTGGTACAGCAACTCATAGAACAGTTCACTAAGGAAAAAAGGGTTTTGATGTATATCAATGGAGGGTATACTCATATTGTTGAAATCATAGATCCTTCAAGTGTAAGAATACATGTGTCTATTCATAGACATAAAGAATGGAGGGTCTATAAAATTGCTTGTTAATACAAAATTAAGGAAGAAGGAAGAGGAAAAAGAACAGGAAGAGGAGGAAAAGAGGATGAATAAGAGGATGAATAAGCAAAGGAAAGAGCAAAAGGAGAAAGAGGAGGAGGAAGAAAAGGAGAAGGAAAAGAAGGAGGAGGAAGAGAAGAAAGAAGAGGAGGAGGTGGAGAAGGAGGAAGAGAAGAAGAAGAAGAAGAAGAAGAAGAAGAAGAAGAAGAAGAAGAAGAAGAAGAAGAAGAAGAATTTAGGAGTGGTGTGAGGGGTGAAAAGGTGTCCTGGATTTGTGTGATACAAAAGACTCTGAATTCCATCCCCAATATCCTTATAAAGGTCAAGTATTGGGACCTGGCTCACCCTGTGACCTACTAGGACTATTACCACTAGAATATTCTGGAAGCTACCAAAAATAAGAAAAGCAGACACGCTCACTTGCAGAACAAAAGGAGAGTTAGGGTTTAGCCCCCTCAAAGGCAGGATTTCCAAGTCCTGGTGAAGAACCTCAAGAGAATTGGTTCTTGCCAGAGAGAGTCCATCCCCAGAGATTAAGAGATTGAACAAAACAAGAACAGGATGGGAAGAATCAGACAAGGCAAATGGTCTTTGTGATCCACCCAAGACCCAGGATCACTTACCTTAAAAGACCGAACTGTGACTTTTTCATATCTTCTGTAGTTACCATCAATACAAATGCTGAGGAAACTTAAGAGGACTCTGTGAGGAGCAGTAGAGAAAGGGGAGACTGGATCTGGGAGCTCCCCTTGGGTTGAGGAAGATTAATTGCAAGCCAAAATTACTGAGTGGTGACAAGAAGAAAGCAAGATCAAGTTGTCCCTGACCCAGAAATGAGTGTCTAAGAGCCACAGTAACAGGTCTGTGGGCCTACAGCCCAAGGATACACAGGCAATAGGATTTTGGAACCTGGTATATTGACATGGACACAAAGCCAAGATATGGACAGAGCTTGGGGCCATGAATGCAGATATGGAGAAGGTTTGAGGAAAGGACGCAGATAAGGGCATGGGATGGAAAGGTGGAGATGGGGAAGGCCAAGGACACAGACATGGAATGAAGATAAGAATGTGGGTTTAGGGAAGAAATACAGGTGTAGGGTGAGGACGTGGACATAATATCCCATATAGAAAGGATTCTAAAAAAGAATAAAATCTATAACGTCACATTTGTAGTAATTCTGCATCACCTAAAAGGGAAAGGATGATTATAGAAGGGTCCCCTTATCTAGAACCCACCCTGGACCACCCTCCCCTCACTCATAACCAGAACACTTGCTCCCCACCCCCATCCTTGCCTTCCCTTACTCATGATGTGGCTGACCCTCACCAGGCCAGGATCACCCTACTCCTATGGCCTCCTTACCCATGCTGTAGCCAGAATCCCAAGGGCAAAGAGACTGGGTCCAAGAAGGTTCCAGAGGCCATGCCGGTCAAGCTGCAGAGCCATAGACAATAGCATGGCCCCGAGCAAGTAGAGAACCTGAGAGGAAGAAGACATGAAGGTAGGGTCAGAGACAGAGGGCCAGGGACACTGGAAGTAGGGTTGGATGGGTGCTGAGGGTTGGGGCTGAAAACCCTAGGAGCAGAGGGGTAACTGGAGATAGGAAGAGGGACCAAGAAAGGAAGAAAGTACTGAGGTCAGGGCCAGAATTTTGGGGTGGAGAGTGAGAGATGGGAGACTCAAGAAAGGAGTAAGCGATATATTTAAGGAGCAATGTAGAGGCATTAACAATAACAGTAGCTAGCTAGCATTAATATAGGGCTTTAATATTTACAAAACACCTTAGAAACATTAGCTCATTTTATTCTCACAGCAACTACGGGAAATAGGTACTATTATTATCCCCATTTTACAAGTGAGGAAACTGAGGCAGAGCGAGGTTAATTGACCTGTCCAGAGTCACACAGCTAGTTAAGTGTCAGGCTGGATTTGTATTCAGATAGGTCTTCCTAACTCCACTATTCTACCCACCACACGCTCTAACTGCCTAGCTGAGAGCCACACTTTTAAAGGGAGAAATAAAAGAAAAGCACTGAGAGATAAGTGAAATGATTATTTTTCTCTCATATTAATAGCCAATTATTAAAATTGGAGAGACCTCAGGCTTTTTTCCTCCTGTCCTGTTTCCTTATCTAATCTCTCGGAGACAGGGCAGATGTAAGACATGATTACCATTCTCTTTGTGGGCATTGCTACCAGCTCAGGCTTGGATGGGGCATACGGATTCTTTGTCTAGATTGCCCAAGGCTGGAAGTGGTCTGAGTATAAGGATAGTGACATGATGTCACTCTCAGGCCCTCACTGGAGTGAGCTCACTTCCCTTCGCAAGGTCCACCTGTCATTAATTGTTAACCAATCAGAGTTGACTGACACCCTCAAGAACACTCCTCTTCCAAAGGGCATATAAACTGTGAGCCAGCCACCATGATTGTCTTTGGTCTAAGAGAGAGGTGGCAAATGACTATCCTTTAATTAAAAATTATGGCATTATTAACAAAATGACTACCCAGAAATTATGTCTCTCAAACTTTTTAAATGCCACACAAGGAAAGATGTATGGGCAGTTGACTTAGCCCATGGGGTAAGGTGGGCTGTCCCCCAAATATACTCACAGCAATAAACCACCATGTGTGGTTTATTGGTATTGTATTGTATGTATTATATGGTATTGCATTAGTATAGAGTTTTGAGTGACCTCTCACTACAATGAGCTACAGGCTGTATAGAGCCTGTGTCCTCAGAGTCTTCACCTTGCCTTGACCTCTCCATTTGTCTAGCCTCTGGGCTTGAGAGCATCCTCATTCTTCAGGGACTAGGTTTTAACTTGTTCGAATTCTGTGGGCTTCCTCACACTGTAGTGACCTGGCCATCAGTATAATGTCTGCATCCTGGGCATCCTCACCCAGAAATTAACTATTTGTAGATGGTAAATAGATTTCAGAGGAGGCAGCTAGGTGGTGCAGTGGATAGAGTACTGACCCCGGAGTCAGGAGAAGCTGAGTTCAAATCTGACCTTATATATTTACTAGCTCCATGACCCTGAGCAAGTCACTTAATGCCCCCCTCAACCCATTGCCTCAAAAAAAGTAGTAGTATATAGATTTCAGGGATAGAATGGTATTAGTCCTCTCCTTTGCGTTCACTCCCTCCTTCCTGGAATTAGCATTAGACTTACCTGCTTGACCACAGGCTGCAGACGAGCCATGGCAATGACCGTGACCCACACAGACATGAGGGAACCCAGGAAGTCACAGAACTGCAGAACATCATAGTCCATGATGCAGAAGACCACAATGCCTGGCTGGTCACATGCATGGTAGAACTGGGGGCAAAGGTCAGAAGTCACTGATAGGACCAAACTTGATCAATAGTGTCAAATTCAAATAGAATTGGGAGAGGGTCACCAAATAATCCAATAAGAATCCCTGTAGATGATCCTCATAATACTATTATTTAAGTTTAATTGTATTTTTATTTATTTTATTAAATATTTCTCAATTACATTTTAATCTGGTTTGAGCTGCACTCATTAATGTTACAAGAAGCATGTGCCAGTGCATTTGACACCTCCATCCTAGATCACAGGCATGATAGGCCTGAGGTAGAGGTCATAAGTATGCTCCCCCATTTATCAATTTTCTTCCTCAAATGTGGTACCCAGAAGTGAATACGGTAGAGCAAGTGTCATCTGTCCAAGGCAAAGTACATTGAAAAGTTGTAACTTCATTCCTGGACATTGCACCTCTCAATGCAGCTAAAGATTCCATTAGTTCTCTTAGCTGCCACATGAAACTGTTCACTTGTATTGGAATTACAATCTAATAACGTCGCCCCCACCTCACCCCCTTCCCGATCTTTTTCAAATGGACGACTGTCTAGTCATGCTTCCTCCATTCTAATGTTTGGGAAGATTGGTTTTGAAATCCAAGTGAAAGACTTTACATTTATCCTTTTTAACGCTTAATAGATTTTTTCTCAGTGTTCCAGTCTGTCCAGATCTTTTTGAATCCTGTCTCTGTTATCCAATGCTTTGGCTATCCTTCCTTGCTTTGCATCATCTGCAGATTTGATAAGGAGAACATCTACTGTATGACCTTATCCAAGTCATTGATTTAAATAATAATAATAATGTTAAACAAAACGGGGCCAAGAAAAAATTCCTCGAGCACTCCACTGAAGACCTCCTTCCTAGTTGACATTGAACCATTAATGACTATGATTATCCCTTCCACATGACGGGGAGGGTTAGGGGCACAGTGCCCCCAAAATCTGAAAAATCTGCATAAAATTTTTTTGGCCTTCCCTTCATACCAGAGAGCATCCATACACTTCTGAGCATTTCTGAACTTCTAAACTTTTTCTGTGTTGTCTGCTGGCCTTCACATGTCATCTGTGGCTTTTGCAAAACTCCCCGAAATTTACCATTTAATTTCTTATGCTGACCCATGAGGTCAAAATTGTGATGGGAAAAGTCATGATGTGGAAGAGATTACTCTAGTCTTTTGTCAAGTGGTTCAATCAGTCTCTAATCAATCCAATTTTCCCACTCTCTAATCCATCAAATAGTCCAGTCTAAAATTCTCCATCTTTTCTACATGAATAGCATGAAGAGACTTCCGCAAATGTTTTGCTAAAATCTAGGCAAATGCTATGTACAAAATTATCCTGAGCTACCATTTTAATACCCTAGTCGAAAAAAAGGGAATAAAGTTATTCTGACTTGACTTATTCTTGAGGAAGCCACACTGGCTCTTGACTTGATCCACTGCATCTTTTTCTAAATATTCACTATCCAACCCTTTAATAATACAGTCTAGAATTTTGTCAAGAATCAAGGTCAAGGCCCACTCCCCAGCCTATAGCTCACGGACTACAGTCTCTTCTCTTACCGTCAGTGAAGGTGGTGTCTATGAAAGTACCTTCTGATGCCACTCCCCCCACTTGGGGCTCATCTAATATGGGGCAGAGAACTAATAGTGGAAGATAGCAGAGTAGAAGGAAGACATACGGTGGAACTGCCCCACAACTCCTATAGACAAATCCAGAAAATACACCAAACTGGGGTGTTTTCTAAATTGGGAAATCCAAGAATCACTGGAAATATTTTTCCAGCCCAGGTCAGCTTAAGGAGACAAATAAAAAGGTCTGCAGACCATGGAGGATGGGGCCTACCCAGGAATGGCCACCCAGGGCATTCCAGCACAGGGAAAGCCGATGTACCAGGACAAGAAGAGGTCCCAAGTCCATCATGGAGGGCCCCAGATTTGTACAGAGGATAGGAATAGGTGACAATTGGCAGAGCTGTTGCTCATTAGTCAGTTCCAGGCCGCAGATCCAGGGCAGACTGGGGAGGAGACCTGAGTCTAGGAGTGGCATTCAAGGGTGAGGAATGATTGTGAACTCTCGGCTATCTGGGAGTAAGCTCAAAAGCAATGTTCTGACATAGAGGAGGAGTGGGGTCTTAGTTACAACCTCCAGCCCAGTTTGAAGCCAGCAAAGGAAAAACCATGGGTACACACACACACACACACACACACACACACACGTGTGTATATATACGTATGTATGAACGCACATATAGGTGTGTATACACATGTGTGTATGTCTGTACATACACACTCACAAACACCAAGCACTACAGAGAAGACTGTGGTGAAAGTATAGACCAAGGCACTCTCCAACACCACTTACCGTGGAGAAGAACATGGTGAAGGTGTAGACTGCAGCCTCCAACACATATCGACTTCGGACAGCCACAACCACAGGTGGCAAAAACATGAGGTTACTTAGGCAAAGCAGCAGTGTGGACAGAAGCTGGAATCCATAAGTGAGAGCATCTGCACTGTCTGTACAGCCCCAGCCACGCCAGCCTAGGAGGGATCAGGGGCATGTTCAGTACTCAGTGCAGGGATAGTAGGAAACAGGAGCTCAGGGTTCGTGTTCTATATGAATTCCTTCTCCTCTGTGAATTTCTTTTTTAAAAAAAAAGCCATGCTCTCATTCTAGAGTTTGAGAAAAGAGATCCTATCCCTACTTGCCTTTTCTCTGCCCCTTGGCCCCTTGACCTATCTCAATCTCCTTCTCTGAAAAAAGGAATTGGATCAGATTATGCCTTCAGCTCTAAATCCTATTTCTCCTTTCATACCCTGTCTTCTTTTCTGATGTTCCCATCTCTGGCCCTTCATTTCCTCCTTCTGTTCAGAATACTGGTCTTCCCTCCCTCCCAGTGGCCTTGCCCATATATTCCCCGCTACTAAATCTCCCTCTTCCCACCACCCCTGCCTCAGTTCCTGCTCTCTGAACCCAAGGCTTCTGGTTCCTAGCCTTGGCTCCCCAGACCTTCCCAGCCTCTCCATACCATGCCCTTTCCTCCAACTTCCTCACTTACCAGCCTTGCACTCACAAGCTGCATACAGGTAGTTATGTGTCCTCAGAAGTTTGCACTGACCGTACGGGCCACAGTCATCAATGCATGGGGACAGGAAGGTCCGGAGACGGACCTCAGCAGTGACGTTCTTACAGCGTTCAAACCTGCAGACACACTGATGATCATGCTGGGCACTTCTGATCCTTGCCCTAGACACCCTGTCTCACACTGTCTGGATGTCTAGCTATCCCTCTGGGCAAACTGACCCTCACCTTGGGTGTGTGAGACTGACACCCTGCATATATTAACTATCGTACTGGTCACCTCTATCCTCCCCCAAAATACTTGAATATCTGAAGGACTATCAAGGGGAAAAGGAACTAAATGGTTCTGCTTGGCCCCAGGGTCAGAATTAGGAGCAATGGGTAAAAGTAGCAAAAGGGAACGTTTAGATCTGACTCAAGAAAAGGAGTCCTAACAATTACATCTATCCAAGAGAGGAATGGGCTGCCTCAGGAGAGAGTGGGTTTCCCTTCACTGGAGGTCTCCAAAGAAATGCCAGATGGCTACTTTTTGAATGTCTTGTAAGGGGACATTCTTGTTCAGATACAATTTTAACTAGATGGATTCTGAATTCCCTCCCAGCTCTGTGATGTTCTGATGCTATGGTTCTGTGACTAACACACTGGACACACAATGTGTGACCATCACCCTGGGCACACCCAACCATAAACGTGGCCATTACACTCAAACTAAGCAGCACAATGGACACATTGGCCGTGACCTCCCTGGACTAGCTATCATCCTTAGCATTCCCAGATATCCAACCGACCCTCCCAAAGGGCACCTCTGCCCTTTCTCTGCTCCGCAAATTAAATAGGAATTAATAACATTCTTTAAACAGGAAACGGGAACTTAGTGGGAGGCACAGCAAGAGGCATGGGCTTTGCAAAAGGAAGAGAGATGGCAATTGGCTTCTGGATGCTCGAGCCAGCTGAAGTCATGCAGTGAGCTCTAGAGTGGATGGGGCCAGACCCACAGTGGAGAAGACACGGCTGCTGGAAAAGCCAGCCCAGATGTGAGCCTAGGATCACAGCTGAAGAAGCCAGAGGGAGAAGCAGCCTTAGCAACCAGCTGATGAATATGCTTCAAGAAAGCTGAACAGGACAGGCAATGAAGTAGAAGACAAACCTCCCTGGATGGCAAGGACTGTCTCAGTTTTTCCCTTTGTATCCCCATCATCTAGCATGGTACCTAGGTGATGGCCCTCAGGGGCATCTTGACAAATCTTTGTTGAATTGACAATGAATTAAGAGAAGTGGCTTAGACTAAAGGTAGGAATTCCAAGGACCTGGAGCCAGAGTCTTCCAGGAAGGGGGAAGGAGGTGACTAATTGGATTAGATGGCATGAAGCCCAGGAGAGGAAGATTTAGGGCCAAATAGAAAAGAGCCTTCCTCCTCCAGGGGCCAAGCCAAAGAGACCTCCAGGAAGAGGTGAGAATCCTACCGGAGAGCTAGCATCCGCTCCAATCCTTAGGCAAAGAGCTTGATTAACTTGGGCCAGCACCAACTCAAACAGGATTTAGGTGAGGCTGACTTCAGAGGCAAAACACAAGAGTTGGAAGAGGGCTTCAAACTTCAAACCATCACTTCCACTTCACTGATGAACAGGACCACCTATTCCTATAAACTTTAAGAAACTGACTAACTTTAAACCTCTTCCTTTTTGTTCGCTATTTTAAATTTTTATCTGTCTTCTTGTCCTTGTGAAAGGAAATTAGGGGAGAAGGAGAAATAGCAAGAAGCTTCAGGAAGAGTGTTGGGTTCTTCAAAATAGTAAGGAAAAGAAAGAAATAGAAAACTATGGAAAGGAAAGAAGAAAACTAGGTCCCTTTCCACAAGGGAGATACATAGGATCCTGGGTGGGAAAGGTGTTGAGAGTGGATCCCAAGAGCAAGTGGGTCAAGTTGAGGAGCATAGGAACTGCCCTCAGGTAAGAATTGTCTCCCAAGGTTTAATGCTATCATGAAGCCCCAGACAATCCCTCGAAAAGCACAGGTGGTAAAGTAAGCAATAAATCCAACAACTGTGCAACTATGCTTCCTAGTGTCCATCACCTTTGGTACACATACCTGCTCAGGCACTGGAAACTATTGGTACATGGGAAGAAGTAAGTTCTAGCCCAGGTACAGTAACCTTTACTGCTGGAGAATGACTTGTAGTGAAGCAAGAAACAGGATAATAAGAATAAAAATAATGACTCGATGTTTGCATAACCCTTGAAAGTTTGCAAAGAACTTTTCACATAACAACCCCTTGTGCTAAGTAATTCAAGTATTATGGTATCCATTTCACAGAACAGGAAGCTAAAAGGTTCAGTAACTTTCTCAACATCATATGGCTAGTACTTTCCAGAACTGGTATTTGAACCCTTGGCTCCAAGTCCTGTACTCTTCTTGTACTATCACACTGCCTTGGGAGAAATTCCACACTGGGAAAGAGGGAACGTCTAATCCAAAGAACCACACTAAGAAAGACTGTGGACCTTTTATCCCTCTCAAGCCAGCAGATGAAGGAGTTTGGAGGGGTGTTTATGTTACTATTCTAAAGCCCTACCTTCAAAGGGAAGGTCTAGTTCTAATGGACACTCAGGAATACCCTATAAACTGTGTAGACAACAGCCTCGCAGTTGAAGAAACCATTGGAAAGGTTATTGATGAGCTACTGTTACCTTCTGGTCAAGAAGAAGAAATTCTGTCTTGATAGTATCCTTGGCAAGACCAGGAGGGGATGGGGCTCAACATGATTTCAAAGTTTAAGGAGTAAAATTCCCTGGACCAAATTCAGCAGGCTGAGTGGATAGAGCCTGCAGATAAAGAAAAGTGGTTAGTTGATCAAACCCACTTCCAAAAAAAATGTCGCTATTGTCTTTGCTTTTAAGGAAACCCAAGGAAAACATATTTAATCCCCTATGGGAAAAAGAGGGTCAGGGAACCACCCTATCCTAACAGCTATGAACCTTCATCACTGGTTCACTGTAATACATAATAAACATAAGAGGAAAGGGGATTGAGAAGCTAGAGTTGGGAGTCATTTCCCCAGCCAGATACCCTTGGGCTTCACCAGTTGTGATTAGCAAGCAAGAATGGGACACGTAGATTCTTTAAGCTCATTAGAGAAAAATTAATGCAGTTGTCAAATCTGTTGCTTAATATCATGCTTTTAAAAAAACTGGCCATTGAGGAAATATTGGGAGAAATCTCCCCTGTAGATTTTGGAAAGGGATATTGACAAATAGAGGTAAGCTCAGAAGCCAGGCTAAAGGCAGTCTTATCATCCTCTTAGGGATGAATGAATTGAATTTGTTGGCTTTGGGTTGGGAAGAACTCTTCCAGCAGTTGGTCAATGATGGTTGATCGGAGATGGAACCCCTTGCCATACAGAGATGACACAGCTGTTATTTACAGATATAGACCAGATGTAGAATTCTACCTGGAATATCCAGAGAGGATGCTCCAAGTGGATCAGAAAGTTCGTCTAACTGTGAAACTCAACATTCATTTGGATCTAACAAATGATAGAATATTTGGCCCCTAGTGAGAGAAATAAGAAAAACAATGCCCCCATCATAATCCAACCAAAGACATTCAAAAGAAGTGGAGCAACTGAGCCCAAAGAAGAGGCAGGTGAAAGAATCACATATCAAGAGACAGAAGTGACCTTTAAGGGTCATCTAGTCCAAGTCCTTCATTTTACAGAAAGATTAAAGTGCCCAAGGTCATACAGGTAGTAAATAAGAAAGGCAGGATTTGAATCCACATCTTTGGACTCCAAAGCCAGTGCTTTCCTTTGTACCATGTGTCTGTTTCCAGGTTTGCTGTTTATTACTATAGACCTATATCCCTGTTTGAGAGAGAAAAATTGAATGGAGAGCCATCCTAGGAGTAAGGAAGAATAGGCTTCAAGTCCCACTTCTCATACACGCCAGCTGTAGGATTCTTGCCAATTTACATCTCTGAGTGTCCCAGACAATTCTCTAAATCTATAAACCGAAGAGCAGGTGCTGATCTACCTGCATTGGCAGAGGGAGTTTTCTCACTAGGAATTTTCCATATCAATGAAATCACAGGGACAGTCCCATACCCCAGTTTAATCTCTTGGTCTCTCCCCTTACTGATTCTTTAGCTAAGAAAAAGTCAGAAAAAATAACCTGAAATTTTGAAGACCAGGGCACCCTTTAGGATGCAGGATAGAAAGCCCACCCTGCCACTTTCACTGGAGATCTCCTCCTTCTAATGATGGCAACTCCACTTCAGCCAGTTTGTCAGGAGACCACATTCTCAGTGCCCCTGATTTGTAAGAAATTGTCTTTGGGAATGCTCAGTATTTCAGCACAGGGTTTGGGTTGGGGTGGGGAGGAACATTGAGGCAGGAGATGAGAAGATGGAGAAAAATAACTATGAGCTTTCTTTATAGGAAATTGCCACTCTGATTAGCCAGGGCTGGCTCAAAAGGCTTCAAAAGGAAAGCCTTGTAATTATCCGAGCCCTTCATAAAATCAGGCCTTCTTTGGGCAATAGCAATAAAAGTTCTCCTTTATATATGGGCCTATTTTATGGATGGAGAATCTGAAGCTTAAAGAGATTGAGTGGATGGAGGTTTATTGTCCTAACAACTAGCCCTTTCGAACCCCAGAGAGAGTTTTGACTCCAAGCCACAGACTTGGGTGTGGTGGTTCCAGGAGCTCAGCATGAGGGAGGTCTGTACTGAGCATGCTCAGGACCCTCCTACGCAGTCACAGATGCCCTCTCTTGAAGGTGTTAAAAACTTTTCCCTGCTGCCTTGCAAAAGCAAGTTTAAAAATAAACATTGGCATGACTTTATTTTTAAGGCAGGAGGGAGTTATCTTCAGGGAATGACCCAAGATAACTTTCCTAGGTGAAGCAGGGAAACGTTGAAATGGAGACAAACCATCTGCTATTTACCATGAGATGGAAACAGCTCTCTTCAGTGCCTTGTCCCACAGTGTCCATTTCCACCACTGTTTTTCTCAATAGTGAGAAAAAAGGTGAAGATGGAGTGCCTAATGCCTGGCTGAATCAAGGAGCACTAGCCCCAGAAATAAAAAAGGGATAAAGGCAGGCAGGACAGGCTCTCAAAACAAAAATGAGAAAGATATATAAGGGAAAGCTGAAGAGTAACAAAGGGAGATCACACCTCGCTTCATTTATGAATGATACCCTACCTCTCACCCCCACCATGTTTCTCCGTAGCTTCCAACAGTAAAACCCTTAGACAGTCTTAGAAGGCCCTTGCCCTTGCTTTGGGAAAGGAGGGAAAGGAGCCAGTGAAAGCCTCCTTCCTCTGCTATAACCTTGGGAGGGGAGGAAGCCCAGTTGGAAAAGCGTATGGTGCCAGACTGGAGAAAGCACAGAACCGAAGTACTTGGGCCCTCCAGATGGAAGGGAGCTCAAACTCAGGAAAGATATGTGTGGTTATGAGGGAAGGAGCCCTTCTCACCATAGCTTCCCCAAGTCTGTCCTTCCAGTGTGCTCCCTACCATGACCACCCTTTTTCAGTGTGACTTTCTCCACTGAAGACCCCCAATCAGCCCTCACTATATCCCCACTTTCCTGCTCTTACCATGGGCCTGCTCCACACAACGATCGGAGAGTCAGGTACCAGGTTCCTGTTTGGGGGAAAGGGATCCGAAGTCTGGAGATTTTAGAAGCAGCATTGACGGAGAGAATGAAACCAGCCAGGGACTCTGAGCAAAAGACAGTGGTCATTGGGAGTTAGGGGGTGGGAGGAGGAAAGGATCCCTCTATCTCTGTCTTCCCTGCCTCCCGATATCATTGCCCTGCCATCTTCACCCTCTCCCCACCCTCTTCTTCCCTTATCCCATATGCCATCCTCTCTTTCCCTCCTGTTACAATGCTCTCTATCCATACTTTATCATTCTCACCTGTGGAGCAGGTCACAGAAGAGTCACCTGAACTCAGAGGCACCTCATGAGTCAGGCATCCAAACACAGTGGCATTCTCCTGGCGCAGTGAGCTCTGAATAAAGGTGGTGGGGGGAGGTAAAAGTATAAAGGATTTTCACCCACACCTACCTCACAACCTGGTCTCTCAGACTGCTAAAAAACATCTCCAAGAACGGCCCCCCACCACCACCCCTATGCATACACACACCAAGCCTATAAACAACCTTCCATCCCCAAACAGGGAACTTTTCCCCTAATTACCCTGTACCCTTACTCCTTCAGAATGCTTCCCAGATTCCCATAAACTTCTAACTAGGAATACCTATGTAATACCTGATACATCTCCCCCTTTCTTATAAACATAAACCCCTTCAATCCTTTGTTCCAGACTCCTGCCTTTATTATTCACATGTGACTATATAAGTCTCCCTATACCTAGGATGACTTCTTTTTGTGAAAAAAAGGTCCCCGAGGTCTTGACACTGAATTTAGGCTTAAATGAAATATAGATGATTTCCCTTCTTTGGTTCTGAGTTCTTCTGCTTCCAATTCTACCCCTGAGGTTGACAAAAGTCTTCTATGTACCCACTGACCCACCATTTGCCACCATGGGCCACCGTCCCTATTTGTGACCTCCAGTGCCAACAAAATGACTACATGGCACATCATATGTAAGGGGAGAAAGGAGAGATGGATAGGGATGGCTGGGCATAAGAAGAAGCCTTCTTATTCCAGGGGTAGAAGGATGTAGGCTCACCAGTCCTAGGAATTAAAGATATTGAACTGGGCTCACAAAGAAGATGAAAAGAAATTACAGAGCCTAAGAGAACTTGAGAGAGATCTGGGCCAATATCCATTTGAATTTAAATGAAAGGATTAAGAGGCCAAGCAAAAGGCAGGAAGGAAGGAAATCAAGCAAGGAGTGGAATCTGGCAATCCACCTGAGATTTAAGAGCATTAGCCTTCTAAGACTTTGACCTACTTGGTATCTTTGGACTTTTTCCAATGGCTTATCCCTGCCTCATTTTGGGAAGATTTGGGGGATGTGGGTTCCTAGTAGCAGATGGTGCCAGGGCCAGGTATGGACAGCCAGCATAGATCATTACTAGGGGAGAAGGATGAAGTAGGCAAAAGAACCAGAGGGGTGACTAGGACTAGGCAGGGGCAGGCAAGAGTCATCGCTGGTTGAATGGTATAAATCAGGTGTCATCTATGAAGGACATGACAATCTGGCCAGGGATAGGCAGAGCTGAGTAGAGTTCTGAGGCCAGGACAAGTCAGAAGGGCAGGGAGCACAGAAACTAAGGCTGTCAATGCATCAGTAAATGTACTTTTGTCCCAAACTGAGACTTTTTGTGGGGTTCAGGATTGGTTCCCTCTGGTAACTTGGAAGGTGGGCACAACCTTCTGGTCTTAGAGATTAGAGCTGCCAAGACTCCTCCAACTTTGTAGCAGGATTTAGTCACTTTTATTATTGGTATCTTCAATGAGAAGCAAATTTTCCAACTGAGGGGGAAGCTTAGCTAGAGCGCCAAGACCTCAAGATACAGGAGTCAGGGCTAGCACTTCCTGAGATGAAGAATCTAGTTTTATCACAACCATTCAGCCCTGTTTATTCTTTACCCAAGCCCTTGTCCACCCTGGATGTCAACCTCAGCGGTAGAGTTGGAAACAGAGGAACTCAGAACCAAATTATTCTCTATCTGTTCCTCTGTTGTTACTAATATAAAACATACTTAGGTAAATAAAACGGACTTTGAGCTTTCTTACAAGACAATAAGAAAAGGGGGAGCCACCCAGACTACTTCCTATATCTGCAGTTGGGCTAAGAAAGTTTATATATGTGAAACAGTAAAAGAAGAAGAAAAAGACCCCTCTTCTATGCTGACATTACATGCCCTTAATCCAGAAGATGTGAGCTTCAGGGAAGGTTGATTGTAAATGATTAATCTTATGCAGCACCTTCTTGGAGGGTGACTAAGGATTAACGGGAATGCAGCTGTCTATCCCTTTGACCAGAAGGAAATGGGAAAGCTAAAATCTTGACAGAGAAGAGAAGTGAACAAGTGTGCCAAGAGGAGAACATGAGGCATCTCCTTCCATGCTGTAGTTTTCCACTCGTCACCAAGGGGAAAGAAAGGCAGCTTAGAAGGTGTGTAAAGTCAGAAAGACAGACACTTGCACTGCCAAGGCCCCAGGTTCTAATGGCATCAACTATGATTCCACGGGAATGAGGAAAGGAAGGCACTCTCATTACTCTATCATAACTGGTGATCTGAGTTTAATGGAAGTAAGATGTAGTAAGATGGAGGGCTGTACCCACTGAGCTCTGGAGACAGACCCCAGTGAATTCTACACTCCCATATTCTACCTCATCCCCCTACCCTCTTATTCTCAATGGAAAGTTGAGTCTGCTTCCCTAATCCTTGTTTCCTTGAAGAATTTGGTTTTTGGAACTGAAAAAATTTTTAAACATTAAACTTTGTTTTTACATGTAATTGGAAAAAAGATAATTTTAAAAAGAATTTGTTTTGCTCTGGGATTTGCCAGTTAAAAAAAAAAGTTTCTCACACATTGTGTGTTTGCCTAGAGTGCAACTGAATGCAACTGAGAGGAGGTGGGAGTGATAAATAGTAATGCATATAGGAGGAGATTTTATACCGAGATATGTATTTGCCAGAAAAATAGATTCTCTTTCTAATATCTGCAACTACTATCAGGGAGCTCAAACCTAGAGAGAAAAGAGATAATATTGATATATACATATTATTAAAGCTCCTTAAAATCTGAATAAAATGAGTGAATCTCTGTGTCCTGGACTTAGTATAAGCTTATAGTTTTCTTTCTAGTGGGAAAAGTTTGGTAAGTGAGCAGGAATAAGCCTCAGACTATTGTCTCTCCAAAAGAACCAATCCCCAAGAAGGGTGGGATAAAGTCTTTGACTAAGAGGAAAGTCACACCCATGGAGATGCCAATGGAGAAAAGCTAGTAAAGAATGTACACCACCACTGTACGGGGGAGGGGGAGGGGAAGAAAGAAGAAGGGGAGTGGGAGTGGTAGAAAAGAGAAGGGGAGAAGAGAGATGATGTAGAGAGAGGGGGAGAAAAAGGGGTAGGTGAAAGAGAGAGGAAAAGAGAAGAGAAGAGAAAAGAACAGAAAAGTTAACTCTCTTCTTCAGCCAAATGCCTTCTACATATTAGGAGTACTTTTCTCCTTGAGAACTATATCTCCCATAAGTCTGTGCCAAGCACAGCAGATAATGATGCCCCCTCTAGTGCCAACTGGCCTTGGGTGAGAATGTCTACATCTGTTGGGAGGTTAGACAAAAACTCTTGCAAGAATCAAACTTCGATCCAGCAATACCACTACTAGGTCTGTATTCCAAAGAGGTCATAAAAAGGGGAAAAGGACCTAAATGTACAAAAATATTCATAACAGCTCTTTTTGTAGTGTCAAAGAATTGGAAATTGAGGGGATGTCTATCAACTAGGGAATGGCTGAACAAGTTGTGATATACTAATGTAATGGAATACTATTGTTCTAGAAGAAATAATGAGCAGAAAGATTTCAGAAAAACCTAGAAAGACTTATATGAACTGATGCTGAGTGAAGTGAGCAGAACCAGAACATTGTACATAATAACAGTAACACCCAGCAATGATCAACTATGATTGGCTTAGCTCTTCTCAGCAATGCAATCAATGATCCAAGGCAATTCCAAAAGACTACCCACATCCAGAGAAAGAACTACAGAGTCTGAATGCAGACTGAAGCACACTATTTTCACTTTTTTTCCTTTTTTTGTGGTTTTTTCCTTTTGTTCTGTTTCTTCTTTCACAACAAGACTAATGTGGAAATATGTTTTACATGATTGCACCTGTATGACCTATATCAGATTGCTTGCCATCTTGGGGAGAGGGAGGGGGAGGGGAAGGAGAGAGAGAAAAAAATTGAAACTCAAAATCTTTCAACAAATGAATGTTGAAAGTTGGCTTTACATGTAATTGGAAAAAAGAAAATGGTATTAAATGAAAAGTGTCAAAAATGAATGTTGAAAATCATCTTTGCATTGGGAATTAATTTGGAAAAATAAAATACTATCAATAAAAAAAGGAAAATAAACTCTTACAAGAGAGTCAGGATTATTCCAGGAACACTCTAGAAGAGAAGAAAGAGAAAGGAAGCACAAAGGCAGAAAGCTGCTCCACAGCTATGTCTAACTCCTATTGCTACTAATAACACAAGTTTTTCTCTTCCATTTGGGAAGCAATGACTACTGACTTCCTCCTAACCACAGCTCCTGTCATGAGAAGCCACAGTGGCTAGAGTTCAATACTTTGCAGATTCAGTGCTGAGATGCAATGTCTTTTAGACCTGCAGTGCCTATGAATTGATCTCTGGGAAAACCACACCCTCCTCTAGTCAGCTATTGTATGGTGCGGTGCTTTGTGTGCAGCATGGGTAGTGTTGAAAGAATGGACTCAGAAAACATTTTTTTTTCCAGTGTAGCAACTTACGGTACTGAACTGATAAGTGGGGAACTAAATTCCTCATAAACTAAATTCCCTAAAAGTCTGGGAGTTTGTAGTTTGGAAAATGGATGTTTAAAAAGTAGCCATGTCTCCTACTTGACCTAATAGCTTCTTCTACCACAACCTCGCCCCCCAAGCACACTTCAACTTTATAAGGGGGACATATCTCTGATGTGGATATGAGCTCTGTAATGCCCACACTAGCTGATAAAATATGCTAGAGCTTCCCTTTTTCACAAGGGAACCAGACAATGGAGTAGCACAACTAGCTAATCAAAAGGACTTCTGAAGCCCAGGGCTGCCTGAGATACCAGTGATCCTTTGCAACTAAACATTAGCTGAACTTGGAAAAGCCAGCAACGGCTAAAACCAGTCTTGGCCAGCTCAGAGAGAGCACCAGACATCTTGGTTCCTAACTTATCTAAGAGCAGCAAACATCCTACTTTCTGATTGGTTGTGTTTGCAGATGTCTTCTCCCTGGACCCCTACTCCCCTGACTTCCTGATTTATTGTATTTCTCCCTTAACCATCCCCACTTATCCCTGAATACCTCAAATATGTATAAATCTCCCATTCTTTTCTCACTCGCCTTTGAACAGCTGAGAATGTTATCTCATTGCTCCAGCTTGCAAGCTTCTTCTTCTCAGGCAATAAATGCCTGAGAATGCAGTTATAACCTTTGTAAACTGTGATCAGACTCTGCCTCACTTCAGGTCCCTCTTTTTGGACCTGGGGTGTCTTCCATTTTAGCAGTTAACAGGGGTTTTTATTTTATTATTGGAAACTATCCCCCACATGTATATGCAGAATATAGGTAATGGTAAATACTGAAAGGCAGTAGGGGCAGGAAGATCTGCCACTTAGACAACCTTCTCCCTTCAACTTCCCTTCACCAGCCCTAGGCTACCCAGATCCCATTCAGGACACTTGACTGTTCATACCACTTAGCTGAGATGAGTTACCGACTTTTTTCCTACCAGTGCTACTTTATCATCTATTCTGCTACTATTCTATAGATCCCAGGCCTTGAGGTGCTATTGTCTGATCTGCTGTTACAACCTAAAGACCCCGGGCCTTAATAGCCACTAGCGTTGCCATTGCCATCAGCCCTGAAGCTGGACTTTTTATGTGTTGTCTCTCCCAACAAAAATATAAGTTCCATGAGAGTAGGGACTTTCTCACCTTTTCCATTTGTATCCTACGGTTGGATACAATGGATTTGTATCCATTTGTATTTGTATTTGTATCCTAGGGTTAAATACAGTATTATATGTGGTTTTTTTATTCATTCATTCATTTATTCACCACTTTATTCTTTTATCTTGTTATATATCTTAAATTCTATTTTAAGTAAATGTCTTTTCGCTTTGCTATAGTTATCATATGACTAGCTATGTCTGATAGGAGAAGGTTCAGGAAAAACATGAGCTTTCTTAAGCAGTGATTGAATAAACCCAAATAGGTTCTAGGAAACTGGGTGTCGAAGTAGTGTTTCACAATCTCTCCTCCTGACATCAGGTATGAAAGAAAAGAGTTCATTGGTGGGGGGAGGGGAGGGGAGGGAGGATATGATGAGACCAGGAAAGGGAAGGTAGATTTGTAAATTATATAAGTGAACCCTACAAAAGTCCAAAGAGTACTGGAAATATCTTTAATACTGAATGGAAGTTACCAAGTCCCTTAGGAGAAGATGTTTGGATCAGATATTCATTGGGCAGACCATGAAAGTAACTAAGAAGTGGGTCGAAAGGGACGCTCAATCCAAGAACAATTCAGTGCCTATTAATTTTGACTGGGAGGTGGAGTGGGGCTGGAGAATAAGTCTGATGGGTGAAGGGACCCAGAGGAAACTCCATCAACCATCTCTGGTCCCATCGTCTATGGCAAGGAAAGGTTCTTAATTTTTTTCTGTGCCATGAAACCCCACTGACAATCTAGGGAAGCCAACGGACTCCTCAGAAAACTGTTTTTAAATGCATAAAGCAAAAAACATAGGATTACAAAAAAATCAACTACACTGAAATAGTTATCCTAGTAATAATAAGTTTACAGAGTCCCAGTTAAGAACCTCTGATTCAAAGGTGTCTGAGTTGAGGGTGTTGTGGGGCTAAAAGGCAAAGAAAGGACAGCTGTGCACCTGACATTGTGGGGGCACAGAGTTGCCAGCTACTCCCTGGGTCTGTTCAAGAGGATCAGGAAGCTGTCTCAGTGCTCATTTTTGTTTCAGAGGTTGAAAACCAGCATGGACATAGTGAGGGAAGGAGCCTAGAATGCTCTCCCCCGTCTTTTCCACCTCCTGGCTTCCTTTAAGCCCCATCTAAAATGTCATCTATAGGAAACCTTTCCCAGTCTCTTCATTCTAGTACCTTAATTGTTTACAATTTATCTTGTATATAACTTTTTTGTACATATTTGTTGGCCTGTCCCCCTATATCAGCAAGGCAATACCCCCCATTAGATTGTGAAACTCCTTGAGAACTAGAGCTATCTGTTGTGTCTCTTTGCATCCCCAGCACTTAGCACAGTGCCTAGCACATAAACACCCAGCCCAGGTATTTAATAAATATTTATCTATCAATTGGGTGGTGAACAGTTGTTTCAGGTGCTTGGGAGTTAGTGAGTTGGTTCAGAAGGATCACTGGTTCTACGGGAATAAATAAATATGTAAGTCTGAAAAATATTTGATGATGGAAGCTTAGAAAGCAAAGTTAGAAAGGGGAAGATGCTGTCAGTGTGTATGGAAGAGAGTAAGTGAAGAGAAGATTACGTGAGCATGGAAGCCTGTGTATGAAACCCTGATCGGAGAGGAGCCGTGAGCTGAGACAAAGTGGCCTGCTGGACCCCAGTGACACCAGTTGCCATTCAACAACTAAAACAAGGGCAGCTAGATGGTGCAGTGAGTAGAGCACCGGCCCTAGAGTCAGAAGGACCTTAGTTCAAATTCAATCAGATAATTGATACATTTACTAGCTTGCGACCTTGGGTAAGTCACTTAACCCCAATCGCCCTGCCTCCCCCCCCCCCTCCAAAAAAAAAAAGACTAAAACAGCAGGAGAAAAGTAATGATGACAGGCTATTAATCAGAAATGGTCTCACGTCACTTTTCAGAATTGGGTTTCTTGGAGCTCCTCCTAAGTCCTCTTGGGAATTGACACAAGGTGACTCAGAGTATTCATAAATGCCAAGAAAACTTTCATGAGTTAAGGAGCCTACAGCATCAGGAGGTAGGTGGTGGTGTTGCTGTCACTCATCCTTCATTCTGGAAGAAGACCAATGACCTCACGAGGGTGATGTCTTGACTTGCCGTGAATTCAATGACTCTGGTGGCTCTGTGAGTGAGCCTCAGAGTGAGGCCGACGACTTTGCTCAGGAGATGAGTGGCATAAAGGACAAAGCACTGGGTTTGGAATTAGAAAGGCCTGGATTGACAACCAGCCTCATATACTTCTTGTGTGACCCTAGGCAACTTAACTTACTTCCTCATTTAACTCCTCTTGACCTCAGTTTCCCTCATCTGTAAAAATAGGGATAATAGCAGCACCTTCCTCCCAGGATTGTTATGAGGACCAAATGAGAGAATACATGTAAAATACCTTGTAAAGCTTAAAGCAATACATAAATGGTAGCTACTGTTTTAATTGACTCCTCTAGAGAATCAAAGGGCCCTGAAGAATATCCTGCTAGCATTTATATAGTACTTTCGAGGTTTGCAAAACATTTTACAAAAATTATCTCATTTAACTTTCAGAACAGCTCTGTAAGGTAGGTGCCATTATCCCTATTTTATAGTTGAGGAAACATAGCTGAAAGGTTAAGTAACTTGCCCAAAGTCACAAATCCAGCACTCTATCCACTGTAAGGGGGCAAGTAAGGAAAACCAAACAGACCAGAACTATTTTCTAGATCGATACCCCCAAGGCCATTATAACTTCCCTAGGAACTCACCCTATGATGCCGCCAATGATTCTCCCTCTCTCCCACCTTCCTCCAACTCCCAGATTCCTAAAACTCCAAGTAACAGAACCTCCTTCCTGACTGCTACAACTACCTTACTGAGACTTTCTCCCCACTCTCAAGAGTCTTGGAAAAAAAAGAAGGGAGTAGATTCCTTCCAGTCTCCTGTAATCAGTCCCTTAAGAGCTCCTCCTCTTCCTCCTCCATTCCTAGAACAACTTGTCCCATCTCTACCTAAGTTTCCTGGAAAATCCTACATAACCTGAGCTTCTGAGGATCCTTAGTGCCACTGCCATTCCTATAATCCAAATGCAGGCCTCCATACATGGAGTCACCCTTTCCTGAAAAATCCCTCTTTCCTTCTCCCACACTTAAGCCACCAATGCCCACTCTTTATTCAAGAAGACTTGGAAACTTCACTTCTTCCACAAAATTTCCAAGGCCGATAGGAAGATGGACGCTCAATCCTGAAGCCCTGTTATCAGTAAAATCAGCTTAAAATACTGGGTCCATCTCAAGAATGGCCATGCTCCTTCTCCATTATGAGGTTGCTATGGAACCTTGGGAACCCACCTCCAACAGATTGGCTCCAAAATAATAGGCGATAGGTCACCTAGAGTGACTGGATGCCTAGAGGAGATGTTTTCATATTTGAGAAAATGTATGTAAAGCAAGGTGTAAATGCAGGCAGCGCTTGTAATATAAAGAGAACCAGATTATTTGGAGCAAGAGAAACTGGATTTGAAACTAAACCTGCTTCTTAGCTACCAGTGTGATTTTGGGAGTCACTTAACCTCTCTCTAGGGCCTCATCTGTAAAGTGGGCAGATTTGACTGGGTTATCTAAAGTCTCCATCCACTTCTAAATCTCATAAGCTAACATGGAACAGGAACACAGCTAAGGCTGCCAAAGGGGAATGCCTCCCCCTTGTGGAATCTCTATGCAGTGGCACAAAAGTAACCTAGACTCAGTCCATTAGGGGAAATGGAACTAGAAAGGACATCACATTTCCCCACCAATAGCTATTCAAAAGTTTGGGTGTTACGTAGTACATAAGGGAATGGAAGGTATTTACTGGAACAGTTTATACAATAACAACAATATTATAAAAGATAATCAACTTTCAAAGTCTCAGGAGCTCTGATCAACAAAAGACAATTCTAGAGGGCTCAGTATGAACCAACCACTCACCACCTGATAGAGAAATGATTGACTCAGAATTGAGACTTTTTTAATTTGGCCAATTCGGAATTTTGCTTACCTATATGTTTGTAACATGAGATTTTGTTTTTCTTGCTTTCTCAGTGGGGTGGAGAAGTGGGAGGTGGGAGAGAAAGAAAGCAGATCTCCATTTTAGAAAAAAAAAATTAAAATTTTAAAGGGAGGGTTAGGGTTAGGGTAGCTGCAAAAATCAGAAGAAAGGAAAGGCAAGAAACTTGCTTAATGAACCTGTGGCAGGGGCAAAAGAATGCTCTGAAGAACTCTCAAGTGTAATGAATTGCACTGCAGGAAAGAAAGGGGTAGGTCCCACGAATTTGAAATGTAAGAGAAGGTAGGGGACAGGATTCTGTGATAGAAATGTGAAGATGACTGGGACTGAAGGAAACCAGAAAACAGCATCAGAAGTGAAATAAGTAAGTCGATCAGTGAACAGGGGTCCCTAGAAGATACTGAATTGTTCTATTAAAAATCTGAGCTGGTGATGAATAAAGCAGCAAGTATTCATGGATATTTATATTAGATGGAAATGGGACTGGTGAGATTACCTTGAAGATGAAACTTAACTGACGTTCCCTTAACCTGTAAATAGCCTCTACCCTTGACTCACTCTCAGTAATAAAGTGAAAAAGGTGGAGGAAAGGAAATGATCCTATGTGGAGTGAAAGATTTGAGGTAAAAGCTGGTACTAAGCACTGTACTTCAAAGGAAAAAATGGACCCCTTTTCTAGCTAGCTGGTGACAGCGTTCAGGATGACAAAGAGAGCCGTGGGGTCCTAGACTGCTGTTTCTTCACTGTCCATAGGAAGGAATTTATCTTGTCCTTTTGACAACTGCATAACAAGCAGATCTTAGGTTGGAGTTGACCCTTTTTCAATGAAGAGGCTTCTAGGGGTAACGTTTACAGCTAAGACAAGTCTCAGCCTCCTCACCTATAAAATGAAGAGATGGGCTAGATGAGGGTTTCTTAAACTAGAGTGTCATGGATTCCTTTGGCAATCTGGTGAAGCCTGTGAACCCTTTCTCAGAACAATATTTTTATTTTTTAGAACAATATTTTTAAAATCATAAAGTATATAAGACTACAAAGGGAGCCAATTACATTGAAATGCAGCTACCAAAATGGTTTTCTTTTTTAATTTGCAGACCCCAGGTTAAGAACTTTTGGAATAAATGATTTCAAAAAGTTTCTGCCAGCTCTAAATCCTGTGACAAAGTGAAAGCTCCCATGGTCAGTTGATGCCCTGAACCAAGCAGAGCGTGAAGATTTCGACCTAGTCTAAAAGTAAATACAAGGTGTCTGCTCTTGGGGAATTCTTGGTCTGATGGGGAAAATAGGACTCCTGTTCTCAGGGAACTCCTAATTTGTGGGTAAGGAAAACATAGATTCTCCTTTGGAAGTCTCCAGTTAGATAAAGGTGAAAATATCTCTGGCCTCAGAGCAGAATAAGAGTACAGGGGAATGGAAAGTCCCATAACTGAAAATATTCAAGTAGATACTAGATTGACTACCTATCAAAGATGTTATTGAGAGAATTCCTATACAGGTGGGAGGTTGAATTGACTGAAATCTAGGGTCCCTTCTAACACTGATTTATGGACTGGGTGGAAGATATATAGGAAAGCTTTTTGAAGGCTCTAAGTACTCAGCACCACTACCTGAAGTTTCAAGCTGAAAATATCGTCAGCTTCTCCTTCTCTGTCCCCCTTGTCCCTCCCCTAAGCCCCATTCCCTGCCCCATCCGTACCACATTGAGTTGTAACTCCAGGGTCAGGACCCCTCCACTGTCCAGCACAGGCAGGAGCTTCAAGGCAAACACAGCTGGACGTCCCGGTGGAAGGGCCACACTGGGGCCGAAGAAGATGTAGAAGTGGACAGAGAAGGTATCCAGTTCATTCCGCAGTGTTGGACGCACTGGCCAGCAGTGGTCAGGGGGAGATGTGCTCTCAGACACCTCTTCAGGGGCTCCCAAGGGTGGTATCTCCTGAGGGGGCAGCTGAGTACCCAGAGACTGGGGCATGTTCATGGCTGCTCCAGGTACCAAGGCTCGGGACAGGCCATGTTGGGGGCACTCTGGGAAGAAGCTTTTAGCTCATTGACAATCCCCTCAGTATTACAACCCAGACCCTAAATTTCCCACCTTGACCAAATCCCCAGGGCCACTAAACAATACCTCCCTCCATCCCCACCCAGGATAGCCTCTTAAGGGACCAGGGTTCCAGGCACATTGAGCTCTATAAGTGGGCTCATGGTTTATGCATAGTCTCTATGACCTTCAAATAATATCCTTAGGGTCTTGACCCAGACTAAGATGAAGTACATATATCACTATGAAAAAGTTCAAAGAGGGTGAGCATGAGGTAAGATCATGGCAGGAATCAGATTGTCCTATAGTATAGGGAGGAAAGGAAAAGTATCCTGGGGCAGGGTCCCAGAAAGGGACCTAGGGTGGCTGACTTTACAGCTACATGCATAACTATAATGCTATGGTTCTGGAAAGATGATGGGTTATTATAGGTGACATCCTGAATTTTTCCAACAAGGGATCTCAGGTAGAGTCCTTCTGGGTTTCCTTATAGCTGCATGGAATGATGGAATTGGATGGTCCAAGAGTAGGACGCAGGATTTCCCTATGAGGGGGTCCCCAAGGAAAAGTGCAGAAACCCAGGGGCCCTTGTGCTGACCTTGTAGCTGCACACACAACTGGAATCGAAGGGTTCCAGGGAGACCCCTTGGTGTCTCCACACGTACATAGACCCAGTCCCCCCAAGGAGGCAGGGCCAGCTCCAGCCCACATGGTGCCAATTCCCCACAGGCCACAGAGGTTGAGTTGTGCAGGGGAGGTGCCTTGGGGCGCAGATGCATCATCAGGGGGCAGCCAGAGCCCCCACGAGATCCCACACACTTCAGCTGGACAGAGACCCTGGAGGTGAAACTGGGGACAAAGACCCTGGAGGGGGGGATACAAGGACAAGAGGTGACAAATTGGGTGTTGGGCATGAGAAATTCTAGGAGACAAAGATGAGAGGAGAGATACTGAAGATTCTAGTAGTGAAGAGAGATGTCAGCGAGGTGAGATATGGGGGAATGAATGGAGCATGTAGGGAAGCTTGGGTGGGGAGAGAACTATAGATGTCAAAGGAAGGGAAAATGGCTCATGTCCAGTGAACAACATAATGAAAGCAGCGCTTCTCTTGGTAGGAGCTATATCCATGTTAAAGATACTTAAATATTTTTTTGCCACAAAATCCCGAGGTAGCATTGCTAAAAGTGATCTAAAATTCATTCCATTGGTCATAATTCTTCTTTATAACTTGACTATGGTGTGAACAAATTCAATGCAAAGTTATATGTAGTAGATATATAGGATTCCATGCCACCTTGGGGAGGGAGGTGGGGAGAGGGGAAGAAAATCTAGAACTCCAAATTATGTAGAACTGAGTGTTGTAAGCTAAAAATAAAAAATCTCAAAAAGATAAATAAAATAAAAAATAAAAGTGATTTAAAGGGAGTAGGAAGCTGAGCCGGTAACAGCACAAAAGCAGGGAGCACAGGTCAGTCACTGGGTTCAGGACCTGTTAGCCATGTTTTGCCAATGAAATCAAGGGACAGAGTTGGTACTCTGTAACAGGAGTTCAGTAAGTGGATCCCAGGGTGCCCGGGGTTTTATGAAGGGGAGGCGGGGGAGGAGAGAAACTTCTCACTGGCAGGATATAGGGACATAAGCTTCTCATTGGCAACAAGGTGGTGAAAAGTTAACCTCAACACATCAGGAAGGCTGTGCACCCCAAACTCCAGACCTGGGATAGAATGAGAATGTACCTAGGGAGACATATCTGCGGACTCAAGAACAGTGCAGATCAGCACATTTCATAAGCCTATGCTTACTCATACCTCTCTGGTCTCATTCAGTCTGCCCTACTGTAACAGTAGGCAATGGAGCTGGGCATACACACCCTGGCACCATGGGAATAATCATGTACTCAGGCTCAGCACTGAAAGATTTGCACTCTGGGATGACATAGCAATACCTTGCTCATTCCTACATCTGGGTGGGGGGATGTGCCAAAGAGGACTGGTGACTGAGGCAGAAAGAGTAGTGGGCAATCAAAACCACCTCTTTTGAGGGGGGCTTTTTGTAGAGACAGAGCTAATGCCAGGTCATGGGGACTGTCAGTGAATCTTTGTAATGTTCCTTGGCTTGGCACTAGAGAGTGGAGAGTCATTCCACACCAACAGGGCCAAGGAGAGAGAGAAGCTTCTGACCTACCCCTGAAGGCTGAGCACAGTATGGGTAGCCCAGATGGGCTAGAGGGCCAGGAACAGAAGATGATTAGTGGTAGTATCTCCCCTTCCCAAGTGGAGGTTTCTGCTGCATGGATGGCAGGGGTTAGAGAGAAGAACAAAAACATCATCTTTTGATGAGGACTTAGGTTAAGATGAAGCAAAGGTGATAACCTGCTTGGCAGGTATTACAACCATGAGGCAAACTAGTTAATATCTTGTTGCATTCTAGATGCTTAGTAAGAGTGCAGATTAAATAAAATGCAGTGTAATCAAATTCTGTGAGAATTCTAGAGAAATGAACCCATAAAGACAAGGAAGGCTTTCTCTGAGTCTCTACTGATCTCCTCCTTATAAAGGGAGATAGCACCCCCATCTGGCTGACCACAGACATGGCTGAAGGAAGTATGAATATGTTGGAGAAATGCAACCCACACAATCTCAGCTCACCTGTTCCCCCTCACACTCCCTCAGTCCTCCAAGGAGGAGTTAGGGAGCAACAAAAAAGACAATGAAGAGGTAAGATAGCCACTAAAGACAAGCAGATATATAATGACATAAACAAATGGAGGAGAGAAAAGGAGGAGGTATTTTGTTTCTTCCACCCCCTAAATGAAATAATGATTCCAAAGTCCTTTTGGTCCCCTTTCTTCTCTTCCTAACCCCTTACCCTGTGGTGACATCACAAAAATGGCACAGGCTTCAAGAGATAGAGGGTAAAGGGGAGAGAGATGACCTTTAGTAGAGGTGAAACACCCCAGAACACAAGCTTGTGGGAGAAATAAAGGAGATTTAAAAAAAAAAAACATGAGAAGAGGGGTTTTCCCTTTGTAGAAACTGGGACTCTAGGGCTGGGCACTTTCTATCTCCTAAAAGTTTTTCTAGGAAAGTTTTTTTGGAAGCTAGAGGTCTTCCAACTTCCAGGAATTGGCTTTGCTCAGCTTTCTTAGAAGGCTGCTGTGATCTCAAGGTTGGCTAAAGACTTTGGAGCTAAACCATACACCCCCAAATTCCAGAGGGACACTCAAAAGGTATAGAATTACATTCTATTACCTTTTTATGTCTGCTTTGTTTGTATGTGAATGGTTATTGGGATTTTTATTGGCATAAAAATTCTTCATACAAGAAGCTATAATGGTTGATTAGTATACTTATTTTTGAGCTAAAATTTCTCCACAATAATGTACAGTTTAATCTAGTATGCTAGACATATGTATAGTGGGTATGCGTTAAATTTTCAGTGGGAGCATTTTCACCTCAGAAATTGGCTACAAATTATCTAGACTTAAGAAGGTGATAGAAAAATGTTAATAATGCAGATTAAATTTTAAAGTGAGTCTTGCATACTTTTTTTCTTTTTTGAAGAATCAGTTGTTAAACATTTCCTAGCATTGCAGAGGGTGCAGTGGCAAGAGGGCTAAACTTGGAGACAAGAGAAATCTGAGTTTCAATGTTGTCTGGAATGCTTAGTAGCTACATGACAATGGACAAGCCATTTAGCCTAAGTCTCAGTTTCCTGATCTGTAAAATAGGAATAAAAAATACTTGTAGTCCCTACATCAGTGCATTTACAAGCAGCTTTTATTAAAATGTCAGCTTTTATTAAGGAGAAATTTCTGTGTATTTGTTGGCAGGTGAAAAAGAGAAAGGGGAGGTGGAGGAGGGAGGAGGGAGAGAGAAACTGAAAGACTGAGGGGAGAAAGATGGAGAAGAAAGGAGAGAGGGAAGGAGAAAGGGAGAAAAGGAGGGAGGATGGGAGGGAGGGAGGAAGGGAAGAAGGGAGGAAGGAAGAAGGAGAGAGGAAGGAGGAGAGAGGGAGAAGGGATGGAGAGGAAGAGAGAGAGAGAGAGAGAGAGAGAGAGAGAGAGAAAGAGAGAGAGAAAGAGAAAGAGAGAGAGAGATTGGTCTATTTGGTATAATCTACCATGAGTTTTGGTAACAGTTGGGAAAAAGGCATGAGAGTATCAGGACTTGGTGGGCAATTGAGAAGGCAATGAGAGGCCAGGGTACATCAGACTCACTTGAACAGAGCAGAACGGTTATGAGAGGAAAGAGTTTGCTCTGAGGGACGACCAGGAACAAGGACAGCAACATCAAGCAATCGACGGACAATCAACTGTGGCTGAAGAAGGTACTGGCACTCATCATGGAGACCCTGGGGTAAACAAAGGAGGAAATGATATTGATATGGCATGGAGACCCTGAGCAGATTGGAATGGGAACTGGGAGGTAGTATAAGATGGTGGAAAGGTCTTCTACTAGGAATCAGGAAATCTAGGTTTTAAGTCCTCACTCTGTCACTAACCAGCTGATTAACCTGATTAAGTCATTTCCCTACTGGACTTTGTTTTCCCTACCTGCAAATTGAAGCAGTTAGACTCGATGATTCCTATGGTTCCTTTTGGCTCTAACATTCTACTATTTTTATAAGGTGCTAACACTCATCGTGGAGACCCCAGGGAAGGAGACAGAAGGGACAAGTTCTGACACTAACTCTGGAGACATCCTCAGGGTGGAGAGAGAGGAAGAGGGAAAATATATCATTGAAACCATAAGAGATAAAGGGAGAACAGGCACTGGTACCATGTGAGGACCTCCCAGTGTTCCCAGAACCTATCCAGTACCATTTCCAATCAGAAGCAGAGTTCACCTATAGTCCTCTCTTCCCTTGGTTATGATCAACACACATTGAGCCAGAACTCCTCAATTCTGGCAGAGAATAAAAAACAGAGAAGGGATTAAAAAAAAACAGATATAAAACAGAGAAAAAAGACATAAAACAGACTCCTCTCAGGGTCTCCTTCTCTGACTACTTAATTTTCCAGGCTCTGAAACTAGCCTGCTCAAATCTATAGCACTTTGCTTACCCTTCCTGCATAAACTAGATTCTATGACTTCTGACCTCAAGCTTTCCTGACTGTATGTCTCCACCTTTTTATTCTAACTCTTGTTTCTGAGCTCTATTAGTTATTCTAGTCCCATTGCTTTCAACATTCAGGCATTTCAATACCCTAGGATCAGCTCTCTAGGCCTTGGACAAGAGTACCATGAATTCATCTAGCTAAGCGTTCATTGTGGCAAACTGAACTACTTTGACCTTCCATAACATTCCAACTCCATCCTTCATGACTTTGTGCAGATAATGATCTCTTTCCTGACATCAGACTTATAATCTCCAGCTTTCTTTAAGACTCAGCTCAAGTGCACCTCCTATGAGGGGCCTTGTTGGTATTCCCATCCTTTGATTTTATTTGTATATATTTTATATTGAATTTATTTTATTTGTTTTATATTGACTTATCTATTTATTAGTATATATTTTATATTGACTTATCTATGTACCTGTTGTTTCTCACATGTACAATGTAAGCTCCCAAGCGCAAAAATGATTTGTTTCTGTGTATGTATTTCCAGACACTAGCGTAGTACCTGGCACACAGTAGAAGCTTAATAAATGTTTGTTAAATTGAGTAGATATTTGTGCACCAATCTACCATGTAAGTGGGGCAGACCCTTCATTGCATCAGTCAATCAACAGTCTGCTCTACATTTCTTGAAACTTAAGACCAGGTCAATGACTGTCAGTCACACCACTAAACTGATATGGCCCTGAAACCTGTGTTTCAATTAGTGAGTATGCTCTGTAGTCACTTCTGTTGTCAAGTCTCACTATCACACTTCTAATAACAGCTGAGAGATTCCACTGTGGGCAAGAACACAGGCCAAAGAACAGCACCCACATAGATAAAAACTGACTCTAGGTTTATCAATAGGCCTGAGAAAGGGAAGAGGAGATTCCAACAAGGATACTTTTGGCCAATATCGGCAGGACAGGATATGTCAGATACAATGTAAAGTAGAAGGGATTTGAAAATGCCCTCCAACCCGGGGAAACAACATCGGTGTACCAAAGACCTCTGATCATGGAATGCTAAAGTAGAAGGGGCCTTTAGGGATCATTTAATCCGATGCTAGACTAGATTCCTGCATGGATGCAGGAAAGCAACTGAATATCCAGCCTTGATTTGAACACTTCAAAGGCCAGAAAACTCACTATCAAGCAATCCTGTTCCATTCTTTCATAAAAAAGCTAAAAAGCTACCTGTCTCTGGCTTCCAGCCAGTAACCTGGGTTCTTTCCTCTGGAGGTACTTAGTAAAAGTCTTCTTCCGATAGCCCTCTTCAACATCTGAAGAAAGATATAGTGTCATTCTCTAGCCAACCCACCCCTCACACTCTTTCACCGGCTACCCATCCCTAGCTCCCTCAAATATTCCTCTTATCACACTGCTTCCATACTCTTCATAATCCCCTTCTAAATATGGTGTAGTTAGTCAATATCTCTCTTCAAGTATGGTACTCAAGTATGAACACAATATTCCAGATGAGGTCTAACCAGAAGAGACAATTAATTACTTTTTTCTGTAAAAATTGGGCCTTTCCTTTTCTAGACATTATACAATCAATTTAGCCTAAGATTACTCTCACTTTTTTAGTAGCTACATCATGTCGTTGGCTCATATTGAGCTTATGGTCAACTAAAACCTTCAGGTTACTCACAACTTAAATAACTTAATTTTTAAACCAGTGTTAAAATGTTACTTTTTATCATATTGGTTTCGGCTCATTGTTCCAGCAAGTTGAGCCCCTCACTTACTAACTAACCATCAAAAAAGAGAAGTTAGACATGTTCGGGCAGGAAGTATCTGACCAATAAGTCTACCTTTGAGGAATGGAGACAACTCATGGAAGTTACCAAATACCCAGTCCAGATACTATGACAATTATACCTTTAATACTAAGAAATACTCTAAGCCCCCCAGGCCTAATGGACCCTGGTTTTCACATGGTTCAATTCAAGTCGATAAACATTTATGGAGTACCTACTGTTTATGAGGTCCTACACTAGATGCTGGGTATACAGAAACAAAAATGAAATAGTCCTTTCCCTCAATGAGCTTACATGTTGAATGGAAGAATACAACATGCACACAGAGAAGTAAACATAAAGTAGTGTGGAAAGGGAAAGAATACTAATGGGGGGGGGGAGTGGTGTCCAAAGGCACTATTGTCAGGGAAACCTTCACAGAGAAAATGGCACCTAAAGGAAGGTAAGGATGCTGAGAAGCCAAGATGACGTAGGCATTCATTCCAGGCATGAAGGACAGCTTGTATGACCGCAGAAAAGTAAGAGATGAAATGTCAGGGTCAAAGACATCCACTTTGGCTGAGATGTGTGGAAAGTGAAACATTGCTAGAAGAGTAGGTTGGAGACAAATTAGAACAACTCTTAAAGCCCCACTAA
Organism: Phalanger gymnotis; assembly: GCA_028646595.1. NCBI lineage: Eukaryota > Metazoa > Chordata > Mammalia > Diprotodontia > Phalangeridae > Phalanger > Phalanger gymnotis. Next base: position 263,208,674 of record CM053624.1, read on the forward strand.
AGGGTTTGTACTTTATCCTAGAGTTAATAGGAAATCACAAAAAGTTTTTAGGCAGGGGAGGATGAGTGATATCTATGCACTAAGGAGATTATGTTGTCAACTCCATGGAAGATGGTATAATCTTTTTTGCTGGCCTACCACCGGGGAGCTTAGAATGGCTGATGTCCTGTGTGTGTATGTCCTTCTGTTAATGGCGCCACGATTCTCCCAATCCCCTAGACTAAAGCCGTAGAGTCATCTTTTTTTTACTCCTGTCACACCTTCATTCCACATATCTTCCTTTGTGATCTCTCCTACAATCTTTCCTTCCTTTCTGTTCCACACTACTGCTGTTCTAGCTCACTTCCTTATTAGCTCAAATTTGGATTATTGAAACAGTCTAACAACTCATATTCCTGCCTCCATCCTCTCGCCTCTCCAATTCATACTGAACAGCATAGCCAAATTAATGATTCCAACCCCCATTTTGCTTGTGGCACTCTGCTACTCAAAAAGCTTCAATGGCTCCCCATTGCCTACAAAATTAAAATCTGGTCAAACATTTAAACGTTTCACAGTTGGTCCCAAATTATTTTTCCAGACCTATCTACCACTATTTGAAATCTACACCTAGCCAAACAGTATTCTTCATTGTTTCTCAAAGACAACTCAAGATTTCCTTCTTCCACACCTTTGCTCATGCTGTTCCCCTTGCCTAAAGTGTCCTGTCCAACCATTTCTACCAGTTTAAATCCTATCTATCCTTTCAACATCCAACTTAATTACTACCTCCTCAGTAAAGTCTTTCACAATCAACGCATCCTAAAGTAACCTCTTACCTTTGATTTCTTATAGCCCTTGGTTTATAGGGTTCACATGATACTTATTACATCTCACGTAATACTGTGCTTGTTCACATATAGGTTATAATGTTAATTATCTTGCAAGTTCCTTGAGTCAAGGAATATCTTTATAGTAATATACATTTATATCAGGGCAGCTAGGTGGTACAGTGCATAGAACACCATGCCTGGAGTCAGGAGGATCTGAATTCAAATCTGGCTTCAAACAATTACTAGCTGTGTGACCCTGGGCAAGTCACTTAACCCTATTTGCCTCAGTTTCCTCATCTGTAAAATGAGCTGGAGAAGGAAATGGCAAACCACTCCAGTATCTTTGCCAAGAAGACCCCGAAATGGGGTCACAAAGAGTCAGATATGACTGAGCAACAACAAACAACATACAGGGCAGCTAGGCAATACAGCAGATAAGAGTACAGGGCTTAGAATCATGAAGACTCATCTTCCTGAGTTCCAATCCGGCTTCAGACCCTTACTAATTGTGTAACCCCAGGGAAGTCACTCCACCCAGTTTGCTCAGCTCTCCATCTGTAAAATGAGCTAGAAAAGGAAATGGCAAACTATTCCAGTATCTCTGCGAAGAAAAAATCCAAATGGGATAAGAAAGAGTCAGATAGAAATGAAATGACCGAATGACACCTTTATATCAGCCCATATAGTATCTTATACTTAGACATACCAATATTTGTTGAATAAATTAATAGTGTCCCTGAAGAGATCCAAGCATCCCCTTCTCTTTACTTTTGCTAGTAATGGCCCTATTTGAACAAATTCCATAGACCTTGACAGAAGACCTAGTCACTTTGAGCCGATTCAAGAATCTGAAGTGACAAGCCTAACTTCTCACTCTGCAAAGAGTTAATGTTAAAAGTTTTCCCCAAACACATGTACTCTCTTTCTCTCTCTCTCTCTCTCTCTCTCTCTCTCTCTCTCTCTCTCTCTCTCTCACACACACACACACACACACACACACACACACACACATACACACACACATACTGCTTTAACTCCAAATAATGCATCTATACTAAGACAGCCCTATATCCTGGCACTGACGTCAGCCAGAAGTGCTATTGTTAACCTGTCAGACTGTCTGGTGGTCTTGCATCTGCTAGAATATAAAGAAACATGTAACATCTTGTAATGTAGGTTTTTGGACTTAAATTCCATGACAAGCCTACATGGTGTACCATACCTGGTACCAACTTCTAAGCAACTAGGTATATCAAGGAAAGCTTTGATGAGGAAGCAATACCTCAGCTGAGCCTGAAAGGAAGAGACTGAGATGAGAAAGAAGTTATATTCCAGACACAGAGGATGTATAGAGGTAGGAGATGAAATATCTAGTTCAAGGATGAAGGAGGAGGAGGAGGAGGAAGAGGAAGGGGAAGGAAGGAAGGAAGGAAGGAAGGAAGGAAGGAAGGAAGGAAGGAAGGAAGGAAGGAAGGAAGGAAGGAAGGAAGGAAGGGAGGGAGGAAAGGAAAGGAAAGAATTGGCTTATCTATTCTGTTCTTTCTTAATAACGTGTATTTATCCAGAGCCAAAATTGAGTTATAAGTCACATCTCATCAAGTCTCAGTGATACCTATCAGGTCAACTTTGCCTCTTTTCATTAATATCTATCTTAACATTCACCCTGTTTGCTGCTGGTACTTTGAATATTTGTATAAGCACATTTGAGGATTTTGTTGTTGCTTCTCTGTCTTCTCCATACTGTCCTCTATGAATTACTGGTCCTCTTTTGTTCTATTCTTTTTCCTACTGTACAAAGGAGAATCAAGATTCAAAGGTTGTTTTTCACTTTGCTGAAGTGTGGCTGGGAGGTGACTGAAAAAGCCAGAATTAGTCCCATCCCACCACTAGGTGGCAGGATGGATGCGTCTTGGTGCTAAGAGATTGAAGGCTACTCTTGGTGAGTGCAAAAGGAGATGAAGCAACACAACAGAGAGATATGAAATGGAAGACACTGTTTTTTGGCCAAAACCAAGAGTATACTGGAAGAGAATGCCAAAACAGAGGGATAACCAGTAGAGAGATGTCAACCGGGTGGTTATAAGTGAGTAAGTAGTCACGAGATAAACCAAGAGAACTCCTCTCTCCTCAAGCTAGTTGACACAGTGGATAGAGGACTGTGCCTGGACTCGGGAAGACCTGAGTTCAAATCCAGATTCCCCACACTTACCAGCTATGTAATCCTGTTTACCTCAGTTTCCTCAACTACAAAAATGGGAATAATCATAGCACCTACCTCTCAGGGTTGACCTCTATTTGAATCCCTACAGAAATGCATGGATCTAATAACATCACTCCCTCAATTGAAAATTTTCATGGGTTTTAGTTAAGCCTCACAGTTTATCGAATAAAAATACATATTCTTTAGGTTGTCACTTTAAGGCCCTTTACAAGCTAGCTGCAAATTGCCTTTCCTCCCTTATTTTACAGTAGTCCCTGCACACACTCTACACTCCAAACAGATGACCCTACTCCCTCTTTCACTTCATCCTCCTCCCATTGTTGGGCATTTACATATGGTATCACCCATGCTAAGAATAGTTCCCTCCATATCTCTCTACCTTTTGAAGTCCTTTTCCTTCAAGGTCCACTTCAGGCATCATTTCTTCTATAAAGCCAAATTTCCAGATTCTGCTCTGACCTCTCCTATGCCCTTAGTTGTATGTGGGTATGTGACGTCTAAAAAGTTCAAGAGACATAGTTTTATATTATTAATAATGCTAGCATGTTATTAACAAAAGGGCCAATGACACTCCTGAATTCCAAAGACCTCTCATGGAACTGACTCAATGCTTACGTGACTTCAGAAGGGCAAATGTTCCTGAGGGTGACGGTCAACTCTGATTGGCTAACAAGAAATGAAAGAAAGACTATTATAACGAGGGGTAGAACTATTCCAGTGAGGGTGTTGGGGCACATGACACTCTAACACCAGATACCCCCTTCCCACCTGTCTATGCCTGAGAGCCGTCTTAGAGAATCTCCTGAATCATCCTTGCAGAGAAGATAAGTCACCTGACCAGGGTCACATGGCTATTAATTGTCAAAAGCCTGGGTCTTCCTGACTTCAAGTCTAGATCTCCATCCAGTATGCCACACTGCTTCTAGTTTGTACATAGTAGGTACTTCATAAATGTTTATTGGCTTGGATTAGACTGAATTGAATCAAACTGAAAAGATGAACTGAAAGAAAGACAAAATAAAAATGTCAGAAGGCTAATTTAGGCACTAGAGTTTGGGACAGTCGTGGAAAAAAGCTCGCCGCACATAGTGTGGGCTTTAGCATAATCTTTTGTAAGTGGGTCAAAGCACAGTGACCATGATCCTTCTTGCTCCTTAAAGTGATCAGCTATCGTCTGGCTAGGAACCAGATATCATCTCCTCTCGTGCTCCTAGAATGCATTGGGATTGGGTTTGGGATGTGAGCTCTCTTCTACCTATTAGTAATGTCACCTTAGTCAAGGACCCTTAACTTCGCTTAGCCTTGGTTGTCTCATCTATAAAATGGGAGTCGTACTTGTCAGGATCATGTACATGAAGTGCTTTGTAAAACATTATAAGTTGTTATTGTCATTAGTTTACTTTGATATTATTTTATTAGACAATAATAAATGTAATAAAAATGATAGAATTTATCAGTGCCAAAATGTTCATACTCCCTGTAGAACACCAAGTTTAGTTTTGGGGACCACAGACCTGACCGCTAAGGAAGCACTGGGGACTCTGGGTCCCATTGACTTAGACCTAAGTTATCTGTCTGATCCTTTCAGCCTTAGTTGACATCTCTGGGCTTGACTTCTGACTCACTTCTTCCAGAATCCAACCACTATTGGGATGGGAGAGGAGATTATTGAGAAGGCATGGGCCAAGGGTATTGGGACTAGGGCTGGTTCTTCAACATAGCACTCAGTCAAGAAGTAGAACGGAGAAAGGGTCTGACCCACCTTGACAGAGATGCGTCCATGGGCCTGGGGAAGGTGAGCAGCCAGGAACCAGTCCCCAGGCAAAGGGCTACTGACATTGAAGATTCCTGAGGTTCGGTTGGGCAATGTCCAGCTGAGAGTCAATGAGAAGACCCCTGGCACCACTGTGTCCGGTGGAAAGTGTGTATTCAGAGGGTTTATTACAGGAGGTGCCCCTGAGCGGAAATACCTGGGGAAGACATGAAATGAAACACCAGGGAGAGGAAATGGGGGAAGAAAATGAGATGGAGAAGACAGAAAATGGGGGAACAAACAGGAAGTGCGGTAAAAAAAAATAAAAACAGAGAAAGAGATAATATCCAAGTCATAAAGAAAACAAGCTAGAACTGTCCATTGCATGCCCAACCACCACCATTAGCTATTGTTGTTTGTCCTTCATTCTCGAAGAGGACCACAACATCAGGGAGGTGATGTCATGACATGCAAGTGAGTCAGTTTTCTCATCTGTAAAATGAGCTGGAAAAGGAAATGGCAAACGACTCCAGTATCTTTGCCAAGAAAATCCCAGATGGGGTCACAAAGAGTCGGACACAATTCAACATTCACACGGACAACATAACCCCCAAAATCAAGGATCAGGAAGATGGTCAGAAGTCAGGGAATCTGGGGTTGGGATAAGGCTGTCTGTCCACTATCAGGGTGTGAGGTCAAAGGATCAAGCTATCAGGGGTCCAGAGTTAAGATATGCAGTGAAAAGTCAAGAATGAGGAATCTGACTATACAGCTTACCCCTTAACCTTGCTAGGAATCATTATATGCTTTTCAACTTTTAAAATATCTTATATCATATGAGTATAACTAAGGAACCTCAGGAAGGCCCCTCCCCTGGAGATCCCTAAGCAATGAGTCATCAGAATGATGCTAGGAAAGCGAGTGGAGCTGGAAACCTGAGTCAGGAGGGATCATTCATTCAGTTCAGTCATCTCAGCTCTGCAAATGAGCTGGGAGCTGGCAGCACTCTGCAGACAGGAAGCAGGAACCCTGTGGGTGGTCTAGCGGGGGTGGACAAGCTTTCAAACAAGAAGAGACAGAGAGTCTGCTTCTGACTGCTGAAGAACTGTAGTGATGAAGAAAGATACCAGGTAACTAACTGTGGTGGTGCCCACAGATGAGGCAACATGGCCACTGCATAGGCTGAGCCAAAATCATAGGATCGCAGGTTTAGAACTAGAAGGGACCTCAGAAGCCATCTAGTTCAAACCTCTTATTTTACAAGTGAGGAAACTGAGGCCCAAAGAGTTTAAGCGAGGAGGGACAGAGGAGGGACGCTAGTTTAGAAAATAAGGCAAAGCCAAGCTTTGCTAAAGGGTAGGACCAACTCTAACAACCAGCTGGTCAACATGCTTCAGTCAAATCAAATAGGACAGTGAGAAAGGGGCCCAGACAAGAGTAGGACTCCGGGGGACCCAGAGCCATAATGATCTTCCCCTGGTAGAACATGGACTCCTTAAAAGCAGGAATTATTTCTTTTTTGTCTTCATATGCTCAGAACCTAGTACAGCACTTGGCACATGTCATGTATTTAATAAATGCTTGTTGAATCAATGAATGAATAAAAAAAATTATTAAGCATTTATTTTCGCCAAGCACTATGCTAAGCCCCAAAGATACAAATGCAAAAATAAAGGCAGTCTCTATCCTCAAGGAGCTTACCTTCTGATAGAGGGAAGGGAGTAGTAGCCAAGAGGGAATATTTTGGTTTGGAAAGTTATTGGGCAGAAAATGAATAGAAAGTTAGCCTCAGAGCCAGGATGGCCTGGGTTCAAGTCCCATTTCTAATATAGACTGGCTCTGTGACCCTAGGCAAGTGAGTTAACCTCTCAGTGCTCTAAGAGAGTTAAAGAGATGGTGCTATTTATGTTAATAGAGGGGTTGTCTTTCATGAAATGATGCATCCAATCCATAGGCCTAAATCACAGGAATAGTAAGTAGAGCCAGAGGGGATTGGTACCCTTTTGAGAAGTATTGAAAGAGATGGTCTGACTATGGATCAGGAGCAAAAAACATTGGGGAAGAGAGTCAAGTAGGGAGGCTATTTGATGAGGAGAGGCAGATGGAGTCTGGGCCCAGATAAGACACCACCAGATAAGATGAGGCCCCCACCAGTCAGAACAGAAGGAGAAGTGGAGATCAGCTTACAGGAGTACCAGGTAGGAAAGGAAAGAGTTAAGTCCTCCAATGAATAGATGAATGGATGGACTAGGACAAAGGAGATATCTGCAAGATCAGTGGAGGATATGTTGAAGCCCAGGACAAGACTCTTTGGAGCCATGTAAAGAAACTAGGGCAGAACCCACAGAAACCAAGGGCAGCTGCTAATCAGAAGGACCGTAACCCAGGCAGAGAAGGAATGGTTTTTAAGACTAGGAAGTATGTTCTTGGAGGGACTGAGGGCCCCACTTGATCTGGATGTGCTGCCAACCCAAATCTATCTCAGGCTAGAAGGAGAGTCACTTTGTTTAGCTTCCAGACCAATTCAGAAACAAATACTCAGTAAAGCTTTTCCTTGGCTAGACCTCTGCCTTTGAGGCTAAGAGTGGTACAAGGTCATCCAAGGGATCCTTATCCCCCCATGGAGGGAATACAAGTGACTCACAGGTAACTCTTTGTACTTTAAATGGCCTTATTTTCTTGACAAAAAAACACCTTTTAAAGTATTTGGAGTTGCTTTGGGATTGGTCAGGAGAAGACTTTCCCCCACTTCAATTACTATAAAGAGAGGCTCATTGTGTCCCACTCCCCCATGGTTGGTTGCACCTAGATATAGTTAGGGTCAGTGGAAAGAGCACAGATTTAGAGGCAGAGAACCCAGGTTCAAATCCTAGCTCTGTGAGTTTTTACCCACCTGCCCCTGGGCAAGTTGTTTAACTTCTCTGGGCCTCAATTTCTTCATCTGTAAAAAAAAAAGGATTGAGCTAGATAACCTCTAACATCCTATCCAGTTCTAAATCTACAATCTTGGTAGTAATGACTATACTAGCCCTGGGGGCTGAGAGAATTGGGAACAAGGAAGGATAGTATTGGAGGCGGCTGTAGACACCAGAGTAATTCAATTTAAGGAAAGATTTCCTAATCTTTAAAGCTGTCCAAAAGTAGAATGCCTTGTATTCTTAATGTATTTTTTGCTTGATGGGAAGATCTTTCCTGTCCATTAACAGGCCCATGTGATCCACTTAAGTCACATGGAAGGCTAAGTCACAGGAGCCTGGGTCACGAGGGTTGCGATGCCCTCTGACCCTGAAGAAGTGTATACGTACTCTTAGATTAGCATTTTGCTTTGGGGATCACTCACGGGAAGAGTGTTCATGTGATGTGGCCAGATGAGACTCTAGGTAGCCATTAGGGAGCACCCCCACACACCTTGCTTTGAAAAACCTAGATGTTGGTGCTTCTTTCTCTGGTAACTATGTATGTATTGCTTTTGGTCAGACAGCTAGAAGCCCTGTCTGTTGATTTGTGTTATTTGCTGTTTATATAATTTCTGCTTGTAATTTCTGTTTGTATTCGCTCTGAAGTTCAGGGTGCTGACTCTTCCCCTGAACTAACTGAATCACATATACGTTTGATTAACGTAAGATTGTTGACCCCTTTCAAGTTGCTTTCCTTTGGAAAAATCAGATCAAAGAACCTGTGCTAGCAGCCCTCCCGTGTGCTAGTGTTATTACTCATACCCCCATAGCAGCTGCAAGCAACATTGTTGTTACACTTGGGAAGGGTAGATTCCCCATTACTGGATGACTCTAAGTGACAGTAGGATGAACACTTGTGGGCATATTATATTCTTTCTCGGGTATGAATTGAGCTGAATGGCCTCTCAGGTAAGCAGGTATTATAAGCCCCATTTTGCATATGAGAAAGCCTAGGCTCAGAGAGGTAAAAATGATTTCTCTAAGACCCTACAGCTAAGAAATGTCAGCAGTGAGATCTTCTCCTGGCTCCAAGCCTACCATTTTTTCCATCAGACCGCCATTATGCCATTACATCAACTCTGAGAACCCCTAACAACTTTCAGTAAAAGTCTTTACAGACACCATGTTCTCCATGTATATGCACTAGATTAGGGAGGAATGAGGATGGAAAGACCCGGGCAGATATACAAGCAGATCTGTAGCACACCAAGAGACGTCAGAAGAAACACCACCCACTCCCTTTCGTTCCTAGGGCTGGTGCGATAAGAATATCTGGGTTGGACTGAGGATGACGGAGTGTACAAAATGAGTCAAACTGGGCAAGGCAGGGAACCCTGGGAGCTGTTTGATGGGAAAGATGGGACAGGAAATGCTAGGGTGTGCTAGTGATTACCTCTCAGTAATATGGCCTGAGGAGTACAGATATGATGATAGATGGTAATTACAGGGCTTCCATTATTCAATTACTCAGAATGCCACAGGTCAAAGCCTAGAAATGGGGAATGGGACAGTCTTAGTTCAGAAGAAGGTGAGGCCATTTCCAATCTAAATGAGAATGTCATCCAAGCAAATGATCACACGCTAGTCCAGCAGGTCTTGGAAGATGTCCTTTATAAATCACTGGAAGACCACCAGCACATTACATAATCTGAATGACATGATGGTGTGCTCACTCAGAATATGGAATCTGGTCTTCAGATTTTCTCTCTGTTAGACCTAATTGTATGCTTCCTCCTCCCCCACCACAATCTAATTTAGTATAAATCACAGCCCCTCAGAGCTTGTCTTAAATGCATGGGCATGACAGAAGGAATACCAAGCAAGATAATGATCTGGTTGACAGCCTTGTCAGCATCGGAGTCATTCCTCTTTTTCAAGAAGACCAGTGGTTCTGGTCCAGGAGGTAGATGGAGAGATGAATCCAAGCTCATTGAGGATTAACCTAAATTAATTTCCAGACTGGTCTGTTTCAGAAAGGAAATAAATTTTTCCTACCAGGATTTGAGTGCCAAGCATTGGCTCGGAGGCATAGGGCAAAGAAGACTCCATTTGAGCTAGGCATGTATATAGCACTTAAAGATTTATGAAACATATCGTATACATTATCTCATTTAAGCTTCACAACAACTTTGTGATGTAGGTAAGCAGGTATTAACCACCCCATTTTACAGATGAGAAAGCTCAGGCTCAGAGAAGTAAAAATTATTTCTCTAAGGACAGCTAAGAAATGCCAGGAGTGAGATTTTCTCATGGCTCCCAGCCTACCATTTGTTCCATTATACCAAATGCCTAGACCATGTGGGCTGATTCTCTCATATAGAGTAGAGCTGTTTCCAGCCTCAGTGCATATCAAACAAAACTGGTAACAATACCCAGAAGTAAATATTAGTTTATTTATGCCAGGTCATATTGTTTTTAGCCAACAGACTTACCAGGAAGGGCAAATCAGGTTACATCTAAGGTAATCCACCCTTTCTATGTTTATCAGTACTCATGCATAGAGCCTAGTTCTCAAGAAATCATTGGATCAGAAACCAAGGGGATAACCCTGACGGTACTGCAGAACCGATCTTAAACAAAGATGGAATGCTCACATGTTTCATGAGATCTTGCTCAACAGAGTTCCCCAAGAGTGCAAAGGAACAAGAGAAGATAGGGTGGAGAGAGAATCAGAGACCCAGATTTTGTCTAAGAGCACCCTAGGGAAAGCTGGCTGGTATTCCACAGCACAAAGTGCAGGTTTTCCCCCTTAATTGTGATTGGGTACTTAGGCCATTCACTCACAATGGAGACACAAATTTAACATCATAGAACAGCTTATCTTTTTTCGTCTGGAGAAAGCCAGGTGTGGAATTCTCCATTCTTCTGCCTTTGCTTGGGAATCTTAAGATAGGTTAATGGGGGGTTGGTCAGGATGTTATCTTTCAACGGTGACCTAGATTCAGAAGCTCCGATGGATCTAGAGAGGCAGAACTTTGGCCACTTCTCCCCAAGCATATTCATCCCAGATTGGCTCACTAGAGCCTTCCTGGAACTGGTCCTTATTATTCCAGTCCAAGTCCTGAGCCACAGGTCTGAAGGAACTTCTATAGCCTATTATTAAATCCTAACATGGCATAGTGGATAAAGGGTTCAACTTGAAATCAAAAGATCTTACCTCTGACAAAATTTAAATAACTCTAGGCAAATTATACAACCTCTTAAAACCTCAGTTTTCTCATCTATAAAATTTGGGGATTAGACTAGATTGCCTGTAAGGCCTCTTTTAGCTCTAAAACTATGATCCTATAAATTCTGAGCCTCCTTCTATTGCCAGGTCTTCAAATACCAGATGCAACTTGGTGATGAAATCCTCAAAGGAACTGTGTAGGAGGCTCATAGGTTCAGAGCTAGAAGGACCTCTAGTCCAACCCTCTCAATTTTATGAATGGGGCCCTGGACATTAAGCAAATGTCTTCACACTGGTAGCAAGTAGTTGGGCAGAGATTCAAGCCTAGTTCCACTGACTTCAAATCCAGAGTTCTTTCTATTGTATTATGCTGGTTTTTCTCAACCACGTGGGAATAGCCCAACAGCTGGACCATCCAGTTGGAATATCACACCTTCATGGGATCTTTGGAGAACTGAGTGAGGCAAAGGTAAGAGGGTCAAGAAGCTTTCTAATGCTTCCAAAAGTTCTACTTCTCCATTCTGGTTTGGCTGATATAGTGCTAAATCACAGGTGCAAGAGGAGTTGAATGTGTTTTACCTGGAATGGGGCCTAGAGCTAATCTGGTTCTCCTCAGACATCTGGAAGTACCGTCCCTGAAGTGTTGCATTTCCTTCCCTTTTAGCTGCTGAATGATAGCCTTGGACTTATCCATTCCACAGCTCTGAGTGGTTGGCAGATACATGTACACATACATACATACATGATGACCTTACACAGTCCTCTCTCACTCAAATCAAAGTCATCATTTCCCTGATGTCACTGTACTCTTTGAAGATGAAGGACAAATACAAACACATGCATATACATACATACACACACACACACACACACACACACACACACACATTTCCCAGAATGAGCCCATTTGGTTGAGCCCATTCCCTGGGAACAATCACTCACAAAGGCTCACCACATGAGGTCAGCAAGCAAATGATAGTGACTGATAATGCAGCAATACAGCTAAGAGGTTATGGCAAGGTGCAGGTGTGGGCAACAGTTGGTATTTTTAGGACAAAGGCAGATAATTTTTCAGTCAGAGATATAGTTGAAGGCTGAAGCCAGGAGGTACTCAGCCAAGTTGGAGGGGGCAGGGCAAGTCTGGGATGAAACAGGGCCAAGTTTCCAGCCAGAACAGGTAAAATGAGCAGATGATGGGAAGAAAACAAAGGCATGGTCAACAGGCCAGCTCAGGATCAAAGCAGACGTATTAGTAATGAGGCAAGTGGCACACTTTGACTTCCTCACCCCAGGAGTCCTCTAAGTTAGATGGCAAAAAGACATATTTGAGCAGGCAGAGAGTTCTAAAGAGGATGAAAAGATATCACCTCGGCCTCAAGTTCCACCTTCATTTGGAACAGACAACAGGAAACTCTCCAAGGAGAGCAAGTTGTACTAACAGGGTCTCCCCTTGAAGCACAGCTCTTTGAAAAAAAACAATGTAGCTCTCCCATCTTCTATACATACCCAACCCTAGGAAGGGCAATCTATGCAGATCTTAAAGGGATGTTGCCTCCAGAGGAGTATAAGAAAGAACCAAGAGTCAAGGAGACCCAGATTCATGTCCTGGCTTTACCATTTCTTTGCTGTACGACCTTGAGGAATACATACAAAGAAGATAATATTCTAACCATGTAAATTATGGGTTGTTGTGATGATCAAATGAGATAATGGATATAAAGTACTTTTAAAAAGCATAAATGTTAATCATTATATAATAACAATGACTAATAATTATCTGATATCTTTGGCTTTCTTACCCCCAAGAGTCTTTAAGTTAGAAGGCAAGGGGAACTCCTCAGAGAAGGTAGCTCTATGGGCCAAGAGATGTAGCCCTAAACCCAAGTTCTTGAGGTTTCCTTTGCTTGACATCTATTGCTATAAGACCTTGGCGAGGGCAGGGAACCTGGGTCCTGACATATGAGAGCACTAGGTCTCATTTTATAAAAGAGGATCAGATTCCCAGGGTGGGAGATGTGAGATCAGGACATCAGGGGTAGGATATCATTTGGTCAAGGGAGAGGGCTTGGAAGGTTAGGCTGCAAGGACCGGGCTGAGAGACCAGGCTGTTAGTGTCTATGGGATGGTAGTTGGGGATGACAGTTCAGGTAACGGAGTAGGGGGCAGGTTGTAAGCTTGGGGATCCAACTGTCAGGGATAGGAGATAAGAATGGGAGGTCACACTATCAGACAGTGGTTGAAGGTCAAAAGCTGAGGACCAAGTTTACTCACACAGTCACACTTTGGTCTGGGCAATGGTCCCCAAAGGTGCCCCCCTGCTCCTTGAAGATGATGAGGTTCCAGACAGCCAGGACCGTGTCCTCAGGGACATGGAAGTGGAAGAGCTCAGTGCTGGCAAAGGAGCGGAAAGGACTCAGCTTTCGGGGTGAGCAGGTGGAGTAATCAGTCAGGAAGAGGCCCCCTGGGGGAGATTAAGGGGAAGGGGAAGGAGAGAGAGAGAGAGAGAGAGAGAGAGAGAGAGAGAGAGAGAAATGTGTAACATCTCAAATGACAACATCCAAGACCATTATGGTGACTTCCAATAGGCCCCCCCAGGAGAGAGAGAATGAAAGTTGGAGGAAACTCTGGCATGGTCTCCACACAAGGATCCCCTAAATCCTCCACAGTGACCTAAATCAGAGCTCTGGAAATAGGTTGTGAGCCCTAAAACCTCCATAGTTACTCCAATATCTCCAAAGTAACCACAATGAGCCCTTTAACAAGAAGACAAAGGACAAGGTCAAGGACTGGAAGGTGCTAGAACAGTTATTTCCCAAATACCCACACAGTAACCAAAATAGACCTTCACTCCACCCCAGTCATATGCTAGTAGAAGCTGTACCCTCCTGAGACCTCTAACAATGATCTCAAACAGCCACCTGGGGAAAGGGGGAGGGGGGGAAGGAGGGAGGAAGAGCAGGAGGAAGGGAGGAAGGAGGGAAGGGAGCGAGAGAGGGAGGGAAAGAGAGAGTGAGAAAAGGGAGAGAGGTATGTATTCTAAGAGTCAGACACTTGCTAGCTTTGTGACCTTGCAGCCTCATTTAACAACCTCGATGAGTCTCAGTTTCCGCATTAGTAACATGCAGACACCACACACAGTATTTACCTCACAGGGCGGTTGTGACAATCAAACAAGAAAATGTATTCGAAGTACTTTGCAAGGGCTCTATGAGCACAACAGCTTCTAAGGTCTTAGAACTGTAACTTTCCTCATGTCTGTTATTTTTACCTCCTGTCCAACTCCCTGTGGCTATGAGTAATAAAAACCCTGAGAAAACCTCAAAAAGACTTGTGGGATTATTCAGGAAGAGGAGGGGTGGGAGAAGTTAGGAGCCTGGAGCCCCAATCTGCCAGAAATCAGAGGAGAGAAGACCCACGGCCAGATGCAATAGATTGTGATAACGGGACAGGAGGCAGGTCTCTCCTTGTGGCCCTGAAGTGATGACTAGAGCTCCAGGAGACCACAGCGACTTTAGGTGACAACTCACTCTCCCTCACCATAACCAACCAAGTTACCAAGTTTTATTGATTTTGCCTCCACATCTCTCAAATCCATCCCTTTTTCTCCACTCAAATGGCCACCACCATAGTACTTATCATCTATCTATATGGCTTGACTATCACAATACCCTTTTAATTAATTGGTCTCCCTGCCTCAAGGCTCTCTCCCCATTCCAATCCTCTACACAGCTTGCCAAAGTGACATTCCCAAAACACAGACTGACCTTGTCATTTTCCTGCTCAAGAAGTTCAAATGGCTCCCTATCACCTCTAAGGAAATATAGAAAATACAAACTCATATTTAGCATTTGGAGCCATTCACATTCTGGCTTCAGCCTACCTCTCCAGGTTTATTACACACTATTCCCCTTTTGATACTCTACAGTCCCTCCAAACACACACACAACCTGACCCCATTACTGCACTCATACAGAATAGTTCATTTCCCAACTCCGAAAGTTTGCACAGACTGTCCCCAGGCCCGGAATGCACTCCCTTCTCGTCCTTGCCTGTTAGAATCCCTAGCTTCCTTCAAAATGAAACTCAAATGCCCTCTCCTAAAATGAGGCCTTTACTGATACCCCCAGCTGCTAATTATTGAAACGACTTTGTATACCCTACGTATTTACTAGTATATGTTGCTTCCCCCAGGTGAATGAACAGAGACTATCCTGCTTTGCATTTGTATTCCTAGCCTCCAGCAAAGTGTCTGGCATCTAGTAAGAGCTTGATGGTTTATTGTTTGATTGATTGGTAGCAACAGATGATTGTGCTGCCCATGGACACCCAGAGAACATGCTGAAACTATAACTAGTGTGTAGAGAGACAAGCAACTGGGACTCTGGGTATTTAAAAACACAACAGGGAAGTTTTATGGGAGCAGCTCCAAGACAGAGGAGACCCCCAAATACCAGGGAACTCCAGAGGGAAAGTCGTGGAAGAAATTTGACAAAGAAGGTCACAGAGATTAGAAGCCTAGTTATCCAACTGAGGCTGAGGATATTAAGGATGACGGGGACTACTCAGTGACAACAGCCAGAACCAGCCCTGGATAAGCCCCAAGGATAAGTTGTGAAATATGAAACCTCAGGCAACAGCAGGCACTGTGTTGGTGAAAGCAGAGAAGCAGGAGGAGGAAGGTCCAAAGGCTCAAGTAAGAAGACCCAGGAAGGTAGTTTTGGACTAAGTACTGAGGAACAGGTAGATCTACCCAGACTGACGAGTACCAGAACCTCAATTCATGAATCAAGCCACAAGTACATAATAAGCACTTGCTATATGTTCCAGGCACTGTGGGGGGCACCCAGGATACAGATAAAAATGAAACCATCCCTATCCTCAAGACATGTACATGGATAAATATACACAAAATATATAAAGGATGGGAGAGGAATGCACTAGCAGCTAAGGGATCCAGAAAGGTTTCTTGTAAACCATGGCATTTGAGCTGAGCTTTGAAGTAAAGGAAGGATTCTAAAGCAAGGAGATGAGGAAAGAATGTGTGCAAGAGATAGGAGATAGAGTGTCAAAGGTTAATCACGGCTCTGAGGGAAAGAATCTTGCAAAGGGGAGAAGCAGATGAGGTAATATGACAAGTAGGGCTTGATGGAGCTTGAGCTAAGACTGAGATTAACTGCAAGAAAAATGGGGGGAAAATCAAGATAAAGGATGCCTCTGAATAAGAAGATGGTGATATGCCCCATGGGCAGCTAGGCGGATAGAGTGGAGTCAGGAAGACTCATTTTCCTGAGTTTGACTCTGGCTTCAGACACTGCGTGTGTGTGTGTGTGTGTGCGCGTGTGTGTGTGCATGCGTGCGCACGCGCACGCGTGTGTGTGACACAGCTGTGTGATCCTGGGCAAGTCACCTGACCCTGTTTACCTCAGTTTCCTCATCTATAAAATGACTTGGAGAAGGAAGTGGTAAACGATTTCAGTATCTCTGCCAAGAAAATCCCAAATGGGGTCACAAAGAGTCAGACACAACTGAAAAATGAGTGAACAAAAACAACAGATATGCCCCACATGTTCCTATGTATCTTTGACAGGAAACCACAGAGTAGCAGGAAAACCCTCAGGAATTATTTAAAACATGCCATTTCTAATAAGTCCCAAATATTAGTGCATCCTAGAGGTCCTTCATTCTCTGCAGTTCTCCCCGTGCCCACGTGTCAGGGCATTTCAACAGAAGAAATGTCAGACCTCTTTTTCCAGAAAGAAGTGCCTCCTGGGAAAACTTTAAAATAGCAGCCTATATGAGGTCTTCCCAAGGATCAAATTTAACCAGAAATATTTCTGGACCAAACTATGCACTATAACCTGAGACGAGTCAGTCTTTCATCACTATGGTATTAAGAGATTTGGCAGTCAAACGGTGCCAAGCAATTAAGGTGAACACTATGGAAAACGACCTCAACATGATATCCCTTGATATACTATATCTTCTCTCCCGGGAGATCTGACAATTAGTAATTGAGCAGAAGCAGCAAACTGTCTTTCATGCAGAGAGCAAGTGAGCCTTACCTTCCAAGAGAGATAAGAGGAGATGGGCCTGACCAACAGGAAAGAAAGGAAGATTTACTTGGCAAAGAGCCAGTAGGCCCCATTGTGAAAGCTGGGAGGAAGGGGGAAAATGGAGATTCAAAGGGACATGTGTTATGGTTGTAGGAAACTTTAATTCAAGTACCCAGGAAAGACTAGAACTAGGAAGAGGGAGCTCAGATTTTCCCTAGAGCTTGAATATGCAAGTGTTGTAAAAGCAGAAAAGGAGAGTGAGAGAACTTATGTCAGAACCAGAGACTTGATTAATGGCAGAATGAAAGAGGAGCTCAAGTCAGCACCATGGCTTGGAAAGAAACGGAGCTAGGCACAGCGGGGCTGCATTGCCTGGAATTATTAGCTTAAGGGAGATCAAAGGAAGAAGAGCAGTGCCTGCCGCCTTGGGTACTAATCAGGCCAAATGCTATTGCAGAGTCTTTTGGTAGATATGGTTATTTGTGGACTCGGGATTCAGACCCAAGTAAACCTATCGTCTTCTAGGAAGGACATGACTGTATTGCTTAGGAATCCTTGGGGCACTACCCTGGTGTGGACATATTTCTTTCTGCCTTTCCCAATATACTATCCCATGGGAGGACAGCCCAGGGGAGCTGTGTGCTGTGAAGACACATTCCCTTTCCTGGGACATCCCAGAATCTGAGAATTGTAATGGTGATGATGGTAGTGATGGTGATGATGGTGGTGATGGTGATGATGGTGGTGATGGTGATGATAATGGTGGTGATGGTGGTGATGATGGTGGTGATGGTGATGATGGTGGTGATGGTGGTGATGGTGGTGGTGATGCAGTGATAATGGTAATGATGATGCCAGTTATGATGGTGCTAGTGATGATGATGATGACTCTGATGATGATGAAGATAACATTTATATAGCATGTCAAAGATTTCAAAGGACTTTAATCATAGTATCTCATTTGAGCTTCATATTAGCCTTTTGAGCCTTTGAGCATTAGTCCTATTTTACTAATAAAGAAATAAGACTCATAGAGGTTAAATAAATAGCCCATGGTCTCACAGATAGTTAAGTATCAGAGGCGGAATTTGAACCCAAGCTTTCCTGACTCTAAGTACAACATGGTATCTCTTATACTATGCTGCCTCACAGGGATCTCAGGAGCGATCTAGTCTAGCCCATACCTGACTGAAAATTCCCTGACAAGTTATCATACTTAGCTTCCACTGAATGCCTCTGTTTTTATACTGATTCACCCAGAATCTGCCTCCCTCTGACTGCTACCCATTATACCTAGCATTGTCCACTGGAACCAAACAGCACTAACTCCTTTTCTATTAGACAGCCCTTCAAACATTGGAAGATTGCTATCATGGGTGTCTCTCTTCTCACTGAGTCTTCTATTTTATAAGTTAAACACCCTCATTTCCTTCAAGCAATTATAACCTGGCACCCAGTCTCATTATCCTGGGTGTTTACCTCTGGACATGCTCCAGTTTGTTCCTGGTTCAAGCCCTCTTCACTTCTTACCTGGACTACTACAATAGCCTCCTAATTGGTCTCCCTACTTCATGTCTTTCCCCACTCCAATCCATCTTCCTCAAAGCTGCCAAAGACATTTTTTTCCAAAAATACAGGCATTACCATATCATCCCAACCCCTTTGACATATTCAATAAACTCTGATGTCTCCCTATTACCTCTAGGATCAAATATAAAGTGCTCTGGCATTTAGAGCTCTTCACAAACTAGCCTCTTCTTACCTTTCCAGTCTTCCTTCCTTCCTTCCCCTTCTGCATACTCTGTGGTCTAGCCATAGTAAACTATGCTATTCTACATTCACAATACTCCATTTCCCATCTCCGCATCTTTACACTGGCTGTCTCCCATACCTAGTATGTACTCTCTCTTCATCTCTCAGAATCCCTGGTTTCCTTCAAGGCTCTGCTCAAGTGTTCCTTTCTATGTGGTGCCTTTCCTGATCCCCTCCCCAGCTATTAGTGCCTTCTCTCTCCAAACTACCTTACACTCATTTTGTAGATGTTCTGGATATTTTTTATGGAGCGCACATACTAGGATGTCTATCCTAACTACTACTCAGACTTATGAAGCTGATCCCCAGAATGTGGCTCCTACATCCCCTCAGCCAATTTGAATGGGCTTCCTTCACATTCCTCGTTCATATCTAGTAAACCCCCGTGGCCAACACAACAGCGACATTAATAATAGCGAACACTTATATCGTGTCTATTACATGCCAGGCATGTGCTAGGTGTTTTACGATTCTTATCTATCCTCACAACAACCCTGATGTTATTATTATTAATTGTTATTAGATGTCATTATTATTATCATAGTTATTATTAGATGTCATTATTATTATCTTCATTTTACAGATGAAGACACTGAGGAAAACAGAAGTTAATTGATTTGCCTCAGGGTCACACAGCTGGTAAGTATCTGAGGCCAGATTTGAACTCTGGTCTTCCTGACTCCAAGTCTCACACTCTAGCCACTATTCCACCTAGCTGCCCCAACTACTAAGCTGTTCTCATCTGATGGATGTTTCAGGACATAAAATCTTTTCATTTATTTTTGGTAGTGAGGTTATTTCATTTATTTACTAAAGCAGCCCTTACTCTTATATATGTGTATGTAGCATCCCCAAGGAAAAGGTAACTTCCTTGAGGGCAAAGACTTACTTTGTCTTCGTTTGAGCAGTACTTAGGGCAGTGCCTTTCACATAATAGGAGCTTAATAAACGCTTGTTGGTTATTGGATTGCGTTGGCATTATCCTTCCCAGAATCCCTCACCAAAACTACAGATATGAGCACTGGACTTGGATTCAGAGGACCTTCAAATGCCAGCTCTGCTCTTTACTATTCATGTAGCCTTATACAAGTCATTTCCTCTCTCTCTCTGCTTCAGTTTCTTCATCTGTAAAAGGAGGGACCTAGACTAGCTAATTTGCCAAATCCATGCTCCTATGATTGTACAACAAAGACTGGAATCACCTCTTCCACATCACTGGTACCTCCTACTGTGCCTTCCATGATATCACTCCTTTGAAATGAAGTTCAAAATCTTTACACACTGTCACTTAATAGCTCAGCCAATCCAAGGTTTATTTCATTTAAGGATGGTTGAGTTCACTCTCCCCTAGGCCCATTAACTAAGAACTTTTAAACTAGGCACTCAAAGAGCCAAGACCAGGAGATAAAAGTCGTGCAGTGGTCTGTAACATGCAACACCCTGTAACATGGACCTCCCTGCCACAGAAGTCTTTTTGTTCTTGTTCAGTCATGTCCAATTCTTCATGACTCTATTTGCTGTTTTCTTGGAAAAGATATTAAAGTGGTTGGCCATTTCCTTCTCCGAGTCATTTTACAGATGAGGAAATTGAGGCAAACCAGGTTAAATGATTTGACCAGAGTCATATAGCCAGTACGTGTCTGAGGCCAAATTTGAACTCAGGTCTTCCTGATTCCAGTTCTGACACTCTATCCACAGTGCCACCTAGCTGCCCCAAAAGTCTTGTAGCGGAACAAAGAGAGAGCATGGCTTTCTCAGAAAAATACTCCTGCATGGAAAGTCTAAACATGGGAGGACAGGGGAAGGGGGCAGGTTGTTCTGTTTGTTTGTTTTAGCTAGCCCCTGAAATTTCACTGATGTAGGGAATTTCCTTTGAGGAAACTTCCACTACGAATTCAGGTCAGTCCCTTCTCAGCAATGTATAGCGTCAGAGGTGTCTGGGGCAATGTTTCCACAGTGGGAGGCACGCTGAAGATGTTCCTATCAAGTGGTGGTCAGGAGGATGAACTTGCTGCCTTGGTAGTATTCTAGTCATAGGAGGTAGGGATGAGGCTAGACAGAGATTCCAAAATCTAAGGAAGAAAATTCCTTGGACCAAATTAAATGGGCTAAGCATATGGTAAACAAAAAGGCAGTTTCTATTGTAATCCACTTCTAAATGGTTTTCAGGAAAAAACAGACTTGATTTTCCTGAGGATATATATAGAAGACAAGATAATTAGCAGCTCTTTTTCACCTTTGTTGCACCCTTCAATTCAATTCAATATTAAGGGCCTACTATGTAGAAGGCATTATAGTAGATATTAGGGATACATAGCCCTTGCCTTCCTGGATCTTGCAGTCCACTAGGGGGCATACAACATGTCCACTTACAAATTAAAATTAGGATGCCGTGTGGGCACCAGCAATTCAAAGTGCTCTAGGAAGACTTGGAAAAGGAAAAATTCTCTTTGATTTGGGGCAGGAACAGAGTCAGAAAAGGCTTCACAGAAGACATGGTGCTTGAGCTGGACCTCAAAAGAACAGAAAGGTTTCCAAAGGTAAAGAGGAGTGAATTTCAGACACGGGTGACAACTGAGTGAGCGAATAGAGGCAAAAGAGGCCGGATAAGATGAAATTTGGCTGAAATGGAGAGTTCATGGGAGGGGAGGGGCGGCGGGGGGGGGGGGCATCTTCTTAATCCCCTCAGATTTATACATCTTAAGGTTTACAAATGTGAACTAAGTCTGGAAATGTAGGCTAGTCCCCAAAAAATAGGGAACAAAATACATACTAAATAGTCTGTGATTTGTCTTATAAGCTATTAATGGGGAGCCACTAAAGATAGTTGTACATGGTCAGACAAGTGCGTTGGCAAGATTGCTTCTTGTGTGGTGGACAGATTAAAGAGAGAAGACACTGATGGCAGGAGACCTGTAATGATAGCCAGGCTAGCTGTGGTTATAGTTTTAAATAGGGTAGAGGTTAGTGAAGTCAATGAAGAGGAGAAAATAAATGCAAGAGATGGTATGGAAGTAGAACCAAAAGGACGTAACAGATTAGATATGGAGGAGAAAGGGAGGAAACAAGCATTTATTAAGTGCCTACTATGTGCACTGCACTAAGTGCTCTACAGTCCTATCCCATTTGCTTCTCACAACCACCCTGGGGGATATATTTTACAATTGGGGAAACTGAGGCAAGCAGAGCTGAAGTGACTTGTGGCAGGGTCACACAGCTAGTAAATGTCTGAGGTTGGCTTTTAATTCAGGTATTTCTGATGCCAGGCTTAGAGCTCTATCTACTGCTCCACCTAGAATCAGAGATGACCCTAATGATTTTTAATCCGGGTGGGCTAATGGATAAGAGGATCTGCGAGCTCTCTGAAGGCAGGGACTTGTGTTTTTGCCTTTCTTTACATCCCTAGCACTTAGCACAATGCCTGGCACATAGTAGGACCATAACAAATACTAGCTGACTTACTGCTGTCATAAATAAAACTAAGGAAGTTGGGAAGAGAACAGATTTAAGGGAAAAGAGGATGAGATTAGTTTCAATGTTGACTCTGAGTTGCCAGTGGAAAGGTAGTTCTTTTTGAGGGAAAGGAGGAACCCAGGAGCACTAGTGCCAGAAATATAAAAGACAGCTAAAGCTACTAGGCACGGCTGATTGGTGATCTCCAAAAACACGAAGGTGAATCTAAGAAGCATCCGGCCTTACCCCATTTCTCTTCCTCTGCCTCTCTCACCTCCACTTCCCCCAACTGAATAGAAATTGAAACTGGATAGGACTGCCAGGAGTGGCTGTTAGGAGGGGAGCTCTGGGACTGCCCCTCTCCAAAGAGTAAGTACTTATTCCTCTCCATACCTATCACCCAGCTAAGTGGTACAGTGGATGGAGTGCCGGACCTAAAGTCAGGAAGACCCGAGTTCAAATTCAGCCTCAGAAACTTACTAGCTAATCACTACTATGACTTGAGAAAGTCATTTAACCTGTTACTGCCTCTATTTCCCCATCTGTAAAATGGAGGTACTAATAGCACCTACCTTCCAAGGTTGCACTGAGGATCAAATGAGATTCTCGTAAAGCGTTTAACACTGTGCCAAACACAACATAAGCGCTATGGAAATGTTAGTTGCTATTATTGGTTATCACTTACACCTGATCATTTATCCAAGCAGAGGCAGTCCTATGGGGTTCAATGTTATCGAGCAGATGAGCAGGCAGGGAGGGAGGTGGCAGGAAAAAGAGACAGGGAATCCCCAAAGCAGTTGGGTTTCCAAGGTTTGCAGCGGTGTTGGGAGCAAGGATAACATGTACTTTAAAACTGTTAAGAATTCCTTTCACTTTGTAACTTTCCTTGGGCTTTCTTTAAATCCCCTATTTGTTTCACCGTATCCCTTGGATACTTTGATGGCCCCACGGTGAATCTCACTGATATCTGTGAACTCTCTCCCCGGCACATTCTTAACATCCATGTCCATGTCCTTTCATCGATGCTCCACAGATGACCATCTACCCCATGAACAGATGGCCTTCCTCTGGGCCTTTTAATATTTCATCCATGTATCAGTGCAGCATTTGGGCTGTATCTGATATCCATGTTATTACTGTTAGTAAAAATTCTTAGCAAAATCCAAGAGTATGGGAGAAATTGCAAGGCTGCCTCTTATTTCTCAGTGGATCCAAGGGGCTGAAGAGTGGGTGTGACAGAATGGACAGCAGTAGTAAAGAAAAGGAAGCGGTAGTCCATTCCCCGGGGCTCTGCAGATGAGAGGACAAGGTGGTGACTTGGGGCACATGAGAGACTCAGAAGTGGTCCTCCGAGAATGTGCCTGGGCAGAAGATGCCTGAGTGATTCTCTAGCAAAATAAAAGGCGAGATCAGATCCATACGAGTGCTCAAATATGCAGCTAGCATTATCACATTATAAAGTCAAATTCCTAATAACAAATCTACAGAGTAACAGAATGATGTAATGAGATTCATTTTGTCTGGAGAGGAAATCAGTCCCATCATTTTATAGTGAAACCTTGCACACACCTTTGGACACTCAACGAGCACATACAAACCCACGTTCACAGTCTGTGTTACTGAAGTTAAAGCTTATTAAGTCCCCTCCTTCCTCCCCAGCCCCCAGAATTCGCCCTGCTACTTAACTGTCATAATACTTAGATGAAATGGGAGTCGCTAATTCTATCCTTTCCTATGAGATGAAGGCCCACCAGGTGTTGTCTTCTACCCTACCACAGCATCCTAACATCCTCCAGGTCTTGTCGTATGTCCTACCTCTAAGTTCTGAACAAGCATCATCATTTGGCCTACTGAGGTAACCCTAGGATCCCTAGATTTTGCCGTCTGACCCATTTCTGCACCCTTAAGACTTCCCATCTCCCCTGCAACTGAATTCTCTTTTATGTGTTTTCTCTCCCAATTAGAGTGTTAGTTGGTTGGAAACAGGGCCTATCTCACTTTTTCTATTTGTGTCCCTAGCAATTAGCACAAAATGCTTGGCACATAGTAAGCACTTAATGAGTGCTTTTTTCATTCATTCATTATCTCTGAAAGAAAAATATTAGGTATTTACCAAAAATTTATTAGATAAATTACTGTGTTAAAAACATTTAGTTTTATTTAGTTATTTATTTAGCTAATTTAGTTTATTTAGTTATTTATTTATTTAGTTAAAGAGAACCCCAGAAAAGTGGGAAAATTTAACAGCCAATAAACGTAAGTAGTCAGTCTATCCCTGGCTGAGGAAGAGACTAACACATAGTATTGCCCTCTTCCTTCCCCCTCTTCCTTCTATCCCTTTCTTCTTTCATTCTACTCCTGGGATAGTCCCCAATATAGTTGTAAACATTGGAAACCCAACTGCTCCATGAGATTCTCTATCCCTCTTCCCTTCCCTGATGTCTCCCTCCCTGCCTACTCATCTGCTCCAAGACATTGAACCCCAGAGGGCTGCCTCTACCTGAAGAGTCAGCTTTGAGGGAGAAGATAGGATATGGGTAAGAAATGGAGTGAGACAGAAGACCAAGTCCTTATTCTTTGTAAAGGGATTATCCCAGAATTCCCCTACCTACCACCCCCTCCTCATGGTCCTTTCCATCTTCAGAAATGGGAGTGTGGTTAAGGTAGGAGAGGCAGAGTTAACCAACTTTGCTGAGTTCCCTTTCTCTAAAGAGCTTGGGGCAGGGACGCAGTCTGGCCCTGAAAACCTGGCAGTGAGAAGGATCAGCCTCCCTTACATTGTAAGAGTTATCTAGTTATCTAGCACTAGTTATCTGGTCCCTCCAATATACTATAGCATGTATGGTACGAAGCTACTACTACTATTTCTGCTGTTGTTGCTGTAGAGACCAGCCACAGTAATGTGCAAACTGTACTAACAGCATGATTACAAGCTGCACCCAGGTTTTGTGCAAGAAAGAAAGGGGTCAGAAAAGTGAGGCTGGTATTGAAACCTATGTGGTATCAAGGGTGTGCTGGAAAATGAATACCAACTTCAGTGCATATTTAAGCTTAATCTGTATTATCAATATTTTCTCCATCATTTTATTAAGTCTAGACAATCAACAAAACAATAAGTCAAGCCCTGAATTGTAGCATTTGCTGATTTTTGAGGCATAAATGCTCGCACTGAAAATTTAGTCTCACAACAGGGTCCAGGTAGCTTAACACAACCCCATTTCTCACCATGTATCATATGGCCTAGACCTGGAAAGAGAACAATAAAGGATAATCTCTGCCCACTCTTCCTCACTGCCACCCAAGTCTTGACACTTCACTTTCATTCCGTATCTACTAAATTCTCAGTAGCACTAACTTCCGTAACTTGCCAAGGTCCCCTATCCCCAGGATCCCTGCAAAATAAAGGGTTTTCTGTTTCTCATCATTTTCCCCTGAAATAATAGCTGCAAGTTCAACATGAGACAACAAAAAAAAAATGGTCTGCATTGAGTGGAATGATGTTTAGAACAAGAGGGTTGAGAGTACCACTATACTCTACCCACCAAATAATGGAACAGAATTCTTCCACCCATATGGCCTATGTGATAAATGCCATCACAATACCGGGGAAACCACAATAATGTAAATCACACACATAGTCTGTAGAGTTTACAAAGCATTTTATAGGCCTTATCTCATCTGAGCCACATGACAACTCTGTGATAGCACAAGCATTAGCATTCTGAATTTACAGATAGGGCTCAGAGAAATTGAGGGTCATGTCAATGGTCAAACAGCTAAAAAACTAATAGATCCATCTTCTTACTCTGGCTGAATACTTGTTTCAGTGTACTATGCTTTCTTTCTATAGATACCTTATATACACATCCTCCCTTATCAGAGGTAAATCCCATAACACCAAGGTCATTGAAAGAAAAGCCCTCACACCCCAGAGTCTGTGTTACAGTCAGATGTTCTTATTATAATACCAAGATGATAATGAATGCATTCATATAAAGACTGCCCTTTCCTGAATAAGTCCCATTGTAACATCAAGATAAGGATAACAGCTGAGTTCTCAGTACAGAGCCAACAATGCACAGGCTAAGTCATGTTACCAAAACAAACAGAAACAAATAGCAACAAATTTCCTTGTAAACTTCATCCTAATACTAATGTCATGAATACATATCATATGACAATAAAACAATGGGAATAGTGTGGTACAAAGGACAGAGTGCTAGAATTGAAGTCAAGAAGGTATGTGTTCAAATTTCCCCTCTGATACTTATTAATTGTGTCACCATTGGTAAGGCACTTAAATTCTGTAACCTTCAGTCTCCTTGTCTATAAAATGGCAATAATAAATTTGCAAGGTTGTGAGGTTCAAATGAGTTAAAGTGCTTTGCAAACATTAAAGCGTGTATAACAGCCAATTATTTTCATCATCATCAATTTGTTAAATGCAGTTCAATTATTCTGTGAGTTTGACTTTGTATAAACACATACCATACACAGAAAGACATGAATGTGGTATGCGATCTTTGGATTCTATCACAAATAACACTACTGGGCATGTACTCCAGGACAAACAAAAACAGAACAGATGACCCTACGCATACCAAAATACCCATAGTAGCACTTCTGTGGTCACAAATAACTGAAGTTAATGTAAGCACCCATCATTTGGGGGATGGTTTGTGATGTGTGAACAGGATGGAATATTATTGTGTAGTAATAAGAAATAACAAATATGATGAATTTAAAAGAAAGTGGGGAGGTCTGGGTAAACTAACAAACAGCATAAGATAAAGAGGCGGAAGAAAACACTCAATGTTACAATGTAAATGAAAGGATCATTAAAAGGAATAGAGAACAGCATGTCCCCTCCCTTCTCTCCACAGAGAAACAATGGACTACAAGGGCCGAATGTTACTTACATTTTCAGACATGATCACTATATATCACTTGGGGTTTTTGCTTAACTTTTTCTATTCAGTACAAGGGAGAGTTCAATGTTAAGAGACAAAGGAAAAGAGATGTATCTGGAAATGACTGTGAAATAAAAACAAAAGGCATTGATAACATTTATTTTATAAACAAGTACTATTTTAACACCCAGATCATAGTAATGAAAACATTTCCAAATTTCCAATGACAAATGTGTTTATTATACACAGCCTGCAGCATCTCTTACAGCCCCCAAGCCACAATAAAAAATGCACTCATATAATGGCCTGCAAGAGCCAGGGTGGATCCCACTCATTACAAATCAAAGGCCAGAATCATAAATGTGGAAAGGGTGACCTTAGAGCAAAAATGTCTAATTTCCTCATTTGGCTTATGAGGTTTGTCTCATTACTTGATATTCATATTAATTATATGTGCACAAAAGCCCATGAAAATATATGCAAATGGTCCACAGAAGCCCAGTTAAATACTATGATCATAAGAAGAGCAAGATAATGAAAAGATTTTGAATGTCATGAAGACATGTAAACTCACACAGATGATCTCATTGCCCAAGGTAAATTCCACTGCAACACCCAGGTTACAGTAAGAAATATATTCACATGGTTTGTGTTGGGTCAAAATGTGATTTCATCCACAAAGGAATTCCATGGCCAAGCCACAACCCTTCTACAACTTCTAGTCTTGGACAGTTGCCACAAGAAGCAAAGTGATTCAAATATGATCACATAGCTAGTAACTAGAAAGGGGAGAGCGGGATTTGAACCCAAGTCTCCTTCAGGTCAAGTCTGGTATTCTCTCCATTTATATCTGCTACTTCTTGTGGCCTGAGCTATCCAAGACAAAATTTCATTATGACACTGAGGAATTACAAAGCATATCTTCACATATATGACCTCTGTTTGCATGATATAGTCCATTACTCTACTTAGATGACTAAATTGAGTATATTTACCTTCATGCATTATAAAAATTCTCATCACAACACCAATGCCACTAAAATGAAATTCTTTTCCTTAATTTATAATCACATGTCACATATGCACACCCAGGCATATAAGTGCAGGTATATGACCTACAATATCCGGGTTAAGGTCACTACATTCTCCCTAAGTCATAAATTCTCCAGGCTAACCATTCCTAATTCCTGCAACCAGTCCTAGTCAGACATAGCCTTGAGTCCCCTCATTATTCTGGTGGTTCTCTTCTAAGCATCATTCAATTTGTCATTATTCTTCTAGGTTCATGCCTTCCAATCTGGGGACAAGATGGAGCTGACTCAGAAGGCATGTTAATTCTTAAAATGTGGTTGCCAGAACTGTACATGCTATTTCAGGTCTGATCTGACCAAAGCAGAGAACAGCAGAACCATCATCTCCCTTGTTCTGAACACCGTACTTTCATCAAAACAGTCTAAAAGTTCATCAGTTGTTTTGACTTCCATGTCACACTGTACATAGGATAAATCAGAATCAGAGATGTCGCAAAAATCATAAAATCTCAGTGATGGAAGGAACCTCAGAGACCATCTAACATATACCCAAAGAGTAATCTCTTCTATATCATGCCAACAAGGAGTTATCCAGCCTTTGGAAACCTCCAGTAATGGGGAAATTTTACTACCTGTCACAGCATAGCATTAACTCCTATTCAGCTTTTAATCAACTAAAATCTTTGGTTTTTTTATATGAATGGTTATTGAACCAGACATCTTACATCCAACCAGGGAACTGATTTTTTTTAAATCTATTTGCCTAACTTATTAAATCCAAGTGCCTTATTCTCTCTGTAATCCATGGCCCAGCACCCCAAAATCTGGTTAACATAGATTGGATTCAGTCTCAAAGGCAATCCCCAATATCAAAAACATTGGTTTCTGTTACCCTCCTAACCTAGAGTTACCTCTAGCAAATCTCAGAATGTAACCTAAATGAACTATGCTGAAAGCAATACCAGCAATACCACTACTAGGTCTGTATCCCAAAGGGACCATAAAAATGGAAAAGGACCCATATGTATAAAAATATTTATAGCAGCTCTTTTTGTGGTGGCAAAGAATTGGAAATTGGGGGAATGCCCATCAGTTGGAGAATGGCTGAACAAATTGTGGTATATGAATGTAATGGAATAATATTGTGCTATGAGAAATGATGAGCAGGTGGATTTCAGAAAAACCTGGAAAGATTTACATGAACCGATGCTGAGTGAAGTGAGTAAAACCAGGAAAACATTGTATACAGTAAGGGCAACATTATGTGATGATCAACTATGATAGACTTAGCTCTTCTAAGTAATACAAGGATCCAAGATAATTCCAAGAAACTAATGATGGAAAATGCTATCTATATCCAGAGAAAGAACTTTGGAGTGTAGATGTAGATCAAAGCATATTATTTTCACTTTATTTTGTTTGTTTGTTTGTTTGGGCGGGGTTCATGGTTTTTCCTTTTTGTTCTGTTTCTTCTTTCACAACATGATTGTATATGTATAACCTATAGCATATTGCTTACCCTCTTGGGGAGGAGGGAGAGGAGGAAGGAAGGAAGAAAAATTTGGAACTCAAAATCTTATAAAAATAAATGTTGAAAACTACCTTTACATGTAATTGGAAAAAAAAAATAAGACACTATATACAACTTTTAAAATGTAACCCAAATGTGCTTTGAGACTAGATCTCCATAAATGGGAATAAGAGTGTTCCCAGACTCTATACAAGCATTCAGGATAAAAACACAAGACAGCCTTTATTCTGCACCACTAAAAATTCAAAACCACATAAAAGACTGACATAACACATGAACAATCAATGCTATTCTCCCTTCCAGTGACTTTCACTCTCCTTCATGGTCCTAAAACTTTCCTAACAGCAACTTCCTATGGTCTGCACTTCCTTCAGAAAGGAAGCATATTTGGACTTGCAAAGAAGGCAAGCCCCCAACGTTCCAGAAAGTCCCTGCTTCATATGAGAAACCTATGGAGACTTATAATTCTACCCTGTGGTACGGACTTCCCCATAAAGAAAGATGTACTTGGAGTTCCTAGACAGACCACCCCCTTGAGATTTTGGTGAGTCCTGTTTTCAGTTCCAAGAACAACAAAAGCACTCAGATTTATGGTACTACCCAAATAAACTTAGACTCCCCCAACAGGGAACAAATTTATAGATTGCTAAAGAGACTACCTCTACCCATCAGACTTCCTTCCTTCAAATAACTCCAGGTCAGGTTTTTGGCTTTCCCATATCATGGCATAGATAACTCTCCTGCTCCTCCAAGACTGAGGGTCGTGTGTATGTTCTTCTTTCTCCAAGAGTCTAGAACTGTCAAAGAATTCACACTCTCTCAATATAAGGTTAGGTCCCCAAATACTTGAACTGTGGGTAGCTAGCAGGCAACTTCTCAAGAGTACTAGGAAATCTCTCATCTCGAACTAAAAGGGTGAATTCCATGATCACATCTGCCCAGGAACTCTCTCCCCTCCTCTATCCAGGAGGCTAGGCTTCAGAAACTCCCACCCTTATTTACAGCTGCTCTCTCAGGCTGAGAGGTTATGCAACTTACTCTCTAAGACTGGGTCAAGGAATTTGGGGTCCAACTCTTGGGCTATGTGGGCGTGAGAGTACATGCAACTGCCATGTGCCTCTGCCTAATGCAGTCATTATGGACTAATGGGGGAAAGTTCCCCATGCCCAGGACACAGTCCACTCTTAGCCTTGCTGCACTCTGGTCTGCCTTTCAAAAAGAAAAAAAGGGAGAAAGACCAAAGGGAGAAAAGAGACTAGAGTCTTCAAAGGTTCCCTTTTTAGACTTCAGAACAGTGATCAGTACAGTAGCCAAACATGATGGTGAAGCACGTCTCCCACTTCTCATCCAAGAGGTGGTATACTGTTGGTGTGGAATAAGGTATATGTTGTCAAGCATAGCTAAATGTTAACTTATATTGCTCAACTGTACTTTGTAATCAGGAAGATTTATACAAGAAGGAGATCGAGGGAGCATCATGGAGAATTGGTGGCAATATTTTTAAAAAAGAATAATTAAAAAATTTTTAAAAGACTCTTTTTTATAAGTCAATTAAAAAGGATGTCTCCTCTCATGATGATCTGTCCTACAAAAGGCCAAGACAACCAATTTATCTGTAATCACTAAGGCCTACCTCTCCTGGAGGTACCAAGAAGCATGCTTATCCTCACCATAGGAAGGTACAATCGAAAGTCAAAAAGGCTCACCTCATTGTATATTCATCAAGTCAAGCAAGGAACTCTCTTGATGAATCTCCTACACCTATTAAATAATATCTTGCTAGGTTTTCCAACTCTGTCATCTGCAATGTAATACCCAACAAATTGGGTAAGCGTACCTTCTATATGTCCTCACTTCAAATCTTTGACAAACATGGTGAAGAGGATACAACCAAGGACACAGCTGAGTCACACAAAAGAAACCTCCTTCAAGACTGACATCAACCTATTAACCAACATTCGTTGGGTATGAGTGGTTATTCAATCACTGATAAATCCACCTAATTGTATTATTATCCAATGCACATTTCTCTATCTTCTTTTCAAAAGTATCATGTGAAACTTTGCCAAAAGTTTTGCTGAAACATAGTTATGCTATTTCTATAGCATTTCCTTCAAATATCAATACAATCATTCTATCAAAAAAGCAAAGAGGATCGTGTGGCATGGCTTTTTCATGAACCCATAGTGGAAGCTACTGATCACTGCTTCCCTCAAGAGGCAAGTTTTTGTATAGGAATCCTGCAGGGGGCTCATCACTAGAAGAACAAACTCAAGAGTTAAAGGTCAATCAAAGCAGCCAGGGCCCTAGACCAAGATGGTCTTTGTCCATGCATTAAGTCCATTGCCAGACAATCCAGAAATGGAAAGAAGCAGAATGGTAGGAAAAAGACATGATCATAACAGATACTGAAAAAAGCTAAATTTCCTAATTAGGAATAGATGCTGCAGGAAGTATGATACACTGGAAAGAGCTATGCTTTTGGAGTCAAGAGAATTTGTGTTCAAGTCCTGGCTTTACTACTTTATGACCTATGCAACCCTGAGCAAATCAGTTCACTTCTCTGGCTTCAGTTTTCTCAACTGCAAAATAAGAAGTTCAGACTGGATGACTCCTAAGATCCATAATAACTCTAAGTCAAATCCTTTGTATTCTATGATCCGAAGGAGTTAACTAGAAATTCAATTCAATTCAACAAGTTCTGTTAAGTGAGTATTATGTGACAGGCACTGTTCTAGGCATTAGGAATACAAAGACAAAGGTAAAATAGCCCTTGTCCCCCAAAGGCTTATATTTTAATGTTACAGATACAGAGACTGAAAGACAAGGAGGAGGCAGAAGAAGAAGACAAAGATGAAGAAGAAGTGAAGAAGAATAAGAAGGAGAAAGAGAAAGAGGAGGAGGAGGAAGAAGAAGAACAACAAGAAGAACAACAACAAGAAGAATATATAAAATAAGACAAATCATAGGATCCTAGGATGCAACACTGGAAAGACCTTGGATCATCTAATCCAACCCCCTTGTTTTACAGAGGAAGAAACTAAGGTTCATAAATGTTAAGTGCCACGCAGGTACAAAATAGCAGACTTCTATTTAAGTCACCAAATTCCACAAATCAGAATAAGGCCTAAAGAAGCAGCATCCTTTGTTACTTCTACTTTCTGATAAATCAAATTGTTGGAAAATTGTTCAAAAATTTATCAAATGCTGTACTTCTAGTGAAATAAAACTCCCAAAAGAGACTGGGAAAATTGAAATTCCCCATCATTACTATACCTTGCCTCTGTGCCAGTTTTATGATCTATTTTGTAAAAGTGTTATCCATATCCTTCATCTAATTTGGAAGTCTATTGTATATTTCAACAACAACACTACTTAGTGCCCTTTCCTTTCATCCTCAGTCAAACGCTTTCCCTTTGTCTCTAACTCATACTATTTTCTATATAGACATCTGAGTCCATGAGTAGCATCACCAACACTATTTCTGGCTGTCTTGTAAACTATTGTGCATTCCTTCCACAATTACTATTTTCTGTTCTCCAAAGTTTCTGATTTAACAGCCTTGTGTGGCATTTTTCTCTCTCCCCTATTATTCCAGTTTAACATTCTCTTGATTAAGTGAGAAAGTCTCTGGTTAAATATATTCTTCTCTGTCTTCAAACAACACTCTGTGCCTCTAATCATATTTCAATCAGTGGCTCAATAAATTTGCTTTAGGAATGAAATCAATTTTTGAATTTTGAAGGAAAGAAAAATAAGAAAAAGAAAAGGTAGCATGTTGCCATAGAGCATTTGTTATCAATTAAAGTCCTTGAACATCAACAGAAATTTTGAAGAGATGTAGAGAATCTGGGTTTCAATTCCATTTACTCTGTTTGACCTTGGATAAGTCACTTAACCTCTCTAAGCCTCAGTTTCCATCTTTGTAAAATGAAGGGATTAGATCCTAACATCTGTTCAAGCCCTAAATCCTCTGGTCTTATGGTCTGACTAGTGTGTACAACTCTTCCCACTCCCCCAACTATATCCATCTCCGCTATACCTTAATGCACAAATCCAAGTTGGAGTAAATGCAGCAGTAGCTGAGGAAACCCCAGGCACCCACAGGAAGGTCCCCACTGCTTCAGTTCAATGATGAGGATTTTTTTCACTACTTATCGTAATAGAAAAACATGAATGAGAATAAAGGAAGAAAAGAAAGTGCACTTTTTTAATTTTAAGGACAAAAATAATAACACTCATTTCCAAAAATAGTAACTCTCACTTATATACATTTCAAGGTTTATATTTTTTCCTCAAAGTAGCGTATTATCCTTTCCCACAGCCATCGAGCTAGAACAAACAGGTCCGAGGAGTCTTACTCTGGGTCCATTGTTCTTTCTTCTATGCTACACTGTATTTTAGATGAGCCACAAGGGTATTTTCTTCATTTCCTCTGCCTTCCCTGACTGAGACTTCTTACCTCAATTCCCTGCATATTTCTATCCTTTAAGTACATCCCACCAACAGAGAAGGGTTATGATAGCTATCACTGCAGTACAAGGAGATCTCTTGTACCAACAAGTACAGTATTAAGATCTCTTATCTCTTACCTGGGACTAGCAGTTCCAGACCCTATCCTGTCTTATGGTACAACCCGATTGAACCCAGAGCACAAGCAGTAGGCACAAAAGGAATGTTTTTCCATGGAAGCATCTCACCCACAGACATGGTGTGTACATGATCCCTGGTGGTCTAGTGGTTAGAAGTTGGCCCTTTCACTGCCTTTGCCTTAGTCTGTGTCCCCGACAGAGAACCACTGTTGGAGACAACATGGTGTAGTTATAAAAGACCACTGGACTAGGAATTGGGAGACCTGTGTTCTTGTTCCAGCCCTTCCACTAATTCATTATGTGTTCAATCGAGTCATTTAACCTCCCTAGGACTTCAGCTGACTAATATGTAAACTAAGGGTGTTAAACTAGATTATCTGTAAGGTTCCTTCCAATTTTAAAATCTTCTGATTCTAAAGGAAATTAGAAATTCAATCAGCTGGTGGAAATACTAAAATTTTTACAATTATCTGAGACACTCAACTTACTTTGAGCAATATTCTTTTGTAAAGAAAAGATACAGTACAAAGAGTTTGAACATTCCCTCAAAGTCAGTTATAATAGGATTCGACCTGTATCTCTTTGCATTTAAAACATGTTTCTTGGAAGCCACTCTCTTAAACCTGTGTTATGTGTTTCCTGTCTCAAGCATCAGACTGGAGGCTTCCCAAGGACAAAGGCTGTGGCTTCCCTCATCAGACTTTAATGGCAAAATCCGGTAACTACTTAATGGCATTTTCCCCTCTCACCCCTATCCTCAGTGATGATAACCCCTATTTGAGAAAGCAAGCAACAGGAATAAAGGATGTGGGAAAACACAATATACAGATAGCCTTTGCCCCTGGCACTATCCCCACCTCCCTGACCCTGTAGCCCCCACTTTTACAGCCCCTCTGTCTCCGAGAGTTTCCTGTCTCTTCCATAACTCTTCCCCAATCTGATTTCCCCATTTCATACCCAACACATTCCCTCCTTCATTCCTCCCCTTCCTCTCTCCCTCTTTCTTCCCTCCCCTTTCTCCTTGCTTTCTTCCAGGATAAACCCCCTCCTAGCTTCCAATGCCTCTCTGCTTCTGCACTCACCAGCCCCTGGGCACAGCACAAAGAGCAGCAACAGCAGCAAGAACAGTGAAGGTGGCAGCTGGAGCCCAGACCAGAGCCAAGGCTGGGAGAGGGACAGGGGCTGGGAGAGAGGCAGCTCCTGGGAGAGGGGAAGGGACGGAAATTGGGAGAGGGATAAAGGTTTGGAAAGGGATAAGGGTTTGGAAACAGACAAAGACTGAGAGAGGGGCAAAGGCTGTGAAAGAGGCTGCGAGAGAAATAGGGGCTGGTTCAAAGGTAGCGACAGAGGCTGGGGGATAGACAAGGAAAGGGGCTGGGGCTGGGAAAGGGGCTGGGGCTGAGAGTGAGGCTGAGAAACGGGAAGGGAGTCCTGCTGAGAGAGAGACAAGTAGAGGGGTTGAGACTGGGAGAGCGGATGAGAAAAAGGCAGGAAGAGGGGCTGTTCTTGGTGCTGAAGTGGGAAAAGGCCGCTGTTCTGCTCCATAATGAGAAAGACGAGATGGAGCAAGGATTTAGGCGTGTTTCCAGGATGTGAGGGGAGATGAGGCGAAGTGGAAGGGGCGGGGGAAAAGGGACTCCAGGGATGGGAGGAGAAGGAGGTAGTCCCGGAATGGGGGAGTAAGGGTCCTGAAATGAGTGGATAAGAGTAGGAGCCTAGAGCCTGGTACTGGGGTCCCTGGATAGGAAGGCAGGGTGTTGAGGGGATGGAAAAGAGGGGGCGGGCCCCTAGCGTTTGGCTGCAGCCTCCAGGGCCTGGGGTCCCTGGGCCGCGCAGGGGCGGGGGCGGGGGCGGGGGCGGCTCTGAGCTGCAAGACCAGGCCAAGCAGCGGCCCTCTACTCAACGTCATTCTGACGCCCCGCCCTCCACTGGCTCTATAGGCCTTGTAGGATAAAGCCCACCCCCTTGTCCGATCCTATTGGTCATACTCAGGGTCAGTTTGACCGGCCCCATTGGCCCCCACACAGGAACTGCCCTCCGGCTTCTGAGACAGAACCTCATCTTCTTGCCCTCCCCTCCTTGCCCCCCACTGGAAGGACGCTCCACGGACGTTCCTCGAATCTGACCCCCACCTTTACCAATGAAACTGCTCCCCCTCCTCGTAGTGTCAACCCTGTGGGGAGAAATATTCCCCGCCTCAAGGAAAAACTAGCTTCAGACCTTGGCCTCCCGCAGTCCCCATTGCTAGACCCCCTCTTCCAGCATTTCCTCTGCTAGCTCCTCCCCACCTGTCTACTAACTCTCTCCTTCAAGGTCTCGCCTCCAACACCCTCTCTGCTAGCCTCCCCAACGCACCTCCTAAATGCCTTCTGCTAGCCCCTCTCAAGGTCCTCACTCTTAACACCTCATCTTCTAGCCTCTCCCAGGTCTCCCTGCCTCGGCCCTTCACTACCAGCTCTACCACTGTTCCTACTCACAGCACCCCCTCCCGTATACTTTGCTGCATCCCCATTGTCAGGCCCTGCTACCCACCTCAGAAACCAGCCCCCTAATAATTGCAATTGTTGTTGCTATGGAGCAGGGGTTCTAGTTGCCAGGGTAATAGATTTCTCCATTACTGGTCTGGAAGTTTCTATATAAACCCCGCCCCCCCCTCTGATTTTATAGGAAATCTTTAGTCCCTCCCCTCCCCCAACTTACTTCCAAAGACCTGTCTTCTCTTTGCCAACTCCTCTAGAGTACCTCTATCCTTAATCCTGGCCCTACCATTTGGGGCTCTCTCCCCTCTCTTAGACCTACCCCTCTCCCACAAAAACCTTTCCCCAGATCCCAGATCTACCCCCTAGAATCCTAGAGTTTTCCCTAATTTCCTCACCCCAAATGCTAAACTTTTTGTTAAGGGCTCTCGCCTTTCACTACCCAGCCTCCAGCTTGCCCTTTCTGGTCAACCCCCAAGTTTTCTCTTCCCAAAGTTCCAGGAGTGCATCTAAGGACCAGCTGTTACAAGTAAACTAGAGGTACAAAATTTTCTTTATATCCACCTCATCTCTGTATTCTCCCATTCTTCTCTTCCCCCTCCTCCCTGTATTATATCCCTCATCCTTCCATCATGTCCTAAATTGTGTCCAGTTCTATCCAAAATGCCTTCCATTCCCTGCCTCCCCAAATTATGTCCTTCCTCCTCTTTCTATCACTCTCTATCTTTGCCCCACTATTTACTCTATCATCCTCTTTATCAAGCATCCTGTCTCCTCACCTCCTGTCATATAACCCCTTAACATATCTCCTATTACATCCACTCTTCATATTCCCTATCGTCCCCTTATTGTTACCTCCTCATTCTCCTGATATTCTCTACAATTACATCTCCATTCTCCTTTTATCATATCCCCACTTTCTATACATTCATCTCTTTTTCTGCCCCTTCATCCTTGTCTATCATGTCCCCCATTCATTTCTGCTCTTTTGTGTCCCAGACCAGCAAACAAAAAGGATTCAAATGGATTGTACTTCCCAGACTACTCTTAGCTGTGGAAACCCAAAGATCTTTCAATCATGACAATAGCATTTATTAGACCCAATAAATCACATACACACACACACACAGATTTCTCCTTGAAAATAGAAGCATATATCAAATGCAAAAGGTTAAAATACAACTTGATTTTTTTCTTTTTATTGTTTTCTCTTTCCATTTCTTTATTTAATATTTTTTAGTTTTCAACATTGATTTCCACAATATTTTGAGTTACAAATTTTCTCTCCATTTCTACCCTCCCCCAACCCCAAGATGTCATATATTCTGATCACCCTTTTCCCCAGTCTACCCTCCCTTCTGTCACCCCACTGCCCCCATTATCCCCTTATCCCCTTACTTTCTTGTAGGGCAAGATAGATTTCTATACCCCATTGCTTGTGTATCTTATTTCCCAGTTGCATGTTAAAAAAAAACAACTTTTTCTGAGTATTTGTTTTTAGAACTTTGAGTTCCAGATTTTCTCCCTTCTTCCCTCCCCACCCACCTTCCTTGAGAAGGCAAGCAATTCAACATAAGCCACACATGTATCATTATGTAAAACACTTCCATAATAGTCATGTTGTGAAAGACTAACTAGATTTCCCTCCATCCTATCCTGTCCCCCTTTATTCAATTTTATTGCCTTGACCCTGGCCCTTTTCAAAAGTGTTTGCTTTTGATTACCTCCTTCCCTACTCTGCCCTCCCTTCTATCATCCCCTCCCTCTTATCCCCTTCCCCGCTACTTTCTTGTAGGATAAGATACTCAATTGAGTGTGTATGTTATTCCCTCAAGTCTGATGACAGCAAGATTCATTCATTGCCTTTCACCTGCTTCTTCTTCCTTTCCAATAAAACTGCTTTTTCTTGTCACTTTTATGTGAGATAATTTATCCCATTCTATCTCTCCCTTTCTCTTTCTCCCAATATATTTCTCTCACCCCTTAATTGTGTTTATTTATTTATTTTTAGATATCATCCCTTCATATTCAACTCACCCCGTGCCCCTTCTCTCTCTCTCTCTCTCTCTCTCTCTCTCTCTATATATATATATATATATATATATGTGTGTGTGTGTGTGTGTGTGTGTGTGTGTGTATGTACATGTATGTATGTATATATATATATATATATATATATATATATATTCCCTTCAACTACCCTTATACTTAGAAAGGTTTCATGAGTTACAAATATCATCTTTCCATGTAGAAAT
>CM053624.1:263247799-263295906 GCA_028646595.1 Phalanger gymnotis
TCAAATTTTCTCTTCAGCTCTGGTCTTTTCTTTTTCAAGAATGCTTGGAAGTCCTCTATTTTATTGAAAATCCATATTTTGTCCTGGAGTGTTATACTCATTTTTGCTGGGTAGGCGATTCTTGGTTTTAATCCTAGCTCCTTTGATCTCCAGAATATCATATTCTAAGCCTTTCAGTCCCTTAATGTAGAAGCTGCAAGATCTTGTGTTATCCTGATCGTGTTTCCACAATACTCGAATTGTTTCTTTCTGGCTGCTTGCAATATTTTCTCCTCGACCTGGGAGCTCTGAAATTTGGCAACAATATTCCTAGGAGTTTTCTTTTGGGGATCTTTTTTAGGAGGTGATTGGTAGATTCTTTCAATTTCTATTTTACCCTCTGGCTCTGGAATATCAGGGCAGTTCTCCTTGATAATTTCTTGAAAGATGATATCTAGGCTCTTTTTTTGATCATGGCTTTCAGGTAGTCCAATAATTTTTAAATTATCTCTCCTGGATCTATTTTCCAGGTCAGTGGTTTTTCCAATGAGATATTTCACATTGTCTTTGATTTTTTCATTCCTTTGGTTCTGTTTTATAATATCTTAATTTCTCATAAAGTCACTAGCTTCCACTTGCTCCAATCTAATTTTTAAGGTAGTATTTTCTTCAGTGGTCTTTTGGACCTCCTTTTCCACTTGGCTAATTCTGCTTTTAAGGCATTCTTCTCCTCATTGGCTTTTTGGAACTCTTTTGCCATTTGGGTTAGTCTATTTTTTAAGGTGTTATTTTCTTCAGTATTTTTTGGGTCTCTTTTAACAAATCATTGGCTTGTTTTTCATGATTTTCTTGCATCACTCTCATTTCTCTTCCATATTTTTCCTTTACTCCCCTACTTGCCTTTCCAAATCCTTTTTGAGCTCTTCCATGGCCTCAGACCAATTCATATTTTTCTTGGAGGCTTTTGATGTGGGCTCTTTGACTTTGTTGTCTTATGGTTGTATGTTTTGATCTTCTTTGTCACCAAAAAAAGATTCAATAGTCTGAGTCTCTCGCTGCCTGGCCATGTTGCCAGCCAACTACTTGACTCTTTAGGTTTTTGTCAGGGTATAACTGGCTTCAGGATGGCAAGTGCTTTGTCCCAAGCTTTGGGGTGTTGTGCTGCTGTCTTCAGAGATACTTCTACCCACAAGCTGTGCCACACCAGCTCTCCTCCTCCTCCAAGAACCACCAACCAGGACTGTGACCCAGATCCAAGCAGGGCAAACCAAGAGAACCCTGCCTCTGCACCAGCAAAGTGCTCCCTGCACTCTGCTCTGATCTGCCCACTTGACTCCTCCCACCAAGTGGGCCTGGGGCTGGAAGCCAAGCACAGCTGGAGCTCTGTAAGCAGCCATAGGAGCTTCCTGCTGCTGCAGCCTAAGTGCAGCACCACCTTCACCACCCCAGGGCTGGGGCCAACAACACTCCTCTCACCCTGATCCAGCAGTTTTCCCACTGACCTGCTAAGTTGTCTTTGGTGTTTGTGGGTTGAGAAGTCTGGTAACTGCTACAGCTCAGTGGTTCAGAGTCCTACAACCTGCTCCGCCTGATCTCCTCAGTGCCTGATGTGTCCTAGTACAGCCCACACTGGGCTGTGCTCTGTTCCCAGCACAGTGAAATAGACCCTTTCCAGCGACCACCCAGGCTGTCTTGGGCTGGAGGCCAGCTTTCTTCTGTTATTTTGTGGGTTCTGTAGCTCTAAAATTTGTTCAGAACAATTTTTTACAGATGTTTGGAGGGATTTGGAGGAGAGCCTAAGTGAGTCCCTGCTTTCCTGCTGCCATCTTGGCTCTACCCCAAAATATAACTTGATTATTTTGGAAAATTCATAGTCCCCCCAAAAGCATATAATCTACCAGAAAATTCTTTTCTATAGGAAGTTTTTGGTATTACAAGAATACTTACAAACATGCACACACAAAGCATTCATAGATAAGGAGATACAGGAGAATTATGTCTTTCCAAGTAGCATGCTGAACTATTCTCTCTTAGACTTTCTATACTTTCCTGACTCTGTTTTTGCTCATACTATTCCCTATGCCTAGAATACTCTCTCCCCTCTCTTCCTTAACCCTCTTCTCATTTGATAAATTCTTACCTGTCCTAAAGCCAAACTCAAATGATACCTCCTCGGGGAAGTCTTTTCTGCTTCACTTCTCTACCCTCCCCCTCCCTTTCCACTTGGAACTCACTTTGCACCTTCCCGATGTATTTATCCATTTGTTTGTACTATTTGCATGAGTGTCTTATCTACATTATGTGAGTATAAGCTCAAGGAGGGCTTATGTTTTATTTAAACTTTGTATCTTACCTGGAGCTTAACACACAGTAGGTGCTTAATATGTGTATTATATTGAATTGAATTAATATATCTTGGGATATATCATCTTTTAGCAGTATCCAAAAGCACCCATGTAAGGTAAATATAACCCCAAAGCGACATATTCTGTGACCTTTCAAAGATATTTGATATTTCCCGAGATTTGCAGAGTGCTACTTCTCTTTTCATACTACAAGTAGATCTATCTTAACCATTCCCCCTCATTAACCTTCTGCAAAAGAATAATATTTTCTAATGGTCCCTCAGAAGCCTATGAAATCTTTGTTATCATGAGGTAAAAATCTAATACCACATCAACCCTGGACCACAATGGCCCTTACTAATGCCTCCAACATAATGATATAGTCTTATCCCAGTCTACCAAGGGAAAAGCATATTTATAACCACACATTTACTTCTCCACCACACAAATATAAAAATATATTACCTGTGAGAAACTGTTGCTGAAAATCAAACCTATATTTGGATCTTGGAAGCCAGACACTCCATTGATTTATGGTTTCATCACCAAAACTCAACTCCATGTGTTCCCCAACCAGATAATTTCTAATGATGGACCTCAATTAATTTTATACTTTGGACAGAACCTCTTCTCCACCTTCAAGATCAAAGTATATACATTCTCTACAAACAAAAAAACCAAACCATGCACAATCACAATACCTCCAGTGCTTTGCCACCTACCAACAAGAAAATTGGGCCTTATTACCTCTCACTGCTCAGAGTTGTGTATTGCTCCATGCAAATCACCTTTTCATTCAAGCTATTGTTTCTCCCCCACATTATATCCTGGCACTTATTCCTTTCCCTGCTGTCCTGGTTATAAAAGATATAAATCCCATTGTAACAGAATTCCAAAGCCTGAGTGAATACTCAAGTGCTCCTACAGCCAACTACAAAATTATATAAACAACAAGGCCAAGGAAAACTCTTGCTGGTTGGGAGCTGGTTGGCTACCTGGTACTTTAAAAGCACCCAGAATACTATTATTCTGTAAGAAATGAGAAAAAGCATGGTTTCACAGAAATCTGGGAAGATTTGTATGAATTGATGCAGAGTGAAGTCAGCAGAACCAGAAGAAAAAATATATACTATAATAACAACATTATATCAAAAAAAAAACTTAAAGACTTAAGAATTCTGATTAATACGATGATCAGCTATGATTCCAGAGGACTGACAATGAAGCATGCTATTCACCTCCTTCCTGATGGAGAGGTGATGGATTCTGGGTACAGAATGAGACACTCATTTTTTTGGACACTGGTAATTTGGGAATTTGTTTTGTTTGATTATGCTGTGTGTTTGTTACAAAGGTTTTGCTCTTGTTTATATCTAGTTGGGGAAGGGAAGGAAGTGAGTGGGAGAGGAAATAAATGTTTGTTAATTGAAAAATTACGTAATTTTTATAAAAGCACCCAGAACTCCAGAAGACTAAATGATCATTTCCTTGGACCATTCTCTTTTTCCAAAATCATCATTCCTTTGGCCTATAAAGTTAAGCTCTAAAACATTCCCAAGGTACAACCTGTTCTTGCTTCGCTACCCTGCTAAGTGGAATGTAGAGCTTCACACTCAATGCAGACCCTTCTCTGATATATATGTACAGCATAGAAGTCTAGGTCTGAGCCATTCTGAATACCTAAGTCTGGTGCAAGAAACAACTATAATTAGTCAACTAGAAAGGCTGCTAGCTAGAGGCTCAGACCTGGAAATTTGTTCATATCCATGTATTTCATGCATTTCTGACATTCTACTGTTGATACCTTTCTTAACCAAGTTCATGCTCCCCCCCACCCCCACCCCAATCATGTGCAACACCCTTATTTTACAGATGAGAAAACTGAAGTAAAGTGATTTATCAAGGTCACACAGAAGTAGCTGCATTTGATTTTGAACCCAGGTCCTCTAACTCCAAATTCAATGTTCTTTCCACTACAGTAGTCTGCTTCTTTAACTTTGTGGCTATTTTGTTTGGAATGAATACCCTTTCTGAACTTTCCTATTACTGAGAACTCCCTAAGAGCAAGGACTGTTTTTTGGCCTTTCTTTTTCACTCTAGCACTTGGGCTTTTTTTGTTGTTCAGTCGTTTTCTGTCATGTCTGACTCTTTGTGACGCTATTTGGGGTTTTCTTGCCAAAGATCTTGGAGTGATTTGCAATTCCTTCTCTAACTCATTTTACAAATGAGGAAACTAAGGCAAACAGGGTTAAATGACTTGCCCAGGGTCACGCAGCTAGTATCTGAGACTAGATTTGAAATCACAAAGATGAATCTTCCTGACTTCAGGCCCTGGAACTCTATCCACTGTGCCACTTAGCTACCCAGTAGGTGCTTAGTAAACACTTATTGTCTGGTATTCTTAGCTTTTAATTATTATTTTTACTAGGGTAAGTAGGTGGCTCAATAGCTAATTCTGGGCTGGTTCCTTATACATTTCTTATACTCATCCAAGCAAGATAGATTTTGGAGCCATTCATCCCCAAACTCAGAATTTCTGAAATGGTTCCATGCCATGTGATGG
Organism: Phalanger gymnotis; assembly: GCA_028646595.1. Lineage (NCBI taxonomy): Eukaryota > Metazoa > Chordata > Mammalia > Diprotodontia > Phalangeridae > Phalanger > Phalanger gymnotis. The sequence goes on from CM053624.1 coordinate 263,252,687, forward strand.
GAGTTCTATTTAAAAAGATCAATATTAGCTATACTTTCTCTCTAAAATATGAAATATGAAATTAAATGGACTAGACCTATATGGAACTCCTAATGAACCCTTCCCTCTAGCAACACATATCATACCTTCTCTGAAATATACAGTCTTACAAAGTTACCTGGGGCATCGAGAGGTTAAGTGACTAGACCAAAGAGAAAGGACTTGAACCCAAATCAGTTTCTATCCAAAGCCATCTTTCTACTCACTATGCCACACTGCCTCTCATGAAATTATATATCAAAAAAACCTAATTACAAAGTTTTCCTTAAAGAAATAAAGAACAATTTGAATAGCTGGAAAAAATACTCAGTGTTCATGACTGGGCTATGCCATGAGAATATTACCAAAGTTAATATATACTTCTAATGCTATACCAATTGGATTGTCAAAAGGATACTTTATAGAACTTGATAAAAATAATAATGTTCATTTGGAAAAATAAAAGATGTAAAATATCAAGAAATATAATGAAAAGAGGTATAGACAAAGAGAGAATGGCACTCTTAGACCTCAAACTATATTATAAAGCAGCAGCCATCAAAACTTTCTGGTAATGGTTAAAAAAATAGAAAAGTAGGTCAAAGGAACAGACTAGACAAAGGAGAAGAATTAAAAAAAAAATGGAACTCAATGTCTCAGTGTTCAATAAACTGGAAAACATTAATTACTTAGGAAAGAACTCCCTACTTTATATTTTTTAAAAACTCCCTATTTTAAAAAAAAAAGAATTCCCTATTTGATTAAAAACTGCTAGAAAAACACTAAAGCAGTCTGGCAGAATTAGACTTAGACCCAGCACCTTGCACTCTGTTCCCCAATGCATTCCAAATGGATATGTGACCTTAATATTCAAGATAACACTGTTAAAAAATGAAAAGAGAAGCAGATCACATGCCTCTCAGAGCTGTGGGTAGTAGATGGATTCTTAACCAAATAAGAAATAGAGGCAATTACAAAAGATAAAAACCAATCATTTTGATTATATGAAACAGAAAGCTTCTACACGAATATAATTAATATATATGGGATAAGGGTTTTGGTGTCCAAGATATATAAATAATAGGTAGATAGATAGATAGATAGATAGATAGATAGATAGATAGATAGATAGATAGATAGATAGAATCAAAAGCCATTCCCTAATAATTAAGGGGTCAAAGGTTATGAACAGCTCTCAAAAGAAGAATTACAAAATATTAATAATCATGTGGAAGAATTCTACAAATCACTAGTAATAAGACATGCAAACTAAAATAAACCCTGAGGTTTCACCTCATACCTTGCAAATTGACAAAGAGGTCAAAATAAGACGGGTCAATATTTGCAGGGGTAGATGAGGAGGGGACTGGAATATTATGAGAAGACAAGCACAGTGGTGCATGGGGCAGGGAAGGGTGGAACTATGAATGGGTACAACCATTTTGGAAATCTATTTGTAACTATGCAGATAAAATGACTAAAAAGCCTGTACTCTTCAGAAGAAAGTCCTTCTATAGACTTCTTATGATAAGAAGAAATTCCTTGCATACACCAAAAATTTATTCGCTATATATGGGGATTTTTTTGGTACAAAGTGGGCTTCATTTTCTCTGGCTTGTTGGAAAATTTCCCTAACTTGCCATAATTATAACATAACCTAGGTTCCCCAGATTTGTATTTATGGGTTCTGTCAATATATGTCAAGCCAATAAGTATTCTCTATTTGTGTATCTCCAAGAAACACTTCTTTAACTTTTGCTACGCTTATGTCTCTTGGTTTTAAATGTGTCACTCTCAAGAGACAGGTTTTTGATTTTGCTCTTTTAATCTAATTACTGATCCTTCTAAAGAGGATGCTATCCGATTCACATTTAATGTTATAATCATTTTTTAACCTCTGCTGTTATTTTTCTTTTTCTTCTTTCCATTTAAATGGTTCTTGTGTGTGTGGGTGGGTGTGGGCATCCAGACCTATGATCTCATTGTTGTAAGACTTTTCTCTGCCAATGCAGATGAGCAATTCATCTTCAGATCACATGAGCAAGGCACAACCTTGCACTGGGGCTCTGAGAGTTTTAAGTAACTTGCTAATGATCACACAACCAGTAGGTGTCAGAAGTAGGATTTGAACCAAGGTTTTTCTGATTCCAGGGCCAGCCCTCAATCCACTATGCCACCTTGACTCACATGATTTCTAGGCTAGACCAGACTCTAAACTTTTTATTTTCTTTTATATCCAGTTAGTCTTAATTATATGTTTACAGTAGATGATACAACAAAGTACATAAATGCAATTCCCCCAAAGACCAGACATTCTCTCCCACATCTTTCAATTCCTTTCCATTTCCACAGCTCAGCTTCTCACTACCCTGATCCCTCCCTATAATATGACCCCCCAAACATCTAAATAAACCATTTCCTTCCCCTGAAGAAAAGCTTGCTTTTCATGACTGTTAAGCCTTCTCTTTTAGGGCAATGCCTTTAATCTTGGCTACTCAGACAAGGATACTTGTATCCTTGCCCACATAGCTGTAGTTACTAACATTTCAGTCTCACTTCAGGTGGGTGTGGCCTAAGATGCTGGAAGTTAGCTCTAGTCAAAAGCTGCTTTAATGACCATGTCCTTGGCAATAGTACCTTTTCCTGAACTTGCTCTTTGTTCTATTCCTTTCCCTCAGTAACTTCCCAGCCTTGGGTTTTTGACCACTGTTATGTCTCATTGTCTGCTCTTTATTCTTATTGGCTAATTCATAGGCTTCACAGACTCTTCATTATCTGTGCTTGTCTTACCTACTGGTCACTCATTTTCTTCACCACTTTCTCTGTCTCCCCTCCTCCCACAACTCTACTCAAGTGAGACCTTTATCCTCTATTCACAACCTGATGCTTCCCATATCCCACCAGTGACAAAAAAAAAGACTAACCATGCCTTACTCCAATTGTATTATTTTTTCATACCTGAGAGCACTTGGGCTTCCTAGTGACTTCACCCAGGAACTAGGGCTGCCTACCTCCCTGAACCACCCCTACCCCCCATCTTTTATACTCCTCCTGCTTTTCACTCTCTGTTCTTAACCTTCATCTTCTTATATCCCTCATATCACTCCTGACAATAAACTCTACCCTAATAAACAATGTTCCCTTTTCTACCAACAGATGGATGCTGATAAGACAAGCCACAATGAATCTTCCATTTATGAAATTACCAATTTTGAGGCTTCTGCTCCTGAGTTCCCCACCTCTATGGTGACCCCCAACCCTGAGGAGGCCCTCGATCTTGAGGAATCCATGTTCTTTAAAGAACCCACCATTGAAGCTCTCAATGTAGAGATGCTACATAGATCTTCTACTTCTGAGGCCCATATCAGTGAAAAGGAAGAAGAGGCCCACAGCAGTGATGATTTTAAGAGCCCAGTGGACAATCCACTCTCTGCAGGCCTCTTCCTTCCAGCCAAATCCCCAAAAACCAGGAGAGAAAAATCCACAGCTAAAGAACACGAGGAACAGTATGAAGAAGGCATCAGCGATGACCACATCCAAACAAGCCATCGAAATACCCGAGGAAAGAAGATAGTGAAGAAACCAAACCCACGTAATAACTGCTTCCCCAAAACCTCCCTCAACACTCCCAAGCCCAGGACCCATTCCTTATCCCAAGGGCCCTCATCCACATGCCCAAACCCTTGCCCCAGAACCATCATCACAGTCCTGAGACATAAGCTTTTCCTCTTTGTTCTTAATCCCCAAGCTACATTTGTCTCCATCCCAGAACTCCTGTTCAAAGCCTAAACCATTCTCCATCTCCACCTTCATTCCCATTCCTTCAGGTTATAAAGACTTCACCTCCCAAGTTATAAGGATCTCCACCCCCCCCCCCACAGTTTACACAGCACCTCTCCTCCCAAATTATATAAACCCCCCTTTTTTCATATTACGTGATCTTCTCCCCATTCATCACCTGCCCCTGAGAGACTGCTCTTCCTAGTGCCCTCCCCACTCTCTTCAAGTTTACATGCCCCTATCAGGTTATACAACCCTCCCTGCCACCACCACTTTCAAGTTAAACAACCCTTTTCTTTTGAGTTCTATAGCTCCTCTCTGTTGGGTACCAATTTTTAAATTTTGTTTATGTGACAATTCTTTTAATTTTTAGTTTTTATATTTATTATTTATTTTTAACATTCCTCTCCAATTAAATTTTGGGTTCCAGATTCCCTCTTTCCTCCCATCTCTCCCCCACCCCCTGAGAAGGCAAACAATATGTCAATCACACATGTGAAATCATGCAACATGTATTTCCATATTAGCCATATAACCAAAAAAGAGGAAAAAAAGCAAGAAAAAATATGCATCAATTTGCACTCAGAGTTCATCAGCTCTCTTTCTGGAGGTTGATAGCACTTTTTCATTACACGTCCTTTGTGGATTATATTTCACAGTTGATCATTACAGCATTACTGGTACTGTGCACAATGATCTCCCAGTTCTTCTCACTATACTTTGCTATCAGTTCATATAGGTCTTGCTCCTTTTTTTCTGAAACACCCCCACCCTATCATTTATTTTTTCATTTTTTAAATATATTGGCTTTATCCAATTACATGTAAAAATATTTAACATTCATTTTTTCAAATTTTGAGTTCCAAATTCTCTCTCTCCCTTTCTTTCCTCCTCCATCATTGAGAATTTGTTATACATGTGCAATTATACAAAACAGTTCCATATTAGTCATGTTGTGAAGAAAACACAAAAAACAAGAAAAATGTAAAAAGTTAAAAAAAATACGCTTTGATCTACATTCAGACTCCACCAGTTCCTTCTCTGGAGGTAGATAGCATGTTTTACTAGGAGTCCTTCGAAAGTGTCTTAGATCATTGTATTTCTGAGCATAGCTAAATCATTCACAGTTGATAATTATATTCCTGTTACTGTTTATAATGTCCTCCTCGTTCTGCTCTCTTCACTTTGCATCAGTTCATGTAAGTCTTTACAGGTTTTTTGGCTCATTGTCTACTCATCATTTCTTATAGCACAGTAGTATTCCATCACAATTGTGTACCACAGCTTTTTCAGCCATTCTCCAATTGATAGGCATCCACTCAAATTCAGATTCTTTGCCACCACAAAAAGAACGGCTATAAATATTTTCATACATATAAATCCTTTTTCTTTTCTAATCTCTTTGGAATACAAAACTGGTAATGGTATTGCTGGATCAAAGGGTATGCACAGTTTATAGCCTTTTGGACATAGTTATTCATGTGAAAAGTGTTTTGTAATTGTGTTCCTATAGTTCCTGAGTTTGCCTTGGCAGGTAGACTCCCAAGTATTTTATATTGTCTACAGCTATTTTAAATGGAATTTCTCTTTCTAGCTCTTGCTACTGGACTTTGTCAGTAATAAATAGAAATGCTGATGATTTGTGTGGGTTTATGTTATATCCTGCAACTTTGCTGAAGTTATTAATTATTTCAATTAGTTTTTTTTAGTTGGTTCTCCAGGATTCTCCAAGTATACCATCATATCATCTGAAAAGAGTGATAGTTTTGTTTCCTCTTTGCCATTCTAATTCCTTGCATTGCTTTTTCTTCTCCTATTTCTTCTCATTGCTATAGCCAACATTTCTAGTACAATATTGAATAATAACGGTAATAATGGGCATCCTTGCTTTACCCCTGATTTTATTGAGAGTGCTACTAGTTTTGGATATATGGGTGTTCAAGGAAGACTAGTACCTCTGGTGTGAGGGCTGCTGAGCCATTTTAAGGGCTACTTTCTACCTTTGGTGTTCACCTGCCACCCACCTGCCTTGAGGCCACAGGTTCCCCACCCTGGCTTATGGTGTCATCCTTTGTACCCATTTTGACTTTATCTTGATATATGATGTAAGATGTTTCTATCTTTATAACTAGTTTCTGCCATACTGTTTTCCCATTTTTCCAGCAGTTTTTGTCAAATAGTGAGTTCCTATCCCAGAAGCTTGGGTCTTTAAGTTAACACTAAATTGCTATGGCCATTTGTTACCATGTCTTGTGTACTTGATCTATTCCACTCATCCGCCACTCTTATTTCTTAGCCAGTACCAGGTTGTCTTGATGATTACTGATTTATAATACAGTTTGAAATCTGGTACAGCTAAGCCATCTTCCTTCACATTTTTTCATTATTTCCCTTGATATGCTTGATCTTTGGTTCTTCCAGATGAATTCTGTTATTTTTTGAAGCTCTATAAAATAACTCTTTGGTAGTTTGATTGGTATAGAACTGATTAAATAAATTGATTTTGGTAGAATTGTCATTTTTATTATATTGGCTCAGCCTACCCATGAGCAATTGATATTTTCCCAGTGGTTTAGACCTGACTATTTGTGTGAAAAGTGTTTTGTAATTGTGTTTATATAGTTCCTGGGTTGTTTTGGCAGGTAGCCTCCCAAGTATTTTATATTATCTACAGTTATTTTAAATGTAATTTCTCTTCCTAGTTCTTCTTCGAGCAACCTTCTTCAAGGATCACATGCTCACCTCCTGACTTGAGGAAGAGGCTAGAAAAGGCCCTAAACATTGCTTTACCTAACCCAACCCTGGCCTGCCTACCATGGCAGGCAGGGATCCTACCCTGCAGTCAAAACACAGAAAAATGTATAAAAACTTTTGTGAAGATGATTTCATTCACCATTAGCACATGAAATGTATGTACACTAACAAATAACACAAAATACCTGAGAGATGAACAGTTCTTGTTGTGAGAGAACTCATCAGGTATCATATCCAAATAGCAGTCCTGAGTTAAGCAAAGCTGGCAAATGGAGATCAGCTTACCAAAGTTAGAACGGGATACATTTTTTGGAGTGGCCATAGTGATGGGGAACACAATGAAGCTGGTACAGGTTTTGTAATAAAAACTAATCTAGTCGACAAATTTATATGCCTCCCAAAAGGAGTGAATGACAGCCTCATGACAACGAGATTGCCACTCGCAGGAAAACACTGTGCCAGCAGCATCAATGCATTTGCTCCCACTATGACAAACCTGACGAGGTCAAAGAAAAAATGTTATGAAGGCCTCAAGATATTCATCACCAATGTGCTAAAAAAGGACAAGCTTCTACTTCTAGATAACTTTAATGCCAGAGTAGGCACAAACTATCAGACATGGCAGAGAGTCCTTGAAAGGAGTGGAGTCAGAAACAGCAAGAGCAACAGTCACTTACTTTTGAAGATTTGTTTGTGTCATGACTTCATCACCAATTCTGTCTTCTGTTTACCTGAATGCAACAAAACTTCATGGATGCACCGTCGTAGCAAACATTGGCATTTAATAGATGATGTTATTGTAAAAAGAAGAGACAGACCGGATGTGAGAGTGATGAAGACAAGGTGTGGCACGGCATGCTAGATCAGTCATATATTTATCCTTTCCAAGCTAAACATTTGCATTGAACAAAAGCAGTGGCCCCAAGGCAAGACAACTGCCAGAAAACTTAATGTCAACAGATTAGAGCACTTCTCCATGCCTGAACAATTTGTTACTGACTTGGAGGGACAGCTGAGCCAACACACAGTTGGCAACAGTGAAGCAGAAAAGGTGTGGGCAGCTTTCAGAGATTTGGTATACAGCAACACATTTATTCATCTGGGCCAGAACACTCACCAACATCAGACCTGGTCTGATGAAAATGATAGGGAAATTCAGAAGCAACTAAATGAAAAATGAGAACTCCACAGGATTTATCAGCAGGATAATTCTTCTATCTCCAAGAAGCCAGCATTTAACTCCATCAGAAGTAAAGTACAAGCAAAGCTTAGAGAGATGGCAGGATTCTTGGCTCAGTAAAAAGGCAGATGAAATTCAGTTTTATGCAAATAGTAACAATTCCAAGTGATTTTATGATACGCCAAAAGCTATTTATGGATCAAAGACCTATGGTGTATCTCAACTACCCAGCACTGATGTAGCCACGTTGATTAGTGATAAGGACGTGATTGAGATAGGCTAAACACTTCTATAATGTTCTCAACAGACCATCATCAATCAATATTAAAGCCATTGACCAATTGAAGTCAGTCGCTCTCTAGCCAAACTTCCAAATGAAGAAGGGCCTTTGAATGCCATTAGGTTCCTCTCATGTAGCAAAGTGCCTATTGTTGGTTCTATTCCAGCTGAGATTTACAAGGCAAGGGGTCCATTGCTCACACAAACGCTGACTGTGTTATATGGCAAAAAGAGGTTATCCCCTAGGAGTTCAAGGATGCCCTCATTTTCCATCTCTATAGGAAAGGGAAATAGGTTGTACTGTGACAATCACGGGGTGGGGGTGGGGTCCCTCTCTTAGTCATCGCCATCAAGATTCTTGCCAGAGTCCTCCTAAATAGGCTAATCTTTCACTTGGAAGATGATCATCTGCCTGGGAGCCAGTGTGGCTGAGAAACGGTTGATATGGTATTTCCTGCCTAACAACTCCTGGAGGAATGCCAGGAACAGAACAGAGGCCTGTACACAACATTCATCAATCTGACCAAGGCCTTTGATGCTACTGTCAGTCATGAGGGCTCGTGGAAGATCATGGCAAAATTTGATTTCCCAGAGAAGTTCATCGATATTGTATGCCAGTTCCAATGACATGCTTACATAGGTTCTGGATAATGGATGATTCTCTCATGCTTTCCCAGTCACCACTGGAGTGAAGCAGGGCTCTGTGCTTGCTCGCATACTTTTTAGCATGATGCTTTCAGTACTGTTGTCAGACATCTACAACAAGGACAAAAATGGCATCAGGGTCAGCTACCACACTGATGGTAAATTATTTAACTTGAAAAGACTACAAACCAAGACTAAAGTGGAGGGAGAATTGGTGTGCAGCTTTTTGTTTACAGATGATTGTACACTCAATGCAGACTCTGAGGCTGAGATGCAATAGAGCATGGATCATTTCCCTGCCATTTGTGCTAATTTTGGCCTGAAAATTAACATCAAGAAAACAGAGGTTCTCCACCAGTCAGTACAGCACCATCCATAAGTGAAACCATCAGTTACGGCAAATGGAGAAGTTTTGAATGCTGTATATAAGTTCATTTACCTTGGCAGTATACTTTCCAGTGATGCACACATAGATGATGAGGTTTGTGTACCCATTGCCAGAGTTATCTTAGTGTTTGGAAAGCTCCAAAGGAAAGTGTGGGAGAAAGAGGTATTAAGCAGCCTACAAAACTGAAGATCTACAGAGCCATTGTGCTGACTTCATTGTTGTATGCCTGTGAAACCTGGACATTATACCAGTGCCAGGAAATTGAATTGCTTCCATTTGAGTTATCTTAAGATTCTGAAGATCATTTGGAAAAATAAAGTTTCAGACACTGAGGTCCTTTCTCAGGTGCGAACTCTACTGCAGAGAGTGCAACTCCAGTGGGCTGGCCACATTGTTCCAATGCCAAATATATGTTTGCCTAAAAGACTACTTTACAGAGAATTCACGCAAGGCAAGCACTCAAACAGAGGTCAGAAGAAGCGATACAAGGACACTCTCAAGGTCTCTCTGAAAAACTTTGGAATCAATTGTGGGACATGGGCAACACTGGCACAGGACCACCCAGCATGGTGTGCCCACATTTGCTCTATGCACAAAGCAGAATTGCAGTAGCTCCAAAGAAACACGAGATGCGCAAATTTAGAGATGTCTTCACTCCAAATATCCATATGGACTATTTGTACCCAACCTGTGGTAGAGCCTTTTATTGGTCTGATCAGCCACAGTCAGAAACACTACACCTTGACATAGTGATATCATTTTGGTCCTCATCAAGCACAAAGGAGAGCAACTAACTAACTAGCTTGTTTCCATTACACATAAAGCTTCCTGATGGTTTAGGATAGGTAGTACAAATCATTTTTAAGGAAAGCTCCATTTATTTCTATGCTTTCTAGCGTTTTTAATAGTATTTTGTCAAAAATTTTTCTACATCTGTTGAGATAATCATATGATCGTTGTTGTTTTGTTGTTGTTACAGTCAATTATGCTGATATAGTTTTCCTAATATTGAGCCATCCCTGAATTCCTGGTACAAATCTCACCTGGTCATAGCATATGATCTTTATGATATATTGCTGTAATTGCCTTGCTAGCATTTTATTTAAATTTTTGCATCAATATTCATTAGGGAAATTGCTCTGTAGTTTTCTTTTTGTTTTTGATTTCCTGTTTAGGTATCAGCGCCGTATTTGTGTTGCAAAAGAAATTTGGTGTAGGCCTGTTTTTCCAAATAGTTTATAAAGTATTTGAATTGTTTATTAAATGTTTGGTAGAATTCACTTGTGAATCCATCTGATCCTGGTGATTTTTTTCTTAGGTAGCTCATTAATGGCTTATTCAGTATCTTTTCTAGGATAGGGTTATTTAAGCATTCTATTTCCTCTTCCGTTAATCTGGGCAATTTATTTTTTATAAATATTTATACATTTCACTCAGATTATTAGATTTATTGGCATGTAATTGGGCAAAGTAGCTCCTAATAATTATTTTAATTTCCTTTTCATTGGTGGTATATTCACCCTTTTCATTTTTGACACTGGTAATTTGTTTTTCTTATTTCTTTTTTTAAAATCAAATTAACCAATAATTTGTCTATTTTCTTCAGGTTTTTTTTTCATAAAACCAGCTCCTGGTTTTATTTATTAGTTTAATGGTTTTCTTACTTTCAATTTTATTAATCTCTCCTTTGATTTTCAGAATTTCCAATCTGGTATTTAGCTGAGAATTTTTAATTTGTTCTTTTTCTAGTTTACTTAGTTGGCATGCCCAATTCATTGATCTGCTCTTTTTCTATTTTTATTGATGTACGCATTTAGAGATATAAATTTTCCCCTAAGTACTTCTTTGGCTGCATCCTATAAATTGTGGTATGATGTCTTACTGTTATCATTCTCTTTAATGAAATTATTGTTTCTATGATTTGTTCTTTGACCCACTCATTCTTTAGGATTAGATTATTTACTTTCCAATTAATTTTAATCTAGATTTCCATGGCCCTTTATTGAATGTAATTTTTATTGCATTGTGATCTGAAAATGATCCATTTAGTATTCATGCTTTTCTGCATTTTGTCGTGAGGTCTTTATACCCTAATACATGGACAATTTTGCATAGATGCTATGTATCACTGAGAAAAGGTATACTACTTCCTATTCCCATTCAATTTTCTCCAGAGGTCTATCATTTCTAACTTTTTAAAAGTTTTCTAACTTACCTATTACCTCCTTAACTTCTTTCTTGTTCATTTTTTGGCTATGTTTATATAGTTTTATATAGTTCTGAGAAGGGGAAGTTGAGATCCCTGACTAATATAGTTTTATTGTCTCTTTCCTTCTGTAACTCATTTATCTTTTCCTTTAAGAATCTGGGTGCTTTATCAGTTGGTGCATACATGTTTAGTATTGATATTACTTCATTGTGTATGGTACCTTTAAGCAAATTGAAGTTTCTTTTAATTAGATCTTAATTCTTTTAATTAGATCTATTTTAGGTTTTACTTTGTCTGAGATCATAATTACTACACCTACTTTTTCTTTTACTTCAGCTGAAGCATAATAAATTCTGCTTCAGCCCCTTACCTTTACCTTGTATATGTCTCTTTGCTTCTTGTAAATGACATGTCGTAGGATTCTTTTTTTTTAATAGACTCTGCTATCAGCTTCTGTTTTATGGATGAGTTCATCTCATTCACATTCACAGTTATGATTACTGTGTATTTCCCTGCATCCTGCTCTTTTCTCCTATTTATCCTCTCTCTCTCTCTCTCTCTCTCTCTCTCTCTCTCTCTCTCTCTCTCTCTCTTTCTCTCTCTCTCTCTCTCTCTCCTTTCACACTGTCCCTCACCTAAATCTTCCCTCCTTTCTATCAGCCCCCCTTCTCTTATCCCCTTCTCCTCCTACTTCCACATAGGGTAAGATAAACTTTTTAATATTATTCTTTATTTCTTTTTTAAATAGTATTTTATTTTTCTCAATTATATATAAAAACAATTTTTAACATTCACTTTTTAAAGTTTCAAGTTCCAAATTCTCTTCCTTCCTTCCTGTCCACCCCACTCGTTGTGACAGCAAGCACTATGATATAGGATACATGTTATACAAGGGCAATTATGCAAAACATATTTCCATATTAGTCATTTTGCAAGACACAAACCAAAAATAAAAAACCAGGAAAAATAAAGTGAAAAACAGTATGCATCAATCTGCACTCAGAGTCCATCAATGTAAGATAGATTTCTATACCCTACTGAATATGTATGTTATTCCCTCTTTGAACCAATTCTGATGAGAATACAATTGCCACTACCCCCATTTCCCCCACCATTGTAAAAGCTCTTTTGTACCTCTTTTATGTGAGATCATTTACCACATTCTACCTCTTCCTTCCCTCTTCTCCCAATGAATCTCTTTTTCTCATGCCTTAATTTTGTTTTTTTTGGATATCATCCCATCGTAGTCAACTCATATCTGTGTACTCTGTCTATGGACACTCCTTCTAACTGCCCTAATAATGGTAAAGTTCTTAGGAACTACATGTGTCATCTTCCCATATAAGAATGTAAACTGTTTAACTTTATTAAATCACAATTACTCTTTCATGTTTAACTTTTTATGTTCTCTTGAGTCTTCTGTTTGAAAGTCAAATGTTTTATTCAGCCCTGGTCTTTTCATTAGGAATGCTTGAAAGACCTCAGTTTCATTAAATGTCCATTTTCCCCCTGAAGAATTATATTTAGAAATAAGAGATATGCACAAATATACATACAAAGATCAAAAGTAGAATTTGTTAGGGAAAGTATATGTCTATTTGAATGTATATATGTATGTATGTGCATATGTTATATGTGTATTTATATTTATATATACATATGTCATATATATAAATACATATACGTGTATATATATGTATGCATATATATATATATGTCTATGTTTAATTGTAGCTTGGGGCTGGGGAGGTAAGGGGGAAAAAGAACAAAGTAAAAAGTGTACAGCAGAGAACAAAAGAAAACTTATAAGGAAGCAAAGATGGACAGTTCTCAACACAATGCACAGTATTTATTATATAGGCTTTCTCGAAACAGAAATTTATTGCTATATATTTTGAATCCTCTCTTACATTCTGCTATGCATGACATGTTTTTATTTCTTTTTTCTTTTGTATTTAAGTTTATAATATGTTTCTTTTTCTTTTCTTATTGTTTATTTGTTTTAGTAATAAAACAGAAAAAAAATATTATATTTAGTTTTGGTGGGATTCTTGGTTGTAATTCTAGCTCCTATGCCCTCCAGAATATCATATTCTAAGCCCTCTAATCTTTTCACATGAAAGCTGCTAAATCTTGTGTGATCCTGACTGTGGTGGCATGATATTGGGACTGTTTCTTTCTAGCTGCTTGCAATATTTTCTCCTCGACCTGAGAGCTCTGGAATTTAGCCATAACATTCCTGGGAGTTTTTATTTTGGGATCTTTTTCAGTAAGTGATCAGTGGATTCTTCCAATTTCTATTTTTCCCTCTGGTTCAGGGATATCAGGGCAGTTTTCTTTGATAATTACTTGAAAGATGATGTCTAGGCTCTTTTTACTGATCATGGCTTTCAGTTAGTCCAATAATTCTTAAATTATCTCTCCTTGATCTATTTTCCAGGTCAGTTGTTTTTCTAATGAGATATTTCACATTTTCTTCTATTTTTTTCATTCTTTCAATTTTATGTTATTGTTTTTTGATGTCTCATGGAATCTTCCACTTGCCAAATTCTAATTTTTAAGGAATTATATTCTTCAGTGAGCTTTTGTACCTCTTTTGGCATTTGGCCAGTTTACTTTATAAGGAATTCTCTTCAATAAATTTTTGTACATCTTTTTCCATTTGGCCATTTCTGCCTTTTAAAGAGTTCTTTCCTTCAGTGATTTTTTTTTTTGCTTTTTTTATCATTTGGTCTATTCTGTTTTTTAAGGTACTATTTTAAATTCACTATATTTGTGCCTCCTTTACCAAGCTTTTGAGTAATTTCTTCATGATTTTCTCGCATCACTCTCATTTCTTTTTCTGAATTTTTCCTCTACCTCTCTTATTTGATTTTCAAAATCCCTTTTGAGCACTTCCAGGGCCTGAGACCAATTCATATTTTTTGAGGCTTTGCATGTAGCTGCTTTGATTTCATTGTCTTCTTCTGAGTTTTGATCTTCTGTCACCATTTCTGTGGTAAGGTTCTTCTTTTGTCGTTTGTTCATTTTTCCAGCCTACTTCTTGAATTGTAACTTTATATTAAAGTTGGGCTCTGCTCCTGAGGTGGAAGGGGCATGTCTCAAGTTTCAGGTTTTTCATATTGTTGTTTTCAGGGATAGTTCGGGGTGGGTGGGAGGAGCGGTCTATAAGTTTTCAGTTCTTCCAAGGTGGTATGATCTAAGGAGAGGTGTGGTCACTGCTCTCTTGTCCTGTTTTCTGGTCTGTGATTACAAGCACTCTTTTCTTCCCTGGAACTATGAGCAGGGTCCCTGTTCCTGCTAATACTCCCCCTCACCTTAGAACTGCAAACTGTAACCTAAAATGGACAATGCAATAGAGTCCTGATCCCAGTGCCAGCAAAGGATTTCTTATAATCTCTCTCTAATCAATTTTCCAACCCTCTTATTGTCTGTGAACTGAGAGCTCCAGAAGCCATTACCACTGCCATGACCTGCTGCTGGCTTTCTGGGGCAGGCTGGGCTGGTTCTTGACCTTCACTGGACTGTGCTTCACTCTCACCCCTTTGAGCCAGACCTTCCCTGCTGACCTGCTAAGTTTTTTTGAGATGGAAAATTGTTTCACCCTGTCTTTTTGTTAGTTCTGCCACTTCAGAATTCATTTTCAGGTGTTATTTTAATGTTGTTTGGAGAGCAATTCAGAAGAGCTTAAGTAAGTCCCTGCCTTTATTCTACCATCTTTGTTCTGCCCCTCCTCCCCTGTCATTTCTTATAGCACAATAGTACTCTACTACAATCATATGCTACAACTTTTTCAGCCATTCCCCAGTTAATGGGCATCCCCTCAATTTCCATTTCTTGGCTATGACAAAAATAGCTGCTATAAATAGTTTTGTACATATTGGTATTTTTCCTTTTTCTTTGATCTCTTTGGGATACAGACCTAGTCTGGATCAAAGGGTAGGCACAGTTTTCTAGCCCTTTGAGCATAGCTTCAGATTGTCTTCCAGAATTGTTGGACTAGTTCACTGTTTCACCCACAGTTCATTAATGTACCTATCTTCCCTCATGCTCTACAGCATTTTTCATTTCTGATACATGTGGTTTTAATTTGAATTTCTCTAATCAATAGTGATTTAGAGTATTTTTTCATATAACTATAAAGTACCTTTGATTTCTTCCTCTGGAAACTGTCTGTTCATATCCTTTGATCATTTATCGATTAGGGAATGGCTCTAATTTTTGTAAACTTAACTCAGTTCCCTATATATTTGAAAAATGAGGCCTTTATCAGAAAAAATTGCTGTAGACATTTTTGACATTACTTCATTGTTTATGGTACCTTTTAGCAAAATGTAGTTTCCCTTCTTATCTCTTTTAGTTGGGTCTATTTTTGCTTTTGCTTTGTCTAAGATCATGACTGCCACCCCCTGCCCTCTTTCCTTCAGCCAAAACATTATATACTCTGCTCCAGCCATTTATTTTAACTCTCTGTGTGTCTTTTTGTCCCATGTATGTCTTTTGTACACGACTTTTTGTTGGATTCTGGTTTCCAATCTGTTCTGCTATCAGCTTATGTTCTATGGGTCAGCTCATCCCATTCACATTCACATTTATGATGAATAACTGTGCATTTCTCTCCAACCCATTTTACTGTTTATCCTTCTCTCTCTCTCTTTTTTTATTCTGTCCCTCCTCAAAAGTCTGTCTTGCTTCTGACCACTGCCTCCCAAATCTGTCCTCCTTCCTATCAACACCCCACCTCAGTATCTCTTTTCCTCTTCCCCTCATATCTCTTTATTGGCTAAGATAGATTTCTATTTCCAACTGAGTGTGTATGTATATATATTCTTTCCTCTTTGAATCAGTACTGGTGAGAGCGAGGTTCAAGCATTGCCCATGACCTCCTCCTATTTTCCCCTCCATTATAAAAGCTCTTCTTTGTGTACCTCCTTTGTATATGAAAATTTGCCTGTTCTACCTTTCCCTTGTCTCTTCTTTCTGTGCATCCTTCTTTTTCCACCCCTGCATTCTTTTGCTGGAGTTCATTCCAATATAATCAATTCAAACCCGTGCCTTCTGTCTAGGCAGACTTCTCCTAATTGCCCTAATAATGATAAAGTTCTGAGGAATTACATATATCACCTTCCAATATAGGAATGTCCCTTATGATTACCCTTTCATGTTTAATTTTTTATGCTTCTCTTGAGTCTTCGGTTTGAATGTCAAATTTTCTATTCAGCTCTGGTCTTTTCATCAGCACTGCTTGCAAATCCTCAGTTTCATTAAATATCCATTTTTCTCCTGAAGAATTATATACAATTTGCTGGGTAGATAACTCTTGGTTATAATCCTAGCTCCTATGCCCTCTAGAATATCATATTCTAAGCCCTCTGATCTTTTGACTTAGAAGCTACCAAATTTTGTGTGATCCTGACCATGGTGGGACAATATTTGAATTGTTTCTTCCTGGCTGCTTGCAATATTTTCTCCTCAACCTGGGAGCTCTGAAATTTGGCCATGACATTCCTGGGGATTTTTGTTTTGGGATCACTTTCAGTAAGTGATTTGTGGATTCTTTCAATTTCTATTTTACCTTCTGGATCTAAGATATCAGAGCATTTTTCCATAATGTTTTCATGAAAGATGATGTCTAAGCTCTTCTCTTGATCATGGCTTTCAAGTAGACCAATAATTCTTAAGTTATCTCTCTTTGATCTATTTTCCAGGTCAGGTGTTTTTTGAATGAGATATTTCATATTTTCTTCTGTTCTTTCATTCTTTTGACTTTATTGTTTCTTGAAGTCTCATGGAGTCATTAGCTTCCACTCACCCAATTCTAAGGAATTATTTTCTTCAGTGAGATTTTGTGTCTTTTTTTTTTCTGTTTGGCCAGTTTGCTTTTTAAGGAGTTCTTTTCTTCAGTGTATTTTTGTACCTACTTTTCTATTTGGACTATTTTGCTTTTAAATTAGTTCTTTCCTTTGATGAATTTTTTTTTGCCTTTTTTACCATTTGACCTATTTTGTTTTTTAAGGTATTATTTTCTTCAGTATTTTTGTGCTTCTTTTACCAAGCTGTTATTCCTTTTTCTTAATTTCCTTGCATCACTCTCATTTCTTTTCCCAATTTTTCCTCTACCATTTTTATCTCTTTAACTTTTATGGGAATTGTTTCTGGGTTTGGGTCCAATTAGCAATTTTCTTGGAGCTTCCAGCTATTTTCATATTTTTGTCTTTTTCTAAGTTTGAGTCTTTGTCTTCCCTGCCACCACAATAGCTTTATGTAGTCAAGTTCTGTTGTTGTTGTTTGCTCATTTCCCAGCCTATTTCTTCACTTTGAACTTTATGTTAAAGTTGAGCTGTGCTTATCTGGGGTCGAGGAGGCACTGTTCCAAACTTCCAGCTTTTACGTGCTACTGTTTTCAGAATTAGTTCTGGGAGTCTACAAGTTTTCAGTGCTTCCAAGGTAGTGTGATCTTGGGAGAGGTGTGGTCACTACTATTCTGATCTGTGTTCTGGTCTTTACCCAGGAAAGGCCCCAACCCCACTCCAGCCCCAAGTACTAGTGCTCTTCCTGGCCCTGGAACTGAAACCAGGGCCCCTGCTCCCCCTTACTGGACAAGAAGCACTCCTATCCATCCTGGAGCTACAACCCAGAACTGCTTATGGGCAATAGAGTTGCCAACTAGTGCCAGCTTCACCCAGTGCCAGCAAAGATCCCCGTAATCTCTTTCTGACCAGTTGTCCAACCCACTTACCACCTCTGGGCTTAGAGTTCCCAAAGCTGCTGCTATTGCTGCTAACATGGCTCAATTCCGGGCCACTAGAAGAGCTTCTAACCAATCCTTTCATCCAAAAAATTCATAGATGCTACAGTAGTGTGATATACACCCTCTACTGTGAACCATGTACCCTTAGAGAAGAACATCAATTACATATCTAGAAACAGGGACTAGTGAGGGGAAAGAAAAGAAAGGGATTCAGAGTCTAGTTAAGAGAGTATGGAAGAAGATATGAAAATGCCCAATCTCACTTGGGCCGGGAAAGAGGCCTGCAGGCTATACCATTGGCTTGACTCCGAAGAGGAAAAAAGATTGGCATAGCAGAGAACCGTATAATCTGAGGAGTGACCTATATCTATTGCTTCATTAATACTGTGAATATTATGTGTGTAGATCCCAAGAGAAAGGGAAACCCAAGAGGAATGGGATTAATGCCTTCTAGAAGGAGGAGCAGAGTTTTCCCACTTGTTGAGGAACTTTGGCGTAATCCCATATGTTTTCCATTGGGTTAAATAAAAATCTGTCTTATATTCAATATCCCATTACCTTGAATGCTTGCAAAGTAGCTGAGGCCCCTTTTGGGGGAGAAAAACAAGTAAAATTCTTATATTCCTAGGGTAAACCTTAAGTAGAAACATGAGTCAAAGAGACTGTGAGAGGCTCTCTGAAGACTATATCTAATTGTAAGGTGTCAGGGGATAGGGCCCAGTTAACCGCAGATTATATAAGAATATTACATAGAGGTAGTTATAGAACTTCCTTCTCCTGTGATGACATCAAGTGGTATATAATTATATGCAGTTTGATTTTGTGGATAATATCGTGCTTGAGTAATAAACAGTTTGTCCCTCAATGCCACCTTATGGTAAAGCACATCTTCAACACTGGTTGACAAATTAACATTGGCAAAGAACATGGATTATATTCATTGGAATGTTCCTTACATTGGGTGGGGCGAACCCCAGGAGCATTGAATCAATAGCCTAAGAAGGTGATACTGAGAGTTCTGAAATCACATTTCTATTTGTTCACCTATCTATCAAAGTCTAAAACTACTCTGACCCTCCTAAAGTCTTTCAGTGAGTATAATTTCTGTTTATCAATGGTCAAGACATCACCAAAATATGGTGCCACTTTCAGAATCCTAAAAATCAAACCTTCCATGAAACAGTAGACAATTCCAGGACCAAATAAGATAGAGGACTAAACATTTTCTCCAGTCCTCACTAACTCTCGAAAACTCCTCCCAAAAGAAGAATTACATGCCAAAGGGAAAATAAATTACAGATCTTTCCATAGTCCAAGACACTAAAACGCCTAACAAGACTTGTGAACAAGTAGCAGAGAACACTAATTTCCAAGTCAGTCACACAACACACCCAAAACTAGTCCCCAGATTCAGGCAGGATGCTCGATCCAACCTACTTGTTTGTGCTTTGAGATCCAATCCACCGAGCAATTTCCCTGCTACTGCTTCAGTCTCTGCCAGGAAATTTTGTCCCTGCCCTTATCACCATTCTGTAGCAACAACTAGAAGAACCCAGTTCTGACCACCCTTCTTCAGAGGAGGGAGAGGCACAGGAAAGCAGGAGTATTTTCTAAGGTAGCAGTGCCCAACCAGAGAACTAAAGAACAAGAGGAGCTAGGGGAAGACACTAGCAAGCATGCATATGTGAGCGCACCAGGACTAAAATAAAGGGCCTGGCATCCATCTAGGACCAGTTCTGTTCTACCCTCGCCAAATCTTCTTAGGGCAGGACTTGAGATGAGTGAAAACTAGAAAAAGACTTAGATGGCTTTGAGGTCCAGCCCCTAGAGGGCCACCATCAAAAGAGAAGGAGTCAGAAAGTAAGGAATAAGGTAATATAAGAAAAAAAATAAAATTGCCAATGATCTCAGGAAGAAGAAAACTAGAAAACAAGCAGATAAATCGATAGAGGAGATATTAAAATAAAAGGGAAGATGTTCACCAAAGACATCTAAAAGACTACAAACATCTCCAAATAACTATTGCAAAACAAAGGAAATCGAACCAACACCTGATGACACAGAAGACCCTGTGAAATTCCCCAGAGAGCATGGAACTGCAGCAGGATGTTCCCAAAGGATTCAGGAGGAAAATCAGAATCTTAAAACAAGAAGCTAAAAGTGAGCAAATTGCAGAATTTATGCCCTGCAAAGAAGAAATAATTGACAGAATAGAAAGATTTGAATCTATGGTGGCAAGTCTCTCCAAAGAAGCAAAGGAGAGAACAATTAAATGATTGGGAATATAAACATGCTGAATTGAATGACAATCTGAAAGAGAAAAAGAATGTCCAAAAAATGTGATCCCTATATAAGCAAAATCCATTGATGTCAAAGGTGGGATGCAAAGACACAAATTAAGGATCTCTCAGAAAAACATGACAAATAACGAAAACCCTAAACACCACAACGCAAGAAAAAAATCCAAGAAAGCTGCCCCAAACTTCTGAATACATAAAACAAAGCACCAATTGAAACAATTCACAGATACCCTCTGGAAAATCTCAGACCCAACAAAAGTTTAGAATTGAAGCTATTGATCTTGAAATGCCTCTCACTGTGCTGTTATTATTTGGTTACCTGAAATAGAATTATCAATGGTTAGCCACCACTAATACAGTTATTCCTTCCACATCACAGTGGTTAGGGGCGCAGTGCCCTCATAATCTGGAAACTCCAGGTAAAATTTTTTTGGTTCTCCCTTTGCTCCAGAGAAGAAGTCTGAATTTTTGTTTTGATTTTTCTTTTATGAGGTGTTTACAGTACCTAATTGTAAAATTTGGGTTGATATTATACCATAATATATGTATATATGTGTGTTTGTGCATATGTGTGTATGTATAATTTCTGAGTTTCTAAACTTTTTCTGTGTTATCTGCCAGCCTTGGAGTATTGTCTGTGGCTTCCATAAAACTCCCAAAAAATTCCCATTTAGTTTCTTATGCTGACCCACGATATACCAAAACCACAATGGCTAAAGTCAAAAGGTGGAAGGTATAACTATATTGGACAAATTTTCTAAAGACCTCAAAGAAAAGCAAAGAGTTTAATGATTGGAAGTATCAATGATACTGAAGTTCCTTATTCACAGTACACTTGTAATGTCTTCAATATTTCATGTTTAGCTTATAGGATTTTAAAAATAAGATAAACTCTCACTGTGGAAAAGAAGGATATTTCATCATATACCTCCTCACTATAATCATAATAATTTTAAATGGTGCCTTAGTGATGTGCCTTTCCTCACATGAGGTAGGTAATATATTATTAACCCCATTTTATAGATGAAGAAACTGAATTTCAAACAGTAAAATGGCTTATCCAAGGTTAGTAAATGTCAGAGTCATTCAAACACATTTCTCCTGACCCTAAATTTGTTGCTCCTTCCACATATCTTTCTTGGTACATTATCACCCTCCCTCTAAATCACAAAATCCCCTTTCCTCCAGGCCACATGACTATCCTTTCTTCTGGTAACCCAGTGCCAGACCCCCAGGTTATTTGTTCCCTATCCTCCCCCAGACTACTTACATGTCTCTCTTCCCTCAGGTTCCATGAACATCCTTCCCCCCAGGTTACAGGGCTCCCCAGGTTATGTGGCCCACTCCCCACAGGTTATACATTGTGCCCCATCGCCCCAGCCGACAAGCCAGAGGTGCTAGCAGTTGCAAAGGCTATGCACAAGGAGAAGTTTGGAAATCATGTAAAGCAGCTATTCCAGTGGGAGAAGGATGCCGCGCTGAAAGCCATCCAGTCAGGTGAGCCTCAGCAGTGGGAAGAGGGAATGAAGGGATCTGGACAGATAAGACTGAATGGGGAAACTAAGGGCCATTCAGGGAGAGAAACCTACCACATACAGATGAGGCATAGGAACCCAAGGACCATTTTATATAGGTGAAGAGGACCTGAGGACCCTACAGGTAAGGCAAGAGGGAAGGAGGAGGGGAAGGAGGAGAAATATCATTATGACCACTCAGTTACAAGAAAAGCACAGCTGGTCCGGAAACATCTGGAGACCCAATTCCATAGGATTGTATACAAAGCAACATGGATTTACATTAATCCATCATCAAACATTTATTAAGTGCCTACTATGTGCCAGGCACTGTACTTGGCAATCTACTGCTGTAAACTACACTCACATTGTAAATCTACCTGTAAATCTATGCTATTCTATACAAATTCAGGTAGGCTACATGGCTTTTTCCTTTTGGGGAATCTGGCTTTCAGGCCCAGCCAGGGCAGTCACAGTCATATGTGATAGTCAAGACTAGGCTAAGCACAAGACAGGAAAGGCAGCTAGCATGGAGGTTAGTCAAGACACATGAAGGACCAGTGACTCAGTCAAAGCCACGTGGGCAAGCTTCAGGACTGCCAGAAACAGCAAGTCATAATTTGGTCCAGGAACTGAAGGCTCCTGGACAAGGAACTGAAGTTCCTAGATCAGAGAGAACTTTAGACCAGGGCAGCTTAGGACCCCCAAAAAATTATCTAGGAGAGTTATCTTTGAGATCTTTTGCCTTCTGAGTCCTAGGCCTACACAGGAGGCTCTGCCCTCTTGGTGATATTCTCAGGTTCTTAAAAGTATCTAACTCATTTCTGTTAGGTTTAATCCCTATGGAAAAGAATAATTATTCTCATCTATCCCCAAGAACTTTTGGTTCTCTGCATCAGATGGAAAGGCCACATTTTTAATTCCATGGAGGTTCCATAGTGGTGGTTGGCATTCGTTCTTGAAAAGGACCAAAATGGCATCACTATGTTAGATTCAACTCATAATGTATCCAGCTGTGGCTGATCAGACTAATATGAACTTGGAATACTCTACCAGTATGGGCACAAAGAGTCCATGTGAACATTTTCTAAATTTGCATATCTCACATTTGTTTTGAGCTACTTCAATTCTGCTTTCCTCATAGAGCACAGAACCTTCTTTGATGAGGCATGCCATTCTGGGCAGTCCTGTACCATTGTCTCCCATGTCACACAATCAATTCCAAAGTTCTTAAGAGTATGACCTTGACACTATCCTTTTATCACTTTTTCTAACCACTAGGTGAGCCCTTGCTCTGTGTGAGTACTCCATTAAACAATCTTTTTTAATTTATTTTTTATTTTTAATTTATAACACTCAATTCCACAAATTTTTGAGTTCCAAATTTTCTCTCCCTCCCTCTTCTCCCCCCAGCCCCCCAAGATGGCGTGTAATCCAACATAGTTCTACATATACCTTCACATTAAACTTCTTTACATAACAGTCAAGTTATAAGGAAGAATTATAACCGATGGAATGAATCATGAGAAAGAAGAAACAAAACCAAAAAAGAGAGCAAATACTTTGCCTCGATCTGCATTCAGACTCCATAATTCTTTCTCTGGATGTGCATAGCTTTTTCCATCATGAGTCTTTTGGAGTTGTCTTTGAACCTTGTATTGATGAGAAGAGCCAATGCAACAAAGATTGAGAGGGAAGCAGAAAATCGGGAAAGAATTTTTACAAACAGTGTCTCTGATAAAGTCATTGTAAATAAAATATACAGGGTACTGAGTCAAATTTATAGGAAAATAAGTCATTCCCCAATTGAGAAATGGTCAAAGGATATGAACAGGCAGTTTTCAGAGGAAGAAGTTAAAAATATTTATAGTCATATGAAAAAATGCTCTAAATCACTATTGATTAGAGAAATGCAAATCAAAACAACTCTTAGGTGCCACATCTCTCCTGTCAGATTGGCTAACATGACAAAATAGGAAAATGATAAATGCTGAAGAGAATGTGGGAAAAATGGAACACTGTTACATTGTTGGTGGAGTTGCGAACTGATCCAGCCACTCTAGAGAGCAATTTGGAACTATGCCCAAAGGGCTATAAAAATGTGCATACCCTTTGACCCAGTAATTCTACTGTATTAGTATTCCAAAGGGCTGTATTCCAAAGAGATCACACAAGTGGGAAATGGACCAGTATGGACAAAAATATTTATAGCAGCTCTTTTTGTGTTGGCAAAGAATTGGAAATCAAGGGGAAGCCCATCAATTGGGGAATGGCTAAACAAATTGTGGTTTATGAATGTAATGGAATACTATTGTGCTATAAGAAATGAGGAGCAGATGGACTTCATTAAAACCTGGAAAGACGTATATGAACTGATAATGAGTGAGGGGAGCCAGAACCAGGAGAACATTATACATGATTACAGACACATGGTATCTGTAAGGACTAACTTTGAAAAGTCTTTTTGGCAAGCATACATTTGGCATTCAAAGAGCATGGCCAGCCCATTGGAGTTGCATTCTCTGCAGTAGAGTTTGAATGCTTGGCAATTTAGTTCTAGAAAGGAACTCAGTGTCTGGTATCTTATCTTGCCAGGTGACCTTCAGAATCTTCCTAAGACAATTCAAATGGAAGTGATTTCAGTTTCCTAGGATGGTGCTATCCAGGTTTCATAGGCATACAGCAATTAAGTCAGTACAATGGCTCTGTAGACCTTCAGTTTGGTAGTCAGGCTAATATCTCTTCTGCCCCACACTTTCTTTCAGAGCCTCCCAAACACTGAGTTAGCTCTGGCAATGCATGCATCAACCTCATTATCAATTTGTACATCCCTAGAAAGTATATTGCCAAGCTAAGTGAACTTATCCACAGAATACAAAACTCCATTTGCTGTAACTGATGGTTCCACATATGGATGTTGTAGTGCTGGCTGATGGAGCACCTATGTTTTCTTGGTGTTAATTGTTCGGTCAAAGTTTGTACAACTAGCCTCAAACTGATCCATATTTGGTTTCATCTCAACCTCAGAGTCTGCACTGAGTGCACAATCATCTGCAAACAAAAAAAAAATCATGCACCAATATTCCCTCAACTTTAGTCTTGGCTTGTAGATTTTTCAGAAGAATTTACCATCAGGGCAGTAGCTGACCTTGATGCCATGTTCATTCTCATTGAAGGCATTTTGATAATATGGCTGAAAACATCATGCTAAAAAGCATGGAGCAGGCACACAGCCTTGTTTCACTCCACTGGTGACTGGGAAAGTGTGAGAGCATTGCCCATCATCCAGAACCCAGGCAAGCATGCTGTTGTGAAATGGATGTACAATACTGATGAACTTCTCCCAGCAACCAAATTTTGACGTAATTTTCCATAAACCCTCACAACCGACAGTATCAAAGACCTTGGTCAGATTTACCAAATACTGTGTCCAGACCTCTGTTCTGCTCCTGGCATTTCTCCTGGAGTAGTCAGGCAGCAAACACCATATCTACTGTTCCTTGGCTGTTTCTGAAGCCACATTGGCTCTCATTTAGATAACCATCTTCCAGGTGAAGGATCAACTTATCAAGAAGAACTCTGGCAAGAATCTTACCAGCAATGACTAAGAGAGAGAGAGCCCTCTCTGATTGTCACAAGACAATCTATTCCCTCTTCCTTTATAGGGATTGACAATGGAAGCATACTTGAACTTCTGGGAGAGTAACCTCCTCTTGCCATGTAACCCAGAAAATTTCAGTCAGCTTTTGTATGAGCAGCGGACCCCATACACACACACTTTGTAAATCTCGGATGAAATAGAATCAGCAACAGATGCTTTGCCATACAAAAGGAGTCTAATGGTATTGAAAACCTCTTCTTCAGTTGGAACTTCAGCTAGGGAGGGATTGACTTCAAACTGAGGTAAATGGTCAATGGCTTCAGCATTGATCGATGATGTTCTGTTCATAACACTATAGAAGTGTTCAGCCCATCTCTCCAGGATCGTGTCTTTATCACTAATCAGTGTGGCTACATTGGTGCTGAGTAGTTGAGATGCATCATATGTCTTTGGCCCATAAATAGCCTTCAAGGCATCATAAAAGTGCTTTGGATTGTTTCTATCAGCATAAAACTGAATTTCGTCTGCCTTCTTACTGAGCCAAGAATCCTGCCTCTCTCTAAGCTTTGTATGTACTTTACTTTTGATGGAATCAAATGTTGCCTTCTTAGAGATGGATTAACTATCCTGCTGGTAAACCCTATGGAGTTCTTGTTTTTCATTTAGCAACTTCTGAATTTCTCCAACATTTTCATCAAACTAGTCTTGATTTTTGCAAGTGTTCTGATCCAGAGGAGCAAATGCAGCACTGTACACCAAATCTCTGAAAGCTGCCCACTCCTTTTCTGCTCTACTGTTGCCAACTGTGTGTTGGCTCAACTTTACCTCCAAATTAGCAATGGAACTGTTCCCACTCAAAGCACTCTAATCTGTTGACATTAAGTCTTCTGGTAGTCATTTTGCCTTGGGGCAGTTGCTTTTGTTGAATGCAAATATTTAGCTTGGAGAGGAAAAGTCTTTGATCAGCCCAGAACTCTACACCACACATTGCCTTCATCACTCTCTCATCCTGTCTGTCTCTTCTCCTTACAATCAAGTAGTGTATTATATACCAATGTTAGCTACGAGGGTGCATCCATGAAGTTTTATTGCATTTAGGTAAATGGAAGACAGTGTTGATGATGAGAAGGTCATGAAATAAATAAGTCTTCAGTAGTAAGTGACTACTGCTGTTGCTGTTTCCAGCTCCATTCCTCCCAAGGACTCCCTACCATGTCTGGTAGTCTGAGTCTACTGTAGTATTAAAGTCACCCAGAATTATAAGTTTGTCCTCTTTCAGCACATTAATGATGTGTCTCCAGGTCTTCATAAAATTGTTCTTTGACTTCATTAGTGTTTCTCATGATGTGAGCATAGGCACTGATAATGGTGGCATGGCGTTTTCCTGCAAGTGGAAATCACATATCATGAGCCTGTTGTTCACTCCTTTTGGTAGGCACACAATCTTGTTAATTAAATTAGTTTTGATTGCAAAATCAAATATACCAGCTTCAAAGAGTTCTTCCTCACTATGACCACTCCAGAAAAATGTGTATCCAGCTCCGATTTCAGTAAGTTGGCCTTCATTCACCAGCCTTTTTTCGCTCAAGGTTGTTATTCAGATGTGATACCTGCTGAGTTCTCTTAACAACAAGAGCTATTCATATTTCAGGTCTCCTGGATTTTGTGTTGTCTATAAGTGTGTGCACATTCCATGTACTGATGGTGAGTGGAATCATCTTTGCAGAAGTTTTTGCACATTTTTTTTGTGTTTTGGCCACAAGATGGGATCCCTGCCTGCTGTGGTAATCAGGCTAGAGTTGGGAAAGCAGACAATTTTTAGGGCACCTTTTCTAGCCCCTTCCTCACACCAGGAGGTAAGCAGTGTGGTCCTTAAAAGGCTGCTCAGACACCCAGGGGGCTGCCAAATCCCACTGCTGCTTCCAGTGAGAAAACACCCTATGGCTTGGGCTCTCTGTGTGTAGGGTTGTGACTACAGCTCCCAGTATATCTGCACCTGCTACTTCATCCTTGCTTCTTGCCACAGGACTTTGAAATAGGTAAAAATGGTAAAATGGTATGGGTGATGTCTTGATTAGCATAAATTGGAGTTGTGAGGTAGAGTTGTACAAAGTCGTCGGCCTCACTCTCGCTTCCAAAGCCATCATAGTCCAGTGGCAGGACAGAGTCAAGATGACTAGTGATGGCCCAAAATACAATGGATGACCTTGGCATCTTCGATGTCTAACCAAGCTCTAAGTGCTGCACAGTACCTGCTTCAGCTGCCTTCATGGCCCTTGGAACAAATTGTTCTCATGTGCTCATTCCACCAGGGGAAGTCTTCACATGCTTGGGATAGATACCCCCACTAATTCGCCAATGGGTTTGAGACCCCTTGGTTACCCTCAACCTGGTTTTTAGCCCATCTGCTGAAATAGTCTACTGGGCTATGGCCACGGTGCATACTACAGCTTCTTAGAGCCACAAGTGAGAGTTAGGTGGATCAGGTAGACACCAAACATGGAAAGCAGCCCTGGAAAGGGCTCAGCAGCCTTCACATCAGAGGTACTAGTCTTCCCTGAGCACTCCCTACACCTCAGGGGATTCCATAAGGAGCTTCTTCTATGAAGAGGCTAGTTAGGAGGACTCTATCTTTGTCATCATCATACAGTTCCTTCTCTGGGGCCCTTTCGGTCCTGGGTCAAAGACTGGGATTCCTAACAATTCTTTGATATGTATAATCTTTTTAGATATATTATATATTAGTGCAGTATCTATATTGAATTTCTGTCTTCTGCTTTATCTATATACTATGTGTAAGCACATGTATGTGTGTAAGCATATGTATGTGGATCAATTTATATTTGTAAATTTCTTGATCTATAGATATGTAGAAACCAAACATACATGCTGAGTTGAAATACCTCTTCTCTTTATTCAGACATTATAAGCATGTTGTAATAAGATGTGAAGGGTAGAGCCCTACCAGCTGGTTTAGGCCAGATGTTACAAGTGACAGGGGAAGAAAAACACTTAGCCTTCTGCCTATACTGCAATTACCAACCAAAAACTCTTACAGAAATCTGCTTAACCCTAGAGAGCAACACATTCCTGCTAGTCATCCGCTAACACTAGGAAGGATACTTAAAACCAGGTGCGAAAGCAGACAACCTATTTCCTAGGATTCATGGCCATAGCTGGATTTCACAATTCTATTTTTTCTTTTGAGGTTTTTTTAATTTAATTTATTTTCCATTCAGAGAACAAACAAGCATTTCCATAATACTGTGCAATGAAGAAGATGATTGCACATAAAACTGCAAATGTACCATGTACAACTTGCTATTCCCTCCAAATATACAACAAAGTTATCATGTAAATTTTTTCCTTTTTTTCTTCCCTCCCTCCCCCCACCCCAGAGATGCACCCTAAATGTGGGCCCCGTTAGACACAAATGGGTTTATATGTACATGTTATTCTATACATGCTTCTATTTATCGGTTCTTTCTCTGGATGCAGATAGCATCTCTCTTCATATGTCCTTTATTTTTAATTGATTTATTTATAATAGTCAAAATGGCCTAATCACTCAAAGTCGTTCTTGAAACAATATTGCTATTACTGTATACAATGTTTTCCTGGTTCTTCTTGCTTTGCTTTTCATCATTTCATGCAAGTCTTTCCATGCTTTTCTAAGATCATTGAGCTCATCATTTCTTACAGCCCTCCAGTATTCCATCACAGCCATACACCACAACTCATTCAGCTATTCCCGCATTGATAGGGATCCCTGAAATTTCCAGTGCTTTATCACCACAAAGAGAGCTGCTATAAACATCCCATTCACATTCAAAGTTATAATTACTATTGTGAATTTCCCTCCAACTTATTTTTGTTCACTATTTTCTTTCTCAGCCTCTCTTTTTACCCTATCCCTGTTACCTTATCTTCTTTCTCCACCCTTCCACCCCCCCCCACTTCACCCACCCTTCCAAGAGTCACCAATCCCCCCATCTCAATCCACACACTTGTCCAAAAGTCCCCCATCCTCTCCCCCCACCCTCCTAAATTCCAACCCACACACCCCTTAAAAAGTCTCTCTCCCACCCTATCCCCCAGTTTTCTTACCTCTCCACGTGTTCAGAAGACTTCTACACCTTTCCAGATGTACCTGTTGTTTCCTCTTCAACCCAAGTGAGAATAAAGTTCCAACACTACCAGCCCTCCACTCCTACCGCTTCCTCGGCATTAGTTCTTCCTTTCATACCCCATTTTTATAATACAATTGCTCCCTTTTACCTTTTCCTACCCAATTTTGTTTTTTAGAATCACCCCTATCATATACGACTCAACCCCAATCTTTCTTTCAAACTACCTTCTTATTGGTGACAGTTTTAAGAATACTGATAACATTTTCATATATATAAGTAAACAGTTTGAGCTAAATGAGTGCCTTATAATTAGTTCTATTAACTAGCTAAACCATACCAGATTCTGACATGCAATTCCTTGGCTAGACTCTGTTCTCCAACAATTCCTTCAAACATGTTCTGAAATCCTACCCTGAAATCCTACTTGGACTCAACTGCCACCTGTGCCCATATACCCAAACTGGATCTTTTGATACTAAATCTTGCTTGTATTACAGAATTTTAGAGCTAGAGAGGATCTAGAAGGAATCATACTTTTCCAACCCCTTATCACATGCAGAAATGATTTCTATAAGATCCCTGATAGATATTCATCATTCATTTAATAGTCCACCCTTAGATGCATCCAAAGGCCTAATGGAAGAAACATAAAATTCCATAAAGCTACAGTATACTACAAATACAGATTTAAGTTCCAAACAATGATGAAACTTATAATTAGAAACCCAATATTACTCCCATGATTATAATTAGCAGACAAAAAATCAAGGGTGCATGAAGAAGGAGAAGGGATAGGACCTGTAAATTCATTGGTATAGAGAACACAGATTGGCTGCTGCTTTGCAATTAAAACCAAAGTCATAGTTAGCAAAATGTGACTGTAATCATTTTTGCCAAGTTATCCTTTTGCCTAAAAATAGGATTCACATCATTCACAAAGACATACTCATTTACTGATGTACAAATTCATCACAAAAAACCTGCCTATTCTGCCCTTAATCTTTTACTGAAATTTATACCCATATGATGTCCAGACACAGAGAAATAAATCATCTATTCGTTAGAATTTGGGGGCCCATAGTTCCAAATGTCTAGACTTTCTGAAACTTTTCTTTCTCTGAAGTAATTAACTTGTACAAACATACACCCACATACAGGCAGAAGCCTGATAAGTGTTGAAAGTCCTTCGTGTGTGACTAAATAAAGGAACAATAAATTCTTAACTAAAATAACTTCAAAAATAAAGTGAACACATGCATTTAAATACCAAGTTCATGTACAGATACATCGACATAAAATATATACATGAACACATATCAGGTTTAGTATTCAATTGTAAAAGCTTCTACAATAATCATTTGCCTCAGATAAATGTCCCCAATATTTGGTGTTCAAACAGAGCGATTCTAGCTACTTTTCCCAAGCTTACATCCGGATTGGAGCATCTATGAAATTAAGCTTCAAAATCATGAGAAGTCCTCCCCTGCCTTCCCCTTGCCCCCCCACCCGCAACCCTCTGAGAAAGACCCATCGCTTCCCAGAGTTTCCTTTCCTGCACATCTGACATTTTAGTTATCCTTTCTTACGTTTTTAAAACCTTGCTATTTGGACACAAATAGTCCTCTGGGGGAAAAAAAAAATCTGTTAGGTACAAGCTGTCCTCTCCTTTTCATTATTTTTAATGAGCTCTCTCTCCTGCTTAGTCCTAAGTTCTTTCCAGTGAATTTTTGATTCCTCCATTATAGATGAGTTTGTTCTGAGCTAAGGGTGGCCCCTTGTCATCAACTGAGCTCCCCTTGCCTCTAGGGAATGAGTCACTCCACAGGTATAACAGGCATTTATACCTCCAGGGAGAGCGTGTGGCTCTTCACACCTGACTCTTGGTCTCCAGGATGGCTCTCTGCTTTCTAAGTTTCACAAGATCGAAAAGCTTGCTTAGAGCTGTGTTGTTACTGTACTTGCTATCTGAGACGTAGCACCTGCCTCTCATCAGTTCCATGTGAAAGTCCTTGAACGTTTTCTAAAACAGCAACTACATGGCGCAGTGGATAGAGCACGGAGTCTAGAGCAAGGAAGACTCATCTTCCTGAGTTCAAATTTGACCTCAAACACTCACTAGCTATGTGACCCCGGACACATCGCTTAACCCTGTTTGCCTCAGTTGCCTCTTCTGTAAAATCAGCTGGAGAAGGAAATGGCAAAACACTCCAGTATCTGCCAAGAAAATCCAAAATGGAGTCATGAAGAGTCAGACAAAACTGAAAAGAAAAATAAATGAATGAATGAATGAGCATTATTTCTATTTTTTTACTGAGGAGTCCTTTATCTGTCATGAAGGTCTTAGTCTCCTTCTTGTAGATGCCAAATGAAGAATTCAAATCTCCCCAATGTTCACCTAGCTTAATAGCTATTTTCCTAATAGTTCTGTTCTGTCTGCTGCTAATATGTGATCAAGGCCCTCCACTGCCTGGGTACAGTTGATTTCATCTATTTTTGTTCTGATTAGAGAGCCCCATGTTGTCAAGACGTGATATATACCATCCATCGTCCTTTTCTAAGCATGGCACAACATCCTCTTGGGATTTCAGTAAATGTGGGCCCACGGTTACTTGGAGTCTTTGCAAGAACAAATAGCAAATAGGACTGGACTACCCTGTCCTTGGCAGGAAGGATTGCATCACCCCGTTTTTTCTATATCTTTGGTTTATCAATCCCACCCCACCCCCAATCTTAGGTAGGATTGAGGACCATAGATAGGTTCAAGAGTATGACAAAGCCCCATAAGTAATTGAGAGGCATGACAAGACTTAATAGATGGGTACATGAGAGAGGCCTTATCCCTTGGACTGTGTTTTAGGGCTTTACCTGGAGAATCACACCCAGGCCTGGCATTCCACATGAGTTCCTTCTGTGCAGCTGGGAGTAGAGAGACTAGACACCCCAACTGAGTATATGGTGACTTTCTTTCCATACAGCTGGGACAGGAAAGGCTTATGACAGAATGTCCTGGTGATTTTCCTAAAGCACAAATCTGACCTTATCACCACTACCACCACACCCACTCAATAAATTCCAGTGGCTCCCTATTACCTTCAGGAATATATAGATAGCCTTTAGGGTTGGCAACCCTAACCCTGATTCCTTTATAAGCTGGCTCCTTCCTACATATCTAGTCTTACACTTTACTCCCCTCTGGGTCCTTTATGATCCAGAAACACCTGCCTTCCTATAGTTCCTTCACACTCCATCTCTCAACTCCATGACTTTCCACTGGCAATAACCATGCCTAGAATGCTTTCCTTCCCCATCTTTGCCTCCCAGCTTCCTAAACCTCCTTTGAGATTCAGCTCAAATCATAACTTTTGCCAGGAGACCTTTTCCAGTCCTTCTATCTGTGAGTGCCTTCCTCTCTGAGATCACCTTTCATCTACTCTATATTTTGTATAAACATAGTTATTTAAATGTTGTCTCTCCCATTAGAATGTAACATCCTTGAGTTCAGAAACTATATTTTTGCCTTTCTTTGTGTCCTAATTCTTTGTATGCTTAGGATAATATCTGGCACATAATGCCTGGCTTACTGAAAAAAAAACCTGTGGTTTGATTGGTAGGGCAAGGCAATCATGCAGCTACTGACCTCTCCCTTACCCAACTGCCAACCAGGGCAGAGCAAAGCAAGGGTTGGAAAGGATCCCGAAGGGCTATGATAGCTGAAGCAGGGGTCCAAAAGGAGGGACTGCAGAGCAAAGCTAAATTTGGGTTGGAGGAAATGAATAAGGCTGGCAATTGCCCTAAAATCCCTTAGCCATAGGAGATCAAGCGGGAGGTGGTGCCAACCTCCAATCCAACATGTTCCCTCTGTTTCTCTGAGTGCTCGCCAAGCCAGTCTTGGTGAGTTTTCAATCCAAAATCTCTTTATCTTTCTCCCCATGTCTCAAACACAGAGACAGTATAGGACATGAGGCTTAAAAAGGAATGTCTGTCTCTTTCGCAGAACTGTGTTTCAATTAATCAAATGACCATTAAAAATTATCTAAGTCCTATCACTGAGGCCAGCAGGTAATGAATAAGAAGGGTTTACTTTATATGCAGGATGAGTTCTCAGAACAGAGATGCAGATTTTCCTATCTTAATTTTTGAATATCTTTCATCATACTTCTAGGCCCACTAGCCAGGAAGAGCTTAGGCTGGTAGAAAGAGGAAATGGTACCTGTCTGTAGTCTGAGTGCCCTCTGGTGAGCAACAGAAAACACTACAGCCATAGGAAAAAGTCAACACATATGTACTACCTTCTGACATTGCCATTAAGCCAGTGGCTTGAGGATAGGGCTAAAATGAAATTCCATGATTGAGTAATCGATCAACTGCATGGTAGACTACTTCTCTGTGGTTTGCCAAAAGCAGGGTAGAAGTCACCTGTAGATAGACATGGCTTCTCCCATACCACAAAATACACACCCCACCTGTCACAACCCTGTCACTCAGGAGTGTGCCATAATCAAGAGTAGGGAGTCTAACGGGAATTTAACCACCTGTGTCTATAGTGCTTCAGCATTGGTAATTGATAATATTGAAGCTACTTATAGAACAGTTTACATAGTCCTTCTCCAATGCCCTCCATCACATATCCTATTACATACTGCAGTTCCTCCAGGGTCACTTCCAGAAGCTTAGTTATTTTCTCAATTACAATGAGGATCAATAAGGGCCTGGACATGGCTTCTTTACACACGTGTTATGGTTCTTGACTGATATTTCCCCTTAGGGTCCAGGGGACATTCTCCTTATTCTGGTGGACTGACTTGAGTGACCAGGAATGGTCTCCCGGCTATGTAATACCACTAATTAGGGTTATTGCAGGTGATACCTACAGGTATTATAGGGTGACCAGCCCAGAATAATCCTCTCATCCCTCTCTTCTCCTTTTCCCTTGGAGATATTTTAAATGTTCATTACAGTTATGAAATACCACTTCTAACACCACTTCTGTTGGCTGGGTTCTGGATTTTCTGAAAGAATAAGGACATATATAAACTCAATTAAAAGCAAAAGTAGTTATATTTAACGTGACCATGATAGTACAGAGAGAAACTTTCTGGGCAAAAGTTATTAGTTATATGTCAAAAATTGCCCTTGAATAACTCAAAAGATACTGTCAGAGGACTTTCCTTGTCCCACCATCTCCTAATGCTTTCTCCTTCAAGGTTAACTTGTATAGTTGGTTACACTTGAATTTGATTTGTATATGTCATAGATGCTTATGTTTGTAAATATCATCTCCCCCGTTAGAATGTAAGCTTCTTGAGGGCAGTCATTGTTTAACATTCATTTTTTGCATGTCCAGTGCTTAACATAGTGTCTGGCACATAATAAATGTGCCCATAAATAAATATAATAAATGCCTTATAAATCCTAATAATAATAAATAATATAACATAATAAATGAATAAATGTGCCCATAAATAAATATAATAAATGCCTTATAAATGCTAATCATATTTAAAAGGCCCAATAAATGCTTATTGATTAATTAATTAATTAGGATCAGCACTTAGCACCTCAAAGTCCAGAATACTTATTGGTTATTCTCTGGGTGAATGTCTAACATGCATTTTGTGCCGACTGTCCAGCCCTTTTGGGGTGGGAAGTTTCTTTAATTTGTACTACCCTAGGACAAAAGCAGCTGAAAAAATAACTTACCTTAGTAGATAGAGCTCTGGATTTGGAGTTAGAAAGGTCTGGGTTCAAATTCTGTCCTGGATAGGTACTATGTGATCCTAAGCAAATTACTTTACTTCCCTAAACCTCAGTTTCTTCATCTGTAAAATGGAAATAATAATAACGCCTACCTGCCAGAATCATTATGAGGACAACATGAGATAATATTTGTTAGACACTTTGCAAACCTTAAAGCACTATATAAATGCTAGCTAGCATTAGCTCCTCCACAAGGTTGCTATAAGCATCAAACAAGTTAATGTATATAAAGAGCTTTACAATACACAAACATGAGCTATTAGTATTATCTAGTCACTACATATTAGG
The DNA here is from genome assembly GCA_028646595.1 of Phalanger gymnotis. NCBI lineage: Eukaryota > Metazoa > Chordata > Mammalia > Diprotodontia > Phalangeridae > Phalanger > Phalanger gymnotis. Next base: position 263,288,281 of record CM053624.1, read on the forward strand.
GCAAGAGAAGTTACTGTCCAAATACTGTGTGAGGATTTTACAATTTATCTCATGCAAAACCTACTTGGGTTAACTTTATTTCTGTTGTTTGTCTTGCCCTGAGATATTCCCTACTCATACCACTTTGTGGATGATGGACTCAAGGTTTTAGTCTATCACCTCCAGGAAATGCCATAAACATCAACATCTGGCCCTTTATCAAGACTCTGACACTGGCCATGTCCAGGAACTATCCAAGTTGGCTTCTGTCTCTCATTCTTCTGCAAAGCCTTCTGCTATACCTCTTGGTTTTCAGGGCCCACAGAACTTTGAGGCATAGAGTCATAGGATCTGAGAGGCGGAAGTGAACATAGAGGCAGTTCTTAAAACATGCATCTACTCTATAACATTTCTAACAAGACCTCCAATTACAGGGAACTTGTTATCTACTAAGGGGACCCATTCCACTATAACACAATTCTAATGTTTAGCAGTTCTTATAGTGAAGTGACATCAATCTCTCTATCACATATCCACTGGTCCCCTTTTTCCCTCTGAAGAAGAGGTTCTTAGCCTTTTTTGTCATGGAAACTTTTGGCAGTTTGGTAAAGCCTATAGACCCCTTCTCAGAATAGTTTTTAAATGCATAGAATAAAATACATAGGATTACAAAAGAAATCAATGCTACTAAAAATTAAAAAAAAATAAGTTCACAAAACCCAAGTTAAGAATCTTGCTCCAATAAGTTTTAGGTCACTTTGACAGAAGATCATAGGATTTGACATTTAAAGCTGGAAAGGAATTTAGAAGTCAGCTAGTCCAACCCTTTTATTTGACAGATGAAGAAAGTGAGGCCTAGAAAGATTCACTAAATTGCTCAAGTCAGCATGGGTAATAAGTGGCAGGGCTAGAATTCCAACCCAACTCCTCCAATGCCAAATCTAGCCCTTCAAATATTCAAGATTTCCTGATTAATTTGCATGCTTTGAAGAGTGGCCATGATTGGAGTCTTGAGAGCCTCTTTGGACAAAAGCCTAATTTGACAGGGTGTGTTCAAGAGAGACAAGATCCTTATTATCTAGGGCAATCACCCAGGGGAACACAAATGACTAGGTTAGGCTTGAAGGAACTTTTAGCCTAATAGAGCATAGGAAATTTAGAACCATCTAGCTTGGATATCAATAGACTTTGTACACTAATTACTTTGCCCAACTGTATTATGTCTTATGTATTCTCTTTTCCCTTGTAAACAAATCCTAGAAGACAAATTTTGATTGAATAGCTTTTGCACAAACAAAATTAACACAACTAGGATAAAAAGGGAAGTTTATTGGGGGAAAAAAATCTATCAAATATCTATGACCAAGGTTTGATATTCACCATCCACAGGGAACTACAGCTAAGCCCTAAATGGCACCAGTAATGAATCCCCCGAAGTGGTGGTTTGCATTCAAATCCAAGTTGTAATTATATAAAATGTACTTAATGAAAATATGTAGTACAAATTTGAATAAAGTTACCACTTCGAGGGGATTTATTACTCACACAAATGAGACCTGTCTGTAACACAAATGTATAAAAACAAAAGCCATTCTCCAATCAATAAGCAGGCAAATAAAATAAACAGTTCTCAAAAGAATTGAAAACTACTAACCATACAAAATATTGCTCCAGTTAACCAATCAACAAGCATTTATTGAATGCCAGCTACATACCAGGGACTAGCATGTAGTAGGCCATGCTGGACTCTGAGCATATAAAGACAAAACTGAAAGTCCCTACTTTCAAGGTATTTGCATTCTACATAAATCGCTAATAATAACAGAAATGCATATGCAAACAATGCTAAGGCTTTGCCTCACACTCAGCAAATTGACAAATGATATAAAAGATGAAAGTGAGCAGTGTTGGAAGAATTGTGAAGAATGCATTTGGAGACAGCTAGGTGGTGCTGCAGTGGATACAGTACCAGGCCTGGAGTCAAGAAGACTCATCTTCCTGAGTTCAAATGTGACCTCAGACACTTACTAGCTGTGTGACCCTGGGCAAGTCACTAAACCCTGTCTGTCTCAGTTTCTCATCTGTAAAATGAGCTGGAGAAGGAAATGGCAAAACACTCCAGTATCTTTGCCGCATAAGCCCAAAATGGGATCACATGACTGAAAAGATTCAACGACAAAAAAGTGCATTGTTGGTGGAGCTGTAAATTGGCCCACTTATCCTGAAAATCCCACACAAGTCAATGATAAGAAAGAAAGGTCTTATATGCATCAAAATATTCATAGCAGAACTTTTTAATAGCAGAAAATTGCAAACAAAGTAGATGCCATCATTTGGGAAATGGCTAAACAAAATGTGATGAATGAATGTAATGGAACATTATAATATCATAAGAAATGATGAATATTATAAATACAGAGAAGCATAGAAGGGTCTTGTGAACTAGTGCAAAATGAAGTAAGCAGAACCAGGAAAATACCTGTGGTATCAACCTCCCTGCGTTGACTTCCAAAACCACATATTAACATTACCTATGTCCTATTGTATTTTTATTTACTTATTTATTTTGTTCAAATTTCTCAGTTACATTTTAATTAGGTTCTGACCACACTAGGGAATACTGAAGGCTGCACTAGAGTCCCACAGGCCTGTGTTTAATATATCTGCTATAGACAATTTCTACATCAATGTAAATAGGATAAAAAATAGAACAATCAAAACTGAATGCTATGAAATTATAATAACCAAGCTTGATCCCAACAAAAAATAAGAGAGGACACATCTCTCCTATCTTTGCAGAGGTGGGGGACAATGAGTGTGAAACAGGCTTACAATACTGGACATGGTCGGTGTCTTGATTAGTCTTACTGAACTGTTTTTTTCTTTTTAATTTTTATTCTTTGTTATAAGGATGGCTTTCTAGGAGGGAAAATACTGGGAAATGTGAGTAATACAAATATACATGTATACATGCATGCATATGCATATATGCATGTGTAAATGTGTACGTATATGTGTATGCATACATAAATTAAAAAAGAAAACATACTTCTGTGCTTGGGAGTATGCGAAGATAGGGGACAGGTACGAAGGAGGGGAGCAAGTGCTATGAAAAGGCACCTAGCGACAACAGTAGCAGCAGCAGAGGCAGGTAATTAAGGTTGAGGTGTGGCCAATCTCTGAACCTCAGAAGCCAAGTTGGCTCGGCGGCCAGAAATAATAATAAAAATAATAAGGATGATGATGATAATGATAATAATGACAATGATGATAATAATGATGACAATAATGATAATGATGTTAATGATAATGATAATATGATGATAATAATAATAATGATAATGATGATAATAATGATAATGATAATAATAGCAGCTATTTGCTCTCTTTTTTTCCCTCTTTTTGGGGGGGGGGTTTGTTTCTTCTCTCTCGTGAATCATTCCATTGGTCATAATTCTTCTTTGCAACTTGACTGTTGTGTAAATAAGTTTAATGCTAGGATTTATGTAGAATCTATATTGGACTGTGTGCCGTCTTAAGGGAAGGGAGGGAGGAGAGGGGGGAAAGGAAGAAAATTTGAAACTCAAGAACATGTAGAACTGAGTGTTGTAAACTAAAAATAAAAAATCTAATTAAAAATAATAATAACTAATATTTGTATAGCACTTATCATATGCCAGGCACTGTGCTAAACATTTACAATTATTATCTCATATCTCATTGGATCCTCACAAGAATCATGGGAAGCAGGTATTATCCCTATTTTACACAGGATGAAACTAAGGCAAAATGGAGGTTAAGTGATTTGCCCAGGGTCACACAGCTGGTAAGTGTCTGAGGCTGAATTCGAACTCAGGTCTTTCTGACTCCTGGCCCAGCACTCTCTTCACTAGAACAAGTAGGACTTTCAGGCTTTGAGGAAGATCAGGAAAGTTTTCATGAGTGAAAGATGAAAGAGCTTTGGCCATTGAGGAGTTGATGAAGAATCACCTCAATTTAAAGGGCTATCACAAAATGGAGTGGACTGTCTCATTAGGTAATGAATTCCCCATTGACAAGGGTGTTCAAGCTAAGGTTGATAACCACTTGCCATAGAGTGGATTCATAGCAGTTTTGACAAAAGAATCTGTGAGGTCCCTTCCAATTTGGAGAATGTGTGACTCTTATTCCACTAACTCTTCTGTTATCACATATTGTATATGCTAAACTATCATTTAAGCTGTTAGATTATTATTATTATATTTTGATGAGCTCATTTTAATTACACCAGATATTTGGATCCTACTCTTGTGCCACAAGATAGCTCTTGCCATCAGGCAAGAGAGGAAAAAGAGAGAAAAGGATATTGGGGTACTGTAGTCTTTGCCAAGTTTAGAATTAGTCTACTCATCTACCAACATTCCTAGTGCTCGTCTCTAGCCCCTAGAAATACACTCAGGAGGTCGTCCCACAGAAAACCGGTCCTGTTTGTACCGGCCAACTAACCTCCCTTCAGAATCAAAATGGTTGCCCCAGAGAGTGCTTACAGAGCGAATGTAGATCTGTACTGGCAGATGGAGCTTCCACACCAGGAGGGGAAGGGAACAGGAAAGAGAATAAGCATTTTTAAGTGCCTATCATCTGCCAGGAACTATGCTAAGCACTTTACAAATATTTTTCATTGAGGAAATCACAAGCCCACTCCAAAATATTTATATGTGCCCTATGTGTGTACATTTATATATATATATATATATATATATATATGCATGTGTGTGTGATATGTGTATATATTACTATAAACACAAACGTTCATAACACTAAATAGAAAACGATCACTTGAGACCAAAAAAGGGCCCTGGGCTGACTGCGAGAGGAGGAACCAGCTTCAGACTTCAGGATCAGTGGAGCCTGAGGTTCTAATATTCCCCTATACACCCTCTCTTCTCCCAAGAGTATGCTGACAAATATTCAACAACCAGTTCTCTTTGGGGGGGGGGAGGCGGGAATATGTATGTCAAACACATTTTTAAGTTTAATTTACATTATTAATATTTTCTCTATCACTTTTTTAAATCTAGCCAATCAACAAATAAATTGCCTCCTCCATTAGGTTGTGAGCTCCTTGAGAGCAAGAACTTTTTGCCTCTTTTTTGTATCCCCAGGCGCTTACCACAGTGCCTGGCACATAGTAGATGCTTAATAAGTGTATATTGAATCAAGCCCAGATTTGTAGCTTTTGTCCGTTTCTGAGTTCTCATGAGCCAGTTGTAGTAGGCTCTGGCACACCCACCCACCACACAGGGGCTTCTTCAGGCTAATCACCCCAAATTCTGCTAAGCAGTTTTCTTCCATAGCACAGCTTCAAGTTCCCTCCTCCTCCTGATCACTATTCTCCAGAGACCATACTCTACTCTGTATGCTCTCAAAATGTTTCGTGCAGACGTAAATGCAGTCCTCCAGGTGTAGCTTGAACTGTTTAGTTAGTCCTCTGCTCTCCTCCTGGCCTCTACACTTCCACTCTTCCATCCTGAGCTCACTTCAGCTTTATTGGCAGCCGCCTCACCCTGCCTGTTGACACATTGGCTCCAATCCATCATGAGTTTGTCCTTGTTAGCTTCACTTTCAGAGGGGGCCGTTCTCTGACATCATCCTCAGATTCTGGAGAACAACCTATTTGGGAACAAGTAGTCTTCTATTCACGGGCAACAGTATATACATACATACACTGTGTCGCCTACGAGAAGTTTAAGATCCAGATGTTTGGGGCTGGCTAAATTACACACTGTGCCTGTATCTATTTTGTAAATATCCTGCCTGGTTAGTTTTGTGTATATTCTACATTTCCATGCATCTGTAAGTTCCCTTCCATCCAGAGGTACATCACCTTTTTCCAGGGGTGTGCTGGTAAACGTTTTAACAACTAGCTGGCGGGAAGCAGGGAGGCAGGAGGGGGTGGAGCGGGAAGAAATATACGCACAACGCACTTTTCAGTTTAATCTGAATTATTGACATTTTCCCATCACTTTCTTAAATCTAAGCAATCAACAAAACAATAAATCAATCCCTGTAGTGTTTGCCAATTCCCAAAATATAAACACTCACACTAAAAATTTAACAATCGGCCCTAAGAGGTGGTAAGAGCCAGCTCCAGCACCCTGTTGCTATTTCCTTCTGCATACCACTGAGTATTCTGAACTTGACTAAGTCAATCACCTGAGAGATAAGTGAGACCACCTGAGAGTAGCTGGAGACATCTAGAGGTCAAATGTTAGGACAGTCATTCGTCCCATGAAAAAAGCATTAAAGCCTTTACTATGTGCAGAGTGCCATGCTAGATGGTAGCAGAACAGGGCCACAGCTATGAGGGAGAACATCATAGGCGGCAAGGAATCAACTTCCTCAGGTGACTGAGCTTTGACAACCCCTCCCCAGTATTCTATCTGTCCCTAGCATCTAGCCCAGTGCTTAGTACGTGGTAAGCACTTAATAAATGTTTTTTCATTCATTCATTCATTCATTCATTCATTCATTCATTCATTCCTGTTCTACTGGCTGTTGCCAGGACAATCACTATCACCTTCATGCCTACACACTTTGGCATACTGGAAGCAATACTGGTTTGGAATCAGGAAAGACCTAGGGGAAAATTCTAGCTCCGACATTTACTGGGTGACCCCGGCTGGTCACTTGACCCCTCAGAGCCTCAGTTTCATTATCTGTAAAATGATGATGATAATACTTGAATCGCCTACCTTGTTGTCGTAAGGAAAGGACTTTCTAGGTCTTAAAACACTGTATGTATGTGTCATTCTTTTTATTATCATCTCAGACAGAATGCACCCAAATCTCTTTTCTCTTTTGGGACAAGTTGGGTTGTTCGTTTGTTTGTTTGTTCCAAAGGAACTTTTAAAAAATTAAGGAGAATATCTAAGGGAAAACCTGTCTACAGAGTATATATTTCTTCTCTGTCCTGAAATTATTTTTTGAGCCTAATACTAAAAGAGACTTGGTGGTACAGGGGGAAAAAAACCTAGATTTGGAGTCAGAGGTCATGAGTTTAAATTCTTGCTCTGCCATTTACCGTGTGACTTTAACAATTCAGCCTTTCTGTGGCTCAAGGTTTTCTCACCTATAAAATAAAGTTGAAATAGTTGACCTCTAAGGTGCATTCTAGTTTAACTCAGAGCTTCATCACATTTCTCTCTTTTTTTTTATAAATTTTATTTAATATATTTAGTTTTAGCATGGATTTTCACAGGAGTTTGAATTACAAATTTTCTCCCCATTTCTACCCTACCCCCCACTCCAAGATGGCGTATATTCTGGTTGCCCTGTTCCCCAGTCTGCCCTCCCATCTGTCCCCCCACTACCCTCCCATCCCCTTTTCCCTTCCTTTCTTGTGGGGCAAGATAAATTTCTATGCCCCATTGCCTGTGTATTTTATTTTCTTGTTGCATGCAAAAACTTTTTTGTTTTTGTTTTTGAACATCTATTTTTTAAAACTTTGAGTTCCAAATTCTCTCCCCTCTTCCCTTCCCACCTACCCTCCCTAAGAAGTCAAGCAATTCAACATGGGCCACATGCGTATCATTATGTATAACCTTTTTGCAATACTCATGTTGTGAAAGACTAACTATATTTTGCTTCTTCCTAACCTATCCCCCT
>CM053624.1:263296406-263354843 GCA_028646595.1 Phalanger gymnotis
AGGGCAACCAGAGTGTACGCCATCTTGGAGTGGGGGGGGGTGGAAATGGGGAGAAAATCTGTAATTCAAACGCATGTGAAAATCAATGCTGAAAACTAAACATATTAAAAATAAATTAAAAAAAAAAAGAAATGACGAGCAGATGGATTTCAGAAAAACCTAGAAAAACTTACATGAACTGATGAAAAGTGAAGTAAGCAGAACCAGGAGAACATTGTACACAGTAACAGCAACATTGTGAGATGACCAACTATGACCCACTTAGCTCTTCTTTGCAATATAATGATCTAAGACAACTCCAAAAGACTCATGATGGAAAATGGTATCGACATCCAGAGAAAGACCTGATGGAGTCTGAATGCAGATTGAAATATACTATTTTCATATTTTAAATAGTTTTATTCTTTTGTTCTGTTTCTACTTTCACAACATGACTAATATAGAATATGTTTTACATGATTATACATATATAGTCTATATCAAATTGCTTGCCATCTTAGGGAGGAGGGAATGGAGGAAGGAAGGGAGAAAATTTGGAGCTCAAAATTTTATTTAAAAAACAAGAACGTTAAAAGTTGCCTTTACATGTAATTGGAAAGAAATAAAATACTACTTAAAAGAAAAACATATATAAGGACTGTTATAAATAATTTCAATAATAATAATAATACCGCCTACTTCCCAGAGTTGTTATGAAATCAGATGAGATAATTTTAAAGCCCTTAGCACAGTACTTGGTACAAAATAAGCATTATATAAATATTAGCTATTTTATTTTTGTGGAGGGCAAGTTGCTTAGCTGGGCTTCTAGGTCTGCCCTTCTCCAAAGATTGACTATGAAATGTTAGGGCTAGCTCTCTTGAGATCACAACCAGCTCTCTTTTCTGCTCTCAAGACAGCCACTCCTCAAAGTGCTCTCCCCCACCCAACCCCTGCACGAGTCTTTCTAGATCTATGTCTTTCTGGAGTGTCTGTCTCTGCTTCCTCACCTGCCTTGAACTCTCAAACCATTGATCTCTCAAACTGCTGTGTGTCTGAACTGAGAGTCTCTCTCTAGTCAAACTACTGTTAGATACAATGACCTAAAGAGTATACGGAAGAAAGAGAAATCTCCTCCTCCCCTCTACAGCAGGGGCCTCTTCCACAAAGAAGTCCCTGGCCTGTGCTTTATCAAACTCCTAAATTCTTCTAGGGGTAAGCCGATTAAAGCCCTGCAAAGGCGTATCCGATTTTTTCTTATCCAAAATTGTTCTCTTTGATTTACTCAAGGGACCTATTTGCTTATTTGCCTATTTTACCTGGCATGCCCACAATTTGGGGGCCTCACCTTTGACCCCTTTTCTGTAACTAGGCCTTTATTTTTGTTGAGTCATATCCTACTCTTCATGACCCCATTTGGGATTTTCTTGGCAAGTGGCTTGCCATTTCCTTCTCCAGCTCATTTTACACATGAGGAAACTAAGGCAAACAGGGATGAGTGACTTGCCGAGGGTTACACAGATAGTAAGTGTCTGAGGTCACATCTGAACTCAGGAAAATGAGTCTTCTTGACTCTAGGCCTGGCACGCTATCCACTGAGCCACCTAGCTGTGCCTAGGTTACATAGACACAAAACAAACTTTGCTCTAAAACAAAACAAATCCTTGCAATAAACTGAGAGGAGGAGAGAAGTCACGAACACAAATAACTATGCACCAAGGCAGATAAATGTAAAGGTGATCCTCAAGCTATTATAAGAAATTTGAGGAGAGAGAGATCATTTTCACCAAAGGGGAGTTGTTCTCAGGGAAGATTTGATGTGACACCAGAGGTGGATTTTGAAAGAAAGAAAAGATTTCAAAAAACGGAGATTAGGAAAGTCATTCCAGGCAGGGGGAGGAGGGTGGATTTTGTGAGTAATGATATGGACACAGGAAAAGGAAGGAAAAAAAAAGGGGTAAAGAGTAATCCAGTTTGGCTGAAACATGATACGTAGAGGAAAGTAGCTACACAATAGTGCAGGAATTTGTTTTGATTGACTGTGCATATTTGTTAAAAGAGGGGGTTTTCTCCCATTTTTATGAGGGGAGAGAGGACAGAGAGAAAAGAAATGCTAGTTAATTAAAAAAATTAAAAATTACAAAAAGAACGTAAATCAGACTCAGGTTGCTTACAGGGATCATGCATTTATATGTTTTTCAGTGATCTATGGGAAGCCACTGAAAGATTTTGAGTAGAGAACATGATCAGAGATTGACGCATTTGGAAGATTATTCAGACAGCACTGTGAGGAATAGGGTAGAGACGACATAGGCTGAAAGCCCAAAATCCAGTTAGGAGGCTATTACAATAATCTAGGTAGATAAAAAGATATGGGCTCTTGCCGTAGAAGAGGAAATGAGGTGACTGATGTGTGAGAGATATTGTGGAAGTAGCCCCTACAGAGCATGGCAATTGATTGGATGCATGGGGTAAGGAGAGAAGAGTCACAGATAACCTTGAAGTCCTGATCCTTGGAGACTTTGCCATCTGTACAAACACAGCCTAGATTTTTGGCTTACACTGCTCTTTGTACATGACACATATATCATCCTTCTCTGTCTTCATCTGTTGAATTCCTATGCATCATTTAAGGCCTATACAAATGCCACTTGTGCTATGAAACCTTCCTTGATCTTCTTGGCCAGTGGTGATCTTCCCCCTCAATCTCATAAAATATTTTATTTCTGAACCTTTCTAATACACTTATCCTATATCATTCAATTCAATTGATTCAACAAGCATTTATTAAGCCTTACTGTGCACTAGATATTTGGCTGAGGATATAAAGGTAAAAATAAAAATGACTTCTGCGCTCAAAAACCTTACCTTCTAATGATAGAAATCAACATGTACACAGAAGAGTAAATTTAAAATACATACTACGTAAATACAGAATAATTAGAGAAGGGCAGAGAGCTCACTAATTCTTGAGGGAATCAGGAAAGGTCTCATGAAGGGGAGGCACATGGGCTGAACCTTAAAGAGAGATAGAGATTTCAAGGTAAGAAGAGAGAACATTCCAGGCATAGGGGAAAAGTGCAAAGCAAAGGGGCTGGAGGCCTGTTTGACCTGCATGCTGAGTACCTGGGAGATGGTATTGTAAACCAGGTTAAAGGTAACTAACAGGCCTCAAACCCATCGGTTAGGGTGATATCTAACCCAAGCAGGCAAAGACTTCATCCGATAGAATGGGGAGTTACAAACAATTTGTTCTGATAGCCACGAGGCAGGCTCTATGGAGCTTGTTCAGATATTGAACATGCCAAGGTCATCCATTGCATCCTGAGCTATTGCCAGTCAACCTGACATTTGTCCTGCCACTGGACTTCGATGACTATGGAAGAAAAAGTGAGGCTGACAATTTTGTGCAATCCTGCCTCACTTAAATCCAATTCACGAGCAAATCAAGACATCATCCATGATTTCCCTGGTCCTTTACATAAACGAAAGATGAACAAAATATGTCTAGATTTAAAAAAAAAATAGTTTGGAGCCAGATAGTAGAATGACTTTTTATGTGAAACGAGAGTTTGTTTTTTATTCTATAGACAATATTCTATATTCAAAAGACAATAGGAAGCCAATGAGCTATTTGTATCCAAAAAAAATCTCTTTTCTCATTTCCCTAATAAACTATGAATAACCTAAGGGCAGGAAGTGTGTCTTACAGCTGCAGTTTCATGATGTGTTGTGGTGGAACAGTCTCAAAGAATTCAGTCAGATCACCTCTAATCCAAATATAGGCATTTATTGAGATTGACGCCTCTCATGAAGTAGTCTAAGTTCCAAGAGGGACCAGCAACTTCGGAGAAAGCAAGATGGATTTTATAGGGTAAAGAAGCAATTATATAACAGAAATTATGAATATTTAAAAGGCAGGAGGGGTTTGTTAAGGGATTAGGTAATAGGGGAGGGGTCGCAGCCACAGTGGGACTGTCTATGCGATTACCCACAATACATACAGAAAAATCCATTGGGGGCAGTATGTACTGTATGTATGATAACGATATTATAATAAGCCTCTCTACGAAACAAGTTCACCTAAAGGACAGCTTTTGCTACTACTTTGCAGGTTCCTACTTAGGGAAAGTCTCTTCTATTGTTTTGGGGCCCACATCCTGCTTGGGCATCCTGGTGGTACTGCTATCTGATTGGTTGAGTTTTGTGGTCCAGTCTGAGACTAGATGGATGTGGTTGTGGTTGAGTGCATGGACATACTGCTATTTCTTTGGGAAATATGAGGAATGGGTCTGGGGGCAGTGGCTAGCTAGAGGCAGTGGCTGGGATCCCATCACATGGACATGCCTGCTGTTTCTGTGAGAAATACAAGCTCATAGACACACCTGTTGTTCCAGTGAGCAGTGAGACATATATGAAGAATTTAGGATAGTGAGTGGGGCAGGGGTGGGAGGAGAGGCTAGGTGGCTAGGTAGGGGCAGTTCAGTGGGGCCTATAAGGAAGTTAGAATATTGGGGCTGGGGGCAGCTTTATTAGGATTCTATCATTACCTTGTTTTTCTAATATCCTCCAGGGCCTTGCATAGTGTTCTGCACACAGTAGGGACTTACTAAATGTTCTATAAAAATTATTAGTATTAGCCTACTTAAGTTTACATGCTATATCCCTTTAGTATAACATAAGCTCCTTGAGGGCAGAGACTTCTCATTTTGTCTTTGTGTCCTGGCTACCTTATTAAGAGCTGTACATATTTGTTGTTCTGTCATTTCAGACGAGTCTTTGTGACCCTGTTTGGGGTTTTCTTGGCAAACATACTGGAGAGATTTGCCATTTCCTTCTCCAGCTCATTTTACAGATGAGGAATTGAGGCAAACAGGGGTAAGTGACTTGTCCAGGGTCATAGAGCTAGTGTTTCAGAGGTCAGATTTGAACTCAGGAAGATGAGTCTTCCTGAATTCAGATCCAGAACTCTACAATGCCACCTAGCTGACCAGTCTTACACATAGGAGACATTTAATAAATCTTTGTTAGATTGATGAAATGTCTTGATTACTTTAAGGTTTGAAAAGCCTTCAATTTCATTATTTCATTTGAACATCATAATTGGTTAGTGGAAATACCATTGGCTCTAGAATTAGAGGATATGGATTCAAACCCTAGGTTTGATATTTACTATCTAAGTGACCTTGGGCAAGTCATTTAACTTTACTTGGCATCTGTTTCCTTGCCTGTAAAATAAGAAATTGGATTAGAGACCTTCTGGGCTCTAGACCTATGAGCCCCTGAATTATCCTGTGAGGCAAGTACTTCATTAATGTCCTCATTTTATAGATGAGGAAAATGAAACAGGAAAGCTAAGTGACTTATCTATGGTTCTATATCCAGGAGGTCTCAGAGCTGGGATTGAAACCTAGGTCTTCAAAAAGATACTAAAAAGCTTCTTTTTTGTTTTCTGTAGCAATATTGTCTTCATAGCTGTCTTTTTTCTCTTTTCATTTTGGGCACTCTGGCAAAGGAATTGCCAATTTATTTGCCCCCCCCTCCAAAAAAAAAACCCAACTTTTGGTTTCTATCATTTTGGCTGTTGCCTTTTCTGTCTCCAAATTGTTTATTTCTGCACTGGTGTTAAAAGTTATAAATGTAGAACCAATAACTGTGGTATAGTTGTGAGAATGCTGATCTCAGAGTCAACAGAGACCTGAGTTCAAATTCTGATTTATTGACTGAGTGACCATAGGCAAGTCTCTTAACCTCTCTGAGCCTATTTCCTCATTTATAAAATGCGGGATCAAAATATCTATAAGTACTTGCCTCACAGGATTGTTGTGAGAATCAAATAAAATAATGCATATAAAGTTTTTAAAATTATATACATAGTATTATTATTGAACTTTCTAGTTTTATTTATTCTTTGGTTATATGTTGTTTGAGCTTTCCTTTTAAAAAGAAGGAATTCATTCATTCAATCATCATTTCCGAGTATCTACACACACCCACACACCCGCACACACACACACACACACACACACACACACACACACACACACAGAGTTTTACCTGTCCCTCTCTCTCAACTCATCCACCTAGTCTTGGTCCAGATTTCAGTATAAGAAAGGCAGGAAGAAGACTCTGATGGAATTTAATACTGAATGATGTGTGCTTCATAGGCTCAGAAAGAGCTAGAGCCGGAAGGGAGGCAGTCTAGATCAACCTTCCCATTCTACAGATGAGGAAACCGAGGCTCAAGGAGGTTAAATGACTTGAAACAGAGATTTCCTGTTTGGCAGATGTAAGTCTTTCTTGAATCTTTGTCGACGTTCATCCCTGCGTCCTCACGCCGATGGTCCAACTTCTCCCTAACCCTTCTGTAGCAGTGATTCTGCATCGAATTTTTGTTGGTGACTGCTTTGTAAAAATAAAATAACTGTTTTCTGTCCGCTGGTGCATTTACTTTATTCGTCTTTTGGGGAAAGCCCCAAGCCGCAGGATAATTTCCTCTGGCTGGCGGGTCCTGAGCTTAGCCTTTGCGTTCCTCAGACCCTTGCTTCACCTGCCACAGTTCGGGGAAGAATGAGGTCAGCGGCCTTTGCGCGCCTCGGCTGGATCATGGGAAAGGCGGACAGATTACCCACACGTTTTCTCTTTTCTGCAAGCATGTACGCTATTCCTTCAGAAGTGTGGGGTTTAGTTTGTTTGGGGGATTGGTTTTTATCCCCCACCGTTCCCTGTTTGTCTCTTTCTTGAGTTTCTTCCATTCCCTGAATAAGGACCCAGACCTACTTGGTCCAGGGCGCAGAAAATCGAGTGCTAGATTCCAGTCTGGCTTCTGTCGCCAACTCTACGTGTCCTTGGAAAGGTCCCTAAGCTTCTTTGAGCCTCGGTTTTCTCTTTCTTGGAACAGGAAACTGCAACCTCTGCTGGCAGCAGGACAGGAGATGACTTCAGATGGCATTTTCGAAGCGACTTTAATAGGTGGCGACATCGAAGTAATCACAGTCAGTCAATAGGCATTTATCTTGCGCTTACGTTCCAGGGCTGTGCCAAGTGCTGGGGATGCAAAGAAAGAAACCTAGACCTTCATGAAGGTCTGAGGATGTGTCTGTCAATGTCAGTATCTTCTGTCTCGGTGTGTTCTCACTAGGAAGAGAATCTGGTCTGACCCAGGAGACATCACAGAATGCTATAACTGGAAGAAATCTAAGCGATCACCAGTGGATAGATTCTTCGCCCGGTCCCCTTGTTTTCCAGAGGGGAAAAATTGAGACTCATGGAAGTTAAACACTTCAGCGCCAGAAGACTTGGATTCCAGTAACAGCCCTGACACCAACTGCATAACCTTGAGCAATGTGAGCTATTTAACCTCTTTGTGTCTCAGTTTCCTCATCTGTAAAATGGGGGTGATGATACTTGCTCACAAGAGAAAAGTATTCCGTAAATCTTAAAGCGTTACGGAAAATGCGAGTTATTAAACGGCTAGTAACTGGGTCACATTAATCCAACATGCATTTATTGAGCGCGTACTACGGGCAAGGGGCTAGCCTTCTGATGCTCCGTCCAGTGCTCCTTTGCCGCCTTTGTCTCTTTGAGTGGATGACTCAAGAACTTTCCAGTCTCCTTCAGTGTATCTGTCTATAAAATGGGACGTTCACAGCCGCCTGGTCTACTCCAAGAGGGAGATGAGAACAAACATTGGAGGCTCCGAGAAGCCACGGCCTAAGTCTCATCCCAAAGATACAGACTCGAGAGGGTTAATTTAATGAGGGTGAAGGAGGAGGTCGGGGCGGAGGGGAAACTAGCCAATAAGCAACGAGTTCTCCTTTCCCTCAGGCTCTGTCTCGGTCTCTCTTCGTCTTTTTCCCCGGGGTCGGTCTCTGTATCTCTCGGTGTCTCTCAGTCTCTCTCTCCCTCGGCCCTCCCTCCCCCTCCTTTAGGTGAGCCAATGGAGTAAAAGCAGCTCCTCTTCCCAATAGCAGAGCCGTAGGGGCTGAAAGACCCGCCCCCTCTCAACAGTTTCTACCTGGCCCCTAATGGGGCACATAATGGTGAGAAAGGTAACAGACCCTAATGAGTTTAAAGGTCCGCCCCACCCCGCGATGGAGCCAATGAAAAGCAAAGTGACTGTACGGCTCCTGGGGGCGGAGCCAATGGAGCGAGACTCTAAAAAACGGAGGTTCCCAGCGACAGAGCCAATGAGATGAAAGGATCCGCAGACAGGCGGGTAGAGCAGCCAACGGGAGGAAAAGTTTATTTCGCTTCCGAGGGCGGGGCTCTGGGGCACTCGGAAAGGACCGTGGCTCCAGGGCTGCTATGGCGGCTGCCATCGCCTGGGCTACCCTTCGTGCTATGCGACGTGTGACCCGGACTGCCGCGCGGCTGCAGGTGAGCAGAGGGTGAGGTGCGCCACCTGCCTTCGTCCCGGATTCCCCCGGCGCCCCTTCTTTCCGAGACTTATCCGCGCCGGCTTCCCTCGGTCCCACCGAGCCCGGCTCAGGGCCTGGGCGCCGACCCTGCCGTTACCTCGCTAGGTGTTGCCCGCAAGTGGAGCGCCGTCTCCCATCTCGGTGCTTTTGCGTGGGCCGGCCTCCGCCACCTCCTGAAATCCCTCAGCCTCTTTCAGAAGCACAGGCGCCGCCGGAGGAAACACGGAAAGCGCTTTGCAAATCTTAAAGCGCTCTATACGAGCTGGCTGTCACTCCTTGACTCCTGCAGGACGGCCTTTCCTGGGCCCCTCCCCCTAGTCTGCTCTGCCTCTTACACCTACTTGGTACTAAGTCATCTTGTGTTCACGCTGTATCTCCTCTTCCTCCCGGCACCCCTTAAAGGCATATGAGGGGAGTAGCGAGGGGCGTTATTGTCTTTGTAGGATTATAGAACTAAAGCAAGAAGGAGTGATTGATAAATGTTCCCTGTGCCTCAGCTCAAGGTCACTACTAGTAGCAGAAATGGGTTTCAAAGCTGGAACTGGGCCTCTTTTCACTCGATATTATACTCGTACACAGTTAACAGGTCACAGATTTAATTATCCCCTAGACAGAAAATAGGAACTTAGAATTTTGTGAATGCAAATGCTCATCAGTAAAGCTTTTCATTTTTTTATTCGTAATCACCAAATTGGTATTTTCTTTAAAAAAAAAAAAGTGGGGCAGCTAGGTGGTGCCCTGGAGTCAGGAGGACCTGAGTTCAAATGCAGCCTCATACACTTGACTAGCTGTGTGACCTTGGGCAAGTCACTTAACCCCAATTGCTCTACCTTCCCCCCCTCCAAAAATTTAAAAATTAAAAAAGGCAACTTATTCCGGTAAGCATTCATTAGGGCCCACTATGGGCTAGGCACTGGAGATGAAAAGATTAGTTAGACCAGGCCCCATTAGGATATTGTATCGGATCATGCCCATGAGTAATAATATTGTTTACACTTACATAGCAATTTACAGCTACAAACCCACTTTATTTAATTTGCTCCTCAATACAATTTTTGAGAGTGAAAAGAGAAAGGATTATTCCCACTTTACGAGTGTGAAAACATTCACAGTAGTTAAGTGATTCACCCATGAATACCCAACCAGTCTTTCCCATCTAGTACATTTTCCATGATATCACACTGTCTATAATGAACCATTAACAAATGACAAGTTTCCCAGCACTGATTTTTTCCCGTTTACAATTCAACAAGTATTTATTTACTGAACATCTACAGTCTGTTATCTGCAACAAACTTTAAAGTCAACATTCTTCTAATGTGTGAATCATCCTAAGTTTGTAGCCACTAATTAGTTTCCTGTTTATACCCAGTAAGGGCTGTTAAGGAGAGAGAACTGTGCTGAAAGGGATGCAAATTAATTTTCTTATTTTTTTTCTAAGTACAAAATTTTTAAAAACTAAGCTGTTAAACTTAATATAAACCACACAAAAGAAAAATGAAGTTTGAATTGTCTCAGAAATGCTATCCAATTCTGTGATTTTTGATTCAGAGCTTTCACAGACCCATGGAGATCGATGAGAGAGGACGATTGATTCTGCACAGTTCCTTAGCTCCCATCTTTTATAGAAGACAGGAAGGGAGAGTCCACTATAATTTGGAGAGACTGTCCTTAACCATTGCTAGTACACATCCTTCAGGAGTGCTTACAGAAGCGCTTGAGTCAGTTCCCTGCTGTCCACAGACAACTTGTTTCAATGCAATAATTCTTTCTCTTTTGGTTGTGAACCCAGTAAAAACAGAAACTGAAAAGTGGCTACAGGAAAGAATTGCTTCATTCTGCCGTTGGGAAATATTTGTTGCCAGGGGTACATGGAAGACCTGAAATGATTTAGATGAACTTTCTCCTCTGCGATGAAAGTGATTAGATATACTACTGAACACAAAGTTTAATAAATATTTACTAAATACCTACTATAAACTGAGCACAGGGCTCTGTGCTGAGGGGAATTCAAAGATAAATAAGACATTCTTCCTCTCAAGGAGCTTATAGTTTATTAGGAAGATGGGACAAAATAACTGAAATATAAAATGGAGCAGAACAATTACATAAACTCCTGTTGGCATTCAGCCAAGCAAGGAAAGAAATACTTTTGGCTCAGGGGAAGGGGTATAACATTTGAGCTGAACCTTGAAGGATGGTTAGGATTTCAGTAAGCAGAAATGGAAAGTTCATTCTCGGCATAGGGGATTGTGTGAGCATAGATGCAGAAGTAGTATGCACAGGATGTATTTGTTGAGTAGTCTTAATTTGAAGCCTAGAATCTGGGATGGAAGTCTGAGCATTAGATAAGGTTGGAGAGTTAGCTTTTTCCCGAATTACGTTTAGATAGCAGCCTAAGAACTTTGAACCATATTCAGTAGTTGAGGTAGCCATCAAAGGCTTTTGAGCAGACAATAATACAGTCAGACCTGTGCATTATGAAAATAAACTTGTCACCTTGTGAGGTGGATTTGAGGGGGTCATGACTGGAAGCTGAAAGACTGATTAGGGGACTTGTAAAAGTGTAGATAATTAGGACTAAAGGAGTTTCCATGGGGTAAAAAGAAAGGAATAGCTTTAAGAGACGCTACTGAAGATATCCAGAGTATGTGGTAGCTACTTGGTAACTGATTAAATATGTTAATGAGAGAAAGGGAAAATTCAGAGGGGATGCGGTTCTGAGCCTTGGATGAAATTGAAGATGTCAGGAAACAGGTTTGAGAGCAAAGATGTTCATTTAGATTGGACTGGTAGGACAGAGGGGTAGAGAAGTCCTATTAGGCAGTCAGAAATGCTGGCCTGAAGCTAAGGGAGAGGCCAGGGGACAAAATAGTTATTTCTCATTCAGAGTGGTGTTCTGATTGACTGACAAGTTGGCCTGATAGAAGATGGAGTGATATTTTAATATAACAAAGTACCAGATCAGTGCTCAAGAACTATAAAATGAAGCTTGTTAAAAATATCAGTGGTGTCATTTTAGGTACGACAGACAGGTTGGAATTCAAGATCTACCATGATCTGAGTACATCTTCTCTTAACCAACCTTGTCTACCATTGCCTTCCTACACACCACCTCCCCTCAGTCCTAGCAAGGCTACTGTTTATTGTTCTCAAATTGAGGTTAAATGACTTGCCGTGGGTCACACAGCTAGTACATATCAAGTGTCAGAGCTCATATTTGAACACAGGTCCTCCTGACCGCAGGGTCAGTGGTCTATCCACTACAACACCTGTCTGCCCCTACATGGATTTTGAAAAGAATGAAAACTCTTAACATTTTACATTAGAATGATTCTGAACTAGTTAGACTTTCTCCTGACGTTGTCTAAGATTTGAGTTGAGATGATTTGTTGGCTAGTCTGTTGTTGCAAATAAGTGGCAAGCTGGCTCGCTAGACAAAGCAGTCTGATTCACTAACTCACATGTATATAGTGCTTTACAAAGTCTTTTGAATTCATTTTCCATGAAGTAGTTTGAGTATCATCCCTGTCTGGAGACTCAACTTTCCCCTCCCCTTGACAGCCTTCCTACCCACCCTTCCTGCCAAAAAAACTTTCCCTTTTGCGGAAACCCCATCCTTCCCGGTGGAAGTCAGCATGTCCTCTCCACTCTGATAGGCCCACTCCCCATTTCCTAAGGGTGTTGGGCCACTTCTGTAGGTCAGAAACCTCAGGTATCCCAAGGAAGGACTCCCTCGCCATGCCATCTGCCCTGAAGCCAAACTCTCCATGTGTTGTCTTCCCCCATTAGAATGTGAGAATGTTAGAAGGAGAACAGGGGCTGTGTGCTTTTTCTGTTGTATCCTCTGTCTTTGGCACTTAAATGCATATTTATTTCATTTATCCCCATGTTATAGATGAGAAAATGGGCTCAAAGAGTCTAGGTTACTAGTTCACCCAGCTAGTTAGTGACAGACATAGTACAGATGACAATGGGTATTAAATCACTTCAGAAAGAGGCCTTCTGATATTTACTAAATATTTGGATATTGAGCCCTTTTTGTCTTAACCTCTCCAGATGTGTTTATCGACAGTATCTTAATGAATGCAAACAAACCTTGTGGATAGTCTGGTCCGGGCAGTCCCAACCTGCTGAGGGTGGAGTTAAGCCTGGATAGGAGATCTAATTGACCCTCTGGGGAGTACAGTAACGTTTAGATGGAGCCTCTAGCAAATTATATGCAAGTTCCATATTCCCAAGGGCTGAAGGTATTTCAGGGACCTATCAAGCTGCCTGGTGCCTAGGGATTTGCCTAAAGTGGATTAGAGGGACTTTGCCCAAGGTTCCTGGCTCGAATTTGACTGAATTTATAATGATGGTAAAATAATGTAACTAGTACCTTCCCCCCCCCATTCCCATTCCTCTCTACATAAGTCCTATTCACCTACACTGCCAGCTCTTTGCTGTAGTAAGCCTTTTGTTCACTACCCTAGCCCATATGATTCTGCAGACTCCTAACTTTGGAATGTTAGGTACGTAGGTGATGGGGCTACAGGTTCGAGAGTCTGGGTCAGGGGGAGCAATTTTTATTTTCTGCACCATTAATTGTACTTTGTTATAACTGCACAATTTTTTTCTCTTCTTTACAGTGCTGCCTGGCATAGGGCTACACACAGGGGAGTTGGGGATAGGGGAAGAAATGGAGTAAGTACATATTCGTTGAATGATTAACTGACCCAGGGTCAATCTGTGACCCTATCTCAGGTCCGAGGAACTTCAGGGGTCCCTGGTGGCAATGAAGTGTACAAAGCCCAGCAAGCAGCCCCTGGAGGAGCGGCCCCTACCATCTTCTCCCGGATCATTGACAAAAGCATTCCTGCTGACATCCTTTATGAGGACCAACAGGTAGGATGCCACTTAGTCCTGTAGCCACCTTCACAGAATATTGATCACCTCCTTACTCCACTTACACACGCATCAGCACCTCATTTCACAATTACATTCTTTTTTAATATATCCTTTTTCCACTCCCCAGTGTCTTGTCTTTCGAGATGTGGCCCCTCAGGCCCCAGTGCATCTTCTAGTCATTCCCAAGAAGCCTATTCCTCGGATCAGCCAGGCTGAAGAGCAGGACAAACAGGTGTTGGAGAGTATGGGGTCAGGAGGAAAAACTAGGAGGGGCAGAGTTTGGGACAAGGGATGCTTGATTATTAACTACAGACCAGGGAGTGCTGGCCCTAACTTTTTCTTCCATTTTGATTATTCTGTCCCAGCTCCTGGGCCACCTACTACTTGTGGCTGCACAGACAGCAAAAGCTGAGGGTCTAGGAGATGGATACCGGTTAGGTGAGTGATCCAAGTCCTAACCTCCCAACCTTTAAGATGTCTAATTACTGAGCCTGTGCCTGCTCTACCCCCGTCACTTCTTGGTGATAATCCTAACCCTTACGTTGCTCCCCCTGACCCAGACTCTCGAACCTGTAGCCCCATCACCTACGTACCTAACATTCCAAACCCCCCACAATTTCAGTGATCAATGATGGGAAGATGGGAGCCCAATCTGTGTATCACCTGCACCTGCACATACTCGGGGGCCGGCAACTTCAGTGGCCACCAGGCTGACCCTGAACAGGACGAGAGGTGTGGGAATCTGTGATTGTTAATAAACCTGTTGAACCCTGACTCCTGATTCCGCGTCTACCTTCAGCCATCTTCAGCCATTCAAACGAAGCTCCTCTAACCCCCACTTTGGAGAGGGGGAAGTGGAGCATGGGAAGGCAGGTCATCATCAGTGACTATCTCAGCAGTACCTGAGGGATACCCTGGGTTCTATAGTGGAGAATGCTTGGGGTGAAGGGAAGAATCAGTTAGAGCTAGAAGGACCATTAGAGGTAATCTAGTTCAACCCCCCCCCTTCAATTTATAAATGAGGAAACTGAGGCCTAGAGAGATTAAGGGAGTTTTTCAGAATCACACAGGTAGTGGTAACAGTAGCTCACATTTATGTCACACTTCAAAGCTTACAAAGCCCCTTACATTATTTCATTTGATCCTCACAATAACCCTGTAAAGTAGGTGCTAGAATATCTCCACCTTGCAGATAAGGAAACCGAGGCTAAGAATGATTAACCAAGAGTCACACAGAAAGTAAGTGTGAAATGGGATTTGAACTCAGGTCCTCTGACTCCAAATCTGGCACTCATTCTACTCCACGTTGCCTCTGACCTAGTGGGGAAAATATTGTTTATGCTCCTTGACTGAAGGAACAGGATCACTGAGAGAAGCCGGCATACCACGCTTTTTTATATTAAGATGATATAATTCACATTTCTGTGGCACTTTATGTTTTACAAAAGATTTTCTTCACAAACAAGTGCCTTGTGAGATTGTCAAAAGACAGGTCTCACTTGTTAGAAATAATAGAAATGGAAAAGAGGAAGCTTTACACTTCTTCCTGGGGACAAAGGGAATGAAAGGGCCAAGGAGGGGCTGGAACACAGGTGATGAATTGCATTTCTCAATCCACTGGAAAGCTCTTCTGTGAGACTTGGCACTGAGTATGTACTTTTGGATTTCTCTCCATCTCTATCCCATTTCCCAATAGATATTAGCCTATTAAAACTGGAGAACACAAAGGATATTTTACTTAAGCAACAGAAAAAGAGATTCACAACCATAATGGCACTCTATGTCCCAATGGTGTGGGGAAGACTTCCCTTGTGGAGCTATCTAATGTCAGTGCCAGCTGTGAAGTGAGGGGGCTGAGCTGTCCCAGGAGTGTCCTAAGCACCATTGCATAGAGATGCTTAACGGATGTTGAGTGTCCGAATAAGTACATCATCGGCATAGAACTAGGCAGACAAGGATCAAATACTGAGCCAGTCAGAAGATACTGTCCTGCCAGAATAATGGTAGCAAAAAACCCTGAATTTACTTGGGCCATGGACTTGAAACCAAAATATGAAGCAAAAGCAAACAAGCAAAAAAAAAACACCTCTAGGAGTTAGTGGAGTTTTACAGTTTTGTGGAGGGAAGTTTCAGGGACACAGAGCTAAAATGGGAGCCTGCTGGGTGACAACAGGAAGTGCGAGATGCTAGCTAGGGACTCAGATTCTGAAGACAGAACTGGGCCACATTTTACATCCGTCCCCCTTCCCACTGCTACCACCCTATCCGGGGCGCTGTTAGCACCCATCTGGACCGGAGCAGCAGCTTTAATTCTGTACTCCTCCCAGGATAATCTTTCTTATGCATCACTCCATCCTCTGGGACTCCGGGAAGTTCTTTTTTTGCCTTTTAATAATGTATTTATCCTGCGGAATGGTTCTGCCAACTGCCCGGCACAGCGTAGCTGGGTACCAGAGGGAAATGCAGCATCTGCTGCACACACGTAGTGAGACTTGGGGTGGGAAGGGGGGCCCTGGGGGTTCGCCTCCGGGAAGGAGCCCCCAGCCGAAATAGGACAGAGCAGACGCTCCCCGGCCCCAGGCGGGGCTTGCTTCCCTCGGTGTTCGCGCCCGAGCCTCGCCCATGAGTGCTCCGGGGCCTGAGGGTCTGGGGCAGGCCCGGCGTTCCGAGCCTCGGCGGCGTAACCTCAAAACAGCGCCAGCCGTCTCCATGGCGACCCGCTAACATGCCGGGGAAGACGCAGGGCGGCGAGGCTGCCGAGGCGGTTGAAGGGGAGGGCCCCGAAGGGGCCCCTCGGAAGGGTACCTCGCTCATGACCTCGGCGGCCCAGGATACCGCCCCCGCTGAGACCCTGGCGTTCGCGGCAGACGAGCCCACGGTCGCGTCCCAGCAGAGCTCCAGGACAGTGCTGCAGGGCCCGGAGGGCAGCGCGGACTCCTGCTTCGCTCTGCAGCCGGGGCAGGCTTGCAGCGGCTTCCTGTCGCAACCCCGCTTGCCCCCCATGCACTGCTGCAGCCGGGAGCCTGGCATCCAGGAGGAGCGCTCCTGGGAGGCGCTGCAAGTCCCCGAGCCCGGCTCCCCGGGGCTACCCTGGTCCCCGGAGTCCCGGGCGCCAGGGGTGCCGGTGCCGCGGGGCAAATGCCTCCTCCATAACTGGGTGGAAGAGGTAGTGCTGACCCCTTTCTTTAACTTGGGGATGGGGGCGGGGGCTCTGCCCACCCACGGGGATCCGTGGGGGGCTTTGGAGTCACTCAGGGCTTCGGGTCCCACAGAGAGCCACCAACGAGCTGGACCAGGTCCTAAACCACGAGGAAAGTGAAGGTTTCCGCTACCGCCACGGACACTTGGGACTGCTGACCCTTGACCTGTCCTCCCCCCAGGCCTCCAGGACCACCCAAAAGGATGCCTACCAGGACCCAGGGAATCCTCGGAGAGCCCTCCGAGGTACACACGAAGACTTGAGAGAAAACCTCAGGAAGGGGTGGGAGAGGGTAATAATGACGTTTGTAACTGAAAGGCCAAGTTCCTTTTCCCCATCCCTCCGACCTTGGTCCGGTACCCACGGCCATGTGCCTACTCTCCTGTCCCATCCTTCCCCTAGGAAAGAGAGAAGCCATGCTGGAGCTGCTTCTGCACCACCAGATCCGGTAAGGGATGGGGAGAGTGGGAGGAAGTTGGGGAGGAATTGAGTGGAGAGAGACAAGGTGGGTGGGGTTGGGGCGGAGGGAGGGAGGGGGAGGGGAATGGCCCTGAACTCTGGATTATCCAGGAAGGAAGTGGACCGAAAGTCGAATCCACCAATGTATTTCAATTATGAGTCTGTAACACATCATGATTATCAGAGGGAGCTGGATCGACCTGGGCCACCACTTCCCACCAAGGTGAGAACATCACCTCCCAATAAGGAAGACTGTCCTCAGTAGATTGGTGGGAGGAGACTTTTTGGAATGCAGGAAAGGTCATACAAAAAGATTAGGGGAGGGAAAATCCTACTCCCCCCATCCTACATGGACTCTCAACTCCTTTTCCCCATACAGGTTCACAGCCTGCAGGAGCAGCCAGAGACCTACTGGCTGCAAACGGCATCAGAGCTTCCGGTGTGTTAAGGGGATTTCCTGGGGGAGGTAGGGGCAGGCATGTTGCTGGAGTTTGGAGAGAGATGGTGAACAGAAACATGGTTGGGTAGGCTGGTGGGAAGAGCTCTTATCCTAACATGGAGAATTTTTCAGGGTGTCAGCAATATTCGGACATATGATACCCCCTTTCGAAAAAACTGTAGTTTCTCAACACCTGTTGCTCTGTCCATGGACCAGCCCTTACCCTGCGGCCCTGAGAACTACCCTCAACTTTGAAGGGGAAATGGCAGGAGAGAAGCAGATTGGAAAATGGGATGGGAGAAATAAATCATACAAATGGGTATTATTCCTTATCTGAGACTGCCTAATTGGATAAAGGAGGAAGAGGTGCCATGACCTTGTTCACCCCTTTTCGTAGGGGTTTCAGTTATGATTGTGAATCCATGGCTGGTTTTGTAATTTTGTATTTGACCAAAATATTCTGGTTTAGATACAGATATTTACAGGGTGGGAGGAGAATATGTACAAGCCCCAGAGTCAGATGCCCCAGGGCAAATAGTAAGTGCACACACAGTGCTCTGTGATAGTGTCCCATATGGCTAGTGAATAATAAAGATCATGGCCATAGATCCTTGGGGGCTGGCAGAAGAGGGGGAGGAAGGCATTTCGGGTCACAGCAGTCCAGATGGTCCTTTTCGCTCTCCCAAGAGCCAATACGTCCGCATCTTTCCCTTTCCCTGTGATGGCACAAAATCAAAGCACCCCCCCAAACCCACCCACATCAGTGCTTTGTTCTATTAGCTCCCCTTCCCCTCTCCCCACTCTACAGATACCCTTTTGTCCCCTTTCTCCTCACATCATTACCAACCCCTTCATCCCAATATCACCCAGCCCCCAGTCACCTTCATCTCCACATCTCCTCTAAGCTCCAGCTGAAAGCAGCCAAACTCTTCCAGGGCATCCTTGGTTGTGGATGAGACATGGATCTTCAGGGCTAAGAAGCCAAAGAAGGGTCAGAGAAGGGATGACCAAGGTTGGGGATGGGAAATAAGGGGAAAAAATCAAACTGTGGGTCCCTCCCCCATCTCCTCCCACCCACTTGACACAAAACAGTAGAGGAGGGGAGTGGAAGAAGTCTTACACTGAAGAGCCCGGTGATAAGAGTATTTCATAACTTTCTCAAAGGCAAAGAAGAGCTGGGGGGTAAATCTCACCTTGACCATTGGACTCCATACGTGAGGCAGTGTTCACTGTGTCCCCAAACAAGCAATATCGGGGCATTTTTAAGCCAACAACTCCAGCACAGACTGGCCCTATGGGGAAGGACAAGTTGGAGAGATCCTATAGCCATTTGGGGGTAGAGGTCAGGAGCCAGAGCTAATCTTACCAGTATGTACGCCAATGCGCAATCGTAGCTGATCATGAGGTCGATGCCGAATTCGGAAGGAAGCAACAGCATCCAATAGTGCCAGGGCCATACGGGCAATCTCAGGGGCATGGCGCTGACCATTGCGCCCAGGGAGACCAGATACCACCATGTAGGCATCACCAATAGTCTCAACCTATAAAGGAAAGTTACAGGGTCAGGTGGTCAGTACCATGGAAGCCAGCTCAGTCATTTCCATTTGTGTGTTTGGCCTAAGATGGCAAGTGGTGGGGCAAAACAGGGAGAGAGAGAGAGCTAGAGTGGAAAGGACAGGAGGATGAGATGAGAAAGGAGGAAGAGGGATAGGGGAATGAGGTGACAAAGAGACTAAGAACCAGATATAGTTTTACTCATCTGGTCTTTAATGTTTGAGACCCAGACTGAAGAACTGAAAAGTTCGCCTTACACAGTAGAAATTAGCTGCCTTTCCTTCGACTATAAGTTTGAAGCTACCATACTGCAACAACATAACCATATCCTATCTGCAGCTGGGAACTGTGAATGGAATAGAGTAAACCAACAAATTACAGAACAGCAGAATTCTGGAGGTTGTAGACAAGGGCATTATGGCAGACAACAGAGGTGAGGCAGGGTCACCCAGCAGTTTAAAAGAGTTGACCACAGCCAGAGGGTCTTAGGCTACAGGAAGGGTCTATGGAATAGGAATTCAATCTCTGCCAACCGAGGGACTTAAATAAAAAAGTTTATTTTAAAATAATGATTCAAAAATTCTCATCCAATTCTTTTCCCCAAATTCCTTTATCAGTCCAAGATCTATATACTTTCCTATGATTAAAAGGCTTAGAGCAGCTACTAGTCCCAGTGGTGGTGAGTTCCCAAAGAGTCAAATTAGGGGCCTGGGAGTACATAAATACAGTGTCCCCAGACCCACATTTAGTCACAGGGGCTGGGGTTCAGAAGCCCCAGGCAGTCTTGGTTTCAGGGTTTCAGGAAACCAGATCCTGGTTTGGGGGGAGGGGTGCTAACCCTGGTTCCCACCTTGTACACATCAAAGTTGTCAATGATGGCATCGAAGCAGGTGTATAGGTCATTCAGGAGTGTCACCACCTGACATAGGATAGGGAGATTCTGAGATTCAAGGTCCTGACCTCCACAGAGGTTATGACTTTTCCCCAAGGTACTCCAATCCCTCCCAAAGATGTATAATCCTGACATCAATGGGAACCTGATACCACTCCCAAACTCCCTTAACACCAAGTACTCCAAGTCCCCACCAGAGAGACCCCAATCTCTCCAGAGACTCAAAGGCCCCTCTATCCTATGGCTTACAAAAGTCTCTCACCTGCATAGGGGTGCTCTCTGCGGAAAGGGCTGTGAAGCCCACGATGTCACTGAAGTAAATGGTGACATTGTCAAAGGCCTCAGCCTGTACAGTCTCCCCTCGTTTCAGCTGCTCAGCCACTGAGCTGGGAAGGGTGGAAGGGATGAATGTGTCTATGCATCTTTGTGTGGCAGTAGAAAGAGGGTGCCAACACTGGAAGCAGGGCTTAAGAACATGTAGAGGACTTGAAAAAGCTTACTCCCTTAGGAGAAGCACAACTATAACTGGTGGGAGTGAGGCAGGAGCTCACTGGAGCAAGCAGGAAGGGGAGGGTAAATCCTAGGTAGAAGGCTTCCTTGGGAAGGGGGACCTTGGATAAGAGAGACAAGCCCTTAGGGGTTGGAGGAGAGAGAAAGGGATTCTCAAGGAGCTCACTGTGGCAGAATCTGGTAAAGGAGAGCCTCAGCCTTGCGCTTTTCCTCCAAATATGCTTGTGTCCGCTCCTCTACCAACTTCTCCAGATTATTTGCATACTGCTCCATTCGAAGCAGGAGGTTATCTAGGATGCTGGTACCACCTTCCCTAGGGGAAGGAAGGGTGCTTTATTTGGTGAACCTCCCCCCAAAAAACATACATTCCACCCGTACCTCTCTTGAGCCTCCACTTAAATCCTTCGGGCCCTCCAAAGCAACCAGGATTCAGCTTCACTCACTCTTGGGGAAACCCCATATGTCTCTGATGCCCTCTCACTTGTTGAAACGTCGGATGAAGCCCTTGATCTGTCCAAAGTCTGGTCGTTCAGCTGGATCCTGGGCCCAGCATCTCTCCATCAGCAAGGCTAGCTCCTCACTCAGCTGCGCTCGGTCAATACTTGGCCGAAAGTAGGGCCGCTGACCGTTTCGGACCTTCTGGATAATCTCTGGGGATGCAGAGAGGAAACAGAGGTGAAGAGGAGGAGCCCAGAAAGCTATAATGCTCACCATGGGAGCTATGATCTAGCACCTCCCATTGAAAGGGGTGAGGAGTTGGGACGGCTAGGTGGTGCAGCAGATACAGCACTGGGCCTGGACTAAGGAGGCCCTGAGTTCAAATCTGGCCTCAGACACTCTCTGTATGACCCTGGACGAGTCACTTAACCCCGACTGCTTCCCCCAAAAAGGGGTGGGGCAGGGAGGAGAAGACTCACCCTTGGGACTGAGGTCCAGGCCCTCTACATAGAAGGGGCCACTTCGAAGTGCAATCTCCTGCAGAATGATCCCAAAGCTATAAACATCAGCTTTCTGGACACCTACGGTCAGCAGGCGACTCCCATTTAACAGCTCTGGAGCCGTCCACAACTTCTCTGTAAAGTATAAATGGGCTGGTCTAAGCTATGAAATGGGACAAAACCCAGGTCTTCACAGAGACTCAAACCCATAACATTCCAACTCACCAAGGCCCCAAGATGGGAAAAAAAACCTACATCCCTGCCCCATCTTGGACCAACTTGTTATTCTCATCCCACCCTAACCCAAATGGAGACAACCAGAACCAGAGGAGATGAAAAGGTAGCTTTAGGACAGTAGGGCCTCACTGGCATAGAGTGCGTGACTGTCATCTGGCTCAGCGGCTGACCGGAAGCTGGCCAGGCCATAGTCAGTGATCTTGAGCACAAACCGGCTATCTACCACACAGTTGGAGGATTTGAGACTCCCGTGAGAAGCGATGATGCTGTTGTGGAGAAAGGCCATGCCCTGCAGGATACAAACCAAGTCACTGGGGCCAAGAAAGGGGAGGTCTGTGATGAAATGCCACCCCCTTTCCCCGGTAAGATTAACTTATTAGTTCCAATGTATATTTTAAGGATCTCGTTCTATGGGAATTAAATGAGCTGATTTTGGAAGACTATCCCTCCTCCAGAGAAACCCGAATATTTCACCTAAGGGAGAATCAACTGTGCTGAAAGTCATAAGCAATGCTCAGGAAGTAATTAGCCAGGTCAGCTGAAGGGTCAAGGGGAGCTTGTGATTTGTGGATTAGAAATTAGTCTTCTGGGACAGCTAGGCGCCACAGTGAGTAGAGCACCAACCCTGGCCTCAAGACACTTGACACACTTACTAGCCCCAAATGCCCTGCCTTCCTCCCCTCCAAAAATAAAATCAGTCTTCTTATTGGTGATTGAAAGAACAGAAGCCAAGTGGAAGAACTCCAGGTAAACTATAGGAAAGTGACAGGACAATACGACATAAACCATAGGACTCCGTGGTTAGTTCTTTGTTTTGAAGAGGACCAGTGTCATGGGGTGATATCTTGAGCACGAATTGGATTTAAGTGAGGCAGCTGCACAAAGTCATTAGCCCTCATTCTCTCTTCCAGAGTAATCAAAAGTCCAGCATGACAGGACAAAAGTCAGGATGACCCGGCAATGGCTCAGAATTTAGTGGATGACCCTGGCGTCTTCAATATCTGACCGAGCTCTAAGCACTCCACAGCGTCCACTTCAGACACTTCATGGCCTTTGGAACGAATTGTTCTCATCTGCCCATTCTGCCAAGGGAAGTCTTCACATGCTTGAGGTAGACATTCCCCTAACTCACTGACAGGTTTGAGGCCTGCTGGTCACCCTCAACCTGGTTTAGCCTGTCTGCTTAGAAGGTTTTCTCAGGGTGTGGCCGCTGCATATGCTACAGCTTCTCGAGGCCACAGGTGAGAGTCAGGTGAAGGTGGGCACCAAAGCTGGGTGAGTAGCCCCAAAAAGGGCTTGGCAAGCCCCCATATATCCCACTACATGACTATTGGGCGAGTAGTGTCTGGGTGCCAGAAAAAAGAAATGATGCAATTAGGAACTAGTACCAGCTGTAAATATTGACTCATGAACATGGTAATTATAATTCATAATAACTCGCATTTATCCAACACTTTAAGGTTAAAAAGTATTGTCCTCACAACAACTATGTGAGACAGGTAGGAAATGGGTGATTATCCCCATTTTACAGATGAGGAAACAAAAGGCTAAGTAACACCTTATCCATACTGGAGTTTGAACCCAGATCTCAATTTAAAATCTAATGCCTTTCCCATGGCCTGCCGAGCCTGGATGGTCACGTCAGAAGACTTAGATGTATTGGGAAAGATACTGGATCTACACTCAAGCCAAGGAGAAACCAAACCATGGAAAGACTAGGCCCTGAAACCAGGAGTAAGAGAAACCTCTAGCAAACAGTAAAGGAAGGAAGCAACCAAAAGTTAGTTAGAGCAGCCTTAGGCCACAGGAAAGGCCCAAGTAGCTAGAGTCAAAGAGAGTTGGAGCCCCATCTAGACAAGTTAGGGCAGAAAGAGAGCCTTGGTATGAACTGAAAATCCACTAAAAAAAATTTCCAGGAGCCAGGGCAGCCACAACACCACAATTTTAGAATACACCTAGACAATTCGGGACCCCGTGCTCTACAAATTCTTCCTTTTGTGCTCTCCTTATTCCAGAAAAGGCATAAAGCTTCAGGATTCTGCTTGTGAAATAACAGAGGATGTCACACTTACAGGTCAAAAAGGACTTCAGTTGTCCCTCTGGGATAAGGGGAGTGGTGTGGTGGCAGCTCACTTGCCATTTTCAGAGCTAGAGAAAGTTAGGAAGCAGATCCAGGCCCAAGCAAACATTAAACTGTTCCAGTCAGTTGTGAGCAATGCCCAATTCTCCCCTAATCACCACCCTGCCAATTCCATCTCAGGCTCTCTGGTGAAGAGGAACAGGGAAGGCTGTGATGGCAAGAGTCAAAGTAACATCTTTGGGATCACTACTGTACCATCTCTCCATGTTCCTTTACCTACAAAAATTCTGCCCCACCTAATCCCCCCCATCTCTATTCCCCAAGAGAAAAAGGACCAGAGATTACTTTAATTTATCCCCTAAGCAGAGGGAATCCTCACCTTCACAAGGTCATTAATGAGTGAATAGCGGAACATCCAGTCCAAGTTGATACTGTCATTCTCTAGAATGTCCTAGGAGTGACAAAGATAATGGGTATGCCTGCCCTGACTCTGAAGCAACATCACCGAGTCATTCAGTGCCTGCCCCACAATCCCAACCTCCCCTTAACTCTCACCTGCAGGCTCCCTCGGGGACAGTACTCTGTGACAATGCAGATGTTGGGAGGGTCTATGCAGGCACCAATGAATCGGGTCAGGTGGTTGAACTGAACATCCCTCATCTGGAGGGATTGAGAGGAAGGAGGACAGAGGTATCTAAAGTATCTAAAGTTACCCAAATTACTGTAATCTACTCTAAGCCTTCCTCCCATTTTGAATCTTCCATAAATCTCTAATCCTCCCTTCCTCTATCTGCTTCTTCCCTATCTTCAGTTCTCCTCCCTCTACCCGCTTTGTCTAATATCTCATCCCAAGACCAGGACGTACATGTTTGAGCTCAAACAGGACCTGCCGTGTCAGCTCTATGCGTTTCTTATTCACATGTTTGATGGCAACAACGTTTCCCTGGAGAAGGAGTAGAATAGAGAGAAGGGATTAAGGTCCTGGTGAGAGGAAGGAATTTGTGGGGCTTGGGGTGCTGGAGGAGGGAAAGGGTCAGGAGCCCAGTTGATTACATTGCTGAGCGAGAGGAGGGGATGAAGAACAGGGTGGCTAGAGGGTAAGGGAACGTGGGGAATAGGGCAAGAGCTGAGAGCAGAAGTTTGTTCACCTTGAAGTGACCGGTGTTGGCAAAGATCTGGTATTTCCCATGGGCTGTCATGAGCGAGCCGTAACTGGATCCCCGCTGGGGCCAAGGGCGACATGAGGGGAAGGAGGGAAGGGAAGGTTGGACAGTAGCTGCAGTACATGGGGCTATCATTACAGGCCAGGGAGCTGAGGCTGGTACAAAGAGCTCAGAGCCAGGAAGGAACCAGGAAAAGTAAAGTAATGGGGGTGGGGAGGAGGAATATCTATTAGAGGGGGGTACCTGAGAGAAAGTTATCAAGTGAGGGTGAGGAGCTGGGGAATGGACCTGGAGTTCTGCTTGGGGGAAGAGTTAGGAAGGAAACAGAAGGAAATATGGTAGGGGAGGAAGATGCAAATGAGGACAGATGAGATTTCAGAGTAGGAGGGAGAGGAAGCCCCAAACCTGCAGCAGTCTCACCAAGGACAATGTGAGTCTGCTGCCCGCGCCCTTGTGATAACGCTCTGAATTGCCAAACTGCAGTTCCTCCCATCTAATTCGCCACAGCATGCTGGCCAGCTCCTTCTCCAGCATTAGCTTCCTAAAAGGACAGCACACTTCAAGCAGCCCAGCCCAGGTCCACACCATAGATCAGCATTGGGGCAAGGGAACAAGGGAGGGACCCTGACCTGGGTAGATCAAAGATTTTAATAATGCAACCACCACAACTGGCTGTATCCAAAAAAAAAAAAAAAAAAGAAGCATGTATTCTACATGATTTTATTCACAGCTGAATGCACTATTCTTCAAACCCAGAGGCTGGAAATCAGCCCAAAGACTAGGTAAGAGCCTATACTGAAGCCAATCCCAAGAGATTCTAAACACATTCTTGATTCTTGGGTTGGTAGATGGGCCAAGATGTTCAGGAGATACCTGCCAGGGATACCACACTTCCAAACAGGCCATAGGTGGGAGGAGGCAGGAAAAGGAGATCAATTTAAGCATACTGGATTAGCCCTTGGGATGCTTTTCTGGGCTCAGTCTAAGAATTAGGGTTTGCTCCCAAGGCTTTAAGGACAATGATGATGGGCTGGGGACAATGTAATAAAGGAGAAGAGAGCAGTGTAAGGTCAAGAACTCACCGGAAAATGAGGAAGCTGGAAACACCGAACATTATGAAAGTGATCCCTGTGCCCAAAGCCACAATGGCCAGAGTCGAAAGAGGGGCTGTGTAGGGGGGAGGAGGATGTGGTCACTTGAGGGGAAGGGAAAAAAAGGGCCCAAGGTATGCAGGGAGATGCCTTAAGAAAGGGTAAGGATAGCTCAAAGGGAGGTGTGAAGCTAGGAAAGGAGGCAGCTGGAAGGAGGCAGTCCCCAAATCAAGGATTTGGCAGTTATTTGGGGAAGAGAGGGCTGTTTGGGAAGGGAGGGAGGAGGCTGTGCCCCCAGCCCCTGCACACACCCACTTTTATCACAGGACGGGTCATCCAAGTCGAAGGCACAAGGGGGATTATCAGAAGGAGGGGCCCCCTTCACCCAGGGGATAGGCTGCCCGGTCCACCAGATCTGCTTCTCAGCTCCAGAGTAATGGGCTGCAGGCTACATGGAAGACAGAGAGCAGAGATTACAGACAGCAGCTTCCTGTCTTCTATCACACACAAAACACTTCCTTTCCTTGTGACCTCCCCAACACAACCACCACCTCTATCACAAGTTATACCTATGCAAAAAAAACAATGCTCTACCACTAGTCACTCCAGTGCTGCCTCCTGGTCAGTCAAGGACACTAGACTTCACACAGCAAATCTGCATACCCCCCTCACCTGAAAGTCCCCGGAGTCCAAGTCCCCCATGGCCCAAAGGACAAAGTCTGTTTCACGGTCATTGTTCTTGTCCATTACAACCAGCCCTGTCACACCTAAGATGGGACAGAAAGATGGATACCCTGATAGCCTCCTGCCCTCATCTTCTTTGTATATTCCTCTCTCATCAGTTCTCTCCTTACCTTGACACTCCATGCTTCTGCTTCCCATCAACCCCTCCCACTCTATCTGCCCCCTGCTCTCCAATATATTAATATCTACTCTCTCCCCACAATCATTAGAGGGAAGCTACAGTAGTGGATAGAAAGACAGCCTCAGAGACAGGAAATCCTGAGTTCAAATCTGACCTCTGAACGCATACTTGCTACGTGACCCTAAGCAAATCACTTAACCTCGCTATCCCAGACAGCTCTTTAAGAACCTGTCTTGATCTGCATTGTCAGGAATTTCTTTACTGGGAGTTCCCTATAAACAATGAAATAACAAGTCCAATGCCAATTTTTAAAAAGGCTTCAGAAATTTAGAGGAAGAGAAGGGAATAAACTTCTAATACGTGTCTACTATTTACTAGACACCATGACAAGTGCCCTACAAAATATTTCATTTGATTTACTATCGAAAGGACACTGAGTCCAACCCCTCCACTTTTAGAGATTGAGAAACTGAACCCTAGGGAACCTGAGTGGTTTGCCCAATGTCATACAGGTAGTTAAGTGACAAGGGGATTTCAGCTACCATCTTCTAACTTCATGCTCGGGGCTAGTAATTTCCACTGTAGCACTCTTTTCTCCCTGCTCTCCAATACCCTGGAATCCTCTTTCCTAGGAGAAAAAAGCATTTTGTAAACATAAATGTGAGTTATTTGTTATTACCCTGGTATCTGCGCCCTTGCATCTTCTTCACTATTCGAAGTCCATCATCCCGGGTGCCCCCCTCTTGAAGCGTTTCATTCAAGACCTCGGCGTATAGCAGGATCCCGTCGTAGAAGCAGCCAGCAATGAGGTTCATCTGGGAATGGCAACCTCAGCCCTACTCGCCCCCATACTTCCAAAGACCACCTCCTCTCCTCTCCTCCCCTCCCCAGTTTTCCCCTCACTTCCTTTCATCCTTTGTCTCTTTTATCAGTCCCTGGGGGACATCCAGGAGCCACTTCCAACCTGCAATACCTTCCAATGGAAGGGAGAGCAGAATGGTAAGAATTCATAATCTGGATCCATGGATAAGTTGGCATTTCATTTAGGGTTAGGTAAATAGAGATGGAGGGTAGGGGGAGTGGGCTGGGTCAGTAAGGGGCTTCTCTGAGGTACAGAAGAATGGTCAGAGAAGGAAAGGGCTCCTTACCAAGGAGGGGGCCAGCTCCACGCCAAAGTCAGTCCGGGCCCTCAGGAGCAAGCGATGCTGGAATTCCTGATATTCAGGGTTTGGAGGCTCTCGATATGTAATCACCAACACAGTCTATAAACAGGAGCCAGAGGGAGAAATGAATAGCTAAGGACTTCAGGACAGGTATAAAGATAAGGAAGTATCCAGTCAATCTCAAGGCAAGGCAATGTATTTGTCAAAATCACTAATAACAAGAGAAATGCAAATTCAAACAATCCTGAGGTTTTACCTCACACGAGGCAAATAAAGGTGACAAAGTAAAAGGCTTTAAAACAGTAAACGTCGGAAAGGTAGGGGAAAGACTAATACATTGTTGGTGGAGCTATTAGCTTGGTCCAACTGTTCTTGAAAATAATCTGTAATAGGAATTGATGTTGAGCGAAGTGAGCAGAGAACACTGTACACGATGGCAGCAACAATCAATCAACCGTCATCGACTCGCCTCTTCGCAGCAATACAATAATCCAAGACGATCCAGAAGACTCAGGACAGAGAATTATGGATCTGAATGCACATCAAAGTGTCCTATTTTTACTGTTTGGTTTTTTTTTTTGTGTGTGTGTGCTTTTCTTCCTTTCTTCCTGTTTCTTCTTTCATAACAAGGCTAATGTGGAAATATGTTTTTAACATGGCTGCATATACATACGTATATATGCATATACATATATATATGTATATATATATATACATATATATATAAAACCTATATCAGATTGCTTGCCATTTTAGGGAGGAGGGGA
This sequence comes from Phalanger gymnotis, assembly GCA_028646595.1. Classification (NCBI taxonomy): domain Eukaryota; kingdom Metazoa; phylum Chordata; class Mammalia; order Diprotodontia; family Phalangeridae; genus Phalanger; species Phalanger gymnotis. The sequence goes on from CM053624.1 coordinate 263,325,053, forward strand.
AGGAAGGAAGGGAGGGAGAGAGAGAGAAAAATTTGGAACTCAAAATCTTATTTAAAAAAAAGAATGTTGAAAACTATCTTTACATGTAATTGGAAAAAATAAAATATTGTTTGCTAAAGAAGAAGAGGAGGAGGAGGAAGAGGATGGAGGATGAGGAGGAGGAGGAGGAGGAAGAAGAAGAAGAAGAGGAGGAAGAAGAAGAAGAAGAGGAGGAAGAAGAAGAAGAAGAAGAAGAAGAAGAAGAAGAAGAAGAAGAAGAAGAAGAAGAAGAAAATAATCTATAATTATGCAAACAAAAGTGACTAAAGCGTTTATGCCCATGGGCCCGCCGGTCCCACTTCTGGGCATATATTCCAAAGTGGTCAGAAACAGAAACAAAGATCCATTATATACCAAAATATTTATAGTATCACTTTTGTGGTAGCAAAGTATTGGAAACAAAGTGGGTCCCCATTGGCTAGGGAATGACTGAACAAATTGTGGTATATGAATATAATGGAATACTACTGTGCAGCAAGAAATGACAAATGAATAATTCAAAGAAAAAAATGAAAAATTTGTATGAACCAATACAGTCAAATAAGCAGAACCAGAATAAAATATACAATAATTACAATGTAAATGGAAAGATAACTAAAAGCAAACAAAAATATGATTAAAAAGTAGTAATGATCCCACAGAACAGATAATGAAACAAAGCTCCCCATCCCTTCCCTCAAGGAATATATTCTAACAGGAGAGAAGACAGGTACATATACAGGTAGACCCTAAAGGGAACTGGAACTTCCCTTGTAACAAAGATAGTTAAGCAAAAACAAGCTATACAATGACCACATCTAACAATGTTCGCAATGTTCTGCCCTCATGGTCCATTCTCTCTCCCAAGATATGTATAGGTTGTTTTAACTTGTTCTTTTTGTTACAAAGGAAGGTCCAATTCCCTTCAGTGTGTCCCTATATATGTTCACGTCATCACCCCTAATGAATAAACAGAGACTATTTAGTTTTTATTTGTGCCTGACAGCACAGTTAGTGCTTGTCTGTTGATTAAAAGATTGATAGGGAAGGAAAGATGGGTTATATTCAGAAATAACTGATATAAACACAAAAGGCATTACTAAAATCTATTTTTTTTTTCCAAAAAGAAAATCCAGGTGTGAGTAATTCTAGGGACTAGGAGGAAATCCTGCTAGGTAATATTGGCGAGAGGCAAGGAAAGGGATGTAATGGTAATGGATGAAATAATTTGGGGTGTTGGGGGCAAAGACCAAACTCCCATAGCTGTCCAGATAGAGATACAGACATGAACCTCCCCATCCATGCCTATCTCAAAATGTTTTTTGTGAGATGTGCCTATTATCTTCTGCATGCTGGCTCAAGTCTGCCCACATTCTATGGCCAGATATAGACCTGGAAAGGAGTTACCATACACAGGAAATCTTTCTGCCTTATGAAGACTAGCTCAATCAGTATTAAGCTCTACTCTTGTAACTAGTTCCCTGTACCTATTACTCAGACTCACTGTCCAGATCCTGACCTCTTGTTACCCAGAGTCCTAGGCTCATGCTCCTTGATTCCATGTTGCTCAGACACTGAGTCCCTGATCCTTTTGTTTCTCAGTCTCCAAGCCATGGCTATCTGATCCATGCTTCTTGATGTCAAAGGACTCTGGACCTTTTACCTACCTTAGACCCATAGTACCTGCCTTGGCTAATCTTCCTGGGTTTGACTTCTAGCCTACCTACCTCATTTATGGGACCTGCTTCCTCTGCTCCTCTCTAAACAAATTCCGAATCCTGGGCTTTCCTTTCTTCATCCTAGGCCTGACCTGTCCAGTTGCTGCTCAAGTGAATGTATAACAATCAGTCACATGTACACACAAGTCAAATTGGATGTCCATAATTTTGGTCATATAAAACCTTACAATCCAAAGGAGAATGGCTACAAATTCAACCCTTAGAAACAACCAGTTTCAAAGTCATGACTAAATAGCTGTGACCTGGACAGTCATAACCAACTGCGGACCCATATAGAACCATGGGAGTACCTCTGTTGTTACTCAAAGTTCCCGTTACCCTCCTTCCACATCTTCCCAGTCCATGAAGAGAAAGAACAGAAACTCAGAGATGGAACCCTTGAAACACTAGTAAACATTATTCTGGGTGCTGCATCAATTTTTACCCCTACCCTTTCTCTTCTATCAGATCCATTTTCTACCTTGAAACTCTTTTAGCTGGCTCCCAACAATCTACTGTGCCTAGATCCCTCTTTAAATACCTGTCAGGTCACTAGCCAAAAGCAGAGAAGACAGTCCCACAGGAATAGAGGAAAGAAAAAAGAAATAACCTCAAGGATAGAGCTGAACGATCAACTCATGGCTTAAACTCAGCAAGAGAAGTAACATAATTGTTTCCAAGTAGAGAGTGGAGAAGGCAAGGTGATATCATCCCTGTGTGGACAAGCATTATGAGGATTTGAAGTGTGTATGTTGAGGGGATAAGACTGAGGGCAGGGGATGGATCCAGGGGGCTGGAAGAACATGTCACCAGTATTACAGTGGAAACTTGGTGGGAAATAAAATTTCTGAAGTTGTATTTTGTATATGTAGTTTTTGAGAGATAAACCTCACTTTCAGGCTTATTAACAGCAATTGCTTAATTACTTGTTCTAACTATGTATCACCATTTACTTTGTCCTAAGTCAATGGCTGGTGGTAAAAAGACACTTTTTAAAAAAACCCTTTCACCCATATTACCTAATTTGTTCCTCACAACAGCAGAGAGAGCAGGTATATTATTCTCAGTTTACAGATGAGGGAACTGAGGCTAAGAAATATTAAATGTCTTGACCAAGATCACAAATTGGAAGAAATAGGACTAGAACCTAGGTATTCTAATTCCTCATCCAATGCTTTACTTTTTTCCCCACAATACCACAATGACTACTGTCTCTAACTCCTACACCCACCTTCCCTTATGCAGAGGGCAGGACTATTTATGTGGGTACTTCCAAAGACAATCTCTTCTAAGCACTTGTCTGATGGGAGGAAGGGGCAGATTCAGGACAGTTTCCAATTCCTTCTGTTCCAAAACATCTTTGTGGCCTCAATATTGCACTTAAAATTAATTCCCAAAATAGACACACCAGTTTTCAAGTCCAGGCAAAAGCTATTTACAAACATAAATAACTTTAAGCTGTCTGTACTTCTCCATTAATAGCCAACATGTATAGAGGGCTTTAAGGTTATACGAAGTATTTTGCCTGTATTTTCTCATTTGATCCCCACTCAGTTAATCCTGTGAAGTATTTATACCCTCACTAATCAATGGGGAAACTGAGGCTGAGACAGCAGAAGCAATTTGTCCAGAGTCACAAAGCTAAGAAGTGTCCAAGGCAGGAAGAGAATGGAGGTCTTTCTGGCTTCCGGTCTAGGATTCCATTCACTAAGCCACATAGCTACTATAGATAATCTACAGTGTCTGGACAGAAATCCATTTTGCAGGCATACTGCCATTCTATGAAAGGCATATATCTATACTTTAGTGTTCTAAATCTTGCTTCTAGGTCTTCTTCTATTCTCATTTCTGTTCCATCCAACTCTATGTTCTCTCATATCCTATTTCATGGCTTGATTTCTTCCTTCTCATGCCCAACTGCCATCCATATCACCATCATTCCTACTTCCCCTACCCTCCAGATCTATTATTTTTTTCCTGCTTCCATGGGCTTCCTTAGGTCCTCTCAGGATGGATGGAATAGGCCTAACATCCTCCACCCTCCACGTACCTCCGCCTCAAGTTTTGCCTCTTTTCCAAAAATGTGCCTCTCTCCTTTCCTTCCAGGTTTTGTTTGATTCCTTTAGAATATAAACTCCCAAAGGCAGAAGTTTGCAAAAGCTTTCGTCAAAGGCACACTTGAAAACTACGAGTGCTTTACAGAACAACACAGAGCAGTGGGAAAGAAATGTTGCCAATAGAGAGAAAAGAGATGGGCTGGGCAGGGCTGGGAAAAACAAGAGGGCAGGTAATTCTCACTTCTGAGTATGATCCCCAAATTTCCAACTCTATTCGCTACCCACCCTCCCCTTCTTACCTGAGCTAGGGTCATAGAGCCTGCCTATTAGACATCTTTATTTTGGCATCTTTCTTTTACCTTAAAATCAGTATTTCCACAATCAAACTTGTCATCTTCCCTTCCAAAACCAGTTCCCCTTAAAAAGTTTCTATTTCTATTAACAGTACTCCAATTCTCCCCATACTCAAATCCTTGGTGTTGTGGATGATTTTCCATTTCTCCAATATCCAACCAATGACCAAGTCCTGGAGATTCATCTGGCAAAATATTATCTTGCATTCATCTCTGTCTTTCCATAACCACTATCCTTACCCTTATCAACTGAGGTTTGAACAACTGTAATAGCCTCTTCTAACTGGTGTCACTAACTCAGGTGCTTCCCTCTCATATCTGCCCCCGATGCCACTGACAAAATAATTTTTCTAAAGATAACTCAGATTATGCCACTCATCTTCTCAAAAACTTCCCATGGATCTGCACTACTTCAAATAAAGTCTAGACTCAGCCTAACATTGAAAGCCTTCCACAATCTGACTTTACTTATATTGCCTTATTTCCCACCACTCACCACAATAAGCCCTTCTTGGTCAAGGTGGTCTCTTCACTGTTCCCCACATTTGCTATACTCAGGCTCACCTCTCTGTGTTTGCTCATGCTGTCCACACCTTCCCCAGCTTCTATCCCTGAACCCATTCTATCTTTATGACCCACCTTTGAAGCCCAACTTGAGTCTCATTTCATCCACAACACCTTAGTTGAGACCTCTGCCCATATAGAATTCTGCTTCATTTCAACTCCAAAAGCACTTGTCTGTACCAAATGTTTTGGCACAATATCTTAGACTGCCTCATCATTAGCTAACTGTCCTATGTACACTTTGTTTCCCAACTAGGAAATAAGATCTCCAAGGGCAGGGAATGTGCCTTTTCCCCCTTCATCTCCTCCATAGAAGCCCAACACATGACTGGGCACACGGTAGGTATTCAGTAAAAACTTGATTTGTTGAAATACAAAGAGCATGCCAGGATCTTAAGAACCTTGCCATATACAGTAATAAAAAGCCAAAGGAAAATGATCTGAAGGAAATGGATGGAGTATTTTTATTTTAGAATCCATACCCTGGCTCTGGGAATGCCATAGGGTGGGGGAAGAGGGGAAAAATCTACCAGGAAACACTTCTCTCCCTCTTCCTCTTTTCCCTGGCTGACATTCCACCTAGCCCACCTCCAGCGCCCATCCATATGTTTACCTGAAAGGCCTCCCTGAGGGCTTGGGCCTGCTCCCCTGTGCGATTGTCTTGCCAGGGCCGACCTCGGAGGCGGGTGGGGCTGGCACGGAGACTCTCCCCAAAGACATCCAAGTAGAAGAAGACATAGTCCCCGTTGGTTAGGTTTTCTCTCTGGGCCTGAAGCAGGATCTCATGAAGCATCTCCAGGGGGCCACAAATGTATACAACTGAGGGCAGGTATTTAAAAATGGAGTACCCTTAGGAAGGGCATCCAGCATCTCCAAATTAGCCCTTTCCCCTGGGGCTTGCAAGCTTTCTATTTTCTGTGTTCCCCCTCAGCAGAAAAGTGAGAACCTCGATCCATTAAGTACCCAGAAGATATATCCCTTTCCCCAGGGAGTGTGTTGCAAGTGCCCTGGGGCCATATGGGACATCTGGCATAAGTCATAGCTTGACCTCCAGAGGGAGGGATGTACTACCCTCAAGTTTCTCCCTATCTCTAGCCCCTCTCTCTCACACTCCCACTTCCCCCACTTTCTCCTATTCTCCACTTTCTCAGTCCCCCATTCTGCTTTTGATGGGAGGATGGTTGGGGAAGGAGGGGAGGGGTGGAAGGAAAAGTGCAATTCAGGAGTCATGTTATCTTTAAGTTTAAATCCTGGCTGGTTTTCCCAACCAAACACACTCAGCCTTACCCAACTTACTGCACCCTAAGCAAAGGATATAAGTTTGAAAAGGACCTTACATACGGCATAAGGCATCTGGAAATAGGGGAAGAGTGCCCTTTAGAGTTTAGAGCATCATATCCACAACTATAAGATAATTTCATTTCCAACATTCTATGCCTACCACAATGCCACAAAACCTCATGGAGCCCAATACCCCCATTCCTCCCTACAACTAATCCTATCACTACAACATATTATTCCCACATGCTCCTGTTACTTACATCTTTACAATATTCCTTAATCTTCCAACCACAATACTCAGATTCTTCCCCTCATAATCACTTCTCCCCCTCACAAAGCCCATTTCTGTCCATATCCATCTTAAAGCTGTCTACATGGCTCCCCAATATCACTCTTTACTCACAAGTTCCTGAAATCCCCACTTTGCCCCCAAGTATCCCCATGATGCCTATGTCTAGCTATACAACCCCGAGTGGAGGCCCAAGCTACACTCACTGCGTCCATTGGCCCGGATGAAGTGTGTAGCCTGCTCAGGACCACCTGGCTCCCGGGTATACACCTGATGCTGCACACTGAGATTGTTGCCTTGCAGGGCCTCAAAGACCCCTTCAATCGTGAAGTAATGGGGTCGGTCATCAGTTCGGGCATCCAGATACAGCAAAGCAGCACGTGCACTCCAGTTGAAGTGCCCATGCAATGTCACCACAAACTCTCCCAGTTTAGGGGCAGAGGGCCCAGTGCGAACCAATGTTCTGTAGTGCTCACTCTTGGCTGCAAAGCCTGAGGCTACAGCACCTGCAGTCAGTAGGGGCAGCCGCCAATGTGAGGCAAAACGTGCCACAGAAGCAGCAGGGTACACACAACCAGGACCCAGAAGAAGGTCAGGGTCATTGTATAGTTTCAAATCCACAGCATTCAAAGGCGCCAGGTACTCAGAGCAGGCACCATCCATCTCAGAGCTGACAAAGTGCAGGTCCACCGGCAATGCTCTCCCCAATGCTTCCATGGCCAATGTCACAGCTGGGCCCACCCGTGGCCAAGCCCAGGCGTAGCTTAAGTTGTGTTCAGGCAGCACCACTGCCAGTGTTAGATTCCGGGGCTCAGGGGGGCGTGCCCCACCCACCAAAGCTGCCAACATCAACAGGATTGGGGGCAGCGCCATGAGGAGAAGGCAACTGCCCCACAGCCTCTGAACTCTGAAATCCTTTTTGGCCTATAAAGGAAAGACACAAGTCCCAGCCTTAGACCTCAAGGCACAAGGCTAGGGCAGGGGAACTAGGAGGTAGTTGGGGATACTGAAGCTGGGACAGCTTAGGTGTAGAAAAGGAAGAGAAATAGGAAGCTAGAGAGAAGGACCAGGAAGGAAAGTAAGGATGGAGTTGGGGATGAGAGGACCTGAAGCTATGGCAGGGTAGAGGGCCTGGGGCTGCGGGAGGACGGGGGTGCCTAAGAAAGGAGGAGCTAAGAGGGGCCGGAGGCTGAAGAAAAAGAGATCTAAAGCTGAGGGAATCCCAGGCACTTAAAACTAAAAAGCAGAAAGGGGTCTGTGGCTGGGACGGGGCAGGAGTGTAAGGCTGGGGGCCTGGGCCTGGGAGACTGAGGCTGAAGCAGTGAGTGGGTACTGAGAAGCGGCCTGGGGGAGTGGGGGATCGCACTCACAGTGGAAGGGGGTCAAAGGAGGGAGGGGGAGGGAGAAAGGGACCAGGAGAAGGCACGAGGGGGTGTCAGTGTTGGGGAGGGTCTTGGGCCAGCAAGCAGGAGGGAAGGGAGGAAAGAAGGAGAGGGTAAATCTCCCTGGAAAGGCTTCTCCCGAGGCTCCCGCTGGAGCTGACCTAGCGGACCAGGGCGCTGGTCCGGTCTGAGGCTGCGGCCCCACCCGTGTCCCGGCTCCGCTCCGTGGCGCTCAGCTTCTCCTGTGGTCCGGCCTGCGCTCGCTGCTGCTTTCTCCCGTCCGGGACCCCGGGCCCCGGTGTGCTCGGCCAGGTCCGCCCGGCCCGGCCCGGGCCCGTCCCTGCTCGCTGCGCCGGTGGTGGCCGAGTGCGACTCCTGGGGCAGGCCGCCCGCCCCCTCCCGGCGCCTCCCTCCCGCGGCCCCTGCCCCCGCCCCCGCCCCGGCAGCCCCTCCTCCTCCCCCTGCCGGCCCCACCCTCCCGAAGCGGCGCCTCCTGCCTCCCACCCGGGCCGCCCTCCTGGCCAGGGCTCAGCCCCCTCGGGGGACCTGCAGATGGAGTGCCCGCTCCCCTCGCCCAAAATGGCCTGCAGTGCCTCTTTCTCCTGAAGGCCCTGGATACCCCCAGCGCCCGACCAGCCTTCCCAGAAAGCTACACATCTATCTCTCCCAGTCTTGATACACACACCCATTCTTCGAAGCATCTCTCATCTGAGACCACCTTGGTATCTTCATCCCTACGCTTTCCCTGGGCTCCTCTCGGAAGAGTCTTATCTGTTCCACAGTCCCCAAAAAGTCCATTTCTCTAAAAAGAGACCTAGGACCCCAAGGCTAATCTATTCCTGCCCACTAAACCCGTCATCTTTTTACTTCCTTCAGGACACTCTTTTTGGAGAGCTAGCTGGAAACATGCATTCCTAGAAGTTTTTCAGGTAACATTTTCTCCTTCGGTTCCTATGCCTTCTCTTACACTCCTTTCTGTATCTTCAGGTCCCTATATGCCCCTCAGCTTCCCAGCAAACCTCAGTGGGATTCTTATCTCCCTACTAGTGCTACAAAGGTGTGTGAGCCCCATCTTTCCTCTATTGTCTTTGCAATTTCCAAGTCCATGTCATATAACCCCTTATGGTTTATACTACATCATCTAGGCAAAGGTGCAGTACAGGGGCAGGGTGGACCAGTGGGAAGAGCCCTGACTCTGGAGTCATATACCTCTTCTAAGGCTTACTACCTGTATTGCCACCAGTCACTTAGCCACCCTCAGCCTCAGTTTCTTCATCTGCCAAATGACTGACTGCACCAAATGGTCCCTGAGCTCCTCTCTATATGATATGATACTATATCTGTTCCTTTGTCTTGCTGATTGGTTTGTGCTCAGAAGCAGAGGAACTTAATCAATCTTTGCTGACTGAGAGACTTTCTTACAACTATGAAAATTCATTCCAACCCAAGTCCAGAAGGATGTTTCTTTTGGTCCAACAGGAACAAAGTGAAAGATGAACACAAGTCCTTGGCAGCTGAACTGGGCCCCAAAGTCTTCACCTCCAGTTTTATGCTCCATCTTTGAATCACGGCCCTTTCTTTCTTCCCTGTAAATCTAATTCTCTTCTAAGGGCACCGCTCTATTCCTGAAGAACAGCTTATGATATCATGAAGCACATCATGACTGCTAGGAAGGAATGTAAGTGAGACTTTGAAGAATTCTTTTTTCAGGAGAGAGAAAATGGAGATTAAAAACTCACTTTCTTCCCCCTAAAACTGAATACTGGCCAAAGTCAGGCCAAACTACAGGGCCCCTCATCTAGCTCTAAATGAACATCTTATGATTCTTTACCTCTGATATTTCTACCCCTTCCAGCCACAGCTAACAGATGTCACTACCCTGGGGAGGAGCTCCCAGGTAGTGTGCAGTTTCTCTGAAACTAAGGTGACATCTGGTGGCTACAATGTGGAAATTCAGGATAAATTCAATTCAATAAATTCTAAGTTATTTCTTGACCTGGCATCTCAGACTGTGGGGTATGTAAGAAAGGTATATGACAAACCTGGTGTGCCGTTATCTAAAGCCAAAACCATATGAGCTGTGTCAGCACTCTATCAGTGAGAAAAAAATCTGTCTCATCTTGAATGACAGGGAAAAGGAGGAGGAAGAGAGACCTCAGAGGGAAAGAAACAGCTTGAGATCAACATAGCTATAGTCAGAGATTAAGCAAATAACATTTATTAAGCACTCATAAACAACATTTTGTGCCAGGTATTGTACCTGTCCAAAAACGACAGTCCCTGCTACCCAGGAGAGTACAATCTAATGCCAAGAATAATGGGTTTTAGACACTCAAGACTCACACAACTGCCTACACACCTACCAGAAGCACAGGAGTTACTTAATTTTCTGAATGTAACAAAAAAGAATGCATTTTGTGTCAGAGAACCTGAGTCAGAATCTCATCTTGCCTATATTCTACTTGTATGGAGTCCACTGCACCAGGGGCCATCTCTAGTCGTGCTGATTTTCTATCTTGCCAGTGGACCCAGATGGCTCCAAAAGAGTGAGGCTGGTGACTTAGCACAGCCTTCCCTCACTTAAATCCAATTCACTTGCAAGTCATGGCATCATCTTCCTGATGCCATGATCCACTTTGAGAACGAAGGACAAACAACAACAATCTGTATGGACAAATCACTAACCTCTCCTCCGGAATCATTTCTTCATCTGTAAAATGAGGGAATTAGACTAGATTATCTCTAAGGTCCCTTACAACTTGGAAATATGATGAACAAATTCTATTTTGTGCTTCTGGTATAAATCTTTTCTATACTTCTGATTATTCTCACTGAAGCTTATTCTTATAATCTTAGGAGGCTGAAATTCCAGTTTCAGGTAATACAACTTTAGTTCTATGTTGACCTAACTGTAATCCTTGCAAAGCCTGAGTAGTTTCAGGACCCTTACAGGTCCAAGTGGCTTCTGTTACCCCACATATACACTCCTTAACTTTCTAGTCCCCTGGGAAGGTCCGGCCTAGACAGAGGCTGGATTCCTAGGTCTGGATCCAAGTATGTATAATGTATCATACTGAGATACACTGAGGGGAAGATAGGGTCCTAGAGGCTGGTGTGGTTTGGAGTCACTTCTAATTCCACAAGGATGACACACAAGCCAGAGGGAACTGAATTCTAGGAAAACCAGCAGGGTTCGAGTTCATGCTAATATAAACTGAACCTCAAACCCAGACTACCAAAGTCCGTACTCTCCAGCAACATCTTAAAACTAACCTGTTGTCCCAGATAGAGATGAATTCTGAATTTGGACAAGAGGAACATAACCTCCTCTGGGGCCTCCCAAGTTTCAGAGCAATAAGTGCCCCCTGCCCATGTCAGTCACCTGTCTGCATGCTGGTAGGGTCTATATCAAATCACAATATTTGTGATCTTCTTTCTTCACATCAGATGGGACAGAACACCAAGAGAACCTGCCACAAAGGATATAGAAGAGCTTTGAGAAATAAAAGAAACCAATACAGTGTATTTCAAAGTAATGCTTTTCAATATGGAGAAAAGATGAGGAACAGAGGTAAGGAAGAGAAAAGGGCTCATGAAAACAAGTTGGAGTTTATTTAAATTTTTTATAGATCATCTTGTCTTTTAGCCCCAGCCAGGATAGTAGGCAAAGAAGATTCCCACAATCCCATACCATAAGGCCACTACTGTACCTCAGGCCCACATACGTACATCCCTAAAGGGCATGGTTACCTTGTAGGTGATGAGGTATGTTGTAGGATAGACCCCTATGACCAGAACAACTTCATTTAAACCTTAGGGCTGAGGGCCTGCCAACAGAACTTCCATAAATGTCCAAAAGGCAAATGGCTACTAAGCCCTGAACCAGGAACATCGACATGGACTGAAGCATTCAGTGCGAGTAATTTCCTTAGTTTTAAACAGCCTCCCTTCGGCAATCTGAGAATTGATTTATCAAATCTGTAAAAATTTAATCCATATGCTAAGAGATTTTAGCTTGCACTAACACATACTTTTTTTTAAGCTAACAAATTTCTATAATGGTCTGAACATTTAAAATTATTCAAAAACATTTTAAAAGCCAACTCTGGCTGCCAAATTACTTGCCTGGTAATGTATTCTAAAAGATACATCTGAAGGTTCAGAAAGCCCTGCTTCAAAGAAGGGTATTCCAGGGAAGTAGGGCTTCTAATCTTCAGTTTCTAGTGTTGGAATTTGAGAATTGTCAACAGAAATGATCATCAACATCTTCAGTATCCCTAGAAACCAGGTAAACCCAAATTTCAGCTGTCTGCCCTGTACCCGGGCCTAAAAAAACACAATCCAACAAATGTGTACTACAATAAAAAATATTCTTTATGCCACAGCCAGTACATTTATGGAAGCTGGACAGAATGAAACTATAAACATTCAAGAATGACAAATGGCTTATATAAGCCTGTAAATTATAGATATGATGAAAGGTTGTTAATAAAAAGCTATGGATGATTTAAGTAAACATAACCTGAGGCCACTCATGGAGACAACCAATTTGTTCTTCCATGAAGAATCTCTCAATGTTTTCAAAAGCAGAAGACTGAGCTACATGAACCATGACAGTGTTTTCTCCTGTTCTTATACCACATGAGTGAGGTCCATTCTTCCATTCAATCATAAAAGGCAGGTTCATGAGCATTATGTAACAGAAAGAGCCTCTGCCTGCACTTGAAATCAGAGGATCTATGTTTGAATGCCAGTTCTTACTACCTAATGTGACTTTTGGACAAATCGCTTAAACTCATTAAGTCTCATATTCCTCAACTATAAAATGAGGGGGTCGGAATAGATGATTTTCCAGCTCTAAAAACCTAAAATTTATCATCTTCCTATTAAGGCAACTAGATGGTACAGTGAATAGAATGCTAGTCTTGGAGCCTTCCTAGCTCTGGAGGTCAACTCTGACCTCAGACACTTAGGAGCTGTATGGCCCTGGGTAAGTCAATTAACCTCTGTCTGTTTCAATTACATGTCTCAAATACTGCCTCCCAAGACTGTTGTGAAAATAAAATGAAATAGTATTTGTAAAGTGCTTTGCAAAACTTAAAGTGCTATAAATGCTACCATTGTTTGTCATTGTCGTTGTTAAGTGTCATGAACACTTGGCTTTTCATACATCAGAGAAAAATCTGAAATGGAAATGTGACTCCATTCCTATCATCTACAAGCTGAAAATATCCTGTAATCGATTTATTGAAAGTAACTAAATCCTTTGGAGTGGGGGGAATCTGATTAGGACACTCCAATAAATGGACTCCCCCTCCAGGAGCAGGTGACAGAAATAACAAGGTATTAAGGAGTTAAATGAATTGTAAAGAAGTGTTACCCCTCAACAAGGTATGTAGAAGTTGTTGGGTCAACCGTGATGAGATAAAAGAGTACTTAAAATAACAACATACACTATCGAGGGCAATAGTCAAGATATAAGCCTGGAACAGCTGGAAGAGTCCCAAAGGTATCCCTTCTGTAGGCGTCAAGATGCAGAGAAGCTCAGGTCCAGAGAACCCAACTGAGCTGATTATGCCCAGGGGGAAGAGCATGAAGACACCCTGAGAAGATAAGGCCGTTGAGCCCGAAATCTGGAGGTCTAAGTTTCTTGTGCTATATAATTACTCTATATGCGTGCTGCTCTACAATGGAATTTTCTGTGGGTCTCCATTCTATAGGAGAGTATGCTCTAGGTTTATGGAGACAGTGTTTTATATCTGCTATTCTTAGGGTGTCACCTTAGTAAATGCCTTTGTTTTGAGCTAATTACACCATCTGGTTGGATATTAAAGGTAGTGAATTGTTAGGGTTCCTCCAGGCCCAAAGAGAATCTGGAATCTGAGATAGTCCCCCAGCCAACCTGTGAGTGTTCTGCCAGAGACAGTGATACATTGTAACAAGAGTAAGTACAAAACTTGCCCTTGATGTGGGGCTCCAAAGACGACGACAATATAATCAACATTGATATTTAAATTTTAGATTTTAAGCTATTTTGATAAAATCTAAAAAGAAATTCTAGAATTTTCATGTTAAGGCCCATTTATAATACATAATCCCATAACCCTTAAACCCAGAGATACTACTACTAGGCCTATTACCCAGACAAGATCAAAAAAAGAGGACAAGGACACATACACATAAAAATATTTATGGCAGCTTTCTTGTTGCAGCAAAGAACTGGAAAGTATGAGGGTAGCCCAAAGTTGGACTGAACAAATTATGGTGCTGGAATGGAATGGAATACTATTAAGCTTTAAGACAGTGGGAGCAAACTCAAACAGAAACAAATTCCTGTAGACACATATTAACCACATATTGACATTATGTTGCATTGTATTCTTATTTATTTTGTTAAATATTTTCCAATTACATTTTAATATGGTTCCCACAACCCTCCTTCAAGCTGCCAGTTTGACACCTCTGCAGTACGAGATGGTTTCAGATAAACCTGGGAAGACATGTATGAAATGATACCGAGTAAAGTCAACAGAATCAGGAAAACAATTTCGACAGCAACCACGACATTATACAAACAAACAATTTTGGATGACAAAGAACTCTGACCGATACGTCGATCAACCACAATTCCCCAGAACCAATGATTTAGAATCCTGACGGAGGAGATGAACTAATATGCAGAATAAGACACACATTTCTGGATATGGCCAATTGGTTTTTGCTTGACTATGCATATGTGTTACAAGGGTTTTGTTTTTTTTTTTTTTAATGGGAGGAGGGGGATAAATGCTTGACCACCAAAAAATAAATAAAATTTAATTAAAAAAAATAAAAGCCATACTTACCCATATGCAAAATGGGCCATAATAGTACACATTTTGTCAACCAATCTCTGGTTGAAAAAAAAAATCATAGAAATAAAAAAGACCTAAAAGATTATTGAGTCCAACACATTCATTTTAGAGATGAAGAAACTGAGGATCAAAAAGATACAGTGACTTCCCTAAGGCCTACAAGAAAGTAAACCCATAGTATCTCTTACATCACACTCCTCTCATGGCTACCACCCCAGTTCAGGACATCACATTTCTAGCCCAGACTGTCTCCATATCCTCCTAATTGTTCTGCCTTCCAGTTTCTCCCCACTCCAGTACATATTCCACAAATCTGCCCAAGTGATATTCCTAAGTTCTGTTCTGACCACATCACTCTCCTGCTCAAGAAGATTCAATGGCTCCCTGTTGCGTCTAGGAATAATGATAAACTCTTATTTTTAAAACCTGTCACAATCTGGCTCCTATTTCCAGCCTACCCTTCTAAGTTTATTCTACTACGTTTCCCTTCATGCATTCTATAGTCCAGCCAAATTGGCCTGTTGTTGTCCCTCAAACATGATATCCCACCTCCCACGTACCCCCTGACTTTGTACAGGCTGTCTTCCATGCCTGGAGTACATTCCCTCCTCCTCTACTGCTCCTAGCATCCCTGGCCTTATTCTAAGCTCAGCCCCAGTGCTACCCCAGGAAGCTCTTCCTGACCCCCGCTGCCAGAGCTGCCCTTGAAATTACCTTGCATTTATTTTGTATATATATTTGTATTTATCTGTATATCTACATATAGATGTTAGTTCCTGGAGAATAGGGACTATTTCATTTTTATGTTTGTACACCCAGTGTCTGCCACACAGTAGGTGCTTAATAATTGATTAATGAATTGCCATATTGATCATTCAACCAGATTAATCCTCCTAATGCACAAGACTGACCACTCCCTTTCTCAAAAATGTTCAGTGGGGTCTCAGTATAGCAGAAATAATGATGGTTTGATTTACTGCTCTGCTATCTTTACTATCTTTGCAATAATAAATTTCCTGTTGCTGATTAAAGTCAAGACTCCTTAATTTGGCATTGGAGGTGCTCCACAAATTGACACCCCAAGGAAGCCAGTGCATTCCAGAATATTTATGCAGACCCCCTAGGAATCCTCACTTTAGTCCCCAAATTCCTCCATCAGCTCTGAGGGACCCTTAAGGAAAAAATTCAGGAATGGCTGGAGCTAGCTCTTGAACGATGAAGACATTTGATAGTGCTTGTTGTATGATCTTCGGCAAACCCCTGGGTTTCTCTGAATATTTCCCACTCTGTAAAATGAATGAGCTGGCTGATCTCTTAAGTTCCTTCCAGTTCCAATATTCTCTGATTCTAGGAATGGTTCAAAGACCTTAAATGGGTCTAGAGATGGCTCTTCCAGGAGGTGCAGGGTGTATACGCAGTGCAGAAGGGGTGACCCCACAGGGTTAATGGACAACTACTCCTAAGGAAGTGATTGTTCCTCAGTTACTGTAACTAATCCCTCGGTTAATACACAATAGATTTGGGAGTCTATGAACTTTTAAAAAAATATTTCTGAAATTATTTCAACATAATTTCTTTCCTTTGTAATCCTGTGTATTTTATGCCTTTAAAATATTATTTTGTAAAATATTATTTTGCCAGCAAATGGGGTTCATGACAAAAAATGTTTAAAACTCCTTTTGTAGAATAAATACTGACCTTTTTCTTTCTCTACTCTTCAGCTTCTTGGTAACTTTTGACCTAGTCTTAAGGGAAATCACATCATACATTCCCCAGTAACCCATAGGAAAAGCAGTAGACAGCTCCTATTGTGGGTCCTTCTTAAGCTTTCTTGGGCTGGGGCATGCTATTTCCTCTGCTGGCCTCCAGACCTGCTGTATGTCTTTGACTCTGACCTCTCTTCTGAGCCTCACGTGCATTTCTGCCTCCTGAATAGCTCTACCTTACTATCCTTCATCTTTCCTTTCTGCTAAATCACTCCAGCTCTCACAGAGCCCCATACTCATAATGCTATAAAGTGGGGTCTCTCACTAGATATTTCCAACTAAGAGAGGGCTTCGGTTAGTTTTTGAGCTTCTGTACGCTGGCTGTGAGGTTTCTTCTGCGGGCTTCTGCCTTGTATTATCCATCTTTGTATACATTAAAGGTGTCACATTTACAATCCACTGACCTTGGCAAAACACTCGATTGCTATTAAAACCAGATTAAAATGTAACTGAGGAATGTTTAACAAATTAAATACAAATACAATACAACATAGAGGCTGGTAATTTGTGGTTTTCTAAGTTGCTATGTGCCCACAAAGATCTGTTTCAATTTGAGTTTGACACCACTGGTGTACATCATATTGTACCAAACCTCCCCATTACGTTACAAGCTTGCTGAGATAAAACCTTTTCATCTTTGTATCTCCAGTGCCTAGCACAGTGCATTGCATATATATCTCCTAGTGTTGGCTGACAGCCTTGTTGAGACAGACTATTTAGACCTTGAGTACTCTTCTCTATCATATCCTTAAGGATCAGTAAAACAGCCTGATGCTGGATTTCAGGGTTGACAAGTGTACAGATTTATAGGGCTTGTGGTCTGTAAGAGCTGGCTTGTGGAGAGTGCAGCCACTGGCTACAGTTTCTTGTGTTTTTCACTGGGCTAAGGTGGGAAGGTCCTCATTCTTACTCTCTGTTCTGTTCTGTTCTGTTCTGTCCTGCCCTGTTCTGTATCATGCATTCAAATAAACCCTCTCCCATAACTAGAATGCACTCTTTTCTCATTTCTGCTTATTGAAGCCCTTCGGAGAAGCTGATTGGCATGATGGAAGGAGTGTTTGACTGTGGAATCAGAGGGTCTGAGTTTGGGTCTCACTGTTGTTTCTTTTTTGGCAGGTCACTTCACCTCTCTCTTTTTTTAAATTAATTTATTTATTTTTAGTTCTAATTTACAACATTCGGTTCCTCAAGTTTTTGAGTTTCAAATTTTCTCCCCCTCCCCACCCAAGATGGCATGCAATCTGATATAGGTTCTACATGTACCTTCACACTAAACATATTTTCACAATAGTCAAGTTGTAAAGAAGAACTATATCCAACAGAATGAACCGTGAGAAAGCAGAAACAAGACAGAAATAAAAACAAAAACAAAAGAGAGCACATAGTGTGCTTCAGTCTGCATTCAGCCTCCATAATTCTTTCTCTGGATGTGCATGGCTTTTTTCATCATGAGTCTTTTGGAGTTGTCTTAGAATCTTGCATTGCTGAGAAGAGCCAAGTCTATCAAAGTTAGTCCTTACAGATACCATGCGTCTATAATCATATATAATGTTCTCCTGGTTCTGCCCCCCTCACTCAGCATCAGATCATATATGTCTTCCCAGGTCATTATGAAGTCTATCTGCTCCTCAGTTCTTATGGCACAATAGTATTCCATTACATTCATATACCACAACTTGTTTAGCTATTCCCCAGTTGATGGGCATCCCCTCAATTTCCAATTCTTTGCCACCACAAAAAAGAGGTGCTATAAATATTTTTGTACATGTAAGTCCTTCTCCCATTTGTATGATCTCTTTGGGATACAGTCCTAGAAGTGGTATTGCTGGGTCAAAGGGTATGCACATTTTTATAGCCCTTTGGGCAAAGTACCAAATTATTCTCCAGAAAGGCTGGATTAGTTCACAATGCCATCAACAATGCATTAGTGTTCCAGTTTTCCCACATCCTCTCCAGCTTTTATGATTTTCCTGTTTTGTCATGTTAGCCAATCTGCGAGGACTTTACCTACCTCTCTTTTGGCCTCGGTTTCTTATTCATAAAATGAGGGGGTTGGACTCAGTAACTTCTAAGCACCTTTTTAGTTCTAAATTTGGGATCTTCTGATTTTCCTCCAAGGCCCTACTCAGATGCCACCTTTTCTCGGAAGCTTTCTTAGATCTCACCAACTGAAAGTGATCTCTTCTTAAAATTTCCTAGAGTGCTTTGCAACAGTGTTCTTTTGCTTTTCTATCTTAGCCTGTGTTGTACTTCTTTGTGTACTTCACATTTCTCTTCTATTAAACTATAATGTAACACCTACAAGGGTGTTGTTCTTTCATCATTGTATCCCTAGTACCTAGCATAGTGCCTTGAATGCAGTAGATGCTTCATAAATATTTTCTGAATTAGGAAAGCAACAGGTTTCCTATGGGAAACAGCTGAACGTGGCCCTCTGTGCTCAGAAGAGATGACAGCACCTAAGTCCGGTGAGATTAGTAATACATGCCACAACTATATTCTGGGGTTCTAGTATGGAAAGCAGATTCTAGAGCTCTGAAAAGCTCCCTGGAAGCTCTGAGAGTAAGAATTTGTCGGCCTAGTCCCAAGAGACTTTGGAGATGGAACTAGAATTGAATAATTTCGGAGACATGGCCAGGAGAGGCCTCAGTAGTTCATAGAAAATAAGTACAGCCTCTGGAGCTTAGGGAAGACAGGCAGACTTGCTTGGGTCAGGAGATGAAGCTAGGCCAAGGTTCAAGCAATCCTTCCATGGAGACCCTTTAAAGGCTAGCTGAAGCCACATTATGCAGGAAAATAGGGCGTGGCCAATTGATTTTAGCCAAAAGGCAAAGATGCAATACATCTCTTGGACCGCTGATAATGAAATGCACCTGCATCTGGTCAGAAATGAAGTGTACCAGAACCCTTTGTGTAGTATTCTCTGTAGAACCAAGTCGAGGTGAGGAAGCTTAGGGACCTCTCCCCTAACTTACCTGAACCCTCACTTCAAGTATAGCTGACTGAGTACTCTGGAACCATGTGACATTTGAATCCTAGGACTGAAGAGGAAGCAGCTTCTAATTCCATGTGGTAAGCTGCCCAATGGTCTTGGTCCACTGGTCCAAAGACAGTGTTTTGATGGGGCAGAAAGGCCTGGTTAGTGAGACTGTTGAGGTATATAGTAGGTAGAAACTAAAAATGAAGATTTGTTGTTTAAGGTAGAGCTGCCAGAGATCTGTGGCAATCATAGGGCGAGGGGTGGGGCATGTTTATGAGATATGACAGAAATTTGATTGGTGTAGCTATGGGTGTGGGGTTGGTAGAATCTAAAAGGATTTAAGTGGGCCTGAAGAGGCTAGTATCTGCTGCTTCAGAATGTAATTTGTAGCTCTCAAAGAGATTAGATTGCCATTTTGGCAAGAAATGGTTGGTGGTTTATGAGCTTTAGGCCCCAGGCAATGGCACCACTAGAATAGGGTTTTGGTCCCAAGCGAAGTACAGTAATGGCTTTTTCCTCCTGTAACCAAGCAGCCATCTCTTCTTTTATGAGGCAGCCAGCCAACAGGGCTAACAGGTCGGGGTATAATGGCAGTATACTCTTTGTGAGGGTCCACGCTGTTTTGGAGTTCAGCATACTATCAAAACTTCAGGGTTAGCTGATGGCATGACACACCAAGCCAAGAATGTCAGAGACCTAAGACAACATGGACTCTGGGGTGGGGCAGACAATCAGAAAATGCAGTGCTCCTTTCCCATCCCCTTAAAAGAAAATTTGGGAGTAGAAGTCTCCATAATGTCTTTCTCTATAGAAACTGAGGCAAATAATTTATTCAGTCTTGCCATATCTCCTTCCATCCTTTAGTATTCTTGTATTCATCAAGTTGTCTCATTTATTTTCTTTAGCTTTTTTCTTTTGATGCAGTTAAAGAATTTCCTATTGACCTTGGAGTACTCTGTAAGGTGCTTCTTGAGCCCTTTTCTGTTCATGTAATTTCAAATTAGAAGAGTAAAGACAGAGAATTGATTACACAGCTAGTTAGTGGCAGAACTAGGACAAGAACTCTGTTTTTTTGACTCCTAGTCTGCTATACCATGCTGTCTCACAGAGAGTGGTTTCTGTTTTCAGATATTTGAATGGCTGTCATGTGGAAGAGAGACAGGCTGGTATAATAAGACTACTAGAGCTGGAACGTGACCTGGGTTCAAATTCCAGCTTTATAACTTACGTGTGTGACCCTGGACAAGTCACTTCACTTATACAGACTTCAGTTTCTTTCCCTGTACAATAAGGAGGTTGAACTATATAATCATTCTAAGTCCTAAGATCCTTGGTATTATTTCCATTTTTTTTTTTTTTGCTCTAGAGGGCTGAACTAGGACCAATGGATAGAAGTTACAGAAAGACAGATTTCAGCTCAGTAGGAAGAAGGAAGCTCCTACCAATTAGAGCCAAACCAAAATAAATGAGTTGCCCCATGAGGCAGTGAGTTCCCTTCTTTTGGAGGCATATTAGCTGAGGCTTGATGATCACTCAATGGAGATTCTGGAGAGAGGATTCATACTTAAGGAAGGGTTTGTTATATGACCCTGAGTATCTCTTACAACTCTGAGATTTTTTGAAAAAGTAAGAGAGTAAGACAGAAGCAGAGAAGCAAAAAGAGGAATTCATGAAAAACAGATTAATTAGCCACTATATGTTTGACTTTATTTTAAGTAGTAGGGATACAAAACCAAAATATGAGATAGTACCTGCCCTCAAGAAGCTTAATTCCACCAGGGAGCTAATATATTTGGAAATCTATAACTATGAGGTAGTAGTAAGAGACCATGAACAACTGGGGTATCGGAGAAGGCTTCACAATGGAGGTGATATTGGAGTAGAGTCCTGAAGAAGACAAGAACTCTGAAGGAGGAGATGAGGAGATAGTATACTCCAGTGGGCCTGGGAGACATACTTGTGCAAATCTAGGGAGGCATAAGATGGAATGCTAACTTAGAAGAACTATTAGTAGTTCAGTTTGCCTGGAATGTGGACAGTATGTGATGGGAAATAATGTGAATTAATGCTGGAAAGGTAGTTTATAACCAAACTTGGGAGAGACTTTTAGCCAGACTGAGGAATTTGTATTCTGTCCTCAAGGTAACAGTCAGCCGTTGAAAGCTTCTGAGTAGGGAAGTCACATGGATAGGCCTTTGCTAACTGAGGAAGATTATTTTGGCAACTCAGTGGAGGTTAAAGGAGGGAGGAAGAAGAGACTAGAAACCAGTAGGCCAATTATGTGAACAGTTTAGTGACTTTCCTTACACAATTCTGAACTGTTTCTCAGAAGAGTAGATTCTTTGATTTTTGTTGTCCTCTCATAACAAAGTTTTTACTATATTGTACTGAAAATCAATGAAATTAAGCCACCAGCTGGATTCTCCATGACCAAAGGTTCCCCTGTGGAGTCAGCTCTTTTTCTATGGTTGAAAGCCTTTTAACCACTTTAAAGATGAATTCTCAGACTTACTGCTGCCTTAGCTGTGGCTGAGACCAGCTGGAGGCTATAAAATGCACCCACTTTGGGGATTGAGTTTCAGCTGATGGTATTAGAATAGGATAGAAGTGTGATAGATGCTTTTTACACTAAGCCCCACAGGGTGGATCTGGGTTTCATCTGGATGATAAAGGTAGCTGGGATTTGGATCTAATCCATTATTAATTGATTTACTTGTGCGTACTTTCATAAACATAGCTCTTATTGCACATGTATTTTGTTGTATCTCACCCCTCCACCATCTGAAAAGAGAATTCTATAAACTGATAACTTGAGTGAGTTTTGTATGGGTTTTAAAAAGGTGAATATTAGATTTAAGAACAAAATGAACCAATATGTGAATTTTGATGTTAAAGTGAATGAAGACCATTTAGACCTGCGTGCTTAGTAAATGTTTGTTGACAGACTGGTTATGGGATATAGAAAGATAGGGAAGGGCCAGGTGGTACAGTTGAAAGAACACTAGACCAGGAATCAAGGAGAGCTACTGAACAGTTTTGAGAAAAGGAGTGTTGTGATCAGCCTTGTGTATTAGGAAGATCAATATGGTTGAATGATTAATATAGCAATTTGTTAATCAATTATTAAGCACCTACTGTGTGGCAGACACTGGGTGTACAAACATAAAAATGAAACAGTCCCTGTTCTCCAGGAACTAACATCTATATGTAGATATACAGATAAATACAAATATATACAAAGTAAATACAAGGTAATTTCAGGGGCAACTCTGGCAGCTGGGGTCAGGAAGAGCTTCCTAGGGTGGCACTGGGGCTGAGCTTGGAATAAGGTTAGGGATGCTAGGAGCAGTAGAGGAGGAGGGAATGCACTCCAGGCATGGAAGACAGCCTGTACAAAGTCAGGGGGTGCATGGGAAGTGGGATATCATGTCTGAGGGGCAACATGTAGGCCAGCTGGGCTGGACTATATAGAATGCATGAAGGAAAATGTAGTACAATAAACCTGGAAAGGCAAGCTGGAAGTAGGAGCCGGATTGTGACATGATTTAAAAACTAAATACAAGTTTGTCATTGTTCCTAGATGCAATAGGGAGCCATGGAATCTTCTCTAGCAGGGGAGTGATGGGGGTCAGAACAGTACCTTAGGAATATCACTTAGGCAGATTTGTGGAGTATGTACTGGAGTGGGGAGAAACTGGAAGGCAGAGAGAACAATTAGGAGGAATGGAGATAATCTGGGCTAGAAATATGATGTCCTGAACTGCGGGGTAGCCATGAGAGGAGTGTGAAGTAAGAGATATTGTGGGGGAGGACAGACAAGACTTGCTGATCTGATTGGATATAAGAGATAAGAGAAAGTCAAGGGAAAAGTATGACTCTAAGGTTGTGAACCTGGATAACTGAAAAGATGGTGGAATCCTGAACAGAAACAGGAGAGACTGGAAGACAAGGAGGTCTAAGAGTTTTGTGTTAGACTTGTTGAACTTGAGACATATACAGGACCTCAAGCTGGGAATGGCCAATAAACAATTGGTGGTATGGAACCCAATTCGATGCAAAGCAAAAAAAGGTGCTGAGAATGATACAAAAACAACTAAGTCATGGTCCCTGCCTTCAAGGAGTTTTAAAAAGCTCATGGACCAAAGGCAAGAAAGCCTATCTATGAGATTACTGAACTACGATCATCTCTTCCACATCACAGGGATTGGGGCATGGCACCCCCACAACCTGGAAAATCTACATAAAATTTTTTGACCCTCTCTTCATATGAGAAAAGAAGTCTGGATTTTTTCCATTTCTTTTATGAGGTATTTACAGTACCTTATTGTAGAGTTTGGGTTGATATTATATAAAACTATACATACATTTTATGCACTTCTGAATTCCCAAACTTTTTCTACGTTGTCTGCTGGCCTTCACTTGTCATCTGCGGCTAATGCAAAACTCCCCCCAAATTCCTATTTAATTTCTTATGCCAACCCATGATGTATCAAAACTACGATGGGGAGAGTTGCAATGTGAAAGGGATAAACGTAGCCTGGGGCAATGGGCAC
Organism: Phalanger gymnotis; assembly: GCA_028646595.1. NCBI lineage: Eukaryota > Metazoa > Chordata > Mammalia > Diprotodontia > Phalangeridae > Phalanger > Phalanger gymnotis. The sequence goes on from CM053624.1 coordinate 263,348,868, forward strand.
CTGAACTGAGGTGGAAGCAACAGAAATGAAGACAGGGAAATGAAGGTTCGGGAAAGGAACCAAAGATCCCTCAGAGGTTACAAACCAGGTAAGAGGAACGTGGTGCTATTAACAGAACTAGGGATGAACCAGACATATAGTTGGGCTCTGCATTCAGAACACCTGGCTTCAAACATTCCTTCTGAGGTTCCCTCCCTGTGTGACTCTGGGAAGGGCTCTTCACCTCCCTGAGCTTCAGTCTGCTAATCTGTAAAATGAGGGGGTGGGACTAGATGGTCTCTGAAGTCTCTTCCATTTATCAATCTATATCCTAAGTCAAGAGAAAAACAATTTGCAGAAAAAGATAACAAATTCAATTTTAAAAATGTTGAGTTTGGCGTTCTAAAAGAACAACCAGATAGAGATGGTGGTAGGTAGTTAGAAGCAGAAGTGGGAGTCAGGACTAGAAATACATTTGGGAGAATGACAGTTGAAACTATGGAAGAGACTAATGAGGAAGAAGGCAGAGAGGGAAAAAAAAGGCTGCAAACGGCCTTGAGAAAATCCATAAAAGGAAATAGAGGACATGTCAGAGCAGCAGGAAGACAACCAAGAGTGTAGTACCATAGAAGCCTGGGGAGGAGAACATCAAACTAACTAACTTCAGATCTGAACTCATCTTCAATATAGGTAAGAATAATAAGATAATGTATTTAGGAAAAAATACAAACTACATTTTTAATAGAATAGGCTCTGAGTCATCAGGAAAGTGATATGAGCTGTGGGAATTACTATAGATAGGCCCCGAAGAGAAGCCCAATGAGCTTTTACAGTCAAAATGGCCAACATGAGTGTTATACATGAGGAAAATGACTTAAACCTTAAAAAAAAAATTTTCCCTTGTACAAATCACAGAATACTAGAAGCAGTTTTGGTCATTCTAGCTCAGGAACCACTGAATCTGAGAACTGGAAGAGCTCTTAGAAGTCAGCTGCTCAACTTCCCACCCAATGCAGGAATTCCCAGTAAATATCTGTCAGGCCCATTGCTCTCTCCACTGCATCACTCTATCCATCACCCGAACAGAAATCACCTCTGCAACAACCCTGAAAAGTAATCCCCCAATCTCTGCATAAAGACCTCCAGGGAGAGGGCACCTATTTCCTGTCAAGATTGCACATTCTTTATGGATAGTTTTAGTTGTTAGAAAGTTAGCTGCTGCTGCTGGTGTTTTATGGAGCTTAAATCTCCCTTTCTAAACATCCAGCTATTGCTCCAAGTTCCATTCTCTGGAGCCAAGCAAAACAAGTACAATCCCTCTTTCATGTAATAGCCCTTCCAATATTAGAAGGTAGTTACCATATCCCTCCCTCCAAGTCTTGTCTACTTTCTGCTAAACACTCCGAAGTTCTATCACCTGATCCTGACGTTATATAATTCACACACACAGACACACACAAACACACAGAGACACACACAGAGACACAGACACAGACACAGACACACACACCCAGGAGCACTCTCTTCTAGATACATATAAAAAATATGGTGCCAGCACAATATTCCTGATGTGACCTGATCAGAGCAGAGTACCTCCCTTATTGTACACTATGCCTCTCTAAAACTGCATTCAAACTGCATGCCACACCACACAGCTCACTCTACCGACTCCCAGGACATTCTCCTTCCTGAATGAATTCAGTGCCCAGCTCACAGGGCTTTTCTCCACCCCAACTCTTACTCTCATAAAAGGTGGCTTTAACATATATACTGATTTTGTTGTTTAGTCATTTCAGTAGTGTCTGTGTCCATCTCTTTGTGACCCCGTTTGGGGTTTTCTTGGCAAAGACACTAGAGTGGTTTACCATTTCCTTCTCTGGCTCATTTTACATATAACAAACTGAGGCAAATATGGTTAAGTGACTTGCCTAGGGTCACACAGGTAGTGTCTCAGGCCAGACTTGGAACTCAGGAAGATGAGTCTTCCTGACTTCAGGCCCAGCACTCTATCCCCTGTGCCACCCAGCTGCCTATATTGATACTCCTTCAAATACCCTAACTTCCCAGTTCCTCAACCAGTTTGGTTCCATTCCACCTCAGCTACAGAAATGATCATACCACTGGTCTTGCCAACATCCACAAGAATTCCATTTCCATTTTTATGAACTCCAAAAGTCTTTTATGTAATCATTTGTCATTCTTTCTTTCTCTGATGCCTAATCCTGTCTTACTCAATTCTTTCCCAGGCTAACATACTTGCCCTGACTATGGGTCCCTTCCTGAAGCAGCTAAGTGCTTAGAGCACTGGGCCTGCAGTCAGGAATATCTGAATGTAAATCCAGCCTCAGACACTCAGCCGCGTGACCCTGGGCAAATCACTTTACTTCTGTGTGACTCAACATCCTCATCTGTAAAATGAGAATAATAGCACCTACCTTCCCAGGGTTGTTAAAACGATCCAGTGAAATAATAACCAGTGAAGTGCTTAGCCCGTGTCCAGCTCATAGTGACCATTATATAAATGTTAGCTATTATTATATTGAACTTTTGCTGAATCAATTCAATTCTTTGCTATCCTTTGGTGTCTTGTCCCATCCCTGAAAAGCCCAATTTTGAATTAATCATACTATCTACATACTTCACTCCTGGAACTAGAAGCAACAACAAAAACTGTGTTTACTGGGTCCACTAAAATTTATGTTAATAACAGTAATAATGATAGTTAGCATTTATATGGCACTTTAAAATTCACAAAGTATTTTAAATGTATTATGTCATTTGATCTTCACAATAACCTTGTAAAGAAGGTTTTGTTATTTTACAGATTAAGAAACTGAGGCTGAGAGAGATCAAGTCACTTGCCCATCATCACACAGCTAGTAAGTGTCTGAGGCAGCATTCAGACTCAGGTGTTACTGACTCCAAGTACAGCATTCTCAACTTGACCCTCACTTTAGCAAGACAATTCTCCCTAATCAATTCAACATCCTACTCACTACAGAAGCTACTGCAAAACCTCAAGTTTCCCATAGAACTCCTCCAGCCCCTCAGCTCAGAACTTTACCTTATACTTTATTGAAAAAAATGGAGGTGATCTACCAAAGACTCCCTCTTCTCCCCTCCTCATCTCACATCATTTAACTTCTCCTACTATCTCCTCCTTCACTCATCTCACATGAATAAGTCATCTATTTCCCTTCTAAGGTAAATCCCTCACCATGCACCCATAATCCTATCCCTTCTCCAGCTGACCAACCCCACCATCATCCCTACCCTTTCCAGTCTTTTATTCTCTCTCTCTCTCTTCTGGCTCCTACCCTGCTACCTACAAACATACACGTCTTCCCCACCCTTAAAAAAAATCCTCAATCTGACTGTACCTACTACCTACTGTCTTATTTTTCCACCTTCCCTTTGAGTTTAAACTACTTGAGAAAGCCCTCTATAATCAGTGACTCTCTCTACTTTCCCTCCTCCCACTCCCCTATAATCCCTCTGCATCCTGATCTCTTCAACTGAAACTGTTCTCTCCAGAGTTACCAATGGCATTTTTAACAAGCTTTGCTTAGTCTTCATCCTTTCTTGACTTCTCTGCAGTCTCTGACATAAGCAATTACCCTCTTTTCCTGGATTCTCTCTCCCCTCTAGGTTTCCATGATATTGGTCTTTTCTGGTTCTCTCCCTACCTGTGTGACCTCTTCTTCTGAGTCTCCATCATCCAAGTCATGCCTACTAACCATAAGTTCCTAATTCTCAAGGCTCTGCCTTGGGTCCTCCTCTTCTCCCTCAATATTATCTCATTTGTGATCTTAGCAGTTCTGATGGGTTCAATTATTATTATCTCTAAGCAAATGATTTTCAGAGCCCTATATCCAGCCCTAATGTCCTTCCTGAATTCCAATCACGCATCGCCAACTGACTTTAAGATATCTTGGACCGGATGTCCCACAGGCAACTCAAAATCAACATGTTCAAAGGAGAACTCATTCCAAAACCCTTTTCGTTCTTCCCACCTTCCCTATTACTGTTGAAAGCACTACCATTTTCCCAATCGTCCAAGCTCACAATCTTGATGTCAATCAACTGCTCAACCATACTCTCTCCAAACATCTATCCAATCTGCTGTTTTCTTGTTGTTTCCATTTTCACGATATCTCAAATACTCTCCTTTTGTCCACTCCCGCAGCCCCCACTCTGGTGCAGGCCCTCATCGCCTCATGCCTGCACAGTTGCAATAACCTTCTAGTTGTTCTCCTTACCTTAAGTCTCTCCTTGCTCCAATTCATCCACTCAGCTGCCCAAATGATTTTCCTAAAGCATAGACATAACCATGTTACCTCCCTACTCAATACATTCCAGTGGCTCCCTGATACTTTCAGGATCAGCTATCCTGTTTGGCTTTTAAAGCCTTCACAACCTGGCCCCTTCCTACCTATGTCCCCTATGCCTGAAGTCTCTCCCTTTTGGTCTCCCACACTCCCACATGGACCTCCTTTAAGATTTGGTTGAGTGCAGATTTTTCCTAATCCCCTCCAATTCCACTCTCAATTGTTAAGCCTTCCCTCTGAGATTACCTTCCATTTACATTCTATATATCTAATATGTACACAATTATTTGTATGTAAGCTCCTTTGTACCCCCAGTGCTTGACACGGTTTCATACGCAGAGTAGGTGCATCACAAATGCTTGGTGACTGAGTGACCCTAGACCAATGACCTAACCTCTCAGCGCCCCAAGCAATGCTCTCAGAAAACAGAGTACAAAGATCTCTACTGGTAAACAGCTTCCTTGCTGGGGGCTCAGATCATGTACTAGGTTTAACCCATTGTTCTAGCCTGCTGAGATACTCTTGGATCTTGATTTTGATCAGTTTGGGCTATCCTTCCCGCCTTCGTGAAATCTGCAAATTCAATAAGCACAACATCTGTGGCCTCATTTGAGGGATGAATAAGAACGTTAAACAGCACAAAGCCCAAGGTAGATCCCTGGTGTATTCCACTGGAGATTTCCTCCAGGGTGATCCGGCCCATTAATGACTATTTTTGTGATCTAGCCACTTAACTGGTACAATAACCACCCAATCATACTACCATCTAGCCTACATCTCTACACTTTGTCTATAAAGATGACGTGTGAAATCTGAAATCTAGCTATCCTATTCTGTCTACAGCAATCCCCCGGTGTATAATTTAGTAATCCCATCAAGAAAGAAAATAAAGTTAGTCTGGCACGGCCTGCTCACAGGAACCACGACCATGCCGGCTCTTATTGATCATTTCCTCCCTCTCTAAATACTCATCAATTTTCCCTTTAATAATATTTTCCATGCTCCTAGGCAAAAGATGGACTTTCAAGAAAATAGAGGACTTTCAAGCTTTCTCAGTGAAAAGACCAGAGCTGAATAGAAAATTTGACTTTCAAACACAAGAATCAAGAGAAGCATGAAAAGGTAATCAAGAAAGAAATCATAAGAGACTTACTAAAGTTGAACTGTTTTGTTTACATTCCTATACGGAAAGATGATGCGTATGATTCATGAGACCTCAGTATCATAGTAGCTGAAAGGAATATGCATATATGTCTATATGGGTGTATGTATATAAATATATATATACACACAAATGTGTGTCAATGTATGTATATATGTAGGTGTGTATATATGTATATGTATATATATAGACAGAGGGCACAGGGTGAGTTGAATATGAAGGGATGATATCAAAAAAATAAAATAAAATTAAGGGATGAGAGGAATATATTGAGAGAGGGAGAAAGGGAGAGATAGAATGGGGTAAATTATCTCACATATAAGTGGCAAGAAAAAGTGGTTCTCTAGGAAGTGAAGAGGGGACAGGTGAGGAGGAATGAGTAAATCTTGCTCACATCGGATTTGACCTGAGGAGGGAATACCATACACACTCAGTTGGGCATCTTATCCCACAGGAAAGAAGGAGGAAGGAGATAAAAAAGGGGGGACGATAGAAGGGAGGGCAGAT
>CM053624.1:263354943-263428450 GCA_028646595.1 Phalanger gymnotis
CCAGGGAGCAAATTCAATAAAGGGGGATAGGTTAGGAAGGAGCAAAACATAGTTAATCTTTCACAACGTGAGTATTGTGGAAGGGTTTTACATAATGATACACATGTAGCCTATGATGAATTGCTTGCCTTCTTAGGGAGGGTGGGTGGGGAGGGAAGAGGGGAGAGAATTTGGAACTCAAAGTTTTAAAAACAGATGTTCAAAAACAAAAAAAAAGTTTTTGCATGCAACTAGGAAATAAGATACACATGCAATGGGGTGTAGAAATTTATCTTGCCCTACAAGAGAAGAAGGGAAAGGCGGATGGGAGGGGAAGTGGGGTGACAGAAGGGAGGTCTGACTGGGGAATGGGGCAACCAGAATATACACCATCTTGGAGTGGGTGGGAGGGTAGAAACGGGGAGAAAATTCGTAATTCAAACTATTGTGAAAATCAATGCTGAAAACTAAATATATTAAATAAATTAAATTTAAAAGAAAAAAAAAGAAACCAAAAAAAATATTTTCCATAATTTTGCCAAGAAAGAACATCAATCTACAGTTTGCAGATCTTATTTGCCCTTCTCTACTTGCACTGCCCCCACTCTTCATAATCTTTGATAGATCACTAAGTTATTTCAGTTCATCAAAGCCTAGTGACTTGGACTGAGAGCAGTCAGGGGCTCTCTTGCCATGTTCACACTTATCTTAGGCGGCAATCCCCTGACAACACTTTTTATTCCATCTCTCCTATCCAGTGGCCATTATCTCCTGGGGAGAGAAAACAGAAGCCAGATAGTAGTTGAGTAGTTCTTCCTGCCTAAAACAGTTCCTGACACCTGGCTGGCACCTAATAAATGCTTGATTCATTATCTCTTATTATTGTCACATCTACCCCTGACCCTCTCCCTTCTTTGATCCTCTTCTTACCCCAATACAAAAAAAAACACCTTATTTGTTGTCCTTAACATACTAATTTATAGCCTCTACTCATTTGAGTTTCAATGCTCCTAACACTAAAAAGGCTCTGAAAATGTTTTAGAGAAATTCATAGGTGACATAACCATAATGGCTTCATAAAGTAATCTGTATTACACATCAAACTTTCAAAGGTCAGTGTTAGGAAGAATAGAACCCTCCCCCAAAACAACCTTTGGTGATCCTTTCAGAGATAGACTATTGGGTGGTGTGAACCATAAGTCTGACCCAAGTATGTAGTTAGTTCTTTTATACCCTTCCTTTTTGCATCTTCTTTCTAAATTGAAAGTATTATGTAATTCCATTGTATTTTTATGATTTTATCTATATTGAGAAATGTTTTACTTCTAATTCTTAATTTCTCATTGATTATTTAGCTACTATAGGAATTTTTTCCAGAGGTGGGAGGAAGGAGGATATGAAACACCCCCTGTAAACTCTTTTAAAGCTAGCTACCACAAACAAAAGTTATTTTTCACTAACACAAGACTCATTTATTTGAAGGATCAATGGTCTTTGGTAGAAAAGTATTTCCTAATAGCACCTTCTGTGGATTTCATTACTCTGAGATAGAATTCATCCAAGCCCGGTGACTTCTAACGGGGGAAGGGGGTCAGCTAAGTACTCTTTATTATCTCTTCATCTTAATCTTAGATTTCAACTCCCTATTAACTCTTTTCATAAAATCTTTTTCGTTCAAAAGATCATTCTCCTTGGCAAAGGAAAGAGCACCTAAATAACACTGCTTTTCCTATTACACTGTCTTCTCATAATATTCTCCCTGACACTGGCCTCAAAATGTTAGAACTATAGTACTGACTGCATTAACGGCCCACTACAGGTCTGTCACCTTCGAATTTCTCTCAAGTTTTTTGAAGCACAACACTTGATTGAAAATGGCTCCCCATTCATCAGACAGCCAGGATGAACTAGGCTGCCAGCAATCTGAAACAGTTCCGTCGGATGAGGCTTTGTGGAATCAGTGGTGGAAGCAAAGAACATTTTCTTGGCTTCTACCATGTATACAGTGGGCTCTCAGTAAATATTTGATGATGATGATGACTATGCCACAGCATAAAAATTTAACATCTCTATGTTGCAATCTGTCCAATTCAGAGTGCGAGGAGAAGCACCTTCTTTCCAGTTTCTTCTCTTCCTATTTCATCTGCAGCAGGTCGAAATTATGGTGTAGTGAAAATGAAAGTGAGGAGGGTATTTAAGGCTTTTGTATTGATAGCAGTTGCTAGCAAAATTATTGTTCAGGGTAGGAGGTGAGTAAGGACACCCTTGATCAACTCTCTCCTCACCCCCCCCCCACCCAATATAATCACAGAAAATAAAAAGCAGGTGACAGTGACCTTGAACAGGGACAAAGAGGTTTTAAGGTCTTAAAGAAGTTAGGAAGGACAGCTAGGTGGCACAGCAAATAGAGCACAGGCCCTGGAATAGACTCGAGTTCAAATCTGGCCTTAGACACTTGACACTTAATAGCTGTGTGACCTTGGGCAAGTCACTTAACTCCAACATTCCTTGCCTTCCCCCCTCCAAAAAAAAAGAAATTAGGAAGAGCTTATACTGTTACTCCTTTACAAGGTTTGAAAAAGCTACCCAATCAGAAGGCAGTTAGCCACTGGCTGACAAAGGACTGGCCATACTTCAGGTGTTCCCTTAAAAATGGGACCTACTCTGTAAGAGCCAAGTGAGAGTCAAAGAAGGAGATAACTCTGAGGAACATGACCTCTGGCAACTGAGAAAAGTCAACTATGAATGAGGCCAGTTCCAGAGGAGTAATTGTTCCTGCACTTGATTTTTGTTGTTTTTGTTCAATGGTTTCAGTTCCATCCAAGTCTTCATGACACCATTTGGGGTTTGCCATTTTCTTCTCTAGCTCGTTTTAGAGATGAGGAAACTGAGGCAAAAAGAATTAAGTGACTTACCCACGGTCACACAGCTAGGAAGTGTCTAAGGTCAAATTTGAACTCAGATCTTCCTAACTTCAGGCTGGGCACACTCTGCCACCTAACTTGCCCTTTCACTTGGGGGCGGGGGAGAAATACTTCTCCTTTTCTCCCATTGGCTATGACAACGCGCAGTGGAGCAACTCATCCAGCAGGAGACTTGATAGCCAGCAAGCAAGTCGCCTCACTAACCAAGGTAGAAGATAGTTCTGAGGAACATAAGCCCCGTGAGTGCAGAACTCACACAGTCCTGGCCACTAAGAGGTGAGCAGCCGAGAATAACAGGCCTAAGGAATCTAGCTATATGAACTGCCCAGTGGAAAAACTACACCCTGAGGGAGACAGCATGAGCACACCACGAGGAAAGATTAGGGCCCCATATCACCAGAGGGGTGAGTTGCCTCAGCCAAACATGTTCCCTAAATGTGTGTCTTTCCAGTAGTATACTCTAGGGCGGGGCTGTCGATTTTATGCGGCCCGACTGTGGGTTTTAATTTTCACAAGCAAAAAGATAAAATAATCATTTGCATGGAATGTGTATTAGATTTTAAAAATTCCACCACTATTAATCTCATTCATTGTTAATTTTCTTTGGTGTTTGTAAGCAGTATTACGGATGGAACGTATCGCATGAAATTTTCAATCCATCTGTGGGATGCATTCTGCCTGTCCAATGCAGACTAGCCAGTATGCACCTACCTTTATACTGTTGTGTTGTCACTTTGTTGTTCTGTGTTTGCTTTCACGCTTTGCGCCTTCACCTGTCATTTTGACGACGTGCGTTCCCCGGCTTTCTATTAGTGTACTGTATTTTTTATTCTGGGTGCGGCCCTCAAATAATTATTTAATTTTAATGTCGCCCTAAGATAACCTAAGGTTGGACAGCCCTGCTCTAGGGTATGCCCATGCTTCCCACTAACATTGTGTGTACCCCAGGGTTAAGGAGATTTTTAATGGCTACTGTTTTTACCATACCATTTCATTAAATGCCTTGAGTTAATAGTGTTTCCTGGTTAACTTATTAAATATAAGTGTACTGAACTCCAGAACTATAGTTTTAGAAATATAGAACTACCAAGTATATTAGACCTAGAGGGGGAGTATTTGACCCCAGGGGATCCAATATTCAAGTATAAGTTGGGGAGGGGGTTGTCCAGCAAGGGCACTATGCTAAAATGATCATTCAAGCTTCCCATAATATGTATAAGATCATAGCTCAATCAGCCTCAACAAACCAGTGGAACAGGCCCTCTGTCCCAATAGGAACTCAATATTACATACAGCTTACATCATAATCAAGAAGTAAATGGTCCAACTAAAACAATCTCCTTTACTGGAGATTTTTAAGCAGAGGTTAGATGACCATTTCCCAAAGATGCTGTAGCAAGGATTCTTATATTCAGCAGGAGGTTGGACTCCCTTCCTAGTCTAGGACTCTGATTTTATTCTTTTTCGATTAACAAAAACCCATTTTCTTTCCCTCCCACCTCCCTTCCCCACTGGAAAAGAGAAACAAAAATAAAACTCTTATGAAGTAAAACTCCTTCCTGTACTGGCCAGGTCCAAAAAATATACATCTCAATCTGCATCCTGAGTCCATCCCTGCTCTGATTGAAGGTAGATAGCATGCTTCATCATGGGTAGGACTCTATGATACTAAGTAATAATTTTTAAGCATTGATAAAATGGTAAATACTTGAGTAGAAGGTAAGAAGGGTTATATTCAAATGTAATCTAGGAATCAATAGTACAGAATAGTTGAAATCATGAGAATGGATGTCACGGGCCCAAGACATGCTGTGCCATATATTCAAGGCCAGTTTAACTATAAATGAGGCTTCAAGCAGAAAGAGCAACAGACTTGTACAGGACCTAGGTTTGAAAACTAATTCTTCTCTCTCAACCTATGTGACCTCGTAACTCAGTTGCCTATCTATAAAATGAAGATGTGAGAAAAGGTCCCTCAATCCAGATGGTCCCAAATGTCCCTTTTCTATCCTAATTCTACAATCCTATGATCCTGCAAATTCAATGATACAGAAATACTGATCCAAGCCAAAGGGACTGTCATGACTCAGAAACTGAAGATAAATACTAAGGGAGCTAACCCAATCCCAGAATTCTTAGTCCTTCTATTCCATCAATATCTATCATCAAGGAGACAAATGAAGTCAGAAGTGGATCTCTACTCATTCTGAACTCTGGAGAATACCTACAGTGTCTTCTCTCTCCCTCCAAACCACTCCATATTTCCAGGGCAGGGAAATCAGATCTGTGGAAGATGAAGAAGACCCAGCTCTTTGCTTAGGCCTGGGTATCTGCCAATCTGAACACACACTTCAGCCTCAGGCAAGGGCTACTGGGTAGTTTAGGGGAAGGAGGTAGGTAGATGAGAGGTGTGGCTGTCTCCCTGGGGAGAAATCAAGGCAGTCGAGCCACAATCTGTGATGCCTGTGGGAGCCCTGAACCTTTACGGTTTCCTGTGCTCCGGTTGTCCTGGTAACCTGTGGCCTCCCTATTTGTGTTGGCACTATATGCCAAGAGCGGAAGCAAAACTGAAGCAGGAGGAAGACTTGTAGGGAAAAATGTGGGTAATGTAGCAACTACAGCACTGCAAGGTCAAGCCTAGGGCAGAGATATGGGGAGCAGTTCCTAAAGATTCAAGCTACCCCTGTGAAGACAGTGTGGGCTTTGGCTCTGGAAGAAGATAGAAAAGGAAGACATCTAGAAACAGAAAAAAATAATGCTAAGTAGGAGCTAAACCATTAGAAGAAAAGAGTGAGGATGATAAACTCCTCAGCTTAAATAGAAAGCCCAAATTCCTTTAGAGGAAAACATTCTCCCCCCCAAACAATGATATGCACACAAAGTCCTATGTCAAAGTATAGAGGTTTATAAAAAACCTCAGACTCATCCAACCCTAGAAAAATCCAAAGACTCAAAAATGGTGATTGTTTTTAAGATTTACTGAATGTTGGGTGCTGTGTAGTCATGAAAAATTAGCAAAGGAGTTTAGAGTTCAGCCACAGAGTCATCAGAAGAGAATTTGATAAGGGCAGCTTCAGTAGTGTTGAAGACAGGACTGGTAAGCTGGCAAAGGGTAAGGCAAATTAGGATATTTGGAGATGTCTTCCTGATCTCTTAAGATGACATCAAGGAGAAAAAGCAGGCCTGTCCATAGATATCCCTAATGTCAACAGACTCCCAGTCTAACACAGTATAGTAATTCTTATATTCTTGGAACCCCCTCCCATTTATCATAGAATTTTAGAGCTGGCAGAGACCTTAGAATTTGTTTTGGCTAACCCCCTAGCAATGCATCATTTCCCTCACTACCAAGTCACCTCTCCCAATCCCTTTAAACTTTAAAACTTTACCTCCTTCATTAAATTCTCTCAGATTATTCTGAAGAATGGCTGCTCTCAGATCTCTTATTCTAGGCACGGATTTAGCCTTATGTTTAAACTCCAATATGCACTTCTGTATTCACATATATGTACTATATTGTACATACATAGTGTCATAATACATAGAATGCAATAAATATTTCTGTCCCATAGATACATTTGTACATTTATATCAACATCTTTGTACACACCAAGAGTTCAGAGAACAGGTCTATAAATTCTCTTCATAGGACCTGACAAGTGTTTAATTAATACATTTTAAAATAATTATAATGGTAATAACTGATACACATATAGCACTTTGAAATCTACAGAAATATTGTCTCACATCAACCCTATGAAGCAGATACAAGTATTATCCTCGTTTTACAGATTAATAATCAAACCAGGTTGCCCATGGTACACAACTAGAGTTAAGATATGAATCCGTGTCGTTCTGACTTAGTCTAGTAACACTATCCACTAAGCCATACTGCCTCCTATAATTATGCTATAGTTAAAGATCTTGGATATCAATCTATCAGCAAACACTTATTAAGCGCCTATTACGTGCCAGACACTGTGCTAAGCAGTAGGGATACAAAAGAGGCAAAAGATAGTCCTTGCCCTCAAGGAGCTTACAATCTAATGATATCAAATATTAAGAAAAGAGATTGAGAAAGGTGTTAATTTGGAAAAATGCTTCCAACTCAAAAATCTGAAAGCCTACTATGCCCAAGGCACTGTGCTTGGAACTAGGCAGGAAGACAAAAATTGATGAGCTGCAGCCCTCAAAGTTCATAGTGTGTGTAGCTAAAAAGCATGTAGCATGCATACAACTCCCTTTCTACAATATACACAGAAATGAATGCCATAAAAAATATATATATATATTTATATTTATATATATATATATATAAAATGCCAGCTTCGTCCCAAAGAGAGAGATGATACGTTGGGCTGGAGGAATCTAAGAAATCTTCATGGAGATGGCTGAACTAGGCCTGAAACTGGGGAAGAGGTTTAACTGGGCCTGGAACTAGACATGAACTGATCTTGAAGGATGGCTAGACTCTTGACTGTAGGAGGTAGATAAGGAAATACACTGCCACATGGAAACAAAGACAAAACTAATACAGGAAACAAGGAAAGGGAAGGAAATCATTCTAAATACAGGAAAAGATTAAACAAAAGCAGAGGCAGGAAGGGGCAGGGGGTAGGGGTCATATTTGGGGAATGGCTAGTGATCTAGATTGGCAACAACAAAGAGTGAGTGAAGGGAAAAAAAAACCCAAGGTAAGTTTGGGGACTTAGCATGGAGGGTCCTGAATGACCTGTTAAAGAATTTTTACTTAATTCTGTAGACAATGGGAAGCAATGAAGGTTTTTAACCAAAGGAATAGCATTATCAGCACTATGCTGGAAACAGCATAAGGGTAGACTGGACAGGAGATTAGAAGTGGGAAGATGTGCGGAAGCTATTCCAATAGTCCAATAAAAAAGTAAGGAAGGAGGTGTGGAGGTGGAAGGTGTGGAAGTAGAAGGAAAACAAAGGTTTGAATACCATCAATCTGAGAGAGGAGGGAGAGAAAACGAAAAGGACTTGCTGACTAATGAGACACAAGAACCCTGGTACGTGGCAAAGTAGATAGACATGCCATTACTAGAAATAAAGAATTCAGGAAGAAGAGCTGGTTGGTTGAATGTGCAATGTTGGCAAATTATTCAGGTAGTGATATCCAACAAGCAGCTAAAAGTGCAGGGCTAGAGCTCAAGATAAAATATAAGGTAGAATGTTGGCTTCAGAGTCAGAAAGACCTGTGTTCACGTACTCCCTCTAATCCATTCTGGCTCTGTGATCCTGGGCAAGGTTAACTCTCTAAGACTAGAGATTCCAAAACAGTTGCTGAGCTGTACTAGTGAAGGGAATTTCTTAGCTAGGAGTCCCCTGTACCAGTGAAATCACAGAACCAAACTAAGGGGGGTGAAAAGTATGCAACTAGAGATAGAGATTTGACAGTCATTTGGAAAGAGACGATAGTGGAAGCTATGGAAGAGGATTAGACTGCCAAGAAAAGCATATGGAAATCAAAAGAGGGTGGGACAAAACCTTGGGAAATGCCTACATTTAGTAGATGGGAAGAAGAAAAGAGACAGATGAGTAATAGGCATAGACAAACAACTAGAGCAGGGTCAAAAGCAAGGAGTTTCACGTTACGGGTGGTTGACAGAGTTAAACACTACAAAGAGACTGTAGAGGATAAAGAGTGAGAAAAGGTCCCTCAATCTGGAAATTGGATAATCACTTTCAAGAAAGCATTTTTTAGATGAGAAATGGAGCAGAAACAAGATCAGAAGGGGTTAAAAAAGTGACTGAACAGTAAGAAAAAAATAAAGGCACTACATGTTAGGAGACTTTAGCACCCTTAAAGAGAGGTATATACATACCAGAGGTAGGAAAAATTCATCCCATAGACATTCACAGAATTTTGGAGCTTGAAAGAATCTTAAAGACATTTTGTTTTAGTTCAACCCATTAATTTTACAGATAAGAAACTGTCACCCAAGTGAGAAGTGACTTGCCTGAGGTTAGGAGGTTCATACAAGTACAATTCAGGTTTTCTAGCTCCTAGGTCAGTGATCTTTGCAGTATAAAAACGCTACCTCACAAAGGTAAGAAAGTAAGAAAGACTAAGAACCTGAAGTTACGAGGAGATGTGATTAAACAGTTTATAAAACTACACATAAAGTTGTTTCAAATAGAGAAGGATGAAGAATGGATGTCATATAGCAGAAGTGGGGATGATTAACTAAAGTAGGTTATGGAAATAGAAAAGCCCAATATAAAAGAACACTAAATTTTTAACATGATTGTGAACAACTAGGATGAAGAAGAGTTTAAAAGAGTTAAAAGGGAGAGATGAGCCAGAAACAGTTGTGGGCTAGAGAATCACAAAGGAAGAGGAGTGGTGCTTGTTGGCAAGGAAAAGAGTAGAACTGAGGAAAGAAAGAATTTATAGTAGAGGAAGTCAGTGTGAAGTTTTCCTCTAAAGGTGCCCAACAGAGCAGAACAGGAATGAAGGCCATGGATAAAGGGAATGAGACACAGTTACTAATATGGGCTAAGGCTGATCGAAACAGCAAGATACAAAAACAGGCCCAGAATAAAATGGAGTACTGGAACTAAATGTAAACTGATCAGAATGTTCTTGTTTTTAGCCAAAGGCTGTTCTAAGATTTAGTGAGCAAAAAGCAATAATTACAACCTAAGCTTTTAAACACATTAACATCAAAATGGAACAAAATCTAAGTGGAAAATAAGCATTTTAGAGTTATCAGAGGAATAAACCATCATGGAACTAACTGTCTAAAATAGATTTTGCTGATTTTTTTGGAGTAGAGATCTAATAGTCACATATGTATCAGTATCAAAAGAGAATAACGTTATTCAAGATTATCAAGTTATACAAAATTTAAAAAAAAATTTTGAAGGAAAGGATCTAGACCCATGGACCTGTGATTTCAAAGTATAGGTAGCTCTCAGCAATTACTGTTCTACAACTTCTAGTCTTATAAGTTGTCAAGGACACTGAGAAGGGGGATGACTTGCTCAAATCACACAGTAGGAAGGACTTGAACTCAAGGCATCCTAACTCCAAGGCTGGTCTTCTATCTGCTATATAACTCTTAAGAATGGTAATTCTTCATTTTATTTTCCCCCCATTACTTTCTTTAAAACTCTAGATATTTTGTTCCACCAAATAAATGTTTATGGTTATTCTGTCTGGTTCTGCAAAGTAATCAATTCCCTTAGTAGTTTAATTAGGATGGCAATAATTCACAAAATAATTTAGGTAGTATTTTCATTTTTATTATACTTGGCACAGCCCAACCAAGAACAATGAATCACTCCAACTATTTAAGTCTTACTTCATGTAAATCTGGAGTGTGTATTGGTATGTTAAATCCCATATATATTGATGTATTTTGTATTTTTGAATAAAATTTCTATTTTTACCTACTGATCTTTATTAGTAATGTATAGAAAAGTTAATTACTCTTATGAGTTTATTCTTTATCTTGATACTTAAGCTATTGTTTTAAATGAATTTTTAATTGAATTTTGAGGGATTTTTAAAAATAAAATAGTTTACCTGAAAAAAAAAAAAAAAGGAAAAAAGTTCTCAAAATTGCCAAGAAGTCATTGTCATTGCACAATACATGGAAGCCCTGGACTTTTTCCAAAAGCTTTAAAAGAAATTTAAAATGGAATTATATTATAATTAGTGGCAATATTCTGAATTGCTTCCAAGAAACTTCTGCCATGTTTCCATATGAAGTAAGGGGAAAAAAAACTCTTGGCTCATGAAAATCTGCAGATACAAATCAAGTTAGAAGTAATGCTGATAAGAGTCTAGTAGAAGGAAACTATAGGTATCCCTCCCAGTTCCAAATCCTATGATAACTCATCACAGCAAAAGAAATCATAAGAATCACAAAATAATTAAAAGGAAATACCAAGAACACAAAAAAGAGCTAAATCGGTGAGAGAAAATAAGACTAAATCAAAGACAAAAATTAAAAAAAAAAAAAGGTCACATTGCTTTCCAATTAGTCTCCATGTTTGTTGGCCAAATTGGCTGGAAAGCATTTTTTTTTGTTTTCAATTAATTCTTACAACAGAGTACATTTCACTTTTAATATTTAACAAAGTCATTTTTATAATTTGCTAAATGTACACTATATGGGCCATTAGGTGGCACAGTGAATAGAATACCAGGCCTGGAGTCAGGAAAATTTATCTTTCTAAGTTCAAATCTGGCCTCAGATACTTACTAGCTATGTGACCCTGGGCAAGTCATTTCACCCTATTTGCCTCAGTTAAGTGGGAGAACCAAATGGCAAACCACCCAGTTATTTCTGCCAAGAAAACCCCAAATATGCCCCAAAGAGTCAGACAAGTATACAATATGCAAATGAGTTAAATCAAAATTACCAAATTAACAGATTCACTGGAATATAGATATATGCCTAACCAACTCACTCAAAAAGGATAATTCAACAACATTTACTGAACATCTACTATGTGTCTAACACTAGGGATACAAAAACAAAAATGAAAAAAGTCTTTGAAAACAATGGTTGACAAGCATGGTGAATATATCTCTAAACAGTAATTATGTATCAGCATGATACTCATTTGCCCGAAGACCTACAATGGCTACTCGCTGTAAAAGAGGTCGTGTCAATCAAAACTTCTCATCTTAGTAATGAAAGCTTTCCCTAACTTGACCCTATCTCTGTCAACCCAAACTTGTTGCTTAGTCGTTTTAGGGCATTTGATTCTTCATGACCTCATTTAGGGTTCTTTTTTGGCAAAGACACAGGAGTATTTGCCATTTCCTTCTCCAGATCATCCTCAGGAAACTGAGACAAATAGAGTTAAATGACTTATCCAAGGTCACATAGCTAGTAAGTGTCTGAGACCAAATTTGAATTTAGGTCTTCCTGACTCCAGGTCTCTATCTATTGTGCTACCTAGCTGCGCGCCCCCCACCCCTTTCCAAGCTTAACACTTATATTCCTCAAGACGTAATCCCTTCCAAAGGAATCAGTCACCACAATTGCCCCTGTATACACATGCTACCATACACATTGATAAGAGTGGCTCCTTCCACTCAATGATATCTAAATTCAAACAATCCTTCAAGGCCCAACTCAGTTCCCACCTCACCTATAATACCATAATCATATACTTCAGCCCACTTTTATCGGTAAGAGCCTTTGAAATCATGAAACCCTTTTTTTTTTTTATCATATCCACTATCTCATATAGATACAGGCAATCCCAAGTTGACAAATGGGTTATACCAAATAAGTGCATTAAAAAGAAGAATTCCATTTGAAATAACTGTAGACAATATAAAATATTTTGGAGTCTATTTGCGCAGACAAATCCAGGAACAATATGAACACAATTACAAAATACTTTTTACACAAATAAAATCAGATCTAAACAACTGGGAAAATATCTGGAAAATTGCTCATTGGTAGGCTGAGCCAATATAGTAAAAATGACAATTCTACTTAAATTAATTTACTTATTCAGTGCCATACTAACCAAACCACCAAAAAGTTATTTTATAGAACTACAAAAAATAATAAAATTCATCTGGAAGAACAAGAACATCAAGTAAATCAATGAAAAAAAATGTGAAGGGTGGCTTAGTTGTACCAGATCTCAAACTATTTCATAACATGGTAATCATCACAATAATCTGGTGGTGGCTAAGATACAGAGTGGTGGATCAGAGGAAAAGATTAGGTACACAAGACACAGTAGCAAGTGACCATAGCAATCTAGTGTTTGATGAAGCCATAAACCCAAGTTTGGGGACAAGAACTTACTATCTGACAAAAACAGCTAGAAAAACTGGAAAACAGCGTGACAGAATCTAGGTACAGACCAACATCTTACCTCATATACCAAGATAAAGTCAAAATGGGTACATGTTTTATACATAAAGGGTGATACCATAAGCCAGGGGTCGGGAACCTTCAGCCCCAAAGTCACATGTGGCCCTTTAGGTCCTCAAGCTCAGCCCCTTAAGTCCAAACTTCACAGAACAAATCCTCTTAATAAAAGGATTTCTTCTGTAAAACTTGGACTCAGTCAAAAGGCCAAACCCAAGGACCTAGGAAAGGCACATGTGGTCTTGAGGCTGTAGGTTTCCCCACCCCTGCCATAGGCAAATTAGGATAGCATGGAATAGTTAACCTGTCAGATCTATGGAGAACAGAAGCATTTATAACCAAACAAGAGAAAGGGAGCATTACGGGATCTAAAATGGATAATTTTAATTATATTAAATTTAAAAAGGTTTGCACAAACAAAACCAATGAAACCAAGATTAGAAGGAACACAGAAAGGCGGGGAAAAAAATCTTTACAAGTATCTCTCTGAAAGGTCTCATTTCTCAAATGTCATTTCTCAAATTTCTGTGTCAAATTTATAAGAACACAAGTCATTCCCCAATTGATAAATGGTCAAAGGATATAAAGAGGCAGTTTTCTGACAAAGAAATCAAAGTTAGCTATAATCATATAAAAAAAAATGTTCTAAATCACTGTTAGAGAAATGCACATTAAAACAACTCTGAAGTAACACCTCACACCCATCAGAAAATATGACAGAAAAGGAAAATGATAAATGTTGAAGGGGATGTCAAGAAATCGTGACACGAATGCACTGTTATGAACTGATCCAACTGTTCTGAAGAACAATTTGGAATTATGCCCAAAAGACTATAAAACTGTGCATACCCTTTTGGTCCAGCAATACCACTACTAGGTCTATATCCCAAAAAGATTATTAAAAACAGGAAAGGACCTATTTGTACAAAAATATTTATAGTGCCTCTTTATAGTGGCAAAGTATTGGAAATTGAGGGAATGTCCATCAGTCGGGGAATGGCTGAACAAGCTGTGGTATATGATTGTAATGGAATACTGCTGTGCTATAAAAATTGACAAGCAGAATTTCTGAAAAACCTGGAAGGAGCAGATCCAGGAGAATATTATATACAGTAACAGCAATACTGATGATCAACAGTGACTGACCTAGCTATTCTCAGCGATACAATAGTCCAAGACAATTCCAAAGGACTCATGATGAAAAATGCTATCCACCTCCAGAGAAAGAACTGATGGAGTCTGAATGCAGATTAAAGGTATTGTTTTTGTTTTTTGGTCTATTTTCTCTCCCACATCATGACTAATGTGGAAATGTTTTGTATGATTGCACATGAATAGCCTATATCATGCTTACCATCTCGGGAAGGAGAGAGGCAAGGGAGGTAGAAAGAGGCTTCAGAATTCAAAACTTTTTAAAAATGTTTAAAAATATTTTTTTACATGTAACTAGGGGGAAATAAAATATTATTCAAAAAATAGGTGTTTAGAAATGTTATTTTTCATAGTGGTTGTGTTCCCAACACTAGCCCACAAATTTAACCCATTAAGTACATCGTGCTTACAATATTGCAAAACCAAATCACCATACACAACAACCTTTTTATGATGAAGAATGTTGAAATCTTCAGCCTGGGATGCTAAAAACACATTTCCCCTTCCCTTGGGACTGGTACTACCTTCTCTCCCCAGCTTCACACCTTCAGTGGTACCTCCCACAATCTGAGGCAGGAGTTCCACCAGGAGAGTCAGGCATGGTTTCTAAAGGATGTGGCCTGGAGCTGGTGTAAATCCTCTAGGATACTTCTTGGTCTGAGCCAGGGACTGTTACAACCTTTTCTTTTTTTTCTAAGAACCCCAAGGAGAAAACATCTGGACTGCTTCTAACCGGAATTTCTCAATTTAGTCAATAAACATTAATTAATCACCTATTACATGCCAGGCAATGTGCTAGGGATGTTGTTGTTTAGTCCAGTCCAACACTTCATGACCACATGGACCACTGCACACCAATAGTATCCATGGGATTTTCTTGGCAAGGATACTAAAGTGGTTTGCCATTTCCTTCTCCAGTGGATTAAGGCTAACAGAGATCAAGTGACTTGTCCACGGTCACACAACTAGTAAGTGTCTGAGGCCTGCATTTGAACTCAGGTCTTTCTGACTCTAGGTCCATGCCACTGAGCCACCTAGTTGCCTGAGAGATAAAAAGCTGCAAAAGACAATCCTGACTCTCAAGTTCTCAATGATCTACTGCCAAAAAAAAAAAAAAAAGTCCCCTAGAATGCACTGCACAGCTTTTCCACCTATTCCCAAGCAAGCATATCACCTTTCTGAGGTGCTTTAACAGGTTTTTGCTTTGGCATTTGCAAAAATGAAAACTGGGGAGAGATCTCTACAGTCAACAAAAGACTAAATGCAGAATATTATAACCAGAGCTTACCACCCACGATCCTACACTAAACCTTGGATGAAATGAAACACAAGATGAAAGGGGGGAGAGGGGATGCTCAAGTAAAGGCAGCTAAGAAGGCTGGGCATTACCCCAGCTCCTTGGCCAGCCATTCCCAAGCGGTCATTCACAGGACGTAAAGCACATGAACAGACGTATACAGAGGGCAGGGACTATTATCTTGCAGTAGGTATTTAATAAATGCTAGTTGACTATCAACCCAATGAGATCATAAGCTCCTTGAGATCACAAGCAGTGATGGAAGGGGGTAGGGAGGAGAAGAGGCAGGCAATAGTTTTTAAAAATTAAAAGGGCACGGGCTTTTAAAAACTAGGACAACGGGTTCTGGGGTTCTACCCTTGGGCCATTCACACTAGCTCAGCCGCGTGCCTCGGCTTACTCACCTCTAAAATGGAGTAATAGCAACCTGCTTACCCCACCCCACCCAGCCAAAGCATAGATGCCAAGAGATTTCAAACAAAGCTCGACAGACTGGCAGGAACTGTGCAAAAACAACACGCCTAGTCTTGCACCCCCTTTGGGGTCCCCTCTGTGTCCATGACCCTGAGCATCAAGAATGCGTTTGAAAAACGCCTAATTTCTAATTATCTGGGGCATGGAAGTGAATTTTAATTGCACTGGGGGTGGGGGGGGCTCGCATGGTAATCCCGCGGGCTCCCTCGCCAGCCCCATCTCTACCTGGCCTCCCTCCACTGGGCTCCCCACCTACCCGGCTGACCGGCCGTGCAGCAGGCCGGGGGTCCGGGGGTGACTCACCCGGAGGGCCAGCCTGCAGGCCGGGGGGAGGGGGGGGGGGGCGCCGGAATGTGCTCACTTCCTCAGCAGCCGCGCACCTGCCCTGGATTCCTGGAGCTCCGCCCGGCCCGGTCCGGCCTCCGGCGGATGTTTTCCTTGTCCCCGCGGAGCCGGCGTGCGCCAACCGCCAGCTCACCTCCACCCCCCAGGACCGAGGACAAGCACCGCGTGCGCCAACCGCCAGCTAACACTCCCACCCCTCCCTCCCGCACCGCGGATACAAGCGCTCGCCAACACCCCCACCTCCCCTGCCGAGCCCGGGCCCTCAGCGCACGCCCACAGTCCCTACCGCTCCCCCACAACGCTCTTCGGGTACACGGCGCAGTCTTCCTGGCCATCGTTCCGCCACCTTCCCCCCAATTGTATACCCCAACAACGCCACACTGCCCTTCCCCAGCTAGGCACACGCACAGCCAACCCCAAACTCTACCTCCCTCTCCCAAGCCACAACCTGGAACACAACACACTCCCATCACCACCACCCCAATTAGGGTCGTCTGCCTAACCTCTCTTAGAATGCTGATGCCTAGCCCTGGGGCAATAACTATCCTACAATCCCTGCTCCTACACCCCACATACCAACAAAACGGTCGATCCCACACCACCTGAAGCCAAAGTCCAACAGCTAACGCCCGATTAAATAGGCCAGCAAGAACTCAGACCTCCAGGTTCCTCCTAGACAAATCAGTTCCACTCCTCCAAGGCTCTCCCCACTTCCCCAGACTGCAAACCACCAGCTGGGGGAGGGTGGGCGACTAGCCAGTCTCCAAGCTCCACAGACCTCCAGACTACTAGTTCCAGATAGTGGCCAATGGGGTTGCTGATGCCCAAAGGCTAGATTCACTCACCGTCTTCGAGGCAAACTGTCCCAAGCAGACCTTTGCAGGTTGGTACCTAGCATCCTGACACAATTCAGGGGGTGAATTTCTTTTTACATTCTTCCTTACTAATCAAGGGAAGGGTAAGGACCCAGATGCAGGGTCCCTTCTTTCCTGGAGATCACTTGGAATGTGGGAAGAGGGCTGGCTGATGTGGGGCAGGGAGAGGGAGAGGGAGAGACTTTCAAATCAGAAGTTTGGTACAAGGGTCCTTTAAAATTCATTCCCAAACCCATGCTCAGTTACCAGGGACAAGAGCTTAAGTCGAAGAGAGCCAGAGGATTTGGTGGAGGGAAGAGGGAGAGGGAGAAATGGGGCAAATGGAGATTTATGGAAGTTGGTTAACCATGTTTGGGGAGATCAGAGATGAGTGAAATGCCCTCCAGTTTCAGCAGAGGCATTTCAAAAGAATGGACACCACTTGGGGGTGAGGGAACAAGAATTTAGGAGTCAATAAGACCGGTGACCCAGGACTGTTGAGAACAGGAAAACTGAATCAAAAAAGAGTTCAAATCAAAGTTTAGTGACAAGGAGTAAGAAGAGTGCTCCTCCCTCAGCCTTGCAGTTCAGGGCTGCTTACGTGGAATAGGGATTCAGACTACATTAACCTTTCCTTTAAGAGTCAAGGGGGAAACAGAGACCAGAGCTAACCAGCTCCAGAATATAAATTTAATGGTGGTAGCACAGAATCATGTCAATGCTGAGACCTTACAGAACCATCTGCCCTCCTTCCACAATCTTAGGAAGGAGCTGAGGTCCACAGGGGCCTATGTTCACACAGCTAGCAACAAGGCTGGAAGTCAGTCAGATCTTCTGCCTCCAAATTCAGTCCTCTTGACCTTACACAAGTGCCTCCGCTACTTTAAGGAACCCTATGATGGCACATGGATGAAGAAAGGGATGACATAGTAGGGATACAAGATAGAGGGAAGGAGTATTATGAAACCCCTTCTGTTCTAAAGGTAGGAACTGCAGATCTCCCGCATAAGCAGTGCCCATTACATATGGTCCAACCAACATACAAGACTCTAGCAACAGTCTTTTTGGTAACTACCTATCCTCTTGTACCTTCTGAGGTACATGCAGAACACCATAACGAACATCTCCAGGCTTCGCTTCCCTTTTTCCTAAGACCTTCCATTTCTACCCCAGCCTAGGAGGTATGAAGAGGGCTTGTTCTGTCCATGCTCAACCAAATACACTTGTCTATACTAGCTTAGTACAACTGCCACTAACGCTTGGAAGGGAGGCTTGCTTATATGGATGGAGAGTGACATCCTTGGAATATCTGGATGGGAGAAATTCGCCTCTAGGATGTTACAGATATTCCCTCAGAGGGAAAACCTCAAACTCATCTCAAGACAAAAGAGAGCCTGCGCCTGTGTGTGAAGATTCCACCCGTGAAGGGAAAATCACTCTAACAGACTTGGGGGGACCTCATAAAGGGGGGAAGAGAAGTGAGAGTGGTATGTAAAAAGGATGAAAGTGCTACCTAAAGGTGGTAGCCCCAGCTCTGGAGCAATCTCAGTTATGGGGGGACCTCCCTTCCCTCCAGGTGGCAAAAGCAATGTCAGTTCCCTTTCCTGGAGCCTCTGGCCGTCGTGCCCCACTGCAGCTCCTTGGTTTGGCTTTGACACAGAACTAACCGTCCCCAGGAAATGCCTCCCTCCGGTCCAGGCAGGAATCCCAATATCCTACACCCTCCCACTTTGGGGGAAGGAGGGAAAAGAAAAGAGGAAAAAATGCTCCCTCCCCTCTAGGTCAGGGAAAAGATCTGGGGACCACCTAGCAGTCTACCACCCCTCCCACTTCTCTTTACTGGGGAAGTGCCCAGTCCAGTGCCCCTTCCATGTCCACCAACCCCCACCCCTCCCAAGCTGTGCTGGGACATGAATCAGCTCTCACAGCTTGTTAAAGCTGGACCTCTTGTTTTCATGCCCTCACCCCAGGAAACACCAAGTTACAGCTTTTCCAGCTCTCCTCAGCAGGGGGCCAGGGTCCTCACTTTATAAACATCCCCATGCCTGCAAGAGCAGAGGGCATAGAATGGTGTGAGACAAGAGCCCAGGGGAGACAGACTAAGAGGGGAGACAGAGGAGACAAGACAGAGTGAGTGAGAGTAAAAGCAGGGTCTGTAAAAGTTAGCCCTGTAGGAATGGCACTGAGGCAGTGGGCTGGGAGGACCAGGGGGACCCCAAGAAGCTGGGGAACCATCTGTTTGGTGATTTCTCTCCTCTTGCAACTGCCAGGAGCTCACAGCAAATGCTACTTCCAAGCTCAAGGTAAAGATGATGGAAGAGGGGAGAGCAGGGAAACAGGAAACTGGGGGCCTGAGGGGAGATGATCTGAGCCCAATCCTTAGCACAAGTATACTTCTTATTTATAGAAGAATGCTCCCTTTTCCCCTCTTTCCCACCCCTCTCCTGCCCCTGCCCAAATTAAAAATTACAGAATAGCATAATTCTCCCACACCAAGCCAAACCTCTTCCCATAAATCATGCCACCCTGCTTTCTTTCCTCGTTCCTTCTCAGCTCCCTGTCACTATGAGGGGAAATATTTTACCCTGGGTGAATCCTGGCTCCGAAGCGACTGTTTCCACTGCACCTGCCTACACCCCGTTGGTGTAGGCTGCTGCGATACGTAAGTCATCTTGGGTTGCTATAATGTGTCTGACTGGGAATGGGAAAGGAGGGGCTGGGAGGAGGGAAATGACTAGGGATGACATAGAATTCATGAGATGTGACCAAAGGGATTAAGGTGTAGAGAATAGGAAGAATATGTTGTATTGGGACAGAGAGAAGAGGTAAGTATAGAATAGGAGAATGTCCAGGGTACAGTCAAGTCATATCCTTGCTTTAAACCAAGGGCTCCTGGAACAGAATGGCTTGACTGGAGGCAGGGCTGGTAGGAAGAGGAGCACCTGAGTGTGTAATTTCCTTACCTATGATGTTCATCTAGGTCCCAGCATCCCATCGATTTCCCAGCGGGGTGTGAGGTACGACGGGAGGAAGGGACCTGCCACATCTCTCTGGTGCAAAAATCTGACCCTCACCTGCCCTGCAGGGGAGGCCCCCCTGACCTTGAATGGGGCTCAGCCAATACCCCTGACTCTGGGGCCCCAGGACCACGTCCCAGTTAGGTTCTACTGACCATCCACTTTGCTGCCTGCCTGCCCACTGCGGCTGCTGCCACCTCCAGGGAAACCACTAGCAGCTGTGAATTTATTCTAAATAAATAAGTTAATGGACAGCCAAATGCCTGGCATGGAGTCCCTTCTCAGACTTGCACAGCCCCAGAAAGGAAGGAGAGGGCCACATAGGAGTCTTTCATGCTGTGTCCAAGCACAACAGTGGCACAGTGGGTTACTGGAGTCAGATCAGATAGTGACACTGCTGGCACTGGGGCCTGGAGCAGCGTAGGAGACCAGAGTGGGGCTCGTGGGCAGCACCTTGATGGGGAGGTCCCAGCTGAAGGTGTCCACAGGCACCTGTTCAGGTCCTGTCCAGACCACAGGCTCAGGCTGCTCCATGGGAGGGAGCAGTGCCAAGCCAGGCTCCCGAGATGTCACAAATTCAAAATGTAGCCGCCACTTCAAGGATACTGGAAAAGAAAAGATGGGGTGAAGGGTCAGAATGAAAAGGAGAAAGCAGCAAGATAAGAGGGAAGACAAAAAAAGGGACAGTAGTGAGTGTGATAAGAAATACGGGGAAAAGGGAATACTTATCAGGATTGGGAACTAGAGTCGGGGGCTGAGAGTCATGGACATGTCTATAAATGTTTAAACTAGAGATCCTCAGACCAGATCAAGCAGTAGGTGGCAAGCAGCTAACAACCTAAAGCTGTATGTGTGGGGCCAGTATCAGGTAGTCTGGAGTTAAGTGTGATGGGAAGCAGAAGTCAACATTATCACAGAGGAAAGAAGTCTGGGGATTTGCTGGGGTTTGGGGGTAGGATGAGGTGGTTCTAAAGGGTGGGGAAGAGGGGAGTTAATGCATTTAGAATGAAGGTCCTGCCCACCCATGCACAAAGTGTAGTCCCAGTGGTTGGGGGCAGCACTGGGGGCAGACTAATAACAGCGTAGAGCCTCACCAATGGCCGTGCAGAAGCCTGGGGTAGAGCTTAGTGGAATGGGAAGAGAGAAGCTAGTTCTGGTTGTGTGTAGACAGGATTCCTGGTGTCGGGCATGAGTCACATGGGACACAGATGGAGCCCCACTTGTCCCCCGGCGCCGCTGGTATTCAGGCTGGACAGTCTCTTCTGTCTGTAGACTCACTGAGAACTGATGACAGGGAAAGGCATTCACAAGTGGAAATTAGTGGCCACAGCATGGATAGGATATTCCACCTTATAGCCCTCTTTACCCAAACACAGTCTTTGTATCACCCCACCAAAGGCCATCCCCACTACCACCTTGGATATGCCAGCTCACCACCCCCTAAAAGGCTTCCTTTGGAGATCCCTTCCCAGCCTCCCTTCCATATGAAACAGGTCAACTCCAAGTTGCAACCCCATCTCCCATTTCCCCCATGGTATTCTCTCCCCCTCACCTGCAAACAGGCCACAGTCCCCTCCCCCAGGTTCAGGGTCCCTATTACGTCCTCCCCAAGTCTGTACACGGACTTGAAGATTGCAAAGGTCCCAACCTTCCCGCGACCATCGCTGATATTGTATAGATCTGGGGGTAGGGGGAATGGAGATCTGTGAGCCAGGACTCCCATGCCAGCAAAGGTCCCTTCCTAAGGATCCAGTAGGGATTGGATTAGAATGGCAACAGACTGGGAGGAAGAGGGCTCAAACAGGATGGGTGGTATAGGGTGAGGGCCGGGAGGAGTTCCTAGGCCCTAGAATGACTTGAGGGCAGCCCTCCTTGCAAACTGGTCTATGAGTATACACGTGGGGGTGAATCTGAAAGGAGTTTTTTTTCTGAGGAAGGTATCCTTACACAAGTTGAAGCAAAAGGCAGCCCTCCTCACAAATTGGTCTATGAGTATTCATATGGAGGTACCTCTGAAGGGAGGCTTTTGTGGGGAGAAATATCCTTACACAAACTTCGACGGGATGTAGCAGCCATGAGGAACTCTCCTGCCGATTCTGCTAGTCGTGAGTCCTTTCTACCTACTTCTTCTTCTTCCAGGAATGGGCTGGAGGGAGCCACAGCCTCATCCTGGGGGAACAGGGCATCTTGGAAGCCTAGGGAGAGAATTTGGGATAAAATATGTAAGAGAATGGGCCAGGGAATGGGGTATACTGAAAGAGTTAACAAAGGTTGTAGGTTGAGAAGTACCAAGGGATTGGAAACAGAGTAGGCAAATGTGGGTCTCCAGAACAGAGGGATAATCAGATGAATAGAAGGAATAGTGAAACTATAAAGAACAGAATAGTGAGCAGGTAGTATCTGGAAACATATAAAGTTCCAACATGGGTAAAGATCATAGGAATATGAGACTCAACTTATTCCTCAGGGCCCCAATCCTTACCATCCTATAGCAACTTCAGTGGAAATGGGAAGCTTCCCCAAAGTCCTTCTTCTTCCATACCCCAAGGACTAATGTCTCCTCTATCATTCCCCTTCTTTCCAATGGCCCTGCCACTCACCAGTCAACACAAGCACCCTTAGTGGGACCCTAAGCAAAGTGATGGGGCAATTGACCCGCTGGCAGCCAATGGTCAGCTTGTAGACATACTTGACAGATTGACCCCGAAAAGATGGCGGCCCTTCCACGGGAAGCACTTCACTGTAGGAATCTAGGCAGGGAAAAGTCAAGAATAAGAAAATGTATGCCTAATCCTGTCAGGCTAGGGGGAGGCACATAGAGGGTATTTAAAAAAAGAAAACCACCCAACTCACAGGATTTGGACTCTCCAGGGTCTAACCTCAAGTCACAAAACAGAATCTTTGGAGGAGTAGATAGGATGCATTGACCCCGCTCACCTGGAGAGAGGAGACGGGTAAAACTGGATGAAACTGGAAGATACAAAGTCAGGGACAGAGGAAGCTGTGAAAGTAGTGGGGAGGGGATACCAAGTAGTGATGACAGCATCTGTATTTAGGATGCCATGCAATTCCTAGGTGATCCTTTCCTCAGGCTATGAGAGGGGTATGCAATCCAATAATCTTATTCTCATCCTGTCTGATGAGGATCATCAGTGACCCCTCCCATATTAAAGTCACAGTCACATACACAACTATGACAAGGCATGTTATCTCACCTCCATATGCCTCTGACATCACCCTAGATGAGAAGGGCAAAGAGTCTGACACTGACACTTCCTGCTACTCTCCCCAACCCTGTGACAGGGATAGCACCTCAACACCGCCACTGGCATCACCCAACCCCTATATAGCAATACCAACTTCCTCAGATAATAAGGATCTAGTCAAGGCAGATTCCATGCCCTGAGAAAGAAAAGATAAGTGTCCCTAACCTCGGTGTGGCAAGAACACAGTCTGGCTCTCAGGCTGGACATCTGGTTGGTTGGAGTCTGGGGGGGGCAGTGCCACGCGGCTCTCACTGGCATGGAACTGGCAATGTATTTGGGCACTGGCCCAGGCCAATGCTTCACTGTTGGTGAAGGGACAAGTGTTACAGAAGGCGGGTCCTTGACCCCACAAAATTTGTGATACCCATTCTCCTCCCCTCCCCCTACTCCGGTCAAGAAACCTTGAGCTCCTGAGCTCTGTCTCAAAGTCAGATAAAGAACTGTTCCTGACAAACGCAGACCGCAAAGAACTTCCAGAAGGCAAATGTTCAACGGTCTTACAAGGCAAGGTCACAGGAGAGGGTGTCCTGTGTCAGGCATACCACCCCCACAAGGGTTTGAGTGTAACAATCAAAAAGATCAGCCCATCAATCGACAAACATTCGCTAAGTCTCTATACACCAGAAATGGTGCAAAGTGCTGGTGCTCAGGGGTCAAAGACAAAAATGAAAGTGCCCCTGCCCTCAAGTGCTTATACTCCATCGAGTGAGAAACAACACGTACACATATAAGTATTTGCGAAATTTATACAAAATAAACGTATTCACAAAATCGGAGACTGAGGGAAAGAAAAGTTATAGAAACCAACCACCCCGAGGGCAGACAGGGGCTCCCTCCCTCAGTCACACCACAGAGCCCTGCTCTGCTCCTTGCCACTTCACAGCGAGTACCTGGATGCAGAGGTGGCCGTGGGAGACAGGGGGTTTGTGACAGTCACCACGCACTCCAGCGCTTCCCCGGCCAGAAACACAGGGCCCCGACTCAGCTCAGCTACCAATTCAATCATGGTAGCCCCGGGAGCAGCTCTACCTAGGAACAGCGGAGATTAAACGTCAGCGCTGAACATGTGGGGCAAAGGTGGGGTGAGGGGGTGTGGGGGCGGGGAGGGGTGGAATAAGTTAACAAGCATTCAAGCGCTTGCTCTGTGCCCAGAGCTGGGGCTACAAAGAAAGGCAACCACCGGCCCCGCTCTGTCACGCGAGCAGCTCCGCAGACAATGCACTTGCGGGGCGGCCCGGCGGCAGGGTTCGGGTCTGGAAAGAAGGAGAGGAGGCCTCCGGTCCAGTGGGGTTGGGAGGTGGGAGACCAGCAGCTGGGGTACCCGGGGAACTGACGCCGCGGCTCCGAGGCCGAGGCACCCGATCGCCCCCAGGAGAGACGCGGGGGAAGCGGAGGACGAGCCGGTGCCTCCCCGCCCCGGGCTGTTCCGGTCCCCGCCCCATCCCACTCCAGGTCTCCCTCTGCCGCGGCTTCCCTGGATTTACCGCTGCTGACCCAAGTCCCCGCCCCGAGGACCCGCGGTCGCCCCTCCGAACCCCGGGCTACCTGTGCCGGCCCGAGCCTCCACTTCCTCGTCCCTTCGGCTCGGCGTGGCGTAGCGTGAC
Organism: Phalanger gymnotis; assembly: GCA_028646595.1. Classification (NCBI taxonomy): domain Eukaryota; kingdom Metazoa; phylum Chordata; class Mammalia; order Diprotodontia; family Phalangeridae; genus Phalanger; species Phalanger gymnotis. The sequence goes on from CM053624.1 coordinate 263,379,728, forward strand.
GTAATGTGACGCAGTATACGTGGCGGCGCCGGTCCCGGAGGTGGGACTTCCCGTATGATACCGTGGAAGAGTCGCTTCCGGCCCAAGAACCGGTGGGGGACGGGATCCGGGATCCGGGATCCGGGACCCAGGACTGCTGGTCCCACGGGACCGGAAGCGGGGCCGCTTCGGGGCTGGGACCTGGCGCCTCCGTCCGGTCCGCCCGCGGGGCGGGGGCGGGGCCTTTGAGGCCGATAAAGGGGCTCCTCCCCTTTTTCCTGCAGCTGTCTTTTATCATCTCTGGACCCATGACCAGGAGGTCTAGGTCCAGCCGTTCCCACCCAGGACTCAAGGAAGTGCATCAGTGCCTGTCCTCTGTGGCCCTGGCTCGGTTCATCTCTGCCCAGATCCACCTCCCAGAAGAACTGGGGGAGCCCGAGGGCAGCGAAGCAGGAGACGCGGTCCCGGTCCCCCCCCGAGCCCAGGAACTTGACAAGACGGTGCCCGGGTCAGAACTTTGCTAACGTCGGACCCGGAGCTCGAGACCGCAGAACCAAGAACCATGGAGGGAGACTTGGGGATGGGGACCCCCGAGGCTAGAGGAATCAAGGGCCACCCAAGGGCCCTCGGGACGGAAGAGTGTGGCTCCCCAAACACGGGGAGCCCCAGGTACGGCAGCACAGAGGACACGGGGGAGAGGAACGATCCAGACAATGGAATCCCAGAAGACCCCGGGCAGCTGATGGCCGCCTATGAGGGCACAGCAGTGGGCCACCAGGTACCTCGGTTTGGTTGGCGCATCTGCTTGGCTCATGAATTTCTTGAGAAGAGGAAACCCTTCCATGCCAACAACGTCTCCTTCAGCAACCTGGTGAAGCACCTGGGTATGGGCGTCCGGTAAGTGTTCCCTTGGTTCCGACTCCACAGTATCTTAGCTGCCGTTCCAGACGTATTTCTCCTTCCATTTGCCCTGTTAGTTGAGCTGGGGCGCAGTGGAAGAAATGGGGTCTTGCAGCGAGTGCGTGTCATACCTTGACCACTTAACCTCTAGGAAACTCAGAGCTCTGCATTGCTCAGAACTAAGACTACTAAACCCTGCCGTCCTGTCCCCTTGTTCTTGAACTCTTGTGCTTTCACTCTAGATGGCTGGTCACCCAGCGCAAAGGGAGGAAAAGTAGGGACCAACTTTATGACTGTTGCGAAGCAGCATCCAGGGTACCACGAGTTAGATTCCCATTAGATTGTAAACATCTCCCGAATTTCCTCTGTCCCATTATCCAAGCCTCCCTTAAATGCTCACCCTGACACCTTCTGGATTTGGGGAGAATAGTCAAGATGGGAGGCAGTCCGCATTGGCTCCAGGAATCATAGATTTAAAGCTGAAAGGAACCTTAGAAGTATTAGTCCAGCTGCTTCGGTGGATATTGTGTGATTTAATAATTGTATTTAATAATCAATAATAATCATAGTTTTAAGATGCCCACTGAAGAAAAAAAACAGATGGTAACACAGACTACCAGAGACATTAATGTAGCTTTCCATTTATCCTAGAACTTGTCCAAGGTTCATTTCAGGGCCCTGGTTCTCTCCCTTCTATCTCCCCCTCCCCCACCCCCAGATTGAAAGCCAAAAGATAATGCTGCTTTACATACAAGGTTGAGCAAAGTGAGACAACATGAACCTCAAAATAAGGAACAGGTGGATGCAGGATAGGCAGAGGAACATGACCCTGAGTCAGGTTAGGAAACACAATTGTAGAAAAGGATAGGAAAAGAAACGCAGAACTGATTATATCTAAAGTTTGGAAAAGATATAATGATATAAAGAAATTACAGTCAAAGGTTACTACCACCCTGAAGGCCATAAAGCAGGGATAGGAAACCTTAGAGCTCAAGGCCACTTGTGGCGGTCTAGGTCCTTAGGTGTGGCCCTTTGACTGAGTCCAAACTTCACAGAACAAATCCCCTTAATAAAAGGATTTGTTTTGTAAAGCTTGGAGTCCATCAAAAGGCCAAACCCATGGACCCAGAGTGCCACATGTGGGCTTGAGGCCACAGGTTCCTCATTCCTGCCCTAACGTCTACATGGGTTCAGGTCCTCTGCCACTCCCCCATAAGTTACTGAGTAGGGTCAGATCATCACCTTGTGTAGAGAGAAAAGGTGACAGAGTTCCCTTTGGTTAGCCATAGGTATGTGTTAGAGAAGGCAATTCCATACTTTTTGTGGGCACCAGACTGCTCTGGTTTTTAACCCTGAATGATTTGAGCCTGAGAGTCCATCTTGGAGGTCTTGAGGAAGTGTAGGAGATCACATGTGCATCGCTAAGTCTTCCCTTGAATTCAGAGGAGCTTGAGCACAGGCTGAGTCATCCTGGATCCAGACTGGGACCTCAGTTTCCCCATGCCAGGGTGGGGTGGGAGCCTTGACACAGGGAAGTGGAATGAGTTTGGGAGTTGGGGTACCTCAGTAAGGAAAATGTAGGGTGGGGCAAAGAGGGAAGCCCAAAGGATGACACTATTATGATGTGATTGAAATTACAAAGAAAGCCAAACAAGCCAGGGAATGACTAGAGTCTTAAAATGAAGGGGAAAGAGAAGAGCCCAAGAAAGGGGGTTATCAGGGAGGAGGGGGTGTGGGGAAGGAGAAATAGTGCTCTTCCTGGGTCCTTGTCAGTAAGTGTCAGTAAGCTTTTACTAAGTACCTACTATGTGCCAGTCACTGTACTAAGCACTAGGGATACAAAGAAAAGCAAGAGATAGTCCTTGTTTTCCAGGAGTTTACAGTCCAATAGGGGAGACAACATGCAAAAAAAAAACTGTACAGACAAGTTGTATGTGGGATAAATAAGAAATAATCAACAGAGGGAAGGCACTAAAATTAAGAGGGACTGAGAAAGGCTTCCAGTAGAATATAGGATTTTAGCTAAGGCTTGAAAGAAGCCAGGAAGCAGATGTGAGAAGAGTAAGCATTCCAGGTATTGAGGACAGCCAATGAAAATTCCCAGAGAGAGAGTGTATTGTTTGAGAAACAGCAAGGAAGCCAATGGCACAGGACCAAAGAGTATTTGGGTAAGGGGGTAGTGCTGAGTTCTAAAAAGACTGCAGAGGTAGGGAGGGCTAGGTTATAAAAGGCTTTGCAGGCTAAACAGAATTTTTTTTATGTAATCCTGGAGATGATAGCCACTTGAATTTATTGAGCAGGGGGATGACATGGTCAGACCTGCACTTTAGATAAATCCAAGCAGTGGATGAATTAGAATGGGAAGACACTTGTGGCAGGCGACATCCGGGAGATTATGAAGGGCGTGCACCAGAATGGTGGAGATATCAGAGGAGAGGAGGAGGAATTACAGAAATGTTGCAAAGGTGAAACCAACAGGCCTTGGCCACAGATTGGATAAAGGGGCAGAGAGAGAGAGGTATAGGAGATGTCTACGAGACATCCAGTTCAAGATGTCTAAAAAGCAGTTGGAAGTGTGAGTCTGGAGCTGAACAGAGAAGTTAGGACTGAATGAGTAGATTTACGAGTCATCAGCATAGAGATGATCATTCAATCCGTGGGACATGATATTGTATAAAAGAAGAAGAGAAGAGGGTACAGGACAGAGCCCAATAGAGATACTGACAGGTTAGTGGTCGTGACCTGGCGGAAGATCCAGCAAAAGAAATTGGGAAAGGGTCAGATAGGTAGGAGAAGAAACAGCACAAAGTTAGGCAGTCAAAGTAGAGAGAAGAGGGTAACAGGCAATGCCAGAGGCTGCAGGGGGGCCAAGAAGGATGAGGACTGAGAAAAGGCCATTGGATTTGGCAGTTAGGAAATCACTAATAACTTTGGAGAAGAGAATTTCAGTTGAATGATGAGATCAGAAGCCAGACCACAGAGAGTTAAGTAGAGAATAAGAGGAAAAGAAGTGGAGGCATTTATTATAGATGGCCTTCTCAAGGAGCTGAGCCACAGACATTAGAAGAAGTATAGGATGATAGCTAGTAGCAGAGATGAGTGTTTCTAGAAAGTGTTTTTTGACAATGAAAAGGGAAACATAAGCACGTTTGTAGGGAAGCAGTCAGTAGATGGGGAGAGATTAAAGATGAGTGAGAGAGTGGGGACAAAAGAGGGAGCACTCTGCTGGAGAAGACAAGATGGAATGGGATCATTTGTGCAAGTTGAGGACTTTGCCTTGAAAAGGAGAAGGGTCGCCTCTTCATGTGAAACAGGTGAAGGAGGAGATAGTGTCACCTGAGTAATATGAGATGAGGAGAAGGGGAGAAAAGGGAATTCTCAGCAAATGGACTTAATTTTTTCACTAAAATATGAGACAAGGTTCTCAGTTGAAAGAGTAGGGGGGAGGCAGAGCCATGGCAGGTTTGAGGAGGGATGAAAAGGTTTGGAAGAGCTGCTATGGAGAGTGGGATAGTGAGTTAATAAGGGAAGATGAAAGGATTACTTTAACATCAGTGAGGCACCAGCTGAGTTTGTATGACACGTATTTGCCATCAGCACTGCCACAGCTGAGTAGAAACATGTTTCTTATCTTTCCCTTAAGTCATACTCTCCTGCCTTATCTTTCAACTCACCTTCCGCCAACTCCTTGCCAAACGCTATCCCCAAATTTCTTATGCCTTCTCTCTTTTCTTCTTAATTCTGTTTTCCTGTTTCTCACCTTTCTGTGGAGTATACTGTTTATCCCACTTCTTTCACCCCATGTCTGCTCCTGCATCTCTCTTCTGTTTCTCACCCCATCGTTCATTAATTTATTCCACCTATTTTTTTAAATGCTCACTTGTGCCATGCCCTGTGGAAGATCTTTTAAGGACTACTCTGCCTTCTCAAGAATTGAAATCTAGTTGGCATAAGAGGATGAAATCTATATCGTTATTGTTCAGATGTTTCAGTACAGTAGTCAGTTACCAAAATTAATAGTATGAAAAACTTCAAAAGGCAACAGCAGTAGTGATAGGCTAAAATGGGGAAGACTTAATGAACTAGGTGAGATTTGAGCTAATCTGTCAATCAACAAACATTTACTGTGTACCTAATACTTGGTAGGTGTTTTTCTTCACTTTGGGGAGATAATAAAGATTTAAGGCATAGTTCTTGTCCCAAATAGCTTATTGTCTTATTTGAGAGACCAGATATCCATTACTCTCCCTTCACTACTAAACTTACTGAAAAAGTTGTTTATGCCAGCTGCCACCACTTTTTTACTACCCAGGGCCTCTCAACCCCTTGCAATCAGGCTTCCACCACCATCACTTTACTGAAATTGCTCTCCCACATCATTAAGGATTCCCTAATCACCAAATCCAGTTTCAGTTTTTTCAGTTTTCATTTTTCTCCACCTCTATAGTTTTTGACATTGACCACCTTTTCCTGCTGGATATTCCCTCATCTCCCACATTTGGAGAGATCATACTCTCTTGCTTCTCATCACCACTAATTCTTTGTCCTTGTTACTGGCTCTTCATGTACTTCCCAATCTTTTGGTGCTTTCCAAAGAATTTGACTGTGGTTCCCTTTCAGTCAGTGAGCATTTTTTAAGCCTACTGTGTGCCAGGGGAATGCAAATAAAGGCCAGAAGGTAGTCTCTGTTCTCAAGGAGCTCCCTGCCTGATTCTCTCTACACTTCCCACCTTAGCAATTTCATTCATTGCCAGAGCTTCACTCACTACTTTTATGCAGACCGCTCCCATATTTGTACCTCCGTTCTTGAACTTCCTTTTGAGCTCCAGACTTGCATCATCATCTGCCCACAAGACATCTTCATCTGGATGTATCAGGAGCCTCTCAGAAGTCAATTGGCATATTGAAAAAGACTTAGATTTGGAGTCAGAGGACCTGATGTCAAACTCCAGTTCTGCTACTGGCCCGCTGTGTTATGTTGAACGTATAGTTTAAACCCTCAGAGCCTCATTTTCTTTCCCTGCGCAATAAGGGAGTTGTGTTAGATATTCTTTAAGGTCTTCTCTGTCCAAATCTTACAAAACTTACATTCGGAAATCAGACTCTTTATCTTCTTTGAACCTCTTCTTCCTTCTTCACTAGTTCTATGCATGGTATCACTGTTCACCTACTGTCTCCTGTTCATAACCTTGAGGATATCTTTGACTCTTACCTCTCCCTCGTGTCCTATCAGTCCCAATGATTCCACTTCCTGAACATCTCTCAAATCTGCCTTTTCCCCTTGGTCTCTATAGTTATCACTCTAGTACAGGTCCTCATAAGATCCTGGACTACTGAAGCAGCTTCCTAACAGGTCCTCTCACCAACATTTCCTGTTCCCTCCAATCCATTCTTTATAGCATTGTCATAATATCTTTTCATATGTGTTGGTTTTGTCATGTTGTTCTTGCTAATCCTTTAAAGCTCAACCCGGTACCGGTCTTTCAGGAAGCCTTTTCTCATCTGAAAAATAATGATCTTTCCCTCAGTCGTCACAGAACATTTCATTTTATAATTCCTATCAGAGAAAAAGAAAAGTTTTTTCACATTGCACGTGTATCTGGGTACTAGACTCTATTTTTGGTTTATTGCTTAGAAAGATTGTATTTCTAAAGTTTTCACTCCTAGTGTTTTCTTCACACCGTAGGCATTAACTTGCTATTTGTTCTGTTGTATGCCCACACAATAAAAAGTAAACTTAATTTGTCAGGCTTGAAGTACTGGATTTGAATTAAGCGGAGAAGAATGGTAAAACTATTTCAGAAAAAGCCAACATCACAAGCAAAAATATGCGTATGGACACAAACATTACATAGAGGCGACGAGAGTCCAAGGCTGGCTAAAGTGACGGTTTATATAGCAATAATTGTCATTGATAGAGTGTTTTACAGCGCACAGATGGATGGTACAGCCATCGTTATCCATGTTTTATAGATAAGGAAATGAAAACTCAGGAGATTTACTTAGGGTTCCACAGATAGCAAGTGCCAAAGTCCAGACTGTAACTCAGGTCTTTTGAATCCAAAACCAGCGTTGTTAATTTTGAAGCACTGCTGGGTCATATAGTCATTATTTCCATAATTACCTTGCCTGGTAAACCAGGTTTCCTCTTGACTTCTTTATTTCTAGAAATGGCACCTTCATGTGTCCTCCCAATCCCTCAGGCTGCCTCAAATAAGGAAGTAACGAGAGATAAACCTAGGAAGATGGAATGGCACCAGATTGTGGAGAACCTTGAGTACCAAACTGAGGAGTTTGGGTGCTGGCCTACTGTAGGTGCTGGGCAGCCATTAAATGTGTTTTTGTTCAAGAAGTAAGATGAAGAAACTGAGGTTTTAAGATTAATACTACAAGAGTGTATAGGTTAGAGTAAAAGGGAGGGATTCGCGGTAGTGAAGTGAGGTGGAAAGAGTGCTAGATTTGGAATAAGAGGACTGAATTCAAATCTTGTCTCCGCCACTTATTGTGTGACCTCAGGCAAATCACTTACTCTGTCTGGACCTCATTTTCTCCATCTGTAAAATGAAAAGGTCAGACTGGGTAACTTCTGAGTTCTTTTGCAGCTCTAAATCTGTGCTCATAAGTGATGAGAAACTGGTGGCAGTGAAAAGAAAGGGATGACATGAAGGACATTTCATGGGGAAAATGTGACAAGATCACTAAGGAATAGAGAAGAGTCTCCCCTCCCCTCAAAGATGTCCCTAGAGTTAACTTGGTTGACTGAAAGAGTGCATTTGTTGTTGATAGAAATAAGAAAGGTTCGCAAATTGACTTAGAAGGGAAGAAGATGAGTTTGGCTTGGGCTGTCTTAAGTTTGAGGTGCTATCGGGACACGTAGAAGGCATTTGGAAATAGGGAACTTGAAGTGGAGCTGCTACTACCTCTCTTACCCGTCGGTGTCATTTCTGCCCTTAGGTATATTAAATGGTGGTACCAGAAGACACAGGTGGAGAAGAAGATTCCATTCATAGACATGTTCAATTCCACTCCCCTGAGACAAATCTATGGTGAGCGCTCCTCAGGGGAGAAAAGGCAAAGACCTCATTCATTTCACTTTCAAAGAAAACGTCCCAACCTCCTCGGGTGGGAAATTGGAAAGGAGAAAAGAGGTCACTTCCCCATCTTTTTTTTTTTTAATTTTATCATTTTTATTTAATATTTTAGTTTTCAGCAATGATTTCCACAAGATTTTGAGTTACAAATTTTCTCCCCATTTCTACCCTCCCCCGATCCCAAGATGGCATGTATTCTGATTGCCTCGTTCCCCAGTCAGCCTTCCTTCTGTCACCCCACTCCCCGCTCCATCCCCTTTCCCCTTATTTTCTTGTAGGGCAAGATAGATTGCTGTGCCCCATTCTCTATATATCTTGTTTCCCAGCTGCATGCAAAAACAACTTTTTTTTGGAACATCTGCTTTTAAAAATTTGAGTTCCAAATTCTCTCTCCTCTTCCCTTCCTACCCACCCTCCCTCACTTCCCCATCTTTTAAAAACAAACAAAATACTCCTTCCTTATAGTCCAGCGAACAAGATGTAACTTTATGTTCTCTCATCTATAGCTTGTCACCTCGCTACCACTATTTTCCCTTCTCCCCACCCTCCCCTTCCGCCCTTCAAGCATTGGTCTTTGACCCCTGGCTCTGTCTCTAGGTTGTCCACTGGGTGGTATTGGAGGTGGTACCATTACCCGTGGCTGGAGGGGCCAGTTCTGTCGATGGCAGCTCAACCCTGGGATATACCACCACCGAACAGTAATGGCTGACCAGGTAAGGAGAGTGGGGAGGATGAAGGATGTCAAAGAAAATAATTTAATTCATTAAGTGCCTACTTGTGCTTCCTTGTGAACCGCAGACTAGAAAGAGCAAACAAAGACCTGTGACTTAGTCCCTGACGAGGAATAGCCCAAGTAGGAGAGGATCGGCATCCTTATCTGTCCTTGTCTTTACCCTGGTATTTTGGTTGCAGTCTCTGTTAGCAGAAGGAGTTTGAAATCACAAATCCTTGAACTATTAAATGCAAGAATAAACTTAGAAGCCTAGAAAAGGAGCCCTAGGGTTAAGACAGTGAGTATTTTAGCTCTAAAAAAGGCCTTTCCCAAGGCCTATCAAGCTATTGTTGTTCTGCTGTCCTGGACACCTCAATCCTAGGACCATTGATTTTCCTAACCTGAGCAAACCTTTTTCTCTTTAGTTCTGCAGAAACAAAGTTAGAATGTTTAAGAACTCTAACTGGGAAACTCAAGGAAAATAAAAATAAATGATGAAAGCACAGATACAAACAAGCTCATAAAGTGCAGATTTCTGATTCCACATTTAACATCTAGCTCAAGATTGGCTTGGCTGGCACAGATTTTACAGGGTAAACTGCGCTCCTTTTTCTTATGTCAGCTCTTTGGAGTAGATGCCAGAGAATGGGTGACAGACAGAGATTCTCCAGCTTTTAGCCTGAGGTAGATTCATATTGTCACCACTGCCAAATCTAGTGTGATTTCAATCCTCCCCAGAACCTGCTTTCTGTATTATTTTCAGGTATGAACCCCCACCTTATCTCCTTTTCCCTAGAATTGTCCTGCTGTCCTGGACCCTGGATAACCAAACTACCTCTTTATTTGGCCCCCAAAATTTCCCACTTGAATTTCGGGCCATTCTCCACTAATCTTGCCGCCTTTGTCCTTTTTGCTAATCGCTGGTTTCCAGCCCTCATATAAAATGGACCAGATGATCTCCAGTTCAAAACTTTACGATCCTAACATCTTCGGGGTGGAGAACCTGTGGCCTCAAGGGCACATGTGGCTCTCTAGGTCCTCAAGTACAGCCCTTTGACCAAATACAAACTTGACAGAACAAATCCACTTAATAAAAGAATTTGTTCTGTTAAACTTGGATTCAGTCAAAAAGCCATCTTCAAGGCTGCAGGTTCCCCATCCCTGATTCACCTCTAACCTGTTTTTCTCTGTCCTATTTGGTTTGACTGAAGTGTATTTAACCAGTTCTGTAGGTTGATTCTACTCTGTAATGAAGTTCAAATTCTTAACCCATTGCTCTAAGTGCTATACCCACTAGCACTATGTCACCTCAGTGACAGGGACTGTCTTTTCTTTGGCACCTCTGTACATCACATGAAACTCCCTATCTTTTCCCTTTTCAGTACTTAACTTCCCTGTTGACTTTTTCATGTTTCTGGTCTGAGAGATGCCTTTAGTTCTTAGCTCATTCATAGAGCAAAGAAGACTGTTAGGTCCTGAACCAATAAATAAGGGTGTCAGGTTTTCATTTCTGTCTTCCAGAGGTTTTCTTTAATGACATCAATCAGGTTCCCCCAGGCTAGTGACCTTGCAGCTCCCAGTCACAATAGTGTTACAACATTAAATTATCTAACACATATAATAATAACGGTAGATGTAACTCCTACCAAAGAAGGTTAATTTCTTCATAGCCTTTGCCTTCAAAGAGCTTATGGTCTTTTGAGAGAGACAGGACTTAAATACACATGAAAAGTCTTCGAGTCTTTGAGGCAGCCAGGTAGCATAGCAGTGGGCCTGGTGTCAGGAAGACCTAAGTTCAGATCTAGCATCAGACACTAGCTTCACAACTCTGGGCACGTCACTTAACCTTTGTCTACCTCAGTTTCCTCACTTGTAAAAATGGGGGTAATAATACCATCTACTTCCCAGGTTGGTTGTGACAATCAAATGAGATATTTGTAAAATGCTTAGCACAGTGCATGGCAATTAGAAGGTGCTATGCCTGTTCTCTTCCCTCTTCCTTTTGAGACTATGGTTTAAGTGCCAAAAATAAGTGGTAGTGATAGTGTGCCTTATAATGAAACAGTGGGCAGAAAGACCAACATGAGCTTGAGGAACAAGGAAAAGGCCTTGTAGAGAACATGAGTTTACAGAGTATTGTCTCCAGGTATATGATATTCTTTATAGAGATTATCTCACTCAATCTTCACAACAAACCTGAGAGGTAGGTAATATAGTAGTTTCCCTGTTTTACAGATACAGAAGCAGAGATATGAGTTAAGAGACTAGCTCATGGTAGCACAGAGCCCAAACTCAAACCCAGGTTCTCTGAATCGCTGCTTAAATAACATTCCAGCAATAGGATAGAGGAAGAAGAGTGGGAATAAAGTCAAACAGACTTTCTGAAGCTAAATGAAAGTTGCAGGGGAGCTATGGGGCAGAAGATCTGTTCCCTGTTCTGGGAAGTATATGTCCCACCCACCATGTCTATATGAATTTGGAGGATGTGGTAAGGGAAGAAAAGCATTTCCTCATCTCAGGTCTCCCACCTGGTTTTCAACATCCCTTCAGAAAAGGCGACAATATTCTATCCTGCCTCCTGCTGAAAGTTGAGAAACACCATTCCATTGAGCACCAGGTTCCTCTCTTCTAGGAAAGAGGAGAAAGGCCATTTGATCAGTTTTTCAGCCATATCTCCTATTTTGAGGGAAGGGGAATAGCATCATTCTTTCAGCTTCAAGACCTATCCCCTGCCCTGAATTGCCTGAAACCCTATGAACAATAAAAATGTACCTAAACTCTCTCAGTGATTAACTCCCTCCTGGTCATACCCTCTCCATCCTAGTGATTCTGACCCTCAAGTAATAATCATTCAGACCTCTCCCCTGGTTACCCACTGCCAATCCCTCATTCCCGTTTTCACCAGATCCCCCTCCATGTCCCACCCCAAAACTGTCTACCTCTTCCACTGTGCCCTCTGGAATGCCTGCTCCATAGGCAACAGACTTGCTTTCCTCTTACATCTTTTCCTGCTCCTTCCATCTTTTGTTCTTTGCTCCAGTCCCTCCTGATGATACAGCCTCCCTGGCCTCTGTTTCCAGCACTGGCTGCACTTTCACTCATTACTCCCAATTCACTGGTCAAGGTGGGAGAATTGGAATACTCCTGGCTCCCCATCGTCACTTCCAGGTTCTTCCTCTGTCACTGTCATGCAGTAATTTCTGCTCATCCTTTAAGGTTCACTTAATCCATACCTGCCACCCTGGAAGTTGTGGCTCAGCTCCTTGAGAAGACCATCTGCCACAGAAGCTTCTACTTCCTTACCTCTCACACTCCTCAGTCTGGCTTCTGAGACTTCATTAAGCTGATACTGTTTCCCCAAAGTTACCAACAATCTTTTAATTGCCAAATCTAATGGCCTTTTTTCAGTCCTAGTCCTTTTTGACCTCTCTATATCCTTCAACACTGTCAATCACACTCTTCTATCTAGGTTTTTGGAACACTTGTCTCTCCTGGTTCCCTGACTAGCTATCTGACTTCTCTTTCTCAATCTCCTTTGCTGGGTCTTCATCCAGATCATCCCCACCAACTGCAGTTGTCCCCCAAGGGTCTGTCCTTTTCTCTTCTTCCTCTATATTATGTCATGCAAGTCATGTCATCATTTCACTGATGTCATGGTCTTCTTTGAGAACGAAGGACAAACACAACAACAACAACCTAGAGATCTCATCATCTCCCATGGATTCGATCATCATCTCTGTGTTTATGATCCTCATATCTACTTATCCAGCCCTGCCCTGTACTAACACACAGTTCCTCTTCTCCAGCTGCCCATTGGACATATGGAGCTGGATGTCCTGTAGATATTTTAACTCGACATGTCCAAATCCAAACTTCCTATATTGTTGACAAGCATGGGCATTCCCTGGAGAGTAACATGTAGACTTGTTTTGCGTGATCCCAAAGGGTGGAATTATAAGGAGAAAAGAAACTGCAGAGAGTGATTTCAGTTCAATCTGAGGAAAACCTTCCAAACAATTGGAACTGACCGAAAAGTAAAGTGGACTTCCTCTGGAGACAGCAGTGGGTTTGCTACCTCTGAAGAGAACATTGATTTTTGGAATCAAAAGGCCTGGGTTTAAAACCTAGATGTGAACTTGGGCAAGACACATCACCTTTGAGCTTCAGCTTTCTCTAAAATGAGGTGGTGGTTGGACCAGATGATTTCTAAGGTCCTTTCCAGCTCATTAAATCTATGGTCTTAGGTCTTCCAACTGAAACTAGATGACCACTTCTCATGAAATCATAGAATCTCAGATTTGGAAAGGACCTCAGAGGACATTTAAGCCAACCCATAGCCAGGAAAAGGAGATGATTCTTATTTAAGTATGGATTGGATTAAATCCCTTCCAATTCTGAAGTTGAGTTATTCTGAAAATGAATGGGACTCAAATAAGTGGAAGGCAGAACATTCTAGTTTAAGCCAAAAGCATGGTGTTAGGATACCTAGTATGCTTGGAGGACAATGAGACCATCCTGGCTGCAGTAGGTGGTTTATGTAGAGAAATAGCTGGAGATAAGACTATAAAGGTAGCATAGGACTGAGTTGTGAAGGCCAAGACTAAGGAGTACTGACTTGATCCAGCAGACACTGGGAAGCCATTGAAGGCTTTCGAGTAAGATGACAAAAGGAGGGCTTTACAGTCATCAGGAGGCTGTTTGACAAAGTCCAAGACAGCAGTCATGGTAGTTTTGTCCCGCTGTGGTAGCATTAGGAATAAGAAGAAAAAAATATATGTAAAGGAGACTTGAGGAGACGTGCCAGACAAACCTATGATTCAGAGTCAGAGAATTTGGGTGTGAAACACAGCCTAATGCTTCATAGCTATTGACCTTAAGCAATCACTTGAGATCCCAGAGCTTCTATTTCCTCATGTCTAATGTAAGTTAGATTTAAGAGATACTGAATTTGAAGTGTTGACAGGCTAACCAAACTCCATCTTCCTTTTTTAGTTCACTGTATGCTTGCGGCGGAAAGGACAGACTGTGTACCAGCAAGTACTGTCCCTAGAGCGTCCCAATGTCCTGCGAAGCTGGAATTGGGGTCTCTGTGGATTCTTTGCTTTTTATCATGCACTCTACCCCCGAGCCTGGACTGTCTACCAGCTGCCCGGGCAGCAAGTCACACTGACCTGTCGCCAGATCACACCCATCATCCCTCATGACTACCAGGTAAGACTAATCCCGGATCTCAGATTGATAATAATCAGGTAACACCCACTTGTTCTCTTTGTTGGTGTAGCTCTCTAGGCTTGAGTCACCCCTTATTCCTCTAAGACAATATCTTTGATGAAGGGAAAAGGTTTAGAAGATACAAGGGTCTGTGTTGGGATAGACAACCTGACTCTACTTTCTCGTCCTCTGCCTTCTCTCACACAGGACAGCAGCCTACCTGTGGGGGTATTCGTGTGGGATGTGGAGAACACTGGTGATGAGGATTTGGAAATATCCATCATGTTCTCCATGAGGAATGGCCTGGGAGGTGGACATGATGGCCCAGGAGGGCTATGGAACGAGCCCTTCTGCTTAGAACGTGATGGGGAAACTGTTCAGGGATTGCTGCTACACCATCCAAACCCCCCAAACCCATACACAATGGCCTTGGCTGCCCGACTCACAGTGAGTATCAAGTAGACAAGGTGTGGGCTTTGAAGGAATGGATGAATGACAAATATTTATTAAGCACTTTTTGCATATGTGCCAAGCATTATACTAAGTGTTGGAGAATCAAAAATAAAACAGGATAGTTCTTGCCTTCAAGGAATTTACATTCTAGTAAGGTAGAGATAGCGCATATAAGGGAGTAGTGGCCAGAGAAATTACAGGGATGATGAGTGGGGCTATAGAGGAATCTATCAGTGTGATCCTTTCAAAAGCAATGGTAGTATTGATTTGATTCCTCTTCCCAGAGCAAGAGATAGAAAACTGTCAAGGAGGTGGCCGAGGTGAATGGTTGGATGAGATATGAAACATAGTCCAGGGTTTGGGCCTGGCCAGATAGAGGGGACCATGTGCATTTGTGCTGGCTAACTCACCAGTTGGAATAGCACAGCCTCAGGGCAGTGTCCTCACCATAGTGTTCACTATAACCCCTACATTCTCACTCTTCCAGCTTTCTGGGAGTGGGTAGCAGGAAGCTGTAGTGTGGCCTGCAAGGGGCAGTTTAGACTTGGTGTTAGCCACTTTTACTTATGGTGCCATCCTGACAGGCCAACACCACAGTGACTCATATCACAGCCTTTGACCCCGATGGCACTGGACAGAAGGTGTGGCAGGACTTGCTCCTGGATGGACAGTTGGACTCCCCATCTGGTGAGGTGGGGAGAAGGGAGAGTGAGAGGGGTGAGGGGTTCTAACTGGAATGGTTAACTTGTCTCCAGCTTTGATAGTCTGATTGGTGAAGAATCTAATAGTGATTGCCTCCCACTCTGGTAAGAGGGTTACAATGAAAGGTAACTAGATGTATTCGTGGAGGTTAGGAGGGTCTAGTGGGGGTGGGGGTGAGGGCCAAGAACCTACTTTATTTCCATGTCCATCTCCTAGAGTGCCCCAAACTCTCCATTAAGAGGTTCCTAGATAGTCCTGGGCCGAGTAGGAAGATCAGGTCCCCAAGGCTAGGGGTTTTCCTTTGTTGACTATTCCCATGTCATCCGTAGGCCCCAGCCCCCCAACCCAAAAGGGACAGGGCATAGGTGGAGCTGTGTGTGCAGGGGCCCATTTGCCCCGCAGAGGCAGATGCCAGCTGGAATTTGCATTGGCCTGGGACATGCCCAAGGTTCTGTTTGGAGCTAGGGGCCAAGCCCACTACAGGTAAAGGAAGGAAGTGGGTGGGTGGGTGCAGGAAGGGTGGGGGGAGGGAGCTTTGGGGGAGATGCAGGGAGGCTGGACAAAGTATGGAAACGTTGTTTCATGTGGCTTAAAGATTCTTTGTCATCATCTTCTATCCCTTTTGCAGGAGATACACTAGGTTCTTTGGCCAAGAAGGAAATGCAGCTCCAGCCCTCTGTTATTATGCACTCACCCACTACAGATCCTGGGAGGAGAGAATTGCCGCATGGCAAAACCCTGTGCTGGAGGACAGGTATGGGGAGATGGCTTCCAAGTCATGGCCAGTCTTTCCAGCCCTAGACCCTTTCCCCATTTTACTGGGTCAGCCTGCAGGGTCTTCTGGATGGTATGGTCATGCCCTCCTCTGCTCACAGACAGAATAGCTCTTGGTCTTCTTGTCCCTCAGCCTATGGGATCCCCCAGACCATCCACTTTCCAGGATGTTCACTCCAGGGCATAGATAGGGAAAGTTCAAAATGAAATTCACTATAGTCATAACCACAGGAAAGTTGTTTTTGGGTTCCCACAAATTGTGGGTTGGGCCCTGCCTTGTCTTCATTTACTGTGGCTTAGAGGTGCTAAAGCCTTCTTTCTCCATTCGTGTGGCTCTTTTTCCATCTTGCTCCCTGGAGTGCTTGAGGTCTAGTTTATGGAAATACCACTTTAGAGCCCTCACTGCTGCCCTGGATTCTCTTCTCTATTGCTTCTCCATACCCTGTAGAGCATGGAGTCTTAACCTGTGGTCCATGGACTTATTTTTGCAATATTTTAATTATTGTATATGTTTATAATTGGTTTCTTTTGTAGTCATATGTATTTTATTTTATGTGTGTGTGTGTGTATATACATATATATATAATATTATTCCAAGAAGGGGTCTGTAGGCTTCACCAGACTACCAAAGTTGCCTGAAATACTGAAAAAGTTAAGAAGCCTTGTCCTAGATCTTAGCTGCCTATTGTCCTGTCCTGAGCCCTCTGTTTTCTTCTCCTTCTCTTCCAATTCCAAGGCTGTATGGCTGTCATGGGGGGAAGGAGGGGGTGGGCTAGGGTGCTGGGAGCAGGGTGGTGCACAGGTTCTCCCTGATTGCCTGGCCTCTAGAGAATGAAAGTACTTTGGAAATCTGAGATGCAAATATCTTTACAACAGGAAATCTCTTTCTATTATCTGGGCTACCAACTAACTGGTTTAACTATACATCAGGTCTTAATGTCCATATATTCTTTGGTCCTTGCTGGTCAATTGTATCATGTCATTTCACTAATTATTAAGGCTAGTCTTCAGCGAAACTTGGCTACCATGATGTTGGTTCTGTGTTAATCTCTAGGGGCCCATCTCTTTCTTCAGACAGCTCTACTCATTTCCCATAGGTATGACTAGAATACCCATTTCTCTAGTCTTTAAGGCTAAACTTTTCACTGTTGTAGACATATTTACACTTTTAGAAAAAATATTTTAATATGTTCAGTGGAAATTACATAAATAATTCTCTCCTACTTCTGCTCCCTAGGTCCCTGCCTGCCTGGTATAAATCTGCACTTTTCAATGAATTATACTTCCTGGCTGATGGGGGTACTGTGTGGCTGGAAGTTACAGAAGAAACAACCACAGAGGAGTTCGATGGGATGCTGAACCAGCTTCAGCCTACCCTGCAGGAATATGGACGTTTTGCCTACCTTGAGGGTATGGGAGAGCACATAGGGGGACATGGAGGAAACATGGGAATCTTAGCATAAGGGGGCAGTGTTTGGTAGGTGCTAAGGGTTCAGAGTGGTATTAGGAGTATTTGGAGATGTGGTCACCCAGGGACATTCAGAGACTCTTCCTCCCAGGACAGGATTACCACATGTACAACACATATGATGTCCATTTCTATGCCTCCTTTGCCCTCATCATGTTGTGGCCCAAACTCGAGCTCAGTCTCCAGTATGACATGGGTAAGAGTTCCCCAACCATGACTCCCCCTTAAAAAAAAAATATTGACACACCTCAGCCCCTACTCCCTTGTGCCCCACCAGAGGGTCTTGTCCTATACCTCAGATGTCTACAGTCTCCCTTTACAAATCTCTAAGGTCCTTCACAACCACTGAAGTCTTTTTTCCCTTAGCTGTAGCTACTCTGAGTGAAGACTTGACACGGCGGAAATATCTGATGAATGGCATGGTGGCTCCTGTGAAGAAGAAAAATGTGATTCCCCATGATGTGGGGGACCCAGGTATTTGGATTCCCAGCCCTAATATGGAAATCCCTCCCTATTTCTTTTTACTTTCACTTGACTTTATCAGCTTCTTATAAACTCCATGAGTTTAATGATTAATCCCACATCTGGTTGTCCAGCCTTCATCTCTTTCCTGAGCTTCAGGCCCACACCATCAATTACCTATTGAGTAAATCAAACTGATTTCCCATAGACGGCTCAAAATCAGCACCTGCAAACAAGAATTCAGCCCCTTTCGGTTAAAATCCACCCTGCTTCCAAATGTCCTCATTTCTCTCAAGGGCATCATCATTCTTTAGATCTTCCAAGGTGCTCGATTTTGGTGTTGTCCTCAATTCATCACTCTCCCTCACCCCAAATCTCACCATTGCTACCTCCACATCTCTCTTATTAATCCCCTTCCTAATACTTACACAATTATCATCTTATTTCAGACCCTTCTTGCTTTTCACTTGGACTCTTGCAGTAGTCTTCAGGTTGATTGCCCTGCGTGAAGTCTTTCTCCACTCCAGTCCATCCTCTTTTCAGCTACCAAAGTGATTTTCCTTAAACACAGGTCAGATCTGACCTCATCATTCCCCTCTTCAGTAAACACCATTGGCTTCCTTTTTCCTCCAGGATCAAATATAAACTCCTGTTTGACTTTTAAAACCCTTCAAAACTGGCCTAAACCTATCTTCCTAGCTTCATTATGTCACCATCTACCTTCTAGCCAAACTGACCTTCTTATGGTTCCTCCCACACAACATCATCTCTCCCAACTCCCTGCCAGGAATGAAAATGCACTCCTTACTTCTGCTTCATTCTTCCTTCAAGATTTAGCCCAGACACCCCCCACACACAACTGCTCATGGCTTCCCTCCTCCCTAAATAACCTTATAATTCTCTAAATCTTTACATATGCACCTGTCTCTTACAGTAGACTAAAAGCCCTCAAGAGCAGACTGTTATACTTTCGTCTTTGAATCTCCAGTGCCACATACATAGTGGGCATTTCATAAATGCTGGCTGGTTGATTCATTGCACATATCTCATGTCCTGACACCAGATGATGAGCCATGGCTTCGTATCAACGCTTACCTAATTCATGACACAGCTGATTGGAAGGACCTGAACCTGAAGTTTGTGCTGCAGATTTATCGGGACTTTTACCTGACAGGTGATGAGAGCTTCCTGAGGGACATGTGGCCTGTGTGCCAGGTAAGGTCCCATGTGCCATCTCAGGGTTGAGTATGGCTCATGTGCTAGGAGAAGCACAGGCATGGAATGCAGTTCCAGGCACTTTGGCATTGGGGCTGGAGGAGAAGATGTGGGGCCTGTTGTGAACCCAGATCTTTATGTGCTGATACCCTGGAGTACTCCACTACAGGCTGTAATGGAATCTGAGATGAAGTTTGACAAGGACCAAGATGGCCTAATTGAGAACGGGGGCTATGCAGACCAGACTTACGATGGCTGGATCACCACAGGACCCAGGTATACCTAGAAATGAAGCATTGCCCCAGTGTGGGTGGGGTACCATTCTGGCCTCCAAGCCTACCTTCCTGGTCAGGAATAGTAGAGAGGGGTGTTATTCTGATCTCTGACCCCATGTCCTGAGTCTGTATGACGATGGGATGGAGATGGTATCATCCTGACCCTATGTTCCTGGCCCAGTGCCTACTGTGGGGGCCTTTGGCTGGCAGCTGTGGCTATGATGGTCCAAATGGCTGCCACGTGTGGAGCTCAAGATGTCCAGGAGAAGTTCTCATCCATCCTGAACCGAGGTCGGGAGGCTTACGAGAGGCTTCTTTGGAATGGTGAGGCGGGCTGCAGGGGAGGGGCAGCATATGCTGGGGGAGATGGGCTCTGGAATGGATGTGGGTATATGTTAGGTTATGGGGTAAGAAAAGTGAATCAGAAGCTTTACCACGCCTTCCTTCTCTACCCAAATAGGCCGTTACTATAACTATGATAGCAGCTCCCAGTCACAATCCCGTATTATCATGTCTGACCAGTGTGCTGGTCAGTGGTTCCTGAGAGCGTGTGGACTAGGAAAGGGGGATACTGAGGTAAGAGGGGAAGATGTGAAAGCATTCCAGGATGTGGGTCAGGGTGTTAGGAGAAAGAAAAAACTCACAGGTCTTTCTTTGCCGGTTGGAGGTAGTGACCCTATCTCTTTCTGGGCAGGTGTTCCCTACCCCCCATGTGGTTCGAGCTCTCCAGACAATCTTCGAAGTAAATGTCCAGGGCTTTGCTGGCGGAGCCATGGGGGCTGTGAACGGCATGCAGGCAGACGGCGTCCCTGACAGGTCCAGCGTTCAGTCTGATGAGGTCTGGGTAGGTGTGGTCTACGGGCTGGCTGCTACCATGATCCAAGAGGTAATCAGTTTCCTTCTTTTCTTCCATCTTCCAGGCATCTTTGAGAAAGCTGGGGCTTCATTCTTTCCCTTAATTCTCTCTTTGTACTTTATTTTTCCCAACAGGGCCTGATCCGAGAGGGTTTCCTTACAGCTGAAGGCTGCTACCGTACAGTGTGGGAACGACTGGGGATGGCATTCCAGACACCTGAGGCATATTGCCAGCATCAAGTATTCCGATCCCTTGCCTATATGAGACCGCTCAGCATCTGGGCCATGCAGCTGGCATTGCAGCAGCATGGCAGAGCCTCTGGGCAGGGCATGGGGCTGACTGGACAGACAGGTGGAGAGAGCATGGGAGTAACTGCTGGACAGAAATTTGCACCAACTACAGGACTTCATACCAAGTCACTGGGACAGAAGGGACTCTAGATGCTATTCAGAGGAGGAAGCTGGAGACCCTGTTGTGCACCTTCCCCTTCCTATCTGCAACCCTGAGCCATCAGGACAATCACCTACGACCCACTTCCCCCAGCAGCGTCATGGGGGTGGGAGACACAAGCACCACAATTATTTATTTTCCCTCTTTCCACTTTATTTGCTGCATGGAATGCTAACAAAAGTTGAGCTATTCCCCTCCCACCCCTGTGCCCTGAGCCAGACCCCCTCACCCAAGACTGGGTGGGGGAGTGGACATAGCTACACAAATAATAAAAGCCCCAAGAAACCAGTAAGAGTGCAGTATGAATTCACAGGTCTGGGAGGGCCAGCCTCAGATATACCATCTTTATTCCTATCTACAACCTGGGGCTTCCAAGGTATAAGGAGATAGTATGTATATTTACCAAACCATTTAACTTTTGTATATTCAGTGTTTCACTGATACTCTGGGCATTTTCTACCCCCAACTCAGTCTGTCCAACATCTTAACTCCTACCCCTACATCACATCTCATTGGAGTGACGTCCTTGCAGAATTACAGTGGGTGTAGTAGGGGCCCAGCCCTGCTTCTCTGTGGTCTCTGAAGACAGAATAGTAGAATGTGTTGGGTCTGCTGGCTTCAGAATCTGTTCATCGCTCGTTCCAGCAAGAGGATCAAAGGAAGAATTATCTGGGGCTAGAGATGTTACGTCGGCTGATAGATTTAAGGTGACCTCCGATTTCTCCTCTGTCGGCGAAGCAGGAGACTCCAGAAGAGAGTTGTTATTGCTGGGAAGGGTCCGGATCTGACGAGACAGTGCTATGGAAAGACAGCCCCAAAGAGTAATGAGTGCAAGGGGCAGCCGATGAACCTTAATCCAAACCAACAGGACCACATAGCCAGGGTTCCTCACCTACCCCGCTTCCCCCAGTGACTTTTCCTTGGCCCCACTTACTCAGACCTGCTGGCTGGCGGCCCCATATCTCAGAGGGATACATGGCAGGGAAGAGGAGGAGGCAGAAGGAGAAGAGCAGTACCTAGGGATTTGGGGAAGATTTGGCGATAAGTATCCTTAGTGTTGTCCCCTCTCTCATCCCACCCATTCTTAGGGCTGCTATCAAGGTGGGGGGAAGCAGGGTCAGAGTGCTTTATTCCTTACCACAATGCAGGTGCTACTGCTGGTGGGTTTGGTTGTCATCTCAGCTACCAAAGCCTGGAACTTCTTTAGCTGATCCAGAAGGGACCTGAAAGAAGAGAGAAGATGAGATTTACTCACACCCATAAGAAAAATGAAATTGGGGTGAGGGATGTGAGGATCACATTGAAGCAGTGGTCCAAGAAGGCACCAACTGTTCTGTGGTTACTTACACATTCTGCTTCTCCAAGAGCTGGACTTTCTTCTGTAACTCCAGGTTCTGGGCTGTGCAAGCCAAGACCCTGGAACAACCATGGAATAGCATGTCTCCAGTCATCTCCCCCTTTTAATATGACATCCCCTCCACATCCACCCTCTTCCTGGCAATCTCCTTTCTCCTTTTCCCAACCCCTGACATACCTACTTTCTAGCCCTCCCACATATACTTTCTTCTTCCTTCTACTTTCTTGGGCTGACTGTTTGTTCCGAATCTTCCTCCGAACATGTTTCAAGGCTTGCTCCTCTGCCTGGGTCGGGAGAGTAGACAAAGGAGGAGGGAAGCCATCAGTGATAGAATTTTGAACTTGAAAAGTAATTTAGATATGACCTAGTTCAACTCAACCAGTGTAGGAATCCCTTCTAAATGTTTCCAATAGAGTCATCTAAGCCTCTGCTCTAGTGCTTTGTCTGGTGTTTACAAAAAAAAAAAAACTTCCTCAAGACTCAACTGTCATTGAACCAAGAATCTAACAAAGTGAAAAACTCTGCCTCCCTTCAGTTTCTACCCATTGATCTCAGTTGTGGCTTTGGGACTATGTGGGATAAGAAGAATTGTTCTATGTGTAATACCTTAAATAATCAAATCTCATTCCAGACTAAACCCCTTTAAATGTTCTCATATGACATGGTTTCCCTGTCACTCACCATATTGATTTTGTACTCATTCGTGTCTTTAAAATACAGTGTCCCGAACTGAACATAATATTCCATAGAGCTTATGGAGGGTTTACATCACGGTGGGGCCACATGTAGCCTTCTGGGTCCTCAGGTACAGCCTTCTGAAGGAGTCCCAAGTTTTACAGAACAAATCCTTTTATTAAGGGGATTTGTTTTGTGAAGTTTGGATTCAGTCAAAGGGCCGCACTTGAGGACATAGGGGGCTTCATGTGGCCTCAAGGCCGCAAGTTCCTCTCCCCTGGTTTACATCATGTAAAGCCCCTACCTGAAGCACAGATTTTCTCTGCCACACTCCTAATAAACAAGTCATCCAACCTTTGTCTGAAGACTTCCAGTGACTCTCAAGGCAGCTCATTCCACTTTTGGACAATATACCATTAGAAAGTTCTTAACTTATATCAAAATCTGATAAAGGTCATCTGTTGGTTTAATTCTACTGCCTGGGACCAAAGACAAAAAGAATCCTTCCAGTCATGACTGTCCAAATGTGTGAACATGAGCTGTTATCCATCTGTATACACATCAGCTTCTCAATGTCCTTCCTAAACTATGGTTCTTAGATCTGGAGATAATGTCTTCTAGATGTGCCCTGACCAGGGCAAGAGGACATTGGGACTAATAACACAACTTTGGTTCACTAGCTCTTTTTTTTCTGACATGCCATACTTTTGACTTACATTGAGCTTGCTAAAACACTCAAGTCCTTGTCACATAAATTATCATTTTATGTCTCTCCCATCCTAGACTCATGAAGTTGATTTTTTTTAACCCAAGACTACACTTATTTCTATCAAATTTCATCATCTTAAACTAGGCCTATTGTTCCAGCCTGCTGAAACTAGGTTATTGATCTAGAGACTGGACCCCTGCTAATAATATTAGCTATCCCTTCATTAACTGAAAATTTTGTCAAGATGTCATCTGTGCCTCCACAATATTGAACAAAACAGGACCAAGGACCAGCAGCCCACTAGAGATTTCCCTCCATATTGAGTTCATTCCAAATTCACCTATCTGTACTATCATGTCTGGTCCTATCTCCCCACCTTATCTAAAAAACTACTATGTACTATGCTGAAATCTAGATCTAATGTGTCCAAATCGTTACCCTAATCTATCCATCAAAGGAAATAAGTCTAGTCTGGCATGATGTTCTTAATGAACCCATAATGACTCATTTTAACCATGGGACTTTTCCATCTGACTAGCAGCTGACACCTTCCATATGTGTTGTCTTCTCTATTCAAAAGGTGAATTCCTTGAGAGCAGGAGCTGTCTTCTATTTGTATCTCCAGCACTTCTTTAATCATTCATTCATTCATATACACTGATCATCACTTTTAGATTCAGTTTAACAACAAATACTACAGTAGGCCTACTCACCAACAAGCATTTATAAAGTATTTAGTCTGCTCTAAGCACTGTGCTCCCTTTTGGGGGACACTATACTTTTATGAACGCTGCCCAGAATTTCTTAGCTTTTTTTTAGAAACCGCATCCCAGTGCTGCTTCATATTGAGTTTGCAATGAGCCAAAACCACCAAATCTTTTTCATACCAATTGTTAAGTAACATCACCCCCTTCCCTATATTTGTGCAACTGTTCTCTTGAACTTACTTGCAGTTTCCGTTTCTAAGTTTAATCATACTAGTTCGGGCACATTTTTGTTTGCTGAGATATTTGAAAATGTGATTCCGATAACCACAATATTAGCTATCCCTCCCAGGTTTGTTGCCCATAAATTTGAGAAGGATGCCTTTTATGCCCACCATCAAATGGTATCAAGCATGATATCATGCCCCCTTGGCCGTGAAGGAATCTCACCTTAGTAAGGGGGAGAGTCTCAGGAAGGGTCAACCCTTCTTTCTGTAGCAGCCTTTTCTCCTCATCTGTCAATATCAACTGAGGAAACTGGTGCTAGAGAAAACAGGAAAAGGATATGTAAGGAGGAACAGACCAAGAAGTATGTAAAGTGGGAGAAAGACATCTGTGGCTTGAGGAAAGAAAAACGTGGGGTTGATAAAGTATCCTGCAACTGAGATGAACATCTCCCTCTGATCATTAACATTTGCCCCTCCTTCAGATACCTTAAGTGTCATGTCTTCAATCTGCAAGGAGACTCTTGATTCTTGAGCCACATCTCCGAGACCCCCATCATCTGCAGGAGAAAGATAATCTGAATCAAGAACTCTTGGGTCTTTTCCACGTCCCTCCCTCAGAGTCCTCTCACTGCCTTCCCAGTCACTACCTACCCTCCTCCATAACTCAGCTCACCCCTGTGTCTCCTGGCCCTAAACTTACCCAGGTCAATGTAGACATCATCTTGGGAGGAAGCCTGTACATCCCGGCTCAGGGAGTAGGTGTGATCAGTGTGAGTGAAGCTGCAGCTAGAAGGACTTGGGAGGGATGGTGAGGTGGGAGGTCCCAGCAGAGACCTCAGGAATTCTTCGGCTTCCCACTCATTCAGCACCTACACCAGCCACTTAGTTCAGAACCACGTCTTGCTCCTCTTCTCCCAGCTACCAGTCCCAACTCTTCCTCAGACTCCTCTCAATTCAAAGCACCACCCCCAACCCAACCACCAAGACTGAGCCTGGCCCAGCCCCTAATCACCTCAGGAGGCAGCATCCTGTCATCCTGTGGGACCTCCTGCCCTTCCCCAAGTATTCCCCACAGATCTCCCCCTTCCTCCTTCAGGAAATCCAGCAGGTCTTCGTCCCCTGGGTCCAGGGCAGCCTCCATGGTGGACATCTAGAAAAAGGGAAAGGAATCACCATCCCCTTCCTGGTCCTCATTCTCCCTTCCCAAAGGTGAGGAGGTGAGAGGGAGAAGAGGGGCAGCTGTTTGTGTCAGTCAACAAACATTCACAATAAGCACGTAGTATACGCGGGGCACTGTGCCAAGCGCAGGGAATAGAGAAGAGCAAAAGCCAGTCCCCGCCGTGGAGGAGCTCGATCTATTATTCCCTCTCGCCTCCCATCACAGAGCCCCAGGAGGAGGCCTTGGGAGCACAAGACCAGGGCCAGCCCAACCCCAGCCTCCCGCCCCCCAAAGCCGAGAGCACAGGCACGCCCTCCAACCTACCCCGGAAGGCTGTAATTGTCGCTTCTCCGCCTCCGCGGCCCCCACACCAACTTCTGCCACGGTTCCAACCCCACCCCTCGTCTGCCACCTTCCACCTCTACGCGGACTGGCCAAATTTGGGGTTCCACCCTCACCCTGGCAGTGTCTCTCCAGTCTGCGAAGCCTCTCCCAAACCCGACCCCGATCCAGCCTTCCAACACCGCAAGAATGACGTCATGCGGGGCGCCGCGGCATGCTGGGAAATGTAGTTCCACAGCCCCGCCCGGATGTAGCGCGGCACCCAGACTGCTGTCTGTATCGCCAAGCCCTGTAACCCTTGCCAGGCTTTCCGTTCCTTAGGTCGATCGGTATCCCCTCTGTGCACACGCAATGCATTTTCTTTTGTTCGTTGAGGTTTTATTGATGCCTTTCATTTCCTGATAGCCTCCCTCCCCAACTGAACATGGGAAAAAAAAAAAACAACGTAGAAACCTGACTGCGTGTGCAACATTCCACACCCGTAGTCCCACACCACTGTACCAATACAAAGTGTTCCGTACTCTGTTCTCTTGAAGCCAAGACTGGTCGTTACGCTTAATCGGAATTCACTTGCTTTTCACTGTTGTTTTCATTTGTTATTTACGTATGGTGTAGTGACAACTTGCTCATTTTACTATCACCACCCAAGCATGGTCTTTGCGGAATGCTAAGAGCCTGTCTCCGTCTCTCAATCACACACACAGACACACGCCATCCGTGACCTCCTGAGGCTGTCTCTCCATCCATATGCGTCTCCAACTTTCAGGAGTCCACTTGAATGGAGGGAGCGACCATCTGGACCAAGCACCATAGTACAACATCTCCTCTGTTTCAGGCAGGGGCCCCGGCCTCGGGAGGAGGACGGAATGGGGAACTCCTGAGTCTGGTGGAGACACACGACTCACACATGACACATGCGATGCAGACACAGCTGAGCTATATAAACGCAGCCGCCCCGGGAGGGCAGGCAGAGGAGCGCGGGGAGAGAAGTCTCGGGGAAACAGGTGGGTCCGCTTTGGTGGGGAAGGGGACAGAGGCGGAGCACCCTCCCGAGGCCGGGAGGTCAGTCCAAAATACCCGAGACGGGCTACACCTACAGCGGAGCAACAGGCTTGGTGAATTTCCTCTCCCTCGGGCGGGGCTCCTGGCCCCACCCCCACGCTACACTAGCCTGGCTTAAAAGGGAAAGGATGTCGAGTGCGCCTCAGGTCCGCTAGGCTGTGCGCAGTAACGGAGCCGCGGGCCCACACCCGCGCATGCGCACCAGCGCTACCCTCCCGCTGCAGGGGAAGTCGCCCGGGTCTCTGGGCCGGCTCCCAGGCATAGAGAGCGGGGTCCAGAGCAGCTTCCTGCAGCAGCCAGGGCCGTAGAGGGGCGGGCCCAGGGTGCCGCCCACGGGTGGGGGGAGGACGCGCTCCGGGGACGGAAGTGGCGGAGCGTTCGTCAGTCGGCGGGAGGGCGAGGCCGGACCCCGGACCCGGGAACCCGGAGAGCGAACGAGTGAGTGACCTGGAGGGCGGGTCGGCGAGCGGAAGGTCCCCGGGCGGCCCAGGTAGGGCTGAGGCGGCGCAGAGCGCGGGGCGGGACCAGGAAGGACGGGACGGCGGCGGGAAGGGGCAGGGCCGGACGGGGGGGAGGGGAGGAGACTGGATCCGGGGGAGGGGGCCAGGCCCGCAGCGGGAGGGGGGAGTGTGGGGGTGAAACGGGGGGAATGAGAGGAGAAAGGCAGGGGGTAAGCAGCGGGCGCAGCCTTGAGGCAGGGGCTGGAGCCGGCTGCAGCGAGGGGAGTCGGGGTGGGCGCCGACGCTGGCTCCCTCCTTGGCCTGAGAGGTCAGTGTCCGGGTGTGTCCATCCTGCTTGCTCAGCTGCTTGGTGGGTGGAGCGGTGGTACCCAGGATGCTGGGGGGCGACGGGGAGGGGGGCGCTAGTTAGGGGTTAAGAACACAAGGATGATTGGGACTAGGCTGTGGGGCAGCGGAGCACGGCAGACTGAGACGAGGCTGTAAAGTTAGGGGACAGCGATGGGTGGGACGAGACTGGGATTAAGGGGACCGGAGTAAGTGAGGCTAGGCTATGGAGTTAGATAGGCAGGGATGAGTGGGGCTAGGCGAGGAGCTTAGGCAGGCTGAGAGGATGGGTGGGATTAGGTTGTGTAGTCACGATGGGGTTAAGTGAGGCTTGGATGTAGGGTCAGATTAGCAAGAGCGTGGAGTCAGGATGGGATGCCATTAGGTGGACAGGGGTGGGAGGGGCCAGGCTGGTGGGGGGGGGGGCGTTTGCTGGGTAAATTTGGAGATTTTAGGATCAGGTGTGCTTCGGGTTTTGGGGAAAGTTAGGGTTAAATAGGGTTGGAATTTGAAGCCGGATTATCTTTATGAGAACTAAATAGATGTCAGCACCTACCTCCCAAAATAAAATGAGATGTTTGTAAAGTGTTGTATACATGCTAGCAATGATTGGGATTATTGTGATGATTGGTCAACAAGTATTTAAGCACTTATTATTTGCCGTACACCGTGAAAAGCACTAAGGACACAAAGAAAGGCAAAAAACACGGTCCCTTCCAGAAAGGAGCTCACTATATAATACGGGAGACAGCATGCAGACACCTGTGTACGTGCAAAATAATGCTGAAAGTAGATGGAAGATACTGTCACAGTAATGGCACTTAGCATTAAGAGGGAAAGGCTTCTTCTTGCCGGTGGGATGTTAGCTGAGTCTTGAAGGATATCAAGGAAGCTTGGATAAAGTTTAGGATTATGACAAGTAGGCAAGCTTTCCACTGAGGATTTTTGGTTTTTAGATCCCTGTTAAAATATAGAGGGCAAGTTATGCATTGATATTACGTATAGCATTAGAGTTCACAGGTTGGATAAAGAGACAGCATTAGCTTGTGGTCAGTTTTGGGGACTGCAGGATCTTCGGTTTAGAATTGGAAAGGGCCAGTCGAATCAAATTAAGAGTCAGGGGTAGCATTTGAGTTTGGGGTCAGCATTAGAGATGGGTTTCTCTTCCAAGAATCAGATTAGGCTTCAGGGGTTAGGAATAGCATTGGGTTTTGTTAGAGGTCAATCAGTCAACGAGCATTTATTAAGTGTTTACTAGGTGCCAGGCTTTGTGGTAAGCAGCAAAAATACAAAGAAATGCAAAAAGAAAATCTAGTCCCTGCCCTCAAGGAGCTCACATTCTAAGGAGAAGCTATGGGTAAATACATAAAGAAGGTATGTAGAGTCAATGGCAGGACATCTAAGAGAAGAGAGCCCTAGCAGCCAGGGGAATCTGGAAAGGCCTGCTCCAGAAAGTGGGATTTGAGCTGAGTTTTGAAGAAAACAAAGGAAACCTAAGAGTTAGAGGTAAGCAGACAGCATTACAGCCTTGGGTAACAGCCAGTGAAAAGATAAGGAAATGGGGGACAGGGAGTCCTCTTAAAGGAGAGTTCACAGAGAAGAGTAAAGTCTAAAGGCTGAAAAGGTAAAAACTTTAAATGCCAAATACAGGAGTTTATATTTGGTCAGGCATCCAAAGATCGGGATCATCGTTAGGATGCAAGGATGGGGTAAAGGTTAAGGATCATTGTGAGGTTCAGGAATCATTGGTAGGCCATTAGGAATGATATCTACTAAATAATGATTTTCCATTTAGCCAGTGTTTGAAGTCATTAATATTCAGGAGATAAGAGCTAAAGGTCAGTGATTTTTTTCAGTTAGCATTAGGGTTCAGGAATTGGGTTGAATGTTTTGATTAGTCATAAGTTAGCATTAGATTTAAATGGTTAGGAATCAGAAAGAGGGTTAGCTGTTTGGACTAGGGTAGAATTAAGTGTCAAAGGTCAATTTTAGGATTAAGGGCCAGGGTAGAAGTGAGTCAGTAATCAAATCAAGATCAGTACTGAAGGTCTGGGATTAAATTCGGAACTCTGGTTTAGCATTTGCATAAGGTCAGGATCAAGGTCAGTTGGAAGGCTCATGGGTTGATGGGACTCAAGATTTATGGCCTACAGCAGTGCCTCAATCAGGAGCTGAGCTTAATTCCCCTAATTTAGACCATTCCTCCTCATTTCCTTTGTACTTATCAGAACATCCTGATCCCCTTTGAGTGGAGATCTATTGCTCCGGACTGTCACTTCTAGTTTCTAGTTTAGTGTCCGCACTACCAGGGTTTCAGATTCTAGCAAAAGGCCATTCCATACCCAAAGACTCTCTGATGGTTTCAGTGCTTTCCAGGTAGTGTGAGGGATAGAATGGGAAGTATTTGGTGGCGTGGAAAGGGCAAGGACTCATTGCCTTCTTCTTCGGAAAAGTATTACCAATTAGTCTATGGGGTGGAAGTAGGTTGGTCAGCCCTGAGGTAATAAAAAATGAGGTAGGTTTGAGGAGAATGGCTTTGTGCCCAGAAAGCTCAATCCCATTTTCTCTCATTCCTTAGTCACTTAGTTCCCATCCCCCTCCCTTGGGGCTGACTAGGCAAGAAGGTGGGAGATTATGACTTCCTGCTTTTCACATCCTCCTTGACTATCACCCCCCCACACTTATGTATGTGTGTCTATTTTTTGTTTGTTTTTTTTTAAACAAAAATTCCCACCAACTTAACTTCCCCTTGGGTCCCTTACCAACTGCTGAGTCCCTCAACCCTGAACATGCTACTCTTTCAATTTGGCATCTCCCCAATTCTTTGCTTCTTCCAGTTCCCTGGTCCAGTCACAGATCTTCCTCCTCCCTCCCCAACAAGAAAAGGGGAAATGAGGCCTGAGAAGGAAGCTGGTCTCTGCTGATCACATCCCCAGCCTGGCCACTGACCACACCCAGGTCTTACCCTGAGCTTGGCCCAGCCACTGACCCCACCCTGATCTCACTCCTGGCTTGGCCAAGGAGTTGACTTATACCCTGATATCATTTCTATCCTTGGCAAGCAACCTACTGACTGTACTCTGATCCAACTCCAAGGCCAATCCAGCCACTTACTGCATTATACTCTCCGGTATCACCCCAACCTCCGGCCTCAGATTATACCCAGCTTGGCTTTTTTCTAACTCCTTAAGAGATGGAGCTGGGTAGTCCAAAGTCTCTTGGGTCCTCAACTTTGTGAGGAGAAGAGGGGGGAGGGGAAAGTTAAGTATTTATATGTAGGAGGAGGTTGGTGTGTTTACAAGGAGAAGCTTTAACCTCTCACTCAAGTACTGTTTGTCTAGCTGTCTGTTGGGTGTATCTATCCAGCTGCCCCCAGTCTGAGTTCAAAGCTGAACTCATCTTTCCTACCAGGTCAGCATCTTCCCCCTCAACTTTGCTGAATTTTCTAAAGGGTAGCACTATTTTTGTAGTCACTTGGACTCAAAAACTTAGGGTTATCATTGACCCTTCCCTTGCCCCTCCCCCATCAAATCATCTTGATCTTACCTCCTTACAGTATCTCTCTTTAGTCCTTTCCTTCCCATTCCAGCTACCATTACCCTAGGTCAGAGTAATCTCTCACCTGGTTTCCCTTCCTCCAGCATCTCCTTCCCTGTAATCTATCCTGTATACCATCTTCAGAGCAGTCTTCTCAGTCATTGCATTAATTAGATAATTCCACTCCTTAAAAACCCTTATTGGTTTCCTGTTACCTATAATATAATGTCCATATTCAGTGTTGCATTCAAGTCCATCACTAATCTAGCCCTGGGTTTTTCCTTACAATTTCCCTGTGTACATATTTAAACCATCCTTATATGTAGTCACTTCTCTCTATACATTTCCTTATTATCATTAACCTCCCACTATTCTTTTATGGGTACTTTAAATTCCAGCCTTTGCTCCTGTCAGTCTCTACCTTATATGTACCCTTATTGAAAGGAATTGAAAGCAAGATGTACATTATAGATTTGCAGTTTCATGTTCAGTCATCTTTTTTTATTATACTGTGTTATAGAAATGCTTGCTTTATTCCATAAATTAAAAATAAAATTTAAAAAAGAAATTCTACCCACTTTAAATGTTATCTTCTCCATAACACTTTCTCTGGCTGCCCCCAACCAGATAAGATCTCTCTCTCTCCTCTGAACCTTCCCAGAACTTACTTTATATTACTCTTGTATCAATTATTATATCCTATCTGGTGTTAGAATTATTTATGTACTTATCTCATCCCCCCACTAGAGTTGAAGCTCCTTGAGGGCAAGGACCCTACTTTATTCACCTTTGTATATCTTTTGTAGGTAGATGATATATGTATATATATACTATGTATCTTGCCCGCCATTGAAGCAGTATATACAAAGTATAGCCCAATACCTTATAGATACTTGCCTGAATGGGGGTAGGAGCAGGGGGTAGAAGACGGGGGTGGGAGGGGGGAGGGAATGCTATATGGAAAAGTATATTGGTAAAGGGCTGTATATTCAGTGAAAATTAGGTATATGGGAAAGGGGCTCTATATAGGAGAGAAGGGTATCGTACACACACATGGGAAAAGGTCAGGGCATGTATAAAGGGAGTGGAAGAAGTGTGGAAGAGAGCAAGATTGATTTGGCCTAGTCCTCCTCTGTTGCCCAGTCCACTCCTAAATGAGCCTCCCACAGCCTGAGGCCGGATGTGTCAGCATCTAACCCACAGGGCTCCCCCTCCTCCCCGTGGTTAAGACTCAGAGGCCAAATTTGGTAACAGACACTAAGCATAATTCCCCCAGTCCTGTCTACACTTTCTGACTTAGTCTGCATCTATCTCTGCCTTTCTCTGTCTCCCATGTCTCTGACTTTCACATATACACATGATCTCCGCTCTCTTTCCCTCAGTCTCTCTGACTGAGACTGAGAGACTAAAAAAAAGTTTTTATATCCCTCTCTCTTACCTTCTTTTTCTCCCTGTCTCCCTGTCTTTCACTGCTCTGCCCATACATTGTGTACCCCACTTCCCCCCATCTCCCTTCAAGCACACACACATTCCATTCCTTGCTGGGTTATGACACCTCCCCTTTCCTCCCCCCCCCCATTGCCCAGCTCCTCTGGAATGTGACTCTGGAATGTCTTGAGGGAGGGGGGTTCCCTGGAGGGGGGAGGGGAGAGAAAGGGGTGGTGCTAGATGGGGAAGGATGATGGGAAGTGGCTTTCTAGGCATAATAATCTCTAAGAGACTCTCCTCCGGGGTTGCATTCCCCTTCCCTCTTCCCATCATAGGATCATAATGAAGAGCTGAAAGAGACTTCAGAGGCTGTTCAGTCCAACTTCGTTTTGCACATGAGGAAATGTAGGCTGCCCAAAGAGGTTAAGTGACATGTTCAAGGTCACACGGATAATAATTGTCAGAAGTGGAATTGGAACTCAAGCCCTCTGTCTCTAGTCATTGCCTCCTTTTATCATATTCAGTAGGGAGAGAGGGGAGCATGACTCAGTTCTCTTATCAGGGTCTCACCAGAGGTTTCAGTGGTTTCCTGCCCAAATGATGGGGAGTCTGTGTGTCCGGAGGAAATTGGGGCATGAGGGTTCACATTTTCAGGCCAGGATGAGGAGTTCTTCCCAGTCCTGCTCTGAATTTTGTCAGCTGCCTGCTTCTCTGAATTGCTCCGGTGTGGTCAGTATCCCTACCATCA
This sequence comes from Phalanger gymnotis, assembly GCA_028646595.1. Lineage (NCBI taxonomy): Eukaryota > Metazoa > Chordata > Mammalia > Diprotodontia > Phalangeridae > Phalanger > Phalanger gymnotis. Next base: position 263,413,009 of record CM053624.1, read on the forward strand.
GGTTGGTCTAAATGCAGGGAATGGTACCCAGTGACGAAGGTAAGAGGAGAAAAGGAACTGTAGACAAGATGAAGAGATCTCAGTGGGAAGGTAGGGAGGGCACAGGTCAGAGCTATGGCTCTCTCCTCAGGGACCTCTGGCCTCTTTATGCTCCAGAAACCACCGGTCAATCTGTCTCCTACAATAGCCCAGAGCTCAGGTCTTCCCCATCATTTGTTGTCCCTCTAGAATTCTCCCCTTTCCCCCATGATTATATGTCCCCAAATTGCGCTACTACCCATCCTCTCGGACCATCTCCTCCAGATCATTGCCAGCACTCCATCCCTTCCCAACTCCCTACCCCCAAATCTTTCTACTGCCATCCTCTAGTTTCTTGCCCAGCCACCTACTTGCAAATTGGTTTACCTTGGGGAGGGGTCACGTCAGTAGGAAATTGGTATTTTTACTTCAGCCTGTGGTCCTACACTGCTTTTAGCTGTGAGATGACCAATCACTGCACAGAATTTGGTAATGTCACTGGCTGCCAGGAAGATTCTTCCATATGAAAAAGAGCCCTGTGCTACTTGCCATTTGCAGCCCCTGACCTGCTTGGGCCAGAGGAAATGAAAAAGGAAAAAAAGTCAAGGAAAAGGGGATACAGAGGAAAGGAATGAAAAAAGTCGGTCCTCAAGGAAATTTTGGAGGAACCAAGTTAGGTAGAAGAGGATCAGATTATAACAGCAGGTTGCTTCAAAGTGAACTATAGGAAAGGACTTAAACATCAGAAAAACCAAACATCATATTTGGTTCCCCAAGAGTCTATAGAGCTGCTCATCCTGAGATCTTTGAGACAAGAAAATCGTTAGAAGATTGGATTAAGAATTTGGGAGGGATAGAAGTGCTGACGGTGTGCTGAGGGAAGAAACATGAGGGTACCAGAGGCAGGTGACAGGTAGGATCAGGGCATGTCATCATCTGTCTTGGGTGACTTAAACATAAATCTCTGAAGCCAACAGACTGAACTAGACAGCTTCTTGACTTTCATACTCCTCCATAGCTCCAAGGAAGGGAGGAAAGAAGGGGAAATACTAAAGAGGGAAAGAGAAACAAAAGGCAGGGTATGGAGAACAAAAGCTAAAGAGAGAAAAATGGGAGGGGGGAAATAGGAAAAAAAAATAGCTGAAAAGCCCCCAGAGACTCTGGATGTTGGGGCTAACCCCTTAAAACACTAAGCAACAGACTCCAGGCTACCTTCTCTTTCTGAGGTGTTTTAGAGCTAGAGACAGCTCATTTTAAGGTATTCTTCTTTAGAGTTTGGGTTATCTGTGGGTTTTTGTCTTAGAGAAAATAGCCTCCCTGCCTTGCCCTATCACCATCTCTCTACCTCCCAACTCTTATGTTCTGAGAGAACTCCCCCAGTCCCTCACCCATTGAGCTGATCTCCCATTACCACCCAGCAGGTGTAGCCAGAAAGAAGAGAAGCCGCCAACATGGTTGCACTGTCGCTGAAAATCAGCATTGGGAATGTCGTGAAGACAATGCAGTTTGAGCCATCTACGATGGTGTATGATGCTTGCAGAATCATCAGAGAGCGAATTCCAGAAGCCCTGGCTGGGCCTCGTGAGTCTTTAGGCACTGAATGGGGGAAAGCAGGGACTTTGGGACAACTTTACACAGCTCCCCTCCTAATAATACCTGACTAGTCCCTTTCCAGTTGGCTCCTCTATAGGATCCCTTAAGCAGGAAGGGATTGGACCCTCCTTCCTCTGACTATACTGTTGCTCTATTCCCGATACTGGATTGTGATGTCTCCTGGGGGCAGGGAACGAACCACAGCCTAGCACGATAAGGGTCTGTAGTATGCCATGGAACCTTCTGGGTTGTAGGAGCAGCTTGGGCATAGGGATGAAGGGTGGGGAATTTTAGGTAAGTCTGGCTTGGATTGACAAATGCTCTCTTCCAGCCAATGACTTTGGGCTGTTTCTGTCGGATGATGACCCCAAAAAGGGTATCTGGCTAGAGGCTGGAAAGGCCCTGGATTACTACATGCTTCGAAATGGAGTGAGTATTTCTGACCTCCAAGCCCTTGTCTTTGAAACCCCACAACCCTGTCTTCATTTCTCCTTTTGACCACTGCAAACCTGACCAGAGCCAGGCTTTGACTATTTTCTTATGTGGTGAGCACAAGTGTCTTTGAACTCTGTGTGGTCTGTGATCGCTTATTGCCTCTTCGGTTCCCTTTGTACAAACTGATTCTCACATTTTGGATACCGAAACAACCAAAAAGTTGTCTCCTCCTTGCCCCCCGACACCCCATCTACCAGCCTCTCTGGTCCCACCTAGGACACTATGGAGTATAGAAAGAAGCAGCGGCCCCTGAAGATCAGAATGCTGGATGGAGCCGTGAAGACCATCATGGTGGATGACTCCAAGACGGTCACCGACATGCTCATGACTATCTGTGCCCGCATCGGTAAGAGGGGACAGAAGTTAAGGGCAGCTGGCCACCTGCCACCCCTGCAGCCACCCCTCACCCCTCTGAATACACCCCTTCCCAGGTATCACCAACCACGAGGAATACTCCCTGGTTCGGGAGCTCCTGGAAGAGAAAAAAGAGGAGGTGACAGGAACACTGAGGAAGGATAAGACACTGTTGCGGGATGAAAAGAAAATGGAGAAGCTGAAGCAGAAGCTACATACAGATGATGAGTGTGAGCAGTAAGGGAGGGGCACCTGGAGGGGTAGGGGAAGGAAAGGTAAGGGAGGGGCTCCTGGTGCAGTGGGGGAGGGGCAGCTGGACAGATAGGAAAGGGACGGGTAGGGGAGGGGCTTCTGGAGCAGTGTAGAAGGGGCAGCTGGAGCAATAAAGGGTTAAAGCAGCTTAGAGGTAGGTGGGAAAGAGACAGCTGGATTAATAGGGGAGGGTCTACACTCAGGAGCCACCCTGTCAGTGAGGGCTTCAATGGTTATCATAGGTTTCACTACTGAAAAGGGGGTATCTTTTTGCTCCAGTGAACTGGCTGGACCATGGGCGGACACTGAGGGAACAAGGTGTGGAAGAGCATGAAACATTGCTCCTTCGAAGAAAATTTTTCTACTCAGACCAAAATGTGGACTCCCGGGACCCTGTACAGCTGAATCTCCTCTATGTTCAGGTTTGAAAATGGGGGCACAGCTGGTGGGGACGGGGGATGCAAAGACCTCAATGGGGCAGGAAAGCATGTCAATGCCCTCTAGGCTAGTAGTTCTGGCCCCAACAGATTCTTCTTGAGGCCCAATTTGAATGTCTTATTGTATTCTTCAGGCACGAGATGACATCTTGAATGGCTCCCACCCTGTCTCCTTTGACAAGGCCTGTGAGTTTGCTGGATTCCAGTGCCAAATTCAGTTTGGACCTCACAATGAGCAAAAGCATAAGCCTGGCTTCCTTGAGTGAGTCACCTGTACTCCCTGCTCTGATGTTAGGCCCCACCTCCCCACCGTGAATGAATCTCAATCATAGTTTGGCCTCCCTTTTAGACTCTTTCTTCTCCCCCTTGGGCTCAGGGATGGGCCTTCTTGCTCTCTTCTTAACTGCTTCCAAATACAGTTTCTTTGGGGGATCCCTAAAGAGGAGAACTAGAATCTCCCAGCCTTTGCCTTCTCTCTAGCCCTTTCAAGGTAACATAACTATAATAACTATAAAGAATCAATCAGCAGCATTGATAAGGGCCTCTTCTATGCCAGGCACTCAGGCACTGGGGTGGGCTCCAGGGATAAAAAGACAAGTACTCTCTGCCCTCAGTACACTCACATTCAAACAAGAGAGACAATATGCATATGTATTGGCATGTGCAAAACAGATACAAGGTTATGAGGTGTGAGAGAGGCAGCACAAGGGAAGATCTCATGCAGAAGGTGGCTCATGAGCTGAATCTTGAAGGAAGCCAAGGAATCCAAAAGGCAGAGGGAAAGAGGGAATGAATTCTAGACATAACAGATAGCCCAAGGACAATGTTAGGGAGGTGGTCGATGCTATGTATGAGGTTCAGTATGAAGACAGCTAGGCCAGAGAAGATAAGGAGAGGACTAATATATAATAGGTCTGGAAAGGTAGACTGAGGCTAGGTTGTGAATACATTTTAAATACAAAACAGAGAAGTTGTTATTTGATCCCGTAGGTATTAGGGAATCACTAGAGTTTACTGAGTTATAGGGTGACATGGTCAGACTTGTGCTTTAGGAAAATCATTTTGGCTGTAGGGAAGACAGATTGTAATGCAGAAAGATTTGACAAAAAATGTACGATTAGGATGCTATTGTAGTAGTCTAAGCAGCAGGCAATGAGGGTGGTGATGAGAGTGAAGAGAAGGGGATTATGGGAGGGATGTTACAGAGACGAAAATGACAATATTTGGTAGCTAATTAAATATGTGCGGTGAGGGGAAAGTGAAGCATCGAGGTTGCAACCCAAGGGACTGGAAGGATGATAATACCTTCGATAGAAAAGGTAAGTTCAGAAGGGAAGGGAGTTTGGGGAAAAATATGAGTTCTCTTTTGAAAATGTTGGGTTTAAAGTACATATAGGACATATATGTCCTGAAATGTGTGATAGGCATTTAACAATGTCCTGGTGCTCAAGACTAGAGGCACAGATCTGAGAGTCATCTGTCTAGAGAGAGTTCACCACATGGGAGCTGATAAGAGAACCAAAGAAACTGCAAGACAGAGCCTTGGAAGACAACCACAGCTAGGGATCATAACGTGGATGGTGATCCAGTAAAGGAAACTGAGGCATGGTGTGACATGTCAGGGGAGAGACAAGGGAGGACAGTGCCATGAAAACCTGGAGACTAGTGTTTGGGGCAAGAGGAGTCGGCAGTGTCAGGTACTACAGAGAGGTCAGAGAGGATGAGAACTGAGAAAAGGCCATCGTGTTTGGCAATTAGGAGGTCTTTGGCAACTTTAGAGAGAAGAATTTCAGGTGAGAAATGAGGTCAGAAGGCAGATTGCAGAGGATTTAGAGGAGATTGTGAGGATTTTTTAAGAAGGGTGAAGACCTAAGTATGCTTCTAGGCAGCTTGGAGGGAACAGGTAGTTAGGGAGAAATTGAAGATTAGAGAACAGGGATGGTTGTAGACTCGACCTACTGAAAAAGACAGGATCAAGAGAACAGCAGTTGTTTCATCAGAGACCGGAATGTAGGAAGAAATAGATTATATTAAGGACTTGCAAGATGAGAAAGGTGCTCATGGTGAATGGCCTTAGACTTTTTGGTAAAGTAGGAAGCAAGGGAGTCACCTGAGAGGGTAGGGGCTTGAAGAGAGAAAACACATTTTGGAACAGCCACTGTGATGAGGAGGAACAAAGAATCAATTAGGAATAAAGGAAAGGGTCATCTTGCTACTGTGAGGGCCCAGTTGAAAACAGATGAGGGAAAAAAATAACAAGCCCAGAGAAAGTTAAGAAATGTCTTGGTTTCATAATACAGGTTATTCATAACACAAATGTTTTAATGTACAATAATTGACGGATTTCTTATTTAATCATTGTGGTTGTTCCCTCTACCTGTGTAGATTATAACCTTTTTCACACTTAAGTAGATAGTGTTAATGAATTGCTGTGGCTAAAAAAAATTCATCCCTGGGTGGCCAACACTTTGGCAATGAGGCTTTCTGTAACCTATCTAGGCTTGTCCTGAGAGCACAAATACACACATAACTCTCAGCAGGGCTTCTACTTCCCAGGACCCACCAAAGTTTTCATTCTGCTGACATAGATTTCCAGAAATTTCTGTCATCTCCGCTTCATTATGAGACCTCAGAGTGGACTGTAGTGAGGGGTTTGCCTGAATATGAATGGAGCTAGACCTGTTCTCCCTCAGTTTCACTGTACTTTGTCCTCTGCTATACTCATGAGTCCTGTCCAGCCATCCTATGTTTCTTTTATTCTTGGGTCCCCTTCCTAAGGAAGGCACCATCTTGGGTTCCCTTTCTTCTCCCCCTCCCCGCACACTGGACCCTGAAGTTGGGGAGGTGGTAACAGATGCCCATAATTGCTAACAGTAACAGTGGACCACTTTGGGGAGACAGGGGGGGCATTGCACAAAGGTTCAAAGCCTTCCATTCAGAAACCAAAGTGATTTTCGTAAAGCATAAGTCCGGCCTTGTCACCGCACTGCACTCCCACTTAATAAATTCCATTGGGCTCTCTATTGCCCTCAGGATCAAATACAGAATCCTGTTTTGCTCTTCATCACCTAGCTCCTTTCTGCCTTTCCAGCCTTCTTACACTTTACTCCCCAACACATATGCTTTAATCCAGTGATACTGGCCTCCTGGCTATTCTACAAACAAGGCTCCATTTCTCAGCTCCAGGCATACTCTCTGGCTATCCCTTTTGCCTGAAATGGCCCTCCTCCTTTTTTCTGCTTACTTCCTTTAAGCCTCAACTAAAATCCCATCTTCTATAGGGAGCCTTTCCCGACCCCTCTTAGTGCCTTTTCTCTTCTGATTATTTTCTATTTTTCCTAAATATAGCTTCTTTGTACGTATTGGTTTGCTTGTTGAATTTCCCATTAGATTGTAACCTCCCTGAGAGGCCAGGATTGCCTTTTGCCTTTTTTTCTAATCTCAACGCTTGGTACAGTGCCTGGCACATAGTAGGTGCTTTATAAATGTTTATCGACTGACTCTTATTTAGCTATATTTCAAAAGAACCTAAGCTCAGTCTGTCTTGTTTCTTCAAAAAGAAAAGCTCTCTTAAAGTGTTTTCCTCACATGCACAGATAGATCCCAGTCCAAAGGCTTATTCCCCCATCCCTGCCCCTCTTTCTGACCGACCTACCCCCACCTTTTCTATTGTAGCCTGAAAGATTTCTTGCCCAAGGAATATGTGAAGCAGAAAGGAGAGCGCAAGATATTCCAGGTAAGGGGGGAGGACTCTGAGCAGGGGCCTAGTCTGCCCCCGACCCTCCACTGAACTCACCTCTGGGCCCCATTGCTTTAGGAGGCAGCAGACCTAAACTTCTACTTCCACCTCCCTCGTGGGATCTTAGGTACTTAACTCGTCTGTGTCTCAATTTCTCATCTATAAAATGAGGTTAATAATACTTGTCCTCCATGAGGTTGCTGAAAGATCAAAAGAGATAACCTAAGTGAAAGCATTTTGAAGAACATAAAGCACTGTGCCAATGGAAGGTTGTGGTATAATTAATACCTCATGACACGACCCATTCAGGCCTTCTTTCTGTCCCCTCAGGTTTACTGTTTTCCTCTTACCTGTTATCCCTACATAACCCCTTCCCCCACTCCCTAACCACACACATATTCTGTCCATCACCACATAACACACCCAGGCTCCCTGACCATTCCCTTCTGGTCCATCAACCTTTGTGTCTCCATTACACCTCTCTCACTCCCTGACTTCATACCATTGTCTTCATTCCCTCTAATCCTCATCCTGGCTCTCCGTGGTCCATCAATCCCTTCCCACATTCCTAAAACATCCTTCCCTCCTATTTCATTCCTCCCCGTGAACCTTCCAACTCTCCCCTATGCCATCACCCCTCATTTCCCCATGCCCCTAGGCCCACAAGAATTGCGGGCAGATGAGCGAGATCGAAGCGAAGGTGCGTTATGTGAAGCTCGCCCGCTCCCTCAAGACGTACGGTGTTTCCTTCTTCCTGGTCAAGGTCAGTTCTGAACACCCACCGCCTTCCCTCTCTTGCTCATCCTCCCAGTCATTCACTTGCCTCTCTGCTCCCCATAGAGCCTCTCCCTTGTACTCTGCCCCACCTTTGTTTTCTACCCATCCTCTGAATTCCCTCGTGGCTCTGCATCTCACCTCTTACTCGCCTTTCTGACTCTTGACAGGAGAAGATGAAGGGTAAGAATAAGCTGGTTCCTCGGCTCCTGGGCATCACAAAAGAATGCGTGATGCGAGTGGATGAGAAGACCAAGGAAGTGATCCAGGAGTGGAACCTTACAAACATCAAACGCTGGGCTGCCTCTCCAAAGAGCTTCACTCTGGTGAGGGGCCGTTCAAAAGTAGAGGAAATCTATGGGGGCCCACAGAAGAAAGCCCCAGGATGACTGGGAATGGAGGGAGTACCAACAAGAAGGTAGCCAAATTAGGTCTGTCCCTATCTCAGGTAGATTACTGTTCTAAAGCACAACCCCAGAAAGGAGAGAAGAGATTTAGGGGTCAAAGGTTGGTTGAGTTCAGCCTTTGCCACTTCAGCAAGAGGCAGGACAGTTAGACTAAAAGGCAGCATTCCCCACACGAGAGGGACGTGCACATCCTATCTAGATTTAAGGATTGGAAGCGCCCCCCACCCTGTCTTCTCCTACTTTATGTACACCTAGGGCCTCTCCTGAACACCCACATTCTGCCCCCAGGACTTTGGAGATTACCAAGATGGCTACTACTCAGTGCAGACGACAGAAGGAGAGCAGATTGCTCAACTCATTGCCGGTTATATCGACATTATCCTTAAAAAGGTGAGGCCCTCCCTTCCACAAACCTGAATCTTCCACCTTCTTCTAGGAGGCAAGAAGCCCAAGATCTTGGGGAACCAGACTGGTTGGGGCTAGAAAAGATGATCTCTGCTTTGCTTCCCCTCCCCCTTCTTTAATTGACCTCTCTTGCCTGGGGCTGCTTTCTCCCTGCAGAAGAAGAGCAAGGATCACTTTGGTCTAGAAGGCGATGAAGAATCTACCATGCTGGAGGACTCAGTGTCTCCCAAGAAGTATGCAATGGGGAGAGGTTTGGGGGAGAAACCTTTTAGGGGAGAGCTGTAGGAAGGTTGGTCCCTAGGATCATAGTCATAGTGTTGGAGTCAGAAAGTGGATCACTTGGAAGTGATTTAAGCCAACAATTTCCTGACCTATGATGCCCTCTATAGCACAGGTACAGGCTGTAGTGAGAAGACTTGTGGGTTGAGGTTAGGGGTGGGAGGGAAATTGTGTACTTTACCTGAGATTATCTCCAACTTGCCTCCCTAAGTTTAAGCTTTTCAGTGATAGTATAACCAAGCGTGAGGGACATAGGTTAGGCAAACACTCTGAGAACCCTATACCACTCAAGGCCCTAGCTCCAGTGATCAGCTGTATAATAGCAGTATAACTTGGAAGCATGAGGAATTTTTTCTGAGTCTCTTAGGTCATGTCTCCTGCCTAGATACATTGGCATGTGAGGTGTCAGTCAAAAATTGATTTATCTTTTCCTTCACCGACTTTTCAGGTCCACAGTCCTACAGCAGCAGTATAACCGGGTAGGAAGGGTAGAGCATGGCTCTGTGGCCCTGCCTGCTATCATGCGCTCTGGAGCTTCTGGCCCTGAGAACTTCCAGGTGGGCAGCATGCCACCTGCTCAGCAGCAGATCACCAGTGGCCAAATGCACCGTGGCCACATGCCCCCCTTGGTAAGAGCACCATGTCTCTAGACCTCCGTTCCATATCCCTGTTCTGTGCTCCTTACAGCTTTTTTCCCCATCTCTTCCTCACCTCCCTTGCTTTTCTTCCATATCTCTTTGTTCCATCCTTTCTTAGACCTCAGCCCAACAGGCTCTCACTGGTACCATCAACTCCAGCATGCAGGCTGTGCAGGCTGCCCAAGCCACCCTGGACGACTTTGAGACTCTGCCTCCACTTGGCCAGGATGCTGTAAGTGTGGGGAAGGGCCTGGGGACAGAAGGATGGGCGTGTTTGAATTCCAGCAGTAGAGCTGCAGGCCAGAGGTGTTTCTTTCTCTCACTCTCGCTCAGGCATCCAAGGCCTGGCGTAAGAACAAGATGGATGAGTCAAAACATGAGATCCATTCTCAAGTGGATGCCATCACAGCCGGCACTGCCTCCGTAGTGAATCTAACTGCAGGTGCGATGAGTGAGGATTTTTAGTCCTGCTTGAATATATGATAGAGAGGAGCTGGGGATGAAAAAGGACAAATTCTACTGTGTTTGCAGCTTCAGCCCCTCCCTGTGAGTTTGCTGACTGCTCTGTCCTTACATATTCTCCCTTCTGCCCCAGGAGATCCTGCAGAGACTGACTACACAGCTGTGGGCTGTGCAGTGACTACAATCTCCTCCAACTTGACTGAGATGTCCCGTGGCGTGAAGATGCTTGCCGCTCTGCTGGAAGATGAGGGGGGAAGTGGGCGGCCCCTGCTACAGGCAGCCAAAGGCCTGGCAGGGGCTGTGTCAGAACTGCTGCGAAGTGCCCAGCCGGCCAGCGCTGAGGTCAGGGATTGGAAGGCTTGGGTGGCATGAGGCAGGCCGGGGCTTGGGGTCATATCCGAATTGTTATTTGGTACCTAGTTAGCCACTTTTGTTGTTAATTAAGGGTTAAAGATTTTGAGGAGAGGAGGAACAGGCTGTTTGGATATGGGGCACAGGGCTGGGTTGAGTGTCCATGTTTTAGACAGAATGTGGGTGGCATCTGATCAGTGCTTGGTTCCCTCAGCCTCGTCAGAACCTGCTTCAGGCTGCTGGGAATGTGGGACAGGCCAGTGGAGAACTTCTGCAGCAAATTGGAGAGAGTGACACTGACCCCCACTTCCAGGTAGGTTACAGCAAACTCTGAATACCACCCCCAGTCACTGTCTAGGAGAATATCCCCTATGCCCCTGAATCCCAACCCCTGCTTCTAATGGAATGAGCCCCTAATACCTGCTTTCTGGCCCCCAGAATCCAGCCCTTAAAATGCAAATGAATTTACCCCTATCCTTCCCATCTGTGATCCTCTTGTCCCCATCACTGGGGATAGCTTTAGATCCACACCCTTTAGACCCAACCTACCTCCACACCTATTTCTCCAGCTGACCTTTTTTCCCCAATTTCCCATGCAGATGTTTGCGCCCAGAGGGTCTGGGGTTCGGTTCCCCCCTGACCCCCCCACGGTAATGGCCCCCTAGCCTGGGCCTTCTCATCTCTGTTCCTCCTGAGCCGTATACACTCGACTAACACTCTAGCCAACCCCACCCCTTCCCTGTGCCCCATTTCCTGGTGGGAGGAGGAGAAAAGGACAAAGTAATGAGAGATGAGAGGAACTGGGCAGAGGAATTAGGGAGAAAGAGAAATGGAATAAGGGAGGAGAATGAATCGGGCTTTGTCCCCTCAAACAGACTGGGAAGTGAAAGAAGGGCTAGAGGCGAGAGCAGCCACCTCCCTCCACCCCATGCACACACAGAACACTTCTGTAACTCCATCACTATCCGAGTGTATCCGCCTCATACATCTTTCCCTTTGGTTTGGGGTCTCCTAATGATAGAAGCTTTTATCTCCTTGGTGTGGGTTCTCTCCTCTTTGTATCGGTTCTGTCCTGCTCCAGATTTGCTTTAGGGGATGCTCTGGTGGCTGGTGGTTTCCGCATCCTATCTTGTGATCAGGGCAGCAGGGATATCAATCAACTTCTTGGGTGCCTTGGAATCATGGGTCAAGGGGACCAGGTAGGACCACGGCCAATTACTGTTTCCCCACAGGACATGCTGATGCAGCTGGCCAAGGCAGTGGCCAGTGCTGCAGCTGCCCTGGTCCTCAAAGCCAAAAGTGTTGCCCAACGGACAGAAGACTCAGGGCTACAGACCCAGGTTATTGCTGCAGCTACCCAGTGTGCTCTGTCTACCTCCCAACTTGTGGCCTGTACCAAGGTGAGTCCAAAAGGACACTATCTGCCCCAAGATGTGGCAAGTAGTAATGCCCACTCTCATACCAGACTCAATCCCCCTTTCCCACTCTCTTTGTGGTCCTTTCAGGTGGTCCCACCGTCTCTCTGGGCCCTCCTAACTTCCTGCTGCCACCCTTCCTTCATTCTACATACCACCCTCCCAAGTACATCTTACCGATTCCACAGTTCACATTCCTTCAGCCAGTAGTCCTGATGTCAAATCTGTCTGCAGGTGGTGGCCCCCACAATCAGTTCACCTGTGTGCCAGGAGCAGCTGGTGGAGGCTGGGCGGTTAGTGGCTAAAGCTGTGGAGGGCTGTGTGGCAGCATCCCAAGCAGCCACAGAAGATGGGTCGCTGCTTCGAGGTGTCGGAGCAGCGGCTACTGCTGTAACCCAGGCCTTGAATGAGCTGCTGCAGCATGTAAGAGCCCACGCCACAGGAGGGCACCCTGCTGGACGCTATGACCAAGCCACAGATACCATCCTCACTGTCACAGAGAACATCTTTAGCTCCATGGGTGATGCTGGTGAGGACACCCCTTGAAAATGTCACTGCCTCGATCCTTAGATCTTTACTGAGTGAGATGACCCTTAAGACTCCCTTCTCCTTAGAGATACCTCCATAGGACACCAGAAAACTTGTTTCCCCAAGATCCGTGCTAAGGATCCTCTCCAGATATTCCCCCTAAGACATGCTCTGGTTTAAGGAACATACAGAGATCCTTAAGAAAACCGCTTAACTTCTCTTTCCCTAGTTATTCCTAATAAGTCCCCTCTGAAGATCTTTAGTGAGATCCCTCTCTCCCTTTACCCCCACCCCATCCCCACAATGTTCCCATTCAGAGACTGTTCTTCTCCCCAGTATGAAAGGGACTACCTGCCATTTTTATAAAATGAAGGGATTGGACTAGTTGACCTCTAAGGTCTTTCTCAGCTCTCAATCTATAATCCTATGACTTTTCCTTTGGTATCTACCCTAGAGACTTCCAGATACATTCTCTGCCCCACCCCTCGAGCCAGTTGAGATTCCCTCTTCCTCATGAAATGGATTTCAGGTCTCCCCAACCTATTCCAAGATCCCAAACTTGAGAGGAAAATGGCCCCAGGAATGTCACTTAGGAGAACAAACCTCCTCTCAATTCCTCTCCCCTTTACCTTCTCAGAAAGTCCTTTCTCCCTTTGTCCCCTTGGCTCCAGCCTCCCCATGCTGAACCACATCCCTGACCCTTTCAGGAGAAATGGTTCGACAAGCCCGAATTCTGGCCCAAGCAACCTCTGACCTGGTCAATGCCATCAAAGCTGATGCTGAGGGAGAGAGTGACCTGGAAAATTCACGAAAGCTGCTTAGTGCAGCCAAAATCCTGGCTGATGCCACAGCGAAGATGGTGGAGGCTGCCAAGGTATTGCTTCAGGATTCTAACAGGCAGCTCAGTTGGGCCACTCATTTCCTATAGGCAGAACCCTTTCCAGGCAAAGAAAATAGAGGACTGAAGAGAGGCAACCCTTGATCTGAGATGGGCCTGCTAAGAAAAGACAGCCTCGAGCCAGGGCTCTGGCTCTCAGATCTAGGGAAAATGGGCCTTCCCATCCAGAGCACTTCATTGTTCAGCCCAGAAAGGGAAGGCAGAGATTATTGTCCTCATTTTTCAGGTGAGAAAACAGATGCAGAGAGAGATTAACTTCTGATGTGCCAAAATAGCGTGAGGAGCCTAGTGCTTATTCTGCTACAGCACATTTAGAAAGTCTGAATGAAGTAGAAAGTGATCATTTTAAATGTAGGGGAAGAGGGAGACCTGACCTTGCAGGCAGCTCAGGTGGTGCTACCTGCATTGGTAGAGGGAGTTTCCTCACCTGAGAGATCTCTACACCAATTAAACCAAAAAATTCTATTCCTGTCTCTGTCCCTAACAAGAGAATGCTCACTTTAGCACTTAAAGACTCTGGAAGCACTCTTTCTGCTAGTACAGACCCTAGTCCTTCCACCACGCGTGCGTTACTGTTTAATCTTCGGTCATGTCCAATTTTTTTGTGACCCTGTGGACCATACTGTCTGTGGGGTTTTCTTGGCAAAGATACTGGGGTGATTTGCCATTTCCTTCTCCAGGTCATTTTACAGGTGAAGAAACTGAGGCAAACAGGGTTAAGTAACTTGCCCAGGGTCACATAGCTAGTGTCTGAGGTCAGATTTGAACTCGGGTCTTCTAGGCCCAGCAGTCTATCCACTGAGCTACCTAGCTGCTGCCTCCATGCATAAGTAGACAGTTTAATGAGTTGTGGCCAAAAAAGAAACATGGTGCCTTTAGAGGATGCCTTTCCTAGAGAACTATGGGATAGCTAAAATAAAAAAGGAAAGAGAAAGTTTACAAAGGTTTCACAGATTCTTACAGGGAAACCTTTGTCCTAACATGACTTTCCCATGTGAAATGGGAAGGTATTGAGAAAGAGACATTTCCTAAAATATAAATGAATCTCATTTATAAAATCTATTTCAGACAGCATCAACCCCCCAGGACACTTTTGGCACTAGGCTGACTCCCAATCATACTGTGCTTCTCCTCCTAGGGCTGGCCTATCTGCATTCTTGACCACCACCTCCCATGGTTCCTGATCTTGGATTTCTTTAGTATGCCCATCGTAGAATAAGAACCTGACTCTCAGCTTCTTTCCTACCCCTATATTTAAAATAGGCACACAGTGCATTCAAGATTTTCTAAGGGTTTTTACTCCCAGTAACCCAAGACAGGAAAATGGCGGGGGGAACTAGAGTAAGGGAACCCTATGGGGGTTAATGGGAAATGAGCATGAGGTAAAAAAAATAACAAACAAGGAGAAAGTTACTATGAAATCATAAGAAGTTTCACTGTTAGAGTGATCCCTGTTATTCATTAGACTGTAAATGGAGGTGAGCCTAACCTCTCTCACATCCTCTCTTGGCTGCCTAACTTGACTGATCTCTTCATCAATGACGTGTCTCGTTCATCTCTGAGAGCCACTCACTCAGCACCAGTAATGACTGAGACTGGACACACACACACACACACGGCCCACCCCTCAACCCGCCATTTTTCACATCCAGGGCCTTGTATGGAGCAGAGACACAGAACCATATGCAGTGTAATACAAGTCATACAGAATTGAGGGTCAGGACGCTGGTCCCGGTGCTGGCTCTTCCACTAATTGAGTTTCTTCATTTATAAAATAAAGCATCTGAATTAGGTCTGAAGTTTTGAAATAGGTGACCTCTGAGGTCCAGCTCTGCCATTCTAAGATTTTATAAATGAGGTTCATTTACATTTCAGGAAATGTCTCTTTCTCAATACCTTTCCATTTCACAGAGGAAGGTCATCTCGGGGCATGTCCTGACAAAACTATACCCAGGCCTTGCTTGGTTGCCAGGGGGGCCAGGGGTGGGGGGAACTGGGCATTGCAAAGTGGGGCAGACTGATGTTTGTTCTCACTTTTTGGGAAGTGGGGATTGCATCCTATACACCCCTTCTGTTTCTGTAGATTCTCTAGAAGAAGCTTTTTGTGGAAGACAGTGGAACCCAAACGTGGCAGTGTTAGGTTGTTATAGTTGCTAGGAATTGATGTAGAATTTGTTCAAATTACGTAGAAGCTTAGTCTCCTTGGGTTTCCCGGTTCCTTCTTCTCTTGCCAAAGCAGGCAGGATACCCAAGGCCCTTCTTCAAGGGATGCCAACTAAGGGAATGATAGGTTGAGGTGGAAAGACTTCATGGAGGAGACAAGTTTTGAAACAGGGTAGGGACATGGATGGTCAGAGAGACATTCCTAGCACAGGGTGATAGAGATAATCTCTCCAT
>CM053624.1:263428550-263509232 GCA_028646595.1 Phalanger gymnotis
GGGGGGGGCGGGGTGCCACAGGGATATAAAAGAGGAAGTGGGGAAATGGAGGGGAGAGGAAGGCTTGGGCACAAGAGATAGGGGAAGAAGAGAGAGGGGGGGGATGGTGAGCAGAAGAAAAAGAACTGGGACAAAGGAGGAGTCTGCAGAGAGGAGAGACCGAGCAGGGGTCCAGAAGTGGGGGAGGGAGACATCGTGGGATCAGTGGATCAGAACCAAACCTGATGGGAGGAGACTAGTCCTGACTGCTTTCTCTTCATAGCACGCAGCCAAACAGGCTGCAGCCTCAGCTACCCAGACCATTGCAGCCGCTCAGCATGCAGCTTCTGCTCCCAAGGCCCCCGCAGGCCCCCAGCCTCTGCTAGTGCAGAGCTGCAAGGTGAGACCACAACGAGCCATGGGGAGTAGGAAGTATACAGAGGGGCTGAGGGCGGTCTCCCCATATCCCATGTGTAATGAGGGGACTAGGGCACTCTCCTGACCCTGCCCCATTCGGTGAGGAATAGGATTGTTGAAATTCTCCTGTGCCCCTCAGGCTGTGGCGGAGCAAATCCCACTGCTGGTACAGGGTGTTCGAGGGAGCCAAGCTCAGCCTGACAGCCCCAGTGCCCAACTTGCCCTCATTGCTGCCAGCCAGAGCTTCCTACAGGTATGGAATCCTCTCTTTCTGTTGTGCCATGCCAAATACTATCCCTTTCCTCTTGCCCTTTCAGACCCCTTTTAAGACTGGTCTCCTTGGGACCAAAACATCTGTAGGACCACCTCTCATATACTTTCTTCAAAAACCTGTGACTCTCCTTTAAGGCAAATCAAAGCTCTTTCTGTCCATGTGTTTGCCCATTATGTAATACTGTCCCTTTGCCCCAGAGAAGGATGGCATCCTCACTCTAAGCCCTCTCCCCCGTGAGGATATCCTCACTGCCTCCCCCACCCCTCCGGAGGATAGGATCTTCAGTCCCATTGTGTCATCCCTGTTTCTCCCCCAATAGCCTGGAGGAAAGATGGTATCAGCAGCGAAGGCTTCAGTCCCCACAATTCAGGACCAGGCATCGGCCATGCAGCTGAGTCAGTGTGCCAAGACACTTGGCACTGCCCTGGCTGAGCTCCGCACTGCTGCCCAGAAGGTGTGATGGGGCTGGGATGTTGTGCATGCTCAAGGATGAAAGAGAGGAGACTCAGTGATGTTGGGAAGATAGAGGGTCCAAAGTAGAGAAACCTGGGAACCCAGAGGCCTCAGTGAGGGGGGAGGAGCTGAGAGAATACACTAGAAGGAGAGGTGAGAGGGCAGGATTCTGAAGCTTCAGTGGGATCTTCCTCGATGCCTGACAGTCTCTCCCCCACAGTAGCCCCCGCACTCCCTTCACCCAGAGCCCCTCCTTTATAGGCTCAGGAGGCGTGTGGTCCCCTGGAAATGGACTCTGCATTGAGCCTAGTACAGAGCCTGGAGCGTGACCTGCAAGAAATAAAGGCAGCAGCTCGAGATGGCAAACTCAAACCCTTGCCTGGGGAGACGGTGAGGACTAGTACATCATAAACTAAATTGTACTCCAAGCCCCAGATTCTCAGGTTGTACCCCCAATTGCCCCTCAAATCTTTCAGATCATATTTCCGACTCTTTTGACCTTTCCCCACCCCCCAGGTGACCCCAATTCCTCTTGCCTTGGAGACCATAGAGTCCCTCTCAGTCTTCTCAATCTGTCTCTTCCAGATGGAGAAATGTGCACAGGACCTGGGGAACAGCACCAAGGCTGTGAGCTCCTCCATTGCCCAGCTACTGGGGGAGGTGGCCCAGGGCAATGAGAACTATGCAGGTATGTGCACAGACATGATCAAGGAAGTACTGATGGGAGAGAAAATAAGAGCCGCGTGGGTGAGTGAGAGCGGGTCAGCGAGGAACGTGGGGAGAAGTGGAGGTCCTAGCACAGATCCGGGGGTCGTCTCCCTCCAGGCATAGCAGCACGAGATGTGGCAGGAGGACTCCGTGCGCTGGCCCAAGCAGCAAGAGGTGTGGCAGCCCTGACGTCAGAACCTGCAGTCCAGGCAGCAGTGCTTGACACAGCCAGTGATGTCCTGGATAAGGCCAGCAGCCTGATAGATGAGGCCAAGAAGGCGGCTGGCCGGCCTGGAGACCCCGAGAGCCAGCAGCGATTAGCCCAGGTCAGGCGCAGGGAAAGGGCAGGGAAGGAGGAGAGGGCAGCCATCCCCATAGGTCACTGGCCAACTCCTTCTCTAGGCACAGATACACTAGCCTGTCATTTTGAGAATAGAAGCACCTTCAGCCCCTGCATCCCCCATGACTCAGCTCACAGACAGATGGACCAGTGGACAATTCCTCAACTCTGTTTAGTGAGGAGCAGCTGGTCCCTGTGCCTGATGACTCCTGTTTGTCCACATCATTGGTCTTTGATGCTTTCAAGGTCATCCAGGCTAGTTCTCTGCCAAGCTTAGGCCGTTCTTCTCCAGACCATTTGATTAGTCTAACTAAAGTTTAACTTGCTATAGATCCCCTCACCTGCTCTACCATCAGGAAAGATGGAACTATTAACTACCCTTCTCCCGTGCATAGTGGAGGAGTCCCTGGGGTATTGCCATAATATTAACCATCTCTCCTCCTTCAGGTGGCAAAGGCAGTGACCCAGGCTCTGAATCGCTGTGTCAGCTGCCTACCAGGCCAGCGTGATGTGGACAATGCCCTGAGAGCCGTTGGAGATGCCAGCAAGCGCCTGCTGAGTGACTCGGTGAGGAGGGGAATTGTGTGGGAGAGCAGAGATGCTGACAGACCCTAAGCTTCCGGCACACTAAGGCTCCTTTACCTCTCCCTTCTGCCCTCATTTCATCTCTCCCTAGCTTTCCTTAACTCCAATAAAATGTAAACGTCCTCTTGCCCACCATTTCTACTTTCATTTTCCTCAAGTCCGCTCTCTTTAGACTTCCCCGGTTCATCTTCCTTCTACCCAAACTACCTCTTTGACATGCTTTGTGTCCCCCTCCAGCTTCCGCCAAGCACTGGGACGTTTCAAGAGGCTCAAAGTCGATTGAATGAAGCAGCTGCTGGACTGAACCAAGCAGCGACAGAGTTGGTACAGGCATCCCGGGGTACCCCCCAGGATCTGGCTCGAGCCTCTGGCCGCTTCGGACAGGACTTTAACACCTTCTTGGAGGCAGGCGTGGAGATGGCTGGACAGGCTCCGGTATGGAAAAGAGAGGATACGAGGATTGGCACCACAGTTTCTTCTGGGATGCAGAGAATACCTGGTTGAGCATAGGTTGGGGGGGTGGGGGGGATGTCTGAATAGAAGAAGCACCCATGGGAGACAGATTGTTCCTCTCCTAGTCTTACATATCTCTGCCTTCACTTTTCCAAGAAGCCTAAACACCCCGTACATCTTGCACACTCATACATTTCCCCCTAAGGAAAAGGATAGAACCAGAAGACATGTGACACTCCCCCTTCTCTTTCAATCCTTGGACAGAGCCAAGAGGACCAGGCCCAAGTGGTATCCAACCTGAAGGGCATTTCTATGTCATCAAGCAAACTACTACTGGCAGCCAAGGCCTTATCCACAGACCCTGCGGCCCCTAACCTTAAGAGTCAGCTGGCAGCGGCTGCCCGGTGAGGAAGAATGAAGAGAGGGGGGTAGACACAACACTGGAGTATGTATGTGGTGGTGCGTCAAAAAAGTCTAGATCTAGCTAAAGTCTGATGGAAGGACAAGACAGGTCCTGAGAGGAGACCCAGCCTTATCCCTTGGCATGGGGGAAAAGAAGTCTTGGCTCATACAGTATAAAAAGTAAAAGGCATGAATCAGGTTGGAGGTGAGGGAGGAATCCCTGGGTTGGGGAGGTACAGAAATGACCATCAGGTGGAGGTGAGGGAGGAATCCCTGAACTAGAGAGGCACAGGAATGACCATCAGGTGGAGGTGAGGGAGGAATCCCTGTGCTGGGAGATAACAGGAATGACCTCTCTATTCCATTGTCCCCATCCAAGGGCTGTCACTGATAGCATCAACCAACTCATCACCATGTGTACCCAGCAGGCACCAGGCCAGAAGGAGTGTGACAACGCCCTTCGGGAGCTGGAGGCAAGGACTCTGCCAGAGGGGATGGGAGGAAAGGATGCTTTTTGGGATTCAGGGAGTTGAGGATATTCATGGGTTAAGGTGGAAATGAATTGGGGGACAAGTCACAGAAGTTAAGGCTTTCATCTGCCTCTATTTCTCTTCCTACCTCACCCCAGACTGTACGAGAGCTCCTGGAAAACCCAGCCCAGCCCATTAATGACATGTCCTACTTTGGCTGCCTAGATAGTGTCATGGAGAACTCTAAGGTATGTGGGAAGGGACCCAGAAGAAGGAATGGACCAGGAGTTTAGGACCTACCTAGTCTGCTCTCTAAAGTTTGGATCTGACATATGTTCCCTAGGTCTTGGGTGAGGCCATGACTGGAATTTCTCAAAATGCCAAGAATAGCAACCTGCCTGAGTTTGGAGAGGCCATCCGCACAGCCTCCAAAGCCCTCTGTGGCTTCACAGAGGCAGCTGCTCAGGTAAGCTCCCCTGCCCTGGCCACATGGGCTCCCAGAGCCTGGCTGAGCTCCCTTCTGCCCAGCCTGCTACCCTGAATCTCCCCCTGCCCCAGTCCCAGAGCCTGAGGGCCTGATAAAACTCTAGCACCCTGGCACACTCCCTAGACATCATGGGGAAGGGTGGAATTGGCAAGGTCACCCCAGAGAAGGTCTGTATCCACCTCAAAGT
The DNA here is from genome assembly GCA_028646595.1 of Phalanger gymnotis. Lineage (NCBI taxonomy): Eukaryota > Metazoa > Chordata > Mammalia > Diprotodontia > Phalangeridae > Phalanger > Phalanger gymnotis. Next base: position 263,433,306 of record CM053624.1, read on the forward strand.
ACTAGTACCTGCTTGGGTCAGGTCTATATGGATCACTCAACTCCTAGCCGTTAAGATAACCTGGAGTTCATAGACTCACAGACCATCTCTGCTATCAAAATGAAACTCTTCGTTGAAGTTACATCAGTAAGAGTTTACAATGTAAACCATCTTTGGTTATCGTTTGCACAGCAAATTTAAATGGATGTAATATAGACTATTTGAAAAGAAATACAAGCACATTGGTGCAGTAACTTCTTAATTATATTTCCACTCTTACCAGTTACTGCTTGGCCTTGACGTCCCCAACAAGGGCTCACTCATCGTTCCTGCTCCTGGAATCTCAGAGCTGCTATAAAAGTCCCTTTGAAGAGAATACCAAAGACACCTCATTCACTAATTAAGGCTGTCCCTTTACATTTTACTCCATCCCTCCCCACTCATCCTTTTCTTTGCCTTTCTACCCCTAGGCTGCATACCTGGTTGGCGTCTCAGACCCCAATAGCCAAGCAGGACAGCAGGGGCTAGTGGAGCCCACCCAGTTTGCCAGAGCCAACCAGGCGATTCAGATGGCTTGTCAGAGTCTCGGAGAGCCAGGCTGTACCCAGGCCCAGGTGACTTGGGGAGGAGGCTGGTGGTTGACAGACAGGAAGGGATAGATGGGCTTTAAGGACCATAGCCCATACAAAGAGGAAGGCAGCACAGGGCAAGCAGAGGAAGGCGTATGGTACCAGGGAGGAAGAAGAGCTAGTGAAGAGACAACAGCCTCTGCCCCTTTCCAATCCTAATGCCTCCTGATTTGTGTCCCTTTGTGTTGCCCATCCTATCTTCCACCATAACAGAGAAGGTGTGTTTAGGTTCCTATTTCTAATGGCTTATCTGTCCTCTAATAAAGAAGACCCAGGTTCCAATCCTGCCCTCTTAACTATCTGTGAGACCTTGGGCAAGTCACCTTAGTTCTGAAAGCTCAGTTTCCACCTCTGTAAACTGAAGGGGGTGGACTCAGTTATTTCCAGGGTCTCATCCAGCTTTGAATTCTGTGATCCTATGGTTCATTCTGCCTTCTCCATGCGTTTCTGTGTCCCTAGGTGCTCTCTGCAGCCACCATTGTGGCTAAACACACCTCTGCACTGTGTAACAGCTGCCGTCTGGCCTCTTCCCGCACAGCCAACCCTACAGCCAAGCGACAGTTTGTCCAGTCAGCCAAGGAGGTGGCCAACAGCACTGCCAACCTTGTCAAGACCATCAAGGTTTTCATGGCCATATTCCCTCCCAGTCCTCCTCCCTTGGTTCCCACCCAGTCTCCTTTCTGTGCCTCTACTTCCTGTAAACCCAGAGTGCCTGTGCTGTTTTTCCTAACTTCCCCTCTCGAAGACCCACCTGTCTCAAGAGTTTAAGATCAGGGAAATCGTACACTTTGTACGCCTTGTTGCTAATTCCCCGAACTCTGCCTTCCCAAAACTCTCAGGCACTGGATGGGGCTTTCACAGAGGAAAATCGGGCCCAGTGCCGAGCAGCCACAGCCCCGCTGCTGGAGGCCGTGGACAACCTGACTGCCTTTGCAGCCAACCCTGAGTTCTCTAGCATTCCCGCACAAATCAGCCCTGAGGTAAGGGGGAAGAAGCTGGAGGGGGTGGGGGTAGAGATGAGGGCCTGGGCAGGTGGCCCTCCAGCTTTCACTCCCTCTTTGCCTGAGCAGAATGCTCCTCCCCCTTCCATGGAACAGCTCTCTAACAGCTCCTTCCTCCTAGGGTCGAGCTGCCATGGAGCCCATAGTGGTCTCGGCTAAAACCATGTTAGAGAGTGCAGGAGGACTGATTCAGACAGCCCGGGCCCTAGCAGTCAATCCCCGAGACCCCCCTCGCTGGTCGGTACTGGCTGGACACTCTCGTACAGTCTCAGACTCCATTAAGAAGCTCATTACCAGTATGAGGTAGGATCACGGAGGGGGAAGTAGAGACGCCTCATTGGGGCCCCAAAGAACATGGCGGCCTGTTGGGTGGATGTGGAGAGAAGGAGGGGGATGACTCGAGAGGACATGGCCTTCCCAGGGACAAGGCTCCAGGTCAGCGGGAGTGTGAGGCAGCCATCGCGGCCTTGAATAGTTGTCTTCGTGATCTGGACCAGGCCTCCCTTGCTGCTGTCAGCCAGCAACTTGCGCCTCGAGAGGGCATCTCCCAAGAGGTAAGACGGAGACTCTAGAGCAGGCCATGGGCTGAGGTGTCAAGAAGCAGCATGGCACTCATAGGAGAGAAGGTTGGGGGGCTGGGGAAAGTGGCAGAATGAGGGGCTGAGTCCAGTTTAGCAGGGGGAGTAGGCAGGAGAGGTCAGTAGAGACCTAGGGGTTGAGGGACAAGACCTTCCAAGAAACCAGTCTTGTGTTTCTTTCCCTGGCTCAGCCCTCAGTTCTCTCCATCCATCACTCTTAGAGGCCAGGATCGTCTCTCTGTCCTGGGTCAGTAGTAAGTGCTGTAGTGCTAACGCTGCTGAGCCCTTCCTTTCTAGGCCCTGCACACTCAGATGCTGACGGCAGTACAAGAGATCTCTCACCTCATCGAGCCTCTGGCTAGTGCCGCCCGGGCCGAGGCCTCCCAGCTGGGTCACAAGGTACCTGGGGAGGGGGAGTCCAGGGAAGGCTCCTGGGATCTTCCCTGTCCAGGCTGACCCCTCACCCCACCCTACTTCAGGTGTCCCAGATGGCCCAGTACTTCGAACCACTCACCCTGGCTGCTGTGGGTGCTGCCTCCAAGACGCTGAGCCACCCCCAGCAGATGGCACTGTTAGACCAGACCAAGACGCTGGCAGAGTCTGCCCTCCAGCTGCTCTACACAGCCAAAGAGGCAGGGGGCAACCCAAAGGTATGTGGAAGAGTGGGGCAGGGAGGGGAACCTCGAAGTAGAAGAAGGACTCTTCTTACTGCTGCCCCTCTGTTTTTCCCCTTTCTCATCCCCAAACAGCAAGCAGCCCACACTCAGGAGGCTCTGGAAGAGGCCGTACAAATGGTAACAGAAGCTGTGGAAGACCTGACAGCCACACTTAATGAGGCAGCCAGTGCAGCCGGCGTGGTGGGAGGCATGGTGGATTCTATCACGCAGGCGATCAACCAGGTGCCCACATTAGTGGGGTGTAGAGCATCCACGCTGGGCTGAGCTAGTTTATTGGCTCAGCCAAAGGCAAGCTCTGAACTCTCCTTTATCCCTCCCCTATCCCAGCTCGATGAGGGGCCTATGGGAGAGCCAGATGGTTCCTTTGTGGACTACCAGACAACCATGGTACGGACAGCCAAAGCTATCGCAGTCAACGTACAGGAAATGGTGAGTGCCAGAGACACTATGGGGTGAGCCTGGGGAGGGGGCGGGGAGGAATGCATCTTGCCATAAACTCCTCTGCCCTCTCCAGGTGACCAAGTCCAGTACCAGCCCAGAGGAGCTCGGCCCTCTGGCCAACCAGCTGACCAGCGATTATGGCCGCCTGGCCCTACAAGCCAAGCCTGCCGCCATGGCTGCTGAAAACGAGGAGGTAACAGGGCTAACAGCTGGGACCTGAGTGGCGTTCCCTCCCCTCTGTGACTGCAGCCTATGAAATCCTGTCAGGTTACCTTTTTTGTGAACCTCCTGTGTGATAACTCCCCCATGTGGCTCCTGTACCACCCCAGCCCAGAGTGGCAGACTGGGGCTCCCTCCATGCCTTTTTGGCTACCACCCAAGGACTTGAGTCTCCCTTCTGAAGCATAGTCCCACCCCTTTTCTGGGGCCTAAATACTCCCAGGTCAGCATCAGGGCAACAAGAAATTCTTTTTGCTACAAGTAAGGAATGGTCTGTGCGCACTTGCATGCATGCGCGTGCACACACACACACACACACACACTCACTCACTCTCTCACACACTCTTTGGGTCATCGGTCACTGAAGCAAACTGGAGTTCTATCTTGGAACCCATGTCACTTAGATTTCTCGATTCTGAGTCCCTGTGCCAACATTTACAGTTTTCCGTGCCTTTTGAGCCCAGGGCATTCTCTCCCTTGTTCCCTAAGAAATGTCTCTCAGAGTTTCACTTTCTCCTGCTTGCTTCCAGTCCCAATCTTACTGAGCTCTCTCTAGAAGCCTCTGAGCACCAGCGCAAGGTCTGTTTCCTCTCGTTGGCTTTCTTGGTCTCGTGCCCGTTGCACCAGCCAGCCCCTGGTGGCAGCACGTTCCCTCTTTCACCTCCTACAGCCTTCCCAAATGCCACCTCTTTTTCTCAGTATGATGCAGACGGAAGAGTTCTGGACTTAGGGGACATGGGTTGGAATCCCACCTCTGACACTCAGTGGCCGTGTGACACCGGCAGCTAGGCGGCGCCGTGGTTAGAGCGCTGACCCTGGAAGCAGAGCCTGAGTTCAGATATGGCTTCAGAAACTTACTAGCTGTGTGACCCTGGGCAAGTCACTTAATTCTGACTCAGTTTCCTCATCTGTAAAATGAGCTGGAGAAAGAAATGGAAAACTAGTATCTTTGCCAAGAGAACCCTAAACGGGGTGAGGAATAGTCAGACACAACTGAACAACAAGACTGCAAATCATAACCTGTCTTAGCTGTGCTTACTCTGTGAAATGAGAGGAATAACTTTTTCACTCCCTACCTCAGAGGATTATTGTGGGGAAGGCTCTTGGTAAACATTTAAAAATGCTGCACAGATGGGAGCGATTACGTCACCTGACGTTCGGTTCCACCGTCTCATCGTTCCCATCTTCTTCCTCGTCCTCTATCTGCATTTAATATTGAACTCTGCGATCATATGTATGCCTTTGAGCATAGTACGTTTTCCCACGTAAGGATTTTCTGTCTGCAAGGTTACATATCCAGGAAGATGTAGGTCATGGGTTGCTGGGGTTTGTTTGTTTTTCAAAACCTCAAATGTAGCTTCTGTGCCCCCATATGCCCTGTGTGTTAGCTGTTGGGACTGTTCTGTGACTCCACCAAGTACCTATATGTTTTCCTGTGCCCCTTTTTACTTCCATATGGATTCCTCAGTGTCTTAGATGACGTGCCCAATGACTTCATAACCTCCAAGAGACACCCGTGCATTCCCTGTATATCTCCTCTGTGCTCGCAGATTGGTGCCCACATCAAGCACCGTGTGCAAGAGCTGGGCCACGGCTGTGCGGCCCTGGTTGCAAAGGCAGGTGCCCTGCAGTGTAGCCCCAGTGATGCCTACACCAGGAAAGAACTGATGGAGTGTGCCCGGCGTGTGTCTGAGAAGGTAACCTCCCCAAGGACCGTGTTCCACTTCCTTACACCCCGCGGCTGTGCGATAGCTCCCCCATGCTAAGCGCTCTGCCCGTCAGAAACCAGATGACAACATCCTCTCTCTTCCCCAACGCCTCCAGGTCTCCCATGTTCTGGCTGCGCTCCAAGCTGGAAACCGTGGCACCCAAGCTTGCATCACAGCAGCCAGCGCAGTGTCTGGCATCATCGCTGACCTCGACACCACCATCATGTTTGCCACAGCAGGAACGCTCAACCGTGAGGGTGCCGAGACCTTTGCCGATCACCGGTGAGGAGAACCTGGCAGTGGAGAGGAGGGCTGAGGTGGTTTGGAAGATGGACCGAGAAGGAGCCAGTGGGTTTTATACTAGGAAAGAGAAACTATTTTAAAGGAACCAAGAGAAGAGGAGGGATGAGAGGGGGCATAGGGACAGGGCAGACTAAAGAAGGCAGAGTAAGTACCACAGGAAGCACTGAGTGGGACTCACCATGATTTTCCACTCAGGGAGGGCATCCTGAAGACCGCAAAGGCATTGGTGGAAGACACGAAGGTCCTGGTACAGAATGCAGCTGCAAGCCAGGAGAAGCTGGCCCAAGCTGCCCAGTCCTCTGTGGGCACTATTACCCGCTTGGCTGACGTGGTCAAGCTAGGCGCAGCCAGCCTGGGTGCTGAGGACCCTGAGACCCAGGTATCTACCCAGTCCCATCCCTATCCCTGACCAAACTGCCCTCTTATCACCTTGAGCTACAGCCTCTCATTCCACACACAGGTGGTCCTGATCAATGCGGTTAAGGACGTGGCCAAAGCTCTGGGTGATCTCATCAGTGCCACCAAGGCTGCAGCAGGCAAAGTGGGAGATGACCCTGCGGTGTGGCAGCTCAAGAACTCTGCCAAGGTGGGTTAGGGAGAGAGCAGTGGGACAAGGAAGGGGGAAGGAAGGGCAGGGCCCTCACTCCTCCCATGCCTGGCTTCCTTAGGTGATGGTAACCAATGTGACATCCCTGCTTAAGACTGTGAAAGCTGTGGAGGACGAGGCCACCAAAGGCACCCGGGCTCTGGAAGCTACAACAGAACACATTCGGCAGGAGCTGGCGGTGAGAGGCCTGGGGAGTGGGGTCCGGGCTTGTGAAATAAACCTGCAACTCCCGTGGTCACCCAGAAACGCATGTCCAGACCTGTGCACACACCTACCATCAAATTGAGTCTGTCACACTCCTTAAACTTCCTGTCTCTATTACTGCACTCTCCCAAATGACTTCTGACACCAAGCCCAGGGCTTTTCTCAGCTGTCACATCTCTCATCATCCATAGTCCGTGACGCTTGCCTCACCTGCTTAAAGCCCACTCCTTTGGCTTCCATGACACAGCAGGGTCCTATTTAGCCTCTTCCTTCTCTGACCGTTTTTTTTGTCTCTGTGGCTGGCTCTTCTTCCAACCCCCAAGGGCGTTCCCCAAGTTCTGTTCTGGGTCATCCGCGGTTTTAATATGTACGTGTGCATATTAGACGTGTATGTGAATAGTTCTATGTACGTGCATACACATACATGCTTAAATACATATGTATGTGTGTGTACACACACACACACACACTCTCTCTCTCTCCCCCTCCCTCCCCCCTGCTCCTTTCTCTCTTCCCCCCCACCCCACTCCTTCCTTTTTTCCCTCTCTCCCCATATATAGTCATTTGCCACGTTCTGTTGGTTCTTCTTTCAACTCCTCTCAAATCCATCCCCATCTTTCCATTTATTTCTGCCTCTGGCATCCTAGCTCGTTCAAGCCATCATTGCCCTCTGGTCTGGACCTTTCTATCAGCCCCCAACTGGCTTTCTTGACTCCAGTCCCCCTCTCCCCAACCCTCCTGCCCACAGCTGCTAAATGAATCTTCCTAATTACTCTCATTACTTCCCTGCTCAGAAATCTTCACTGATTGCCCACCACTTACCAGATCAAATCTAGCTGCTTCATCCTTCTTTTCAAGACCCAGAACATGGCCCAAATTGGCCTCTACTCCCCTACACAGACCCTAGGCCCCAGCCAAGCAGAACAGCATGCTCAGCATTGTCTGAGGGCTCTCCCTGTGCTGTGCCTTTGTGCTTGCCATTTCCTCCCCCTGAAATGCCCTTCTTCTCTGTGAAAAGCCCAGCTATTGCTCCAGGCCCACACAGTACCCTGAGTACCAATTGCTGGGGATACAAGAAAGGTAAAAATCCCTGCCCTCAAGCAGCTTATGTTCTAATGGGGAAGCAACATGTAAATAACTAGGTACATACTGACAGAGAGAGTAATGGAAGGAAATCTCAAAGAGGAAAGGCATTAACAGCTGGGGAGACTGGGAAAGTCCTCTTGAAGCATGTGGTATTTAAACAAATGTCTTATAGCTGATAGAACAGGTGTAAACTCTGAGACTTTTCTTCCTATTACTATCAACCTGCCCACCCCTAAACTCTCCACCTCCTCAGACCCTGCCTGTCTTCTTTGAATATTCTCTTGTGGCACTTCATAGTAAGTCTCCTTTAAATACCTAAAAACATGGGGAGGGTATAATATATTATTAGGAATTCTTCTCTCCCTTAATTGACTTTAACTTCCTTGTGACTGGGGACCATTCATCTTTGTATCTTGGGTCTGAACAAAATGTAAGCACCTGTTTCATTCTTTGTATTTGCATGCCTGTGCCTGGCATAGTGCCTGGCAACAAAGCATTTAATAAGTACCAGTGAATTGATTAATGCCTACTGAATGTGAGTGAATAAATCAGTGAATCCACATGCCCAGCACCAGGAATTACCATAGAGGCCCTGATCCATTGATTTTTTCGTTCAAATCCAATGACAAGAAGGATGCCTTTGGAGGACCCGGGTTCAGTCCAGTGCTGCTGCTTGACTCTGACTTGGGAGAAATCGCTTTCTCATCCTCAGTTTACTTCTCTGGGCTCCATTAACATCAGAGTCTCCTTGAGCTCTAGGACATGAGATTTGAATATCTGAATGCTGCTGCATCGATGGCTTTTCAAGACTTCATCCTCCCTGCAGGTTTTCTGTTCCCCAGAGCCCCCTGCCAAGACCTCCACCCCAGAGGATTTCATACGAATGACCAAAGGTATCACCATGGCTACCGCCAAGGCTGTTGCTGCCGGCAACTCCTGTCGCCAAGAAGACGTCATCGCCACAGCCAACCTGAGCCGCCGAGCCATTGCCGACATGCTGAGGGCCTGCAAGGTATGCTGGTGGGAGAAAGCTGGTGGAGATGGCAGGTGCCTGGCTGGGGAATGGATGGAGTAACAATAGGATGTACCTGATGCTGACAAGTTTTTCTCCGGGTAAACAGGAGGCTGCCTATCACCCTGAAGTGGCCCCTGAAGTACGACTCCGGGCTTTACACTATGGCCGAGAGTGTGCCAATGGCTACCTCGAGCTGCTGGACCATGTGCTACTGGTGAGGGCTTCTGCCTACCCCCCTGCACCTCCCCTCCACTGCCTTCTCCCTCCCATCTTCCCGTGCCCAGCTCCAATCACTTGTGTGAATCTACCCAAGCACCCATCCTACAAAAATTCCTGGCGGCTTCCAAAACGTCACAGCTCTCCCAGCCCAAGGTTCTTCGTCTCTGTCACTTTCTCTTCATTTGCTTCTGTCTCCATCCCTCCCCCAACACATAGACATTTCTTCTTCCTCTTTCACTGTCGTCACTCATTTCTTCTCTCTTCATCTTCTTGATCTCTCTCAGCCGGTGAGTGACTCTTAACCTCACTGCCTCGATGATATGTGAGGGCATGATGGGTAGAGGGTTTGCCGTGATGTGTCTTGAAAGGAGCATGATGTGTGTGTGTGGTCGGGGGGTGGGGGGTAAAGTTTTCTGGGGGATGAATAATGAGGGAGAGGGGTGAGGGGGAGCTCTTGTGTATATCATGAGGGTCTGAAGTTCCTGGAGGGGAAGAGTTGGTTGGGCAGGACTAATCATTTGATTCCTGTGTAACCACCACCATAGACCCTGCAGAAACCGAGCCCAGAACTGAAACAGCAATTAACAGGACATTCCAAGCGTGTGGCCGGCTCTGTCACTGAGCTCATCCAAGCAGCTGAGGCTATGAAGGGTGAGAAAGAATACCAGGGTCGGGTGGGGGAAGCAGCCCTACAGCCTCAGCTACCCTCTTCCAGCGCTCATTGAGCCATTCAGATCCAGAAGGAAGTATGGTTTTCTACCAAGTCCCTGCCCACCTGTTCACCAAGTTTTCTACATAAGCCCAGTCACGTGGCTCAGTGGTCTGGGTTCACTCCCTCCAACGTCAATGACCACTTGCTTTGCCCCGCCCTCAGGAACAGAATGGGTGGATCCTGAGGACCCCACAGTCATTGCTGAAAATGAACTCCTGGGAGCCGCAGCAGCCATTGAGGCAGCAGCCAAGAAGCTGGAACAGCTCAAGCCCCGGGCCAAGCCCAAGGTCAGCCTCTCCTCTGTTTCCTCCCATGCCTTTGCCTCCACTACCATCCACTGGCCCGACTCAGGCCCATCCCTACCCCAATACACTCCTTTTGAGCCATTTCATCTCCTGTCACATAGCTCCAATCTCGTATTCCACTGCAGGAAGCAGATGAATCCCTGAACTTTGAGGAGCAGATCTTAGAAGCAGCTAAGTCCATTGCAGCTGCAACCAGTGCCCTGGTGAAGGCGGCATCTGCTGCCCAGAGGGAATTGGTGGCTCAGGGGAAGGTAAGGACTCATGCAAGGCCACAGTGTGGATACATTAGTTTAATTTTCCATACCCTCTTGTCTGACCTGGACAGAGTGGGGTACCAGACACCCTTTCATCTCTCCCCACAGGTGGGTGCTATCCCAGCCAACGCATTGGATGACGGGCAGTGGTCTCAGGGCCTCATTTCTGCTGTGAGTACCCAAGATGCATGAGGCTTTGAGGGAGGGCAGTTGTACTCTACGATGGGGTGCTGGAGATCAGTGGGGAGAGCTGGATCTCACTCCCATTCCTCCACTCACCCCAGGCCCGGATGGTGGCTGCTGCGACCAACAATCTGTGTGAGGCAGCCAATGCAGCTGTGCAGGGTCATGCCAGTCAGGAGAAGCTCATCTCATCTGCCAAGCAGGTGGCTGCCTCCACAGCCCAGCTGCTTGTGGCCTGCAAAGTCAAGGCCGATCAGGATTCAGAGGCCATGAAACGACTGCAGGTGAGAGCCACCGAAGCCCTCTCCCATATCTCCTGGAGCACAAGGCAGCTGCTTGGCTTGCACTGCCCTGGACTGTCACCCAGAGACCACTTTTCCTGTGTTTGGGTCTCCTCTACCCCACCCCTCCATATCTAGGATACCCCACTGCCCTTAGACCGCCCCATCTCTAATACATCCTCATCTCAATCTGCCCTCCTCCCAGGCGGCTGGTAATGCAGTGAAGCGAGCCTCAGACAATCTGGTGAAGGCAGCACAGAAGGCTGCAGCCTTTGAAGACCAAGAGAACGAGACGGTTGTGGTGAAGGAAAGGATGGTTGGAGGCATTGCCCAGGTGAGAGCTCCCTCCAGGCTTTTTTCCTCTGGGAACAAGGTAGAGGGGGGAGGAGGAAGAGGAGGAGGAGGAGTTGTTCATTCCCAAAGCAAGCCCCTTCCCCTACGCTGAGCCAGCTCTTCCTCCTCCTTCCCCCAGATAATTGCAGCCCAAGAGGAGATGCTTCGGAAGGAGCGAGAGCTGGAAGAAGCTCGGAAAAAGCTGGCCCAGATCCGACAGCAGCAGTACAAGTTCCTGCCTTCAGAGCTGCGGGATGAGGGACAGCATTGAGAGCAGGAACTTCTATTTAATGCAGACCTAGGCCAGAGACCGTACCTGCCAACTGCCCGCGGCCCAAAGCCTCTTGCGCCGAGAGGGATCCATCCCCGGCGCTCCCAAAGTGCCTGCCACCCCCGGGGCCGGGCCTTGCCTGGCTCCTATGCACTTCCCCTTGCCCCTTCCCTGTCCAAGTGCCTTCGTGCCCTAGGGCTCAGCCTTCAGCACAGCCCTGGGGTCCCCTAAGTGCCCATCCCTTCTCAGAGTATTAACGCTGGCTCCGAGAGTATTAACGCTGCTGCACCTCACACCGCCAGGGGCTGCGCCAGCCCCAGCCTCACCCTCAGTGGCTCTCAGCTAGTCCCCACCAGCCTTGGCTCCGCTCACCTTTTTTGATACTGTCCTCTCTACCCTAGCCATGTGTGGGGGCTGTGAGGGTCACCGCCCAAAAACAGGTCACCCCCCCCAATAAAGGTGGTTCCACCGCCAACTCCTACCTGGTTCTCCGAAATCAGTGCCCTCCATCCAAGGAGGCTGGAGTTTGAGGGGAGAGGGCTACCTTGGTAGCGCTGCCTGCCACCACAGCCAGACATCATGGATCAGTTGTGGAGGGGAGGGACTAAGGAACCATACCTGTTGACTGGACCAGAAGAGCTGCCTCCAAACCTGTCTCCCTGACACACATGCCACACCCCTAAACATGTCTGTCCACACACATGATAGAGGCTTTAGACCTGAAATTGGCAGCAGACCTTTCTATCTTGTGATTCTTCCTCACCCAGTCTCCACCATAGCCATACCCCATATCACCCATCCCCTCATTTGCCCTGTTGAATGCTCCCAGGAGCATGTGTCTGTATCCCTGCCCTCCCATATCATCATCAACCCTCCCCACCTCAGTTCTACCTGTTATCCTGGACCCTCCAAAAAGTCATCAGTTTCTTGGAACTGAGAAATGGGATGATAGAGGATAGAAAAATGGAGCTAAAGGAACTAAGTTCAACTCCCAGCTCTTCTATTTAGTAACCATGCCACCATGACACAGAGAAAGGAGTGCTGAATTTGAGTCATCCTTGCATTCGTATTCCTGCTCCGACACTAAACTAACTGGGTGACCCCTGGGCGAGTCCTTGCTGAACCTTCCTCACCTGTAAGACAAGGGGCATGGACTAAACTAAGGGCTCTAAGGTCTCTTGAGGGCCTAGATCTAGGATTCTGTTACTCCCTCTCAGCCTTAGTTTCTTCATTTGTAAAATCAATCAGGTTGGATTCTGTTTTTTTTCTTTTGGGTAGGGCAATTGCCCAAGGTCACACAGCTAGTATGTGTGTCAAGAGTCTGAGACAGCATTTGAACTCAGGTCCTCCTGACTCCAGGGCTGGTGCTCTACTTACTGCACCACCTAGCTGCCCTTCTGATCAGGCTGGATTCTGAAGGGAACATCAGGCCCATCCAGCTCTGTCATCTCAACAAAAGTCTGGCCCAAGCCCTATATTCCTCTTCAACCCTAGTTTGGGAAGTTCCCCCCCACTAAACCAAAGCAAAGGGAAGGTGTCATCTTACTTGAATACCTCCTGGGACCTTTAATGTCTTTCTCTGGGTCCATATGTTGTCTGGCTGTTTGATCTTATTCTCACAGCACCAGCCCTAGGCCTAGGGACCAGCAGCTGGGCTTAAGGCTCCTGGGTTCTCCTTCCTCACCATTCTGCTGCCCCATTTTCCGCTGAGTACCAAATGTCTACCCAAACTGGCTTCATCTGCCACTGGTCTCCCAAACCTCTATTAAAACGATCCCCTTTACATGCCAGTCTTCCCAGCGGTCAGCTTTTGTCGTGCACAAGTTTCTTCAGTATAAAAAAGATGTATGAGGCCTGGGTATTGCACCCATGGACCTTGGAGTCTAGTGGCTGAAAGTTATGTATGAAAAATACTGAGGCTGAAAACAGGAAGTAAAACATTCAAGGTTTTCAGAGCTCTTGCTAGAGGGGATAGGATTTAGATAAGAGGCCATCTCCACCTTCAGAAATTTACCCTCTAATAGAAGAATTAAGGTACAAGCAGCTAACTATAATGTAAACCATATGATAAAATAGGCAAGAGTTGCCGAACTAGAATGGATATCCCTGGCTTGGGGGATCATGGGAGGCTTTATGAAGGAAATGACAATCTGAGTTGCATTTTAAAGGGATGGTAGGAATTAAGCAGGTAGAGAGGGAGGGCACGCCAAACACAGTAGTGAGCAAAGATGGAGGCAGAAGCATGTCGGAGTAGGCTGATTTGATGGAAGCTTGGAGACTTGGTAGGGTGGCATCAGATTGTGCAGTACCTTGAATACCAGGCGGATGAGTTGGAACTATACTCAGTTGTTCAGTCCCTTTTCAGTCTTGTCTGTCTCTTCGTGACCCCATTTGGGGTTTTCTTGACAGATATTAGAGAGGTTTGCCGCTTCCTTCTCCAACTGATTTTATAGGTGAGGCAACTGAGGCAAACAGGATTAAGTGACTCACCCAGTGTCAGAAGCCAGATTTGAACTCAGGAGGATGTCTTCTTGACTCTAGGCTCGCCACTTTACCACCTGACCACTCATAAGAGTGCCTCGGAGGTCTCTTTGGCCCTATGCTTTTTAAAAATTAGTGACAATGATAGATGGGCATCTTTATCAAGATTTTCTGGTGATACTGGAAGGAATTGCTAACAAATCAGATGGAAGAGTCAAGATCCAAAAAGATTCTGACATGCCAGAATAATGAGCCGGGTCAAACAAGTTGAGGAAGGCTGAGCTGGACAATAGTTCCTCTGAAAAAGACTGGGGGTGGGAAGGAAGGGGTATGGAGAAGAATGTTAACCAAAAAGTGCCAACTTGATATAAGGAGGCTGCCCAAAAAGCCAATCCAAGCTGCATTGAGAGACATGGCATCCAGACCCAAGGAGGTATAGTTCTGCACTCTTCCCTGGTTGGCCCACATCTATGCTACCCGGTTGAGTTCTGGGTGTGATATATCAGTTGTGGAACATGTTCAAGAGTGAGTGATCTGGATAATGACAATGCTCTGACGGATCAACTGAAGGGCTGCCAACAGAAGCCTAACGTCCCTTTGTCAGAAGTACTGTATGGGAAGTTCTGGGTCAAGTACAACGTTGGAGTTGATGGTCTCTGAGGTTCCTGCCAACTGTTAATTTTTGTTCTCAAGACTTGAGCAGAGGAATGCCATGATTGGGTATTGCATATCAGAAAAATTCTGGCTTTGGAATGAAAAACTGAGTGAGAGGAGGAGACCTTTCAGGAAGCCATATAGAAATCCAGGCAGGGGGTAATAAGTGCCTACGCTGAGGTGATCATGGGAATAGAATAGAAAGAACAGATGCTAGAGATGTTGCAGAAGAGACGTGGAGGGGAAACAGTAACTGGATAGGAGGTAAAAATGGAAAAAAATTAAAAATCAGCTCAAAGCTCCAAAAACAGGAAATGAGGTAAATGGTAGTGCCACAAGCAGAGACAGTAAGGTCAGAAGTTTGGGAGAGAGGGGAAGGGAACAGCAAGCACTGTGCTTTACAAATAGGCTTTCATCTGATCCTCACAGGAACCCTGGGAGAAAGGTATTGTTACTATCCCTATTTTATAGTTAAGCAAACTGAGGCAAAGGTTTGGGGTTTCTAAGTGACTTGTCCAAGGTCACACAACTACTAAGTGTTTGAATCCATATTTAAACTCAGGTGTTTCTGACTACATGTCCAGGACTCTATCCACTATACCATCTAGCCATCTAGAAAATAAGCTCAGTTTCAGACATGTTGAGTGGTATCGAGACACTCAGGTGGAAATGCCTTATGGACAATTGGAGATTTAGGGAAGTAGTTCAGAAATAGGGACCAGAACAGATAGATTTTTGTGTCATTTGCAAAAAACAAAAACAGTAGTCAAAGTCTTAGAACTAGACAAGAATTCCAAGAGAGACAGTATAGATTAAAAATAAGGCTAAGGACAGTATATCTGACAAATGTTTGGTAAATACAAAAATCCAGAGCAGGAGAAGTTAGAGGAATAGGGAAAAATAAAGAGAATGTGGTATATCAAAAGTCAAGAAGGCAAGATTATCCAGTAACAGTAGGTAATATTATAAGCTCTAGAGAGATCGAGGATGAGTATTGAAAAATAGCCTTTGAATTTGGAGATGAGGCGGTCATTTTACTATGAGAAGTACAGTTTTCTAGGGGTTCAGAGATGGGGTAAAGCACATCTGGTTGTAAATAAGAAAAGGTTTTGTATTGGAGATGGCATTTGAGAGGGACCTTACAAGACTGAAGAATTTTGCTGAGAGGGAAAACAGCCATTCCAGATAGGGAAGGAGTAAGACAGGCATAGAAAGGAGGTAGTCAGCCTGACTAGAGCGGAGGGTACATTACTGATACCAGATAGAAGGCTCTTGAATGGCAGACTAAGGGGGGTTTATTTAATTAGGTTAAATAATAGAACATTTGATTTTTCTTAAGCAAAGGAATGACATGATCTGAGTAGTTCTTTAGAAAAATGAGTCTGGTGATCAGGTGTAGAATGGACTGAAGTTAGGAAGCAACTGCAGTAATTCTGGCAAAAGGTAATAAGAACTTGAATAAAGTTGGTAACGATGGGACTGAAGATGGAAGGGATGCTATGAGAGGTACTGGGAAGAAATAAAAAGAACTTTGAAAAAAACTTGCCAACTGAATAAATGGTAAGGGGCAAGAGAGAGGAAACAGTTGAAGATATGACCTCGGTTTTCATCCTGAAAGAGAGGAAGATTAATAGTGTTATTAACATAAATGGGAAAGCCTGGAGGAAGAGGACCTACTTGGACATTTTTAGGGGAAAGGAAAATCCTAAGTTCCTTTTGGCATATACTGAATTTACATCACAAAAAGAAATGCACAGCAGGCGAGTGGAAATGCTAGTTGAGAACTTGAGGACAAAACTAGGGATATCTACATAGAGGTGAGGGTTGAAAGCATGGAAGTAGATGAGATCATCAGGCAAGATCCTATACAGAGAAAAGAGAAGTTGAACCAAGGTAAAAAGTTGAAGGACCCTCTATGCTCAGGAAACTGGAAAAGAGGAACCAGTGAAGACAATTGAAGAAACTATCAAAGTTAGAGAATTTCAAGAAAGGGGGTGGCCAAGAGGAAGGGATGCTGCAGAAAGGTCGAGAACAATGAACACTAAGTTCCTTGGGGATGGTTGCTTGGAAGGTCTCTGTCGACCTTTGGAGCAAGAAATGAGTAAAGAGGGTAAGACTAAAAATTGAAAAAAAAAACCCAATCAATAACATTTATTAAGCACCTACAATGTGTCAGGCACTGCACTACTCACTGGAGAAAGAGAAATCTTGAGTAAGGACCTCCAGAAGATTAAAGGGAATGGGACCAAAAGCACAGGTGAAAAGGTTAAGAAAGGGGGTGAGTTAAGACAAAAAGGGAGAAAGAAATGAATTCGAGGGAGTTTAAGTAGGGAAAGAGTTCAGGTCATTTGCTCAGAGTGAGTTGGATAGGGTTGGGATTAGAAGAAAGATTAAGGATCATGAGAATCATGGAACTAGAAGGGGCCATAGGAGTCATCTACTCCAACTCCTTCATTTTACAATTGAGAAAATCAAGGCCCAAGGAGGTTAATTTGACTTGCCCAAGGCTACATAGGTAGAAAGCATCAGTGGACAGAACACTAGAATCTGAGTCAGAAAGAACAGGATCCAAATCCTTCCTCAGACACCTACTATCTGTGACTAGCAAGTCACTTAATCTCTCTGAACCTCAATTTCCTCATCTGTAAAATGATAGGTTCGGACTAGGTGGTAAGTCCCTCCCAGCATCTAAATCTATGAACTTATGAATCCAGGTGTTCTGGATTCATAGAGCCAATATTCTGGGGCTGGAAAGGGAAATCACAAGAGGAGAAGAGTCACATGTGATAGCTTGAGTGCATTGGTTCATTCCTGCCCAGGGTTTTCTTCATAGCAGAGTATGGATATGTATAGAATAGAATAGAATATATGATGTATATGTGTGTGTGTGTTTGTGTAATATATACTGACGAGATAGATACATACATACATGCTGACTGGAGATATGTGTGTATATAGATGTATGTATATGTGTGTATGTAGAATATATATACATACTGACTAGAAGTATGTATATATCTCCAGTCAGCATGATTTAACACTACTCAGAGGCCTAGGAATAGAGAAAGTGGACAGCCAAATGCTTGCCTCTTCCTTCCTATTCTCAATGGGTACTTCTACTCCTAATCCCCCTGGACTCCTTAGTTAGGGTACTGCTTGTTCTTCATTGCCATTCCAAGAAGTCGACTTTACCACAGTCACTCAAAAACACTTCATTTTTCAAAGGTTGAATCATCTGCTTCCAGAACACCTTCTACGATGACTTCTCTACCATGTTTTATAAGCTTCCTGTCCTCTCTATTACCTTGTAAGGAGTTATTTGGTACTGATTGTTTTGTATTATACTATGTGAGTAACAATACTAGAAACTTCACCCCCTCGGCATTACTCCTAGCAGTAGTCAGACACTTTCTGGGGATTCCAGCCTATGAATTAAAAAACCCAGTTGGAGTAAGGTACCTCTAGAGCAGGTGCTACGCTATTAAAAATTAGGGGCAAGAACAGACTTCAGACGAGGTCATATGAGATCAGACTGAAAATCACTAACTATATCTATGGAATCTGACATCTCCAAGCTTCTGAACATTGTTTCTTTGGGATTTCCCCACCTCATGTCCTCAGCAGAACTTTTTAACCTCGTCTATACCTGTGGAATTCTGCTCATTCTGCAAGGTTGAAATAAAATGTTACCTCTTTCATGAAGCTATCTTTGGCCTCCCCACCCCCAACTCCAAACCCAACCAGATCCCTTTGCCCTCCTAATCCCCACTGCCTTCTGGTATAGTTCTTTTCTGTGATGCATTATCTACCCTTTAGACCATAAGTTCCTTAAGAATAGACCAGGTCTTGCCTTTCCCCCAATATGGCGACGAAGGCAAAGAAGGAAGCCGTTGTCCCCTCCAAGAGAGGAGCCAAGTCCAAGACCTTGAAGGCCAAGAAGGCAGATGTTGACAGGTGTCCATAGCCACAAAAAGAAGATCAGAACATTCTCCACCTTCCAGTGACCCAAGACACTAAGACTTTGAAGGCAGCCCAAATACCCTTGGAAAGTGCCCCTAGGAGGAACAAGCTTCATCGCTATGCCATCATTAAGTTCCCCTTGACCACTGAGTCTGCTATGAAGAAGACTGAGGACAACACCCTAGTCTTCGTTGTAGACGTCAAGGCCAACAAGCCTCAGATCAAGCAGGTGGTAAAGGAGCTGTATGGCATCAGTGTGGCCAAGGTCAACACAACAATCCGGCCTGGTGGAGAGAAGAAGGTCTATGTCCAACTTGCCCGAGACTACGATGCTTTAGATGTTGCCAACGAAATTGGAATCATCTGAACCGTGCCCAGCTATCCCACTTCACCTACAATAAAAAGTTTTCTAGTACAAAAAAAAAAAAAGAGTAGACCAGGTCTTGTTCATCTATGAAAAGAGGAAGGAAATAAGTCTTTATATCACACCTACTATGTACCAGGTAGAGTGCTAAGTGATTTAAAATAAATATTATCTCATTTGATCCTCGAACAACAATCCTGGGAGGAAGGTGTATTCATTTTACAAGTGAGGAAATGGAGGCAGACAGAATTTCAATGACTTGTCCAGGATCACACAATTAGTAAGGGTCTGAGGCTGGATTTGAACTCAAGTCTTCCTGACTCCAGGCCCAGTGCCACTGTGCCACAAGCTATCTCTAGGAGAGACATCTAAGTATCCCCCAGTACATAGCACATAGTAGGTGTGGAACAAATATCTACTGAATGATTTAAAGAGGTGAGTTAGAGGTAGAGGGAAAACCAGCGTGATCTTTGCAGACTAAGGACTTGAGTGATCTTTGGAGAGGGTGACCCAGGCCCAGAGAAGAAAGGGAGGCAGCAACAAGGAGCATAAGGAATGGGTTTATTGGGGTGTAGGTTTAAGTAGCTCACCTAGCTCCTGGCCCCCAATCAGAAATAACCCACCTAGGCCCTCTCTTCAGTTTCCTTCAACCATTTTAAGCATCTTTTGAGAACAAGGCACCAAGTTGGGCACTTTCTATTGAAAGATAATATAAGTACAGTCAGGTAGTTCCCTGACTTGGCATTGGGAAGAGCTGGATTTAAATCCTAACTTAGATATTTACTAGCTGTTTAATGAAAATCTCACTTAGCCTTTCTGGGCTCAAAATTTCTAATCTATGTAATGAAGAGGCTGGAGTAGATGGTGTTTAAGGTCCCTGCCAGTTCTAAATCTCAGATCTTTTATAAAGGATTTCTGCCATCAAAGGGTCTAATGGGGAAGGCAAGGGAATATGATTTGCACACAAGTAATGACATAAGGTTAAACGTTATAGACATTTTAGAATTATAGACATGTCAGAAGAAATTTGAAGGAGAGATCTCAAGGGAGGGATCCATTTAAACTGGGTGGGAGGCAGAGAAAGTAGGCTGGAGAATGTGCCGAAGATGTTGGGGAGGGTTGGAAAATGGAATCTGTTCTAAGCATGGGGGCTGTCTTAACAAAGGCAGAGACAGAAGGCAGGATTTAAGAGATCTTGGTTTGTTCTGCTCAACAGTTCTTTCCTATGCAGACCAGTCCTAGTGACTATAATTAAGAAATCAAGGTCACGTATCTACTTTCCAGAGGATGGGCCACCCCAAGCCCTTAGTCCTGTGTCCCCCAACTGCTCCCCACCCGCATACACAAGCTATATGCTCACACTATGAACCTACACAGAGACTCTCAGCATCTCACTAACCATGGAATCTTAGGTTTGCCACATCCTACCCCTCCACTCCCATGACAGGATGGGATGTAGGCTGGCTGATGTCTCTCTCCCTCTTGGGCATTTCGGCTTCCTTCTACAGAAGTAGTTAAAGTCAGCAGTGGGGAAAGACCCAGACCTTGTAACTTCAGCATATCTCCCGTCCCGTGGCTCCCCATCATCAGGTCGCCAGGTCCAAACCCTAAATGTCTTCTCACTTCCAGAGCCTTGCTTAGTTCTCTTGAACGCCGCCACCCCCCCCCTTTTGTCATCATCCTTAGGATTAAGACTAAAAATACATTAAAGCGGCTTTTCTTCTAGCCCCTGCCCCCACTTGTGAAACTCTAGACCACTATTGGTTCCCCGTGGGCCCCCACCGAAGCCCTTGTCCTTGAAGGGTCTCTCTTCGTGGCAAGATCAACTGACCAACCCCACCCTGGACTCCAATCCAGGCTTGCTCCTGGAGATGCATCCCCTCTTTTCGAGGGGTTGCTCCCAGATCTCCCCTTTTCGCTAGAGTAAGAGCGGAGATTGGGGCGGCTGGGGGCGTAGAGGAGACTCCCTGGTACTAAGACCTCCCCCTTTCCTCCCTGTCCTGGCTCCGCCTCTCCGCGGAAAATGAACCCAAAAAAGGGCCGAAAAGAAATTTCAGAGCAAAGTTGGCCTGCGAAGCTGGAGAGGCGGAGAGAATGGGAGGGAGGGGAGGAGGGGGTAGTAAGCCAAAGAGAGTGGGATGGAGGGGAGGAGGGGACGATGAAGAGAGGGGGTGGGGTGGGGGGACCTGGGACCAGATGAGTGAGAGCTGTTCCCTGCTACGACAGAGGGGGACAGAGACCCAAGGTGGGGCTCCGGTTGTCTGGCAATCTCCGAGTCGGAACTGGGGTGAAGGGCTCCAGCAGCCCGAGGCATCGTGGAAAAAATGCGGGGCACGTGGGGGGAGGGGCGTGTCCCAGTGCCAGGGGGAGGAGGGGTGGAAAAGTGAAGGAAGGGGGAAGGGAAAGGAATAGAGAGAGGAGAGGACTGCTGTGGTCCCGAGTGTGAGCCATTAATTGGGAGGTCCGGGAAAGCCGGGCTGTCACGGAGAAGGATCCGTCGCGAGTGTCTTGCCAGCAGCCTGGGGTCTGGGCGGGAAGGGCACCGGTTCTCAGGCTAGGATCACATTGCCCCGCTGGACGCCTCCAGTGTCCAGGTTGCCCGCCGGATTTCTGGCAGCCCTTCGCAGCTTCACTCCGCGCCAGCCTCGTTAACCCCCAGTGTCTGCCTCGCGCTCCTCTTTGCCTCAGTTTCGCCCTGAGGTCCTTGGCAGAGGCATTCCGGCCCCGTTCCAAAAAAGCGAGGCGGGCCAAGGGAAGTAACTGAGGTTTTCGGTTTCAGCTCTAAGCAGCTGCCCTCCTGCTCCTTGCTCTTCTCTCGTTTTTACCAGAATACCAAACTCAAGGGGGAAACTGAGGCACGTGGAGAGAGAAGGCAGAGAATAAGAGCTGCTCGTTCCTGACAGCTTCCCAGGAGACATTCTATCCGGGGTGGATTTAGCGATAATATCTAAATTAAGGGTAGCGACTGCTGCAAGCCGAGGGCGGGGGTAGGGGGATGGGGGGCAGGGAGTGACTGCCCCCCGCCAGCTGCGCTGAGCTCACGCCCCGAAATAGCCCCAGGGGCCTCAGGCGGCAGCTGCCCAGTGTCACTCAGCCCGGACCCCTGACCCTTGGTACTTTTCCCCTCAAAACGCCTGGGCCCCCTGCCCATATTCGGAGCATACTGTCCTGTTCTTGGGGGCTTCTCCCCGACTCCACTTCTCCCCATCCCTAGCCTCCTCGAGGGTCAGGGTCACAGCTCCAGACCGCAAGCCTACAGCCCAGGTCACTCATAATGGGCGGGGCCAGAGAAGAACTAAGGGTGGGGGCAGTTGTGTCAGAGAAGTTTGGGGTGATCGCGAGGGGCAGCTGTGAAGGTAGGAGCCTCAGAGGTAAAGTCCCTACAGCCTGCGTCCCCCTCCCCCCTACACGCACACCTCATTTCTGCCCCTCCCCCTTCTGCCCAGATCTTGCTTCTGCCCCTACAAGGTTCGGGCGGCTCGTGGGGGAGGGTCCCGGGTCCCCGGCTCCGCCCGGTCCCTCCCCGCCTTTTAGGCGGTGGCTCTGGGCTGGGACGTCTCAGTGCCTCTCGGTCCATACAGCCAGTCGTCTGCCCTGCCGTTCCGACCCAGGTCCGCACTCTGCCCATTTGCCCTAGCTCGGCCCCTCCAGCCCACTTCCAGCCGCAGCCATGGACGCCATCAAGAAGAAGATGCAGATGCTCAAACTTGATAAGGAGAATGCCATCGACCGAGCGGAGCAAGCAGAAGCCGACAAGAAACAAGCCGAAGACCGCTGCAAGCAGGTGGGACCCCGAAACTCTAGACAGTGACCCCCAAACCTATAGCACCACATCCTGTCCAGCCCCCGATCCCCTCCCCAAATACTCCATCCTAGGCTCTCTCCGCCCCCTTCTTCACACCTAACCCTCACCAAATCACCCCTGGAACTCATCCCTCCACATCCAGGATGCTTGAAGTGGGCCCCCAATCCTTCCACTCACACTGTCCAAATTGCCTTCCAGTTTTCTCAGGATCCCATCTGGAGATCCCAGGTACCCAGATACCCACCCACCACACACACACACACACACACACACACACACCCTCTTCATTTTTCAATTCTGATCCTCATTATCATCCCTAATCCCCAAATGACTCCCCAAATCTTCATTTCACCCCCTTCACAGTGGCCTTATCTTTGAAGTAGGATAAGTACACCAGGCTTGCTGACTTACCTGAAACAATTCACTCATTCTCCTGCCCTGCCTCCAAGATCTCCATTCCCCCATTCCCATACCTCTCTCTATTCCCTGTCATATCTTACCACACAACCCAAGACTTTCTCCTACTGTACCATATATACACACCCCAAGGCCTAAAAACCTTCTTTCTTGTCCATATCTCCTAATCTCTGTGTCCACCATCACGCTATCATATAGATGCTTCATGAGGCTACTACCCTTACTCTCCAACACCACTCACCATTCTGCCAAGTCTAGTGACCTTCTGGACTTCAATTTCCTCATTCGTAAATTGGGGGATTTGGGTTAGATCAGAGATGGGGAACCTGTGGCCTTGAGGCCACATGGTGGCCTTCTAGGTCCTCAAGTGTGGCCCTTTGGCTGAATCCAAACTTCACAGAACAAACAGTACTTGAGGATCTAGAGGGCCACATGTGGCCTTGAGGCTGCTGGTTCCCCACCCCTGGATTAGATCTTATCTAAGATCTCTCACCTTTCAGGATTCTAAATGCCCCTCACCTCTGTAGGACACTCTACATCCCCTTAACTGACAACACCCCTCTTCTCAAACTCACTCTTTCCTATGGCCCGATCCTGCTGCCCCAACCCAACCTGATGGAGATGTGTCTATCCCCAGCTGGAAGAAGAGCAGCAGGGACTCCAGAAGAAGCTCAAGGGGACAGAGGATGAGGTGGAAAAGTACTCCGAGGCTGTGAAAGATGCCCAGGAGAAACTGGAGCAGGCTGAGAAAAAAGCCACCGACGTGAGTATGTGTGTGAAGCGAGCAAAGAGCCAGGCCACAGGTCAGTCGGTCCAGGGAAGAAGAGTGTTCAGGGCTCTCCCAAGCTCTCCCCGAGAACCACACTCTGCTTTGAATTATTTGCATTAGAGTAAGGAAGCAATTGGACGGATTATCTAAAATTATAGGTAAACCACTGCCACAGATAGCCTCCAATGCATAATGGAGAATACGACTGAATATAAAAGGAAGACAGGAACATGGGGTGGGTCAGGATAGAGGGCAGGGAAAGAGGAGTTTAAAGAGATAGGAACAAACCCAGAGACAGGGACTGGAAGGAAGGGGGAGGTGTACCAGGGATCAAAGGATCGAGTTCTGGGTCAAGTTACATGAGTGAGTGACAGCCCCTGAGGGGCCACTAGAAATTCCCCGGCTTTGACCCCTGGCTCTGGCTGCCTGCTGCCAGGGGCAGTGACATTGATCTAGGGTTCGGTCCCTGCCCTTCAGTGGGCTCATACTCCCTTCCTTATTTACCCTCATTAAGTTGTTAGCTCCGTGGCCTTGCCAGGGTCCAGGGCTTTGGGTGTCCGGGTAGCCAACTTGGCTAGCCCTGCCCCGGACCCACTCTACCAATATCCCTGCCTAACAGAGACCTCCCATCGCAGTATAATGGATAGGGCACAGGACTATCAGTTAAAAGACTGAAACAAACTTGCAATGTGACCTTAGGTAAGGCAATTACCTTCCCCAAGCCTTCGTTTTTCTAGTGGACTTCTGCCCTGCTTTACTTCTGGGCAGTCGTGAAATCAGACGAGATAATGTCCATTAAAATACTCGCATACGTTGGCGTACGCGTGTTGTAGCTATATTTGGAATCACGAGAGACTTGGGTTCGGATCTTTCCTCTGGCATTTAATTAGCATGGAGACCATAGAGAAGTCACTCAACTTCTCGGAACCTCAGTTTCCTGACATGAAAAATGGGGAATACAGTGGCTAGGTCATTAAAGAAGCCAATGAGATATTGTACATTGTAAACCTTAAAGCACTCTATTAGTGTCAACTACTATTATTAACACAAGACCCAGAGATTGCTAACCCTATTATTGGTATTGCTATTATTAACATTTTAAATTTATTGCTAATTATTCTTTATACTCTGAAATCCCTCAGTATTCCGTTCCCTGTGCCCTTCCCTGTCTTCTCAAACCCCTCCCCCAGCCTACGCCCTTGGTTCCATATCAAGCTTGGACCACTAGGGAAGGAACTGACCCGCAGCTGCTGGGTGGGGGGTGGGGGGAGACGACCCCTCAGCCATCTGACACCCTATAAATAACCCTGGACCCTGTATTGGAGGCTGGCCTGGAAACCTAAGGAGCTGGGGTGAGGGGGGGGTGGGGCCGGGGGAGGACATAGTGGGGGCTGGAAGGAACGGATTGGAACAGGCTAATGGAATCAAGATTAACCCCATGCATTTTAGGGGTAGATGGCGGTCTGAGGACCCCCTGGCTTCCCAGAGAGAGTCTCCTTCCAAGAAAATATCTGCTTCCAGAGACTCCCTTCCCAGAGAATCATATCCTTGTCTCCAATTTCCCCTAATTGCCCCCTCCTTCAAATGAAATGTGAGGTACATAGAGGCAGGGGGTCTTGAGAGACTTGGGAGAAGAGACAAAAGAGAGGAGACCATTCAGGTTTCACAGGATGGAGGATATAAGGGCTGCTTCCAGATCTCCCCCTTTCACACGAGCAGAGGCAGGAGGAGGGCTGGTTGGTACTGGGGTCATAGATGGGAATAAACTGGGGATTATAAAGCAAGAAAAACAATCAAAGCCGATCTATACACTTCGAAAGTAAAAACCAATGAGGGTCTTGGCTGTTAACCAGAGGGAGAAAGGCCAAGTCCTGGCCATTCTCAGTAATTACAGGAGAAGACGAAACCAAAATATCACACGGACTTGGATGGATGAGATTGCCTGAGAGCCAGCCTGTCCTTCTTGCCAAGTGGTCACCTCTTGGTACCTCTTCCTTCTTTTGAGCTGTTCTGTCTTTCCTGTCCTGTCCTAGCCTAGTCCTTTCTCTCTCTCTGTCTGTCTCTGTTTCTCTCCCTCTCTGTCTCTCTGACTCTGTCTGCTTCTGTTTTTACTCAGTATTTCACTGCCCACTCCTGTTTCTCTCAGTGACTGTGTATCTCTCAATACCTTAATATCTCTTTGTCTCTCTCTCAGTATCTCTTTGTCTCAGTGTCTTTCTTTTTGGTGCTATCCCAATATCTCTGTGTTTCTGTCTCTGCCTCAGTGTTACTACCTTAATATCTTGGTGGCTCCTGGCCCTTTCACAAAGGGCCTAGGTTCCAGTCCCACCTCTGACTTTTTACAAGCTCTGCGATGATAGCAATTCTGAATCTGTTTCCTCTTCTGTGAAAGAGAGATAAAAGCCACTACCTACCTCATAATGTTGTGAGGAAATCCCTTTGTAGTCCTTAAGCTCTATACAAATGTGGGTTATTCTCAGTGCCTCTCTCTGTCTCAGGATTGCTTTGTCATTCTCTTTCACAATATTACAAGGTCTCTGCCACAATCTGAGAGTTTCTGCCTACTTCAGTATCTGCATCTTTCTCCATCTCACTCTCTTAGTATTCCTCCTTCTGTCTCCAAGTCTTCAGATTCTGTGGGTTTCTACACTGGGGCTGAAATATTCTGGTGGCTATAACTTACTTAAGGAAGAGAATGTATCTGGTACCAGTGATATTATGTAAAAATGGGAAATCCTCACTCTGCCCTGAGCTCTGGGGCCTGAAAGGCTTCCTGGGTGGAGGGAAGGCTCACTCAGCCTCTTCTCCTGAGGCGAGAAGAACTGGGGAGGCATCAGTCACAGAGGCAGGGCAGGGTAGGGTCTCTGGGTGTTCACCCCCATCACAAAATGTATTCTTTAGGGTCGGCCTAGCCTAGGGGTCTTGAAGTTCAGAGTCAGAGGTTTCTGGGACCCAGGGTAAGTCACCCTGGGGCTCTGTGTCAGATTTCAATGCCAAGGCTCCCATCCCCACCCCACTCCAGCAATCCTGTGTCTATAAAGAATACCCAAACTACATTACCCAAGTGATGGAGAGGAAACGGGAAGTGGGTGTGAGGACAGTAGCTAAGTGTTCCCTTGGTCTGATCTAGGGATCAGACTCCACTGTTGCCTGTTCCCAGTAGCATAAGGGAGGTAGGTCTGTGTCCCAGATTGAGAAATGGAAATCTGGGGTTCTTTTTGGCCAGACCCACAAGTGTGCTTGGCCAAGACCTTGGGGGAGGGAATGAACTGAGATCCTGTGACCTCTGACCCCAAGTGGCCATAGGCAAGGTGTCTCTAACCTGTAACCTCTTACCTACTCTAGGCTGAAGCAGATGTGGCCTCCCTGAACCGGCGTATCCAGCTGGTAGAGGAAGAGTTGGACAGGGCCCAGGAACGTCTGGCCACAGCTCTTCAGAAGTTGGAGGAAGCAGAGAAAGCAGCGGATGAGAGCGAGAGGTCAGTGGCCCGTTGGCTTTTCAGGGGAGGGTGCCCCCTGATCTGAGGAAAAGCCAAGGGCCTTTTCCAACACCCGTACCTTCTTTTTCGCTCCTCCTCTACTCAGAGGAATGAAGGTCATTGAGAACAGGGCCATGAAGGACGAGGAGAAAATGGAGCTTCAGGAGATGCAGCTCAAGGAAGCCAAACACATTGCAGAGGATTCCGACAGAAAATATGAGGAGGTAAAGGCCTCCTGATGCTCCCCGGCACCCCAGTGCTACCCCAGAATTCCTAGTCCCCACCAGGCCTTCTTCTACTCGGACCCCACCCCCACCCCAGTCCTTCTAAACTGTCCCAATATCCCCATGACACCTCTGAATATAACCTGGATCCCCCACCTGCCCCTCAGGTGGCCCGGAAACTGGTGATCCTGGAGGGGGAACTGGAGCGCTCAGAAGAGAGAGCAGAAGTGGCTGAGAGGTGAGGAGGGGGCCAGGAGAGAGATGAGGAGGAGATGGATGACAGAAGTAAGGACACTCATCGGGGATGAGGGAGGAAGGGGGAGGGGCCCACCTCTGAGGACAAGGGGATGTGAGGGGCTCCAGGAGTGATGGAACGAGGATTCAAGATTGGGGTGGGGGGTCCTGGGACTCACTGTCACAGGCTCGGGAGCCCTCAGTGATAGGCCCTATCCTGTCCCCTCCCCATACACTCGCCTGCTTCCCTGCCCCCCACCATGGCCCTCCAGCCGGGCCCGGCAGCTGGAGGAAGAGCTCCGAACCATGGACCAGGCCCTCAAGTCCCTGATAGCCTCGGAGGAGGAGGTAGCGGCCTGTGGGGTTGGCTGGGCAGTCCCCCCGGTCTCTCTCTGCATCTTTGCACTGTGCCACTGCTCATCACTCCTGGCCCTCGGGCTGCGTTGCCACCCGCTTAGGGGAATCAGGATGGATTGGGTGCTTGAGTTAGGGTTGCTATGACAGATCTGTCTGCTCTCTTGCTCTCAGAGTCTTTTCTCTTTTTCTCTTTTTTCCCCACAATCTCCCCTCCACTTCTGTCATCCTGAATCCCTTTCTCACCATCTTGTCTTCTTTCCCTGTTTTTCTTCCCTCCACCCTGCCCCCCATCACTCTTCTTTGTGTTGCCCCCCCTCATCGGTCTCCCCACTGTCTCCTCCGCTCCTTCACATCCTCACTCCTGTGCAGTAAATGTGGGGACCTAGAGGAGGAACTGAAAATTGTTACCAACAACCTGAAATCCCTGGAGGCCCAAGCGGACAAGGTAGAGGGGGCGGGAGAGGGGTCAAGGTTGTGGGCAATGAGAATGGGTCAATTGAGGAAGAGGCAGTGAAGACTAGAAGGAAGTGAGGAGGTGGTGACAGGGTGAGGACAGGAAAGATTAAGGATAGGGGAGGGGAGGTGACAGCATAAAGATGAGGACTGGAGATGGGGAGATAGGGACAATGGAGTCACAGCCTGCCTCTGTAGAAAGAGTTGGGCCCAGGGAGAAGGGGATGGTGAATCGAGCCAGATAGGAGCCACTGAAGAAGGTATACTGTGTGCATCCTGGAGTGATGGTAAAGGGACGAGAGAAATAGCCTGTGGAGGGTCAATGGAAGAATGAGAGGCCTCTCCGGAGACAGAACAAACAGACACTGAGCATTTTTATGTTATCCCAAAGTATTCCACCAAAGAAGACAAATATGAAGAGGAGATTAAACTGCTGGGAGATAAACTGAAGGAGGTGAGAGCTCCCCTTTTCCTCTCCCCAACCTCCCCCTACTCACCTCCTCAAACACATGGCACCACCTTAGCCCCGCTGCATGCAGTAATAGACCCCTGGAGCACAGCCTGGGGCTGAGGCAGAAGAAAAGAGAAGGGCCCCCTCAGAATGTCTGACCCCTCTCCCCCAACTTCTCTTCCCCACCAAGGCTGAGACCCGCGCAGAGTTTGCTGAGAGGTCTGTGGCCAAGCTGGAGAAAACCATTGATGATCTGGAAGGTAAAGGGGAACCCCACCAAGAACCCTGTGTTCAAACCCCATTTCTCCTTTAAATCCTAATTCACTAGAACCCTTTCTAGCTTGGGCAAGATGACCAAAGATTGTACTGCCCTGGCTTATCCTGCAAGAATCCAGGGTCACCTTTACACCATGATGAGGTATTGATTGGGGTAGAGATACACAAAAAAAGCCCCTTTATCAGAAGTAAAACTCTTGGAGGAAGCACTAATTCCCAATGCTCATACTTCAACTCTAAGAAAAAACTACTGCTTAGAACAAGACTTAAAGAAACACAAGCGTCCAGGTACCTGCTGGTACCTGCCTTAGCTTAGATACCCAATGTTATCATCAATCGTTTAGATAAACCTTCACTTTCCTTTTTATTCCAAGTCCTTCGACTTTCAAAAAACCTGCCTCCTTGGCCTCAGGACAAGCTTTGGCCTTTATGACTCGGGCGCTTTTCTTTTTTATAGCGGCTGGCTCTGGCTTTACAAGTTAACAAGTGATTAGTGATTAATTACCCTAAGCTAGGTGGAAAGAGATCACTCGAGTCTGAAGGCTTTAGTTGGAAACCTAACTCAGCCATAAACTTGCTGTGTGACCTTGAACAATCACTTTACCTCTCTGAGATTGTTTCCCTGTGTGGAAAAACAAGGGGTTTGAACTAATCCCTGGAAGCTCCCTTCCAGCTATAACAACACATGAATTTAAAAATCCTATTTCTGATTCAAAGGCTGTTCTCCCCTGTTGTGTAGCCTGCCAGCTCTCCAATCCCTTGGAAGCAGGAAAAAAAAAAAAGCCACTCCCTAATTCAGAACTCAAACTAAAACTTAGTGAATATTAACAGCTACCCACCGAGGCATCACGGTAGGGTGACAGGGGCGCTGGAACTGGAGTCCAGAGGCATTCTGGTTGTATGACCTTGGCCCAGTCTCCCTCAGAGGCTCCTCCCCTCTAAAATGAGGGGGATTTCATTCCATGGCCTCTGAGGCACCTTCGGACTCTAGAGCTGACCCTGTTATAGTGTTCTTTTGTTGGAAGGTGAGGTGAGGGGCTTCAACTTTCCTCTCTCATGGACCTCTTTGGCAGTCTGCTGAAGCCCATGGATCTCTTCTCAGAATAATGCTTTTAAAGGCATAACATAAAATATATATAGGACCTCAAATTGAAATATAATTATCAACTTTTTTTTAATAATTCATGGACCCAAGTAAAGAACTCCCCCTCCTGTTTTGTTGGGATAGTCCTCTTTGTCAACTGGGCTCCTAGCCCACCTGCTTCAGAGAGAGTAGACAGCCCCTACACTGTGATGCCGCTGGGTTTCTGCTCAATAATGTCGGCATTCGGTAAGAGTCAAATGGCTTCTCAAGGAGTTTTGACCTTTTCTTCTTCTGGAAACTTTTAAATATAAATTAAATAATGCAGATCATGCAATTTTTTTAAACATCTAGAACCCAAGTTTCTTCTCCCAAGTACCTGCCCACACCCACATATTCCCTATTGTAACCCTGGTCCTAAAGCCCATTGTTATGCGACTCTCCAATAGGGCAGTGATCTCTACCAATAAGAAGAGAGTAGCATGCCAATGGGCTTTGAGATTGGGGTAACACTTTGAAAAAACCCACACACAGATAGAAGCTACCTGAGTGGAGCAGAAACCCCTTAGGGGAGAGGTGAAGGGAGGAAGACCAATTTAGGTGCAGAGGTGGAGAACTGGGAGGGTAGGGATGGGGAGGGAGGAGTTCTAGACTAGAACCCTAATTTTCCAGACTATTTTCTGGCCTGTCCATTGCTCTCTGGCTCTGACTTTCATTTTTTTCTCTTTCCTTTCCCCACTTTCTTCCTCTCCTCCTCCTTTCCTGCACATCTTCCCACCCCTTCCCTATCTCACCTTCTTTATCCCTCCACCAACACCCTACCCGACCCTGACCCTGACACCCTCCCATACACCCCAGATGAGGTCTATGCCCAGAAGATGAAGTACAAGGCCATCAGTGAAGAGCTGGACAACGCCCTCAATGACATCACCTCCCTCTAAGACCCAAGCCCCAAATCCCTGGACCTGGCCCTCTCTCTACTTTATCCCTCTTTTCTCATCTTCTTTCCATTCTCATGGGGAGGCGGAGCAGGAGGAGTCAAAGCTGCTGACCTTGCACAAAAAGCCAGGCTGGGGCTGGGGGGAGTCTGGCCAGAACCACCATTGCCCCCACTCCCACCCCACCTGCCATTCACTGTCCATCCATCTATCTATGTCTGCTATTTAATAAACTTTCGACTTGGGCTGCACTACGTTTCTCTCCCCACCACCTCTGGCATGGATCACTGAGCACTCGCTGTGACGCCTACTGACCCTTGGTATGCGCTCCATACCAAGCACCCCTCTAATCTGGTATCCCTATTATCTAAATTGATTAAAGACTCTCTCACTGAGCATCCCTGTGAATCCCACAGTGTACCACTGTGTTCCCTACTAACCCCTGTACCTACCACAGAACAGCGGTCACCTTCTATTGTAGCTATCACTCTTTAACCATGACTTGCACATATATCATTGATACCCTGATACCCGTAGGATCTCACCAAGCACTTTCGTGACTCATGCCAGTGTCACCCCAACTCTCCCGCTGAGCACGCTTGTGTACTCACACTTACCCAATGGACACAGTCATAACCTCACCTGGGGCCCAAGGCAATGAATAAAGTGCAGGGTGGGGAGAGGATGCTATCCAGGGAGGGATGGGTGAAGCAGTCTCTCAAATGCTAAAGGGACAAGCTTTTCCTCATTCGAAAGATCTATTTCTTGCCTTTGAGCCTGTCCCTGTCTCTGTCTTCTTAAACTGATTCAGTTTCCTCTTTCAGGAACTTAAGTACATAAAACACTTGGCAACTCTCTTCTCCAACCCTTCCATAGAGGGTGGGGTGGCATTGGTATCTCAGATGACTAACTAAATTGTCTGTGTCTCTGTTCCTGTTTCACTTTCCTGTCTCCATCATCCCATTTCCTGTCTTCTACATCTATCTTTGTGTCTTTCCCTTCCTCGTCTCCACCACATCACCTTTGTGTTTCCACTTCCTGCCACCATGTGTCACACATGTTTCCTTCTCCTTACCTCCCCGGCATCTGTTGCTATATGACCTGTTACCTCCTGTATTTGTCTTCCATGTCCTCCTCCTGCCTTCGTGTCTAATCCATGTATCCCATGCCCTCATCCCATAACTACCATGTTCCCCTCATACTCCTTTGTGTCTCTCCCTATGTGTCTGCCATTCTTTTCCCCCACCCCACTTCACAGAGACCTTGGCCAGTGCCAAGGAGGAGAACGTAGAGATTCACCAGACACTGGACCAGACGCTGCTGGAACTCAACAACCTGTGAGGCCCCAGCCCAGCCCAGGTGGACCTGGCTGCCCCCAGCCTTACCCTCTCTTCCCTCATTCCCTCCCTCCCTGCTCAGGGCACCCTTCCCTGCACTTCAGACCCATTAAAACCACCAACTCAACAAGCATGAGCTATTTCTTGGTAGGGGAGGAGGGGAGGGTTGTCAGAAAGAGTTCTGGAACTCGGAACAAAGACACCTGAATGGTTTTTCTAGTAACACCTGCGTCATGTCCTTCTGGGATTCTCTTTCCCTTCCCCTCTACTTATTACAAATCTGGGAGGGGCTACCATTCAGGAGGAAGGGAAGATTCCAAGGGAACTCAGGCTGCCCTGGAGGTTTGCCTTGCCCAGACATGGGCACATGAGGGCAGAATATCATTGTATAACCTGACTGCTTCACACACCCAGATGATCTTGGTCACTGGCTAGTTATGCCTTTCACTGGAAGTTGTGGGATAAGAGGACCTGGAACCTTTGTCCGGGAAGGAAACTCCCAGTCTCTGGGAGAGGCAACCAGGTAAAGCCAATAGAATGTTCAGGTATCATTCTCAACAATCAGCCCCCATGAGAGTAGTGACACTGTGGATCCTGGTCTACAGCCACATTCAATCTCTGATCTTCCTGGGACTTCTCTCTTGCCCTAGACATCAAACTCCAGGGAGGGTAAGGGACAGAGAGGACCACATCCCACTGAGGGATTCGAGGCCAGTCATAGGCAGGAAACAAAACTGAAAAGCAAGATTTGAAATGGCAAGAAACTAAACAGATTTGTACCAAATCAGGTGAAAAGGAGAAAAAATATACACCATCCATGATTCTTTCACGAAGTGAGGTCCATCACCAACCCCTTGCCCCCACCAAGCATACCTGGTTCAGTTCCTGGTACCTTCCTGAATTAATTACTATCACTTCTGTTTTTTTTTTTTATTAGTGTGGTCTACTTAGTCTCCTCCAGAAATCAAGACCATGTCTCTCCTTCTCCCTACCCAACAAGCCCCAGAAATCCTAGAAGGTTGGGGTTATATATTTCCTTTTCACAATAGTAGCTCCTTGAGGCAGGACCACGGCAATGGAACCACAGAAACAAAGAACCTCAGAATGAAGGGAACCTTGGTGGTCATCCTGCAGTGGGTGTTACAGAGAGAGGAACCTATTCAGGTGGACATCTAAAAAGTGGATCATAGGATTTATCACTTAAAAGAGTTCAGTTTGAACCCCACCTCCGACATTTACTATCTAGGTGACCTCAGATGAATCACTGAGACTTCTCTCAGCCTCAGTTCCCTTTTCCATAAAACAAAGACTATAACAGATCAAATGAGAATAATATACATAAACCACTTTGTAAGCTCGAAGTCAATATGTAAATATAAGCTATTACTCTTGTTAGCCCAACTCTCCATTTGTTAGGAAGATTTCTTCCAGTAGAATCTCCCTCCCCTGTGTCTCCCCAGAGACACCGTAGCAGCTACTTAACGACTACGAATCAACCCCATCCTCCCCTTCTCCAAAGTTGGATGATAATGTGAGACTTTGGGGCATTTTATTAGAAATGTTTATTTAAAAAAATATAGGGGGATTGCTGGGGAAGAGCTCATCCCCACCCCCAGTTCTTTGGGACTTTGGGACCAAGCTCTCAATCTTCAGCCCTGGCTAGGTGGCTGTCTCCATAATCTCTGTAGGGTGGTAGATGATATTCTCTTTGGCAACACTCCTTGGCCTAGGAAACAGAGTCAGGGTCAGGGTCAAATGCTAATCACAAGGCAATATAATCAATGCTAATTTTCAGAGAATTTGCATGCTCTCTTGAAATGGCCCAAAGGGTTCTGGGATCAACTGAGTCAAGATGGTGAAGGCCCTGAGGTCAGGGGATGGTGCATAAAGAGGGGAAGCTTTGGAGTTGTCCAGGATGTATATGCAGGATGAAGATTAAACAATGTGTGTGGTAAATGAATGGAGTAACAGGAAAGAGAGCAGGAGGTCATAGGTGCTGAGTGAAATAAGGAAAGAGGAAGCGGGTTTCAGGGGAGAAAGAACGTTCACAGGAGCTGTATAATGATAGGCACTTTTTCTCTCTTGGGTTCTCAGTTTCCTCATTTGTAAACCGAGAGAGTTGTCCTACTCTACCTTAAAATTCCTTCTGGGAGCAGCTAAGTGGCGCAATGAGTAGAGCACCAGCCCTGGAGTCAGGAAGACCTGAGTTCAAATCAGACCTCAGATACTTGACACATATACTAGCTGTGTGACCTTGGGCAAGTCACTTAACCCTGATTGCCCTGCCTTCCCCCCTCCAAAAAAACAACAACAACAACACAAAAACTCCTTCTGACTCAAAAATGATTGTCATTTTTACCTCTTTTGATGCTTCACGTATAGAAGGAAGGCCACACTCGTGACAGCAAAGAGAAGTCCAAAGACCAGGGCCAGGACATCACCTGTTGGAAAGAAATGTTGGGAATGGGAATGATAGATACGAGAGAGAAAGAGGCTGCTTAGGTGAAAAAAGAATGTCATTGGCAGATTAGGTCTTTTCTATGTAAAGCAAATTAATCCTATTTATAGCCTTTGGTGCAACTAACAACCCAATTCATGTCCTAAGGTCTTCTATGAAGAGTTATCTATAGAGTGTACAAAAAATCCCTAAAAGGGCAGGATTTTCAACTGTGTGTGGATAAATGGAGCAAGAAGGGTCATACATTGGATCTATGTGCATGGGGGCAGGAAATGGTGATGGAGGGGTGGGATCAAGCGGAAGGAAAAGCAAGGTTAACACCTACCAGTGAAATACAGTGGAAAGAGCCTTGCCTCTGGAGTCAGAGGACCTAGGCTCAAGTTCTACCCTTGAGGCTTACAACCTATCAGACTTTGGACAAGCTATTTAAGCTCTATGGGCCTCAGTTTCCTCATCTGTGAAATGGATTAGATGTCTTCCGAGGGTCCCTCAGACCTCCGAACTGGCACCAGGTGATCCACGGAGACCCTAACCTTTCTCATGAAATCTGGAGAAATTCAACTTTTCCTCTTTTATTTAAACTGCTCTTTGTTATCCCTGCCTATTCCCAATCACCTACTCCAGCAGAAAACACACACACACACACACACACACACACACACACACACACACACACATCCTTATCAGAGTATATGTACTCTAGAGGTCACTAGACTCGGGATAAACTGGGGGCTAGGCATAGGATTCCTATTTAGGTCTATAATAGTGATAGCAGAGGAAGGTAAAAAGATAAAATGGACCATTTTCTTGGCCAATGTTGCCGCCACAGCCAACCAAGAAAGCCCCAGAGGAAGCCACCTGGGGATCCTTGAAGGTCAGGGGAAAGAAAGGTTGTTTTCTGTCAAAAACTTACCAACACTCATGCAGGAGCTCTTATGCACTGAATAGGGAGGAAAAAGGAGATGGGAAAGTCAGAGCCTGAAGCTAAGATTCTGGGATACAGGAATCCACGGAATACAGAATAAGGCTGTACCTGGCTCAGCAGCTGGGACCCTAGAGTTTGGCGGCGAGCTGCTGGCAATGGTAGAAGTAGGGAAGGAGGCCTCAATCATTCGTCCATTCAGAGGCTGGGTTAACCGGAAGTTCCGTTGGAGACGGGAACCCATAGGGCCCCGCAGGGATCCAGACAGAATCTGGAGCTGGTGGTGACAGGGAAAGGGTAGGAGGAAAAGGATGGGGTGATTTTGGTCAAGAGTTATAGGTCATGGGGTAAGTCGCAGCAGAGGGCTCAAACATAGGAACGCAGGGGAGATAAGAAGTCTTACTCCACACCACTAAGTTCAGAGACCCTCGATGGTGCTCACTGCATTATGAGCCTAATACCACTACTCCCTATGCCCATATACCTGCCTTATCTCCCCACCACACCTCCCCTATCTCCTCTTCACCTCTCCCATTAATGCCCCCCACATATATCCCAATGTTTCTCCTTAGACTCGATGTACCCTTTTCCTTTTCTCCTACATGTTCCCCGTCATGGCCTCTGGTCTTCCCCCCACCTCCCGCCCCCAGCTCCATGCTTCCCTACAGACCCACCTGCTCGGCACTCAGAAACACGGTCTGGTTGAACACTGTCCAGATGACCCCCTGGGAGCAGGGGGGTGTAGTCAGAGACCCTTTATATCGGAAATATCGGTGGAGGTTTTGAGGCAGGAGTGCAGACACATCTAGCCCCGGGACCCGGGTCTCTGAATCTGTCCCAAAGGAAGGAGCAGTAACCCACAGGAGATCATCGTGGGAAGTCTGACCCTCCCTCCATTTTCTCAGATCTTACTTGAGTCTGTCTCTGTCTTTGTCTCCCTGTCTAGCCTCAGAACCTCATCCTACACCAGACATTCCTCCTCTAAGTATAAGAATACTAATTTAGTGCTGCGAGGTTTGCAAAATGCTTTCCATGTATGAATGAGCTCATCTGATCCTCACAAATGAGCTACTATAGATAATGCTATCCCCATTCTACAGTAGGGAAACTGGAGGCTCAGAGAATCTAATTGACTTGCCCAACATCACACAGATAGTAAATGGCAGAGGGGGGACTTGAACTCAGATCTTTCCAGAATCCAGGTCCAGCACTCTTTACTCCATGCCACCCACCAGAATTGTTTCTTGATTAACCCATTCGATTCTGATCATTTCTTTACTATGGATCATCTTCGCATTTAAAGACACAAGAAACCCCTACTAATCTGCAACTAGGAACAAAAAAGTTCTCTCACTAATAAAATTAGATATTTTAAGATTTATGCAATAAAGCTCGTGTACAGGAGAGCCACCCACACAGAAGCCCTCTGTATGAACCTAGTTACTCTTATTTTACACACAATCCCAACAAACTTGGTTATCTGATTGCTTCTAATTAGCAACAAGTTAGAAGTGGGCATAGGGGGTCCTCTAAGCAGAAAAGCAGACAGCAGTGAAAGCTGGTACCCAGGCAGCACAGAGCTATTAGAGGCAGACAGAATCATTCTAAAAAAGCACATCCAACCAGACTTGATCCACTTCAGTCCAGAGGTGCTGCTGCTTTGCTTCTCCCAGGTCCCTAAATTAAGCAGGAGCAGCCAACCCTATCTCTATCTCAACAGGCCCTCAAGGCATCCGGGCACAGTACAATTAGTCTTCCTAACGATGACCGAGGGAGGGATAATGACAGGGGAGAAAAAATGCTGACTTTATAGTCAGAAAGACCCTGGGCTCAAGTCCTCTGCCTGCAATATGTACTGGCTGTGTGTAGGGGCGAATCACTGAATCCCTCAGTGCCCCCAAGCAACTTTGTAAGACTAAAAAGCAGGTGCTGGTCTGTCCTAGAAAAGGGAGTTCCCTACTCTGATAAAAATCACAGATCTAGTCTAAAATAAATGTTGACTGAGTCATCAAGATAAGGATATATTCTGTTTGTACTGTCTGTTTAGGAGGACCAGGAAGTATGCAACATGTTTTAGAAAGCTATCCACCCAAGATGGATAATTTTTTAATTGTGGTGCTTAAGGAAGTTAAACCCTTAACCACCCAGAAAACTTAAACCTTACTCTGGGATTTTACTGTTTATTTGGTTTGTATAAAGCCCTTGGTTATCACAGATTTAGAGCGAGGAGTAAAGACAATTTAGTGGAACCCCTGAATTTTACAGATGAGGAAACTGAGGCAGAAAGGTAGTGAATGCCCATGGTCACATAGATAGTAAGGATCAGAGAGAGGATTTGAACTCAGAACTTTCTGATTCCACAATACTCCATGCCCTATATCATGCTGCTTCTTTGTATTTACTAGTAGGTTTCACTCTCCTGTCTTCCTTAACGTTAGCCTAATGAAACCACCAGTAATTAATATTAGACTAATGAAACTACCACTAATTATATAGTTTCTAAACTGTTACCTGAGCCCCTTTAGGGAAGGGACCACATCTCTCCCCTCAGACAAGAGGCTCTCTAATGACTGTTCTATGAAGACAGGAGGGAGGAAACGGACAAAGGCAAAAAACTCACCTTCCTCATCGATTGTCCCAAGACGTGACAGTAGCTGTTCATAGGCATCATTCTCCTCTGGGCCCTCCTTAGGGGGAGACACACATTTGGACACAAGACTAGGATCCAAGAGGGAGACTGGGGATGGGAGGGGGGGAGACTGATGGAAGAGGGGCCCTAGTAGAACTTCCATCCACTGCCCTTCTTCCACCTCCCCAGGCTAGAAGTAGACTGAGGTTGGGAGGAAGGGGAAAGGGCGCTTACAGACCGGGTCCTGGGGTTCCAAGAGAATGGGAAAAGATTGGAGCGTTCTAGAGAGTGCAAAAATTGGAAATCCCAGGCCAAGGGTCGTGGATCTTGGGATCAAGGGAACAAGGGTCTCGGAAGAGGGAAGACTGAGGGTGAGAGTTCTAGGGGCAAAGGACCTGGATTGTCCCTGGAGATCATGCATCCTGTGTCACAGAATGCACAGATCCAGGATTTCTGGGTAATAGGGTACAGAGATTACAGGCTCCAGGGTCGAGGTCTTGCAGGCACAGGATTCCTGGGGCCAGTACCTGAAGGAAGGCAGCCAGCACAGCTAGACCCCCGGGCTGCCCCAAAGCTTCTTTGAACGTGTCAAATCGGGTGTTGAGATGAACTACATGAATCTAGAATGAGAACTAACATTTGACCCCAAACCCCCAAACCCAGCCTCCCACGGTCTGCAGCCGCTACCCCCAACCGCTTACTTCAACCTATTGCTCACCTCAGCTGGAAACCGGTGACCACTGACGGTGTGCTCTGAGCCAGGCACCCCAGGTGCCCCCCAGTGTAGATGTAGCTGCAGGGCCCGGTACTCTGTCCCCTCGCCCAATGTCATCCACAATCCCGGGGGCAGTGTTAGCTGCACTGGGGAAGAGAGAGGAGGAAACACTGGAAAAAGGAGCATCTGGGACTCCCCGAGATCTCATCTGACTCCAAGCGCATGCCTTCCGCGTGGCCACGCACCGGTACCCAGGGACAAGGTGCCAACAACACCTCCCCCTCCCTCCTGCAGAACCCCACCCTTATCCATGGCTCGTCCCCTTCAGCTCCGCCTCCCTGGGGTAGGCGCCTATTTGGTCTCACCTGTATGGCCGTTGTTCTGCAGCTTTAGAGACTGATCCGAGGAGAGGGAGAAGCCGTGGAGCTGGGGAGGCACCAGGTCACGCCTGAAATGGGTGGAGTCCGGCCGGATGTCCACTGGCGACTGAAGGTGTCCCCCGCAGGCTCGGGAGACCCGGGGCCAGAGGGGGCCGCCTGGGAACGGGGTCAAGAGGCGCCCGGATGGGTAGGTGGAGATCAGGGAGAGGTCCAGGATAGGCACAGAGATGGTAGGTGAAAAGGGGGTGGGGCATGAGGGCGGGGCCAGAAAGAGCGATAGGGTCTAGAGGTTTAGGGGGCCAAAGGTCGGGGCGATTGGCTCAAGTTGGGAGGAGCGAGGTCATGTTGTCTGGCTCAGGTACTGGATGCTGGAGGGGCTTAAGAGAGAAGAGAGAGAAGACGGGCGATATGAGAAAGAACAAGATAAAGGAGGGAACTGAGAGATAAGGGGAGAGAGGAAGAAATGAGGGGTGAAAAGGAGAGAAGGAACCAAGGGGAGGCAGAAAGGGAGAGAAAAGGCAGGCGGGAGGTGTTGGGGGCTCAGGGTTGCTACCAGGCTGGAATGAGGGAAGGGGTGATGATAAGTTTAAGGCCCCAGGACCCATGGGGTCTCGGGAATGACAGAAGGTGGCGGTCTTGGAGGGGGGGAAGGGGGTGTGTTAGAAGAGTAACTGACATCTCACCTCCATAGCCCCAGTGTTGATGGTCATCACCTACAAAAATGGGAATGAGGACATTGGTTCCCCCAAGGCCAACAACCAATGCTCAATACCAATAAATCAATGTCTCACCTCCTTTCCCAACTCTGCTTTCCACATCCACTCACTCCCATTTCTGTTAATGTTCTGTTCTGTTCTCTTCTCTTCTTTCTTGTGAGGCTGCGGGACTGAGCCCTGGGCTTGGAGTTAGGAAAGCCTGTTTTCTAATCCTGCCTCTTGAGGGTTACTAGCTCTGGGACCTTTAGCCTTTCTGAGCCTCATCTTCCTCATCACTGAGGCAATAACATGCATTATGCCAGGATTGTTGAGAGCTTCAGGTGGAGATTGGTTCTATGATTTTATTTGTAGGGAGTTCCAGCATGAGGAAACTAAAGGGTTTTGCAATCCTTAATGTATTATGTAAATATCCTCTTCCTATGACTTGGACATGTAAGTACTGATCTCAATTTTTCCGCCAACCATGTGACCTTAGTCAATCCATTTTAATGCTCATTCTTCCTTCTTTCTTCACCTTCTCCCTTTCTTTCTTTTCTTTCAAAATCAATCAACAGGCATTTTTATCAACTGCTATTTGCCAGGCACCATACTGGGCTTGCCTTCTTTCTCCTTCTCTTTTCTCTTGTCCCCTTTTTTCTTTCTTTTTTTTTTTTGCAGGGGGGAAGGCAGGGCAATTGGGGTTAAGTGACTTGCTCAAGGTCACACAGGTAGTAAGTGTGTCAAGTGTCTGAGGTCAAATTTGAACTCAGATCCTCCTGACTCTGGAACCCGTGCTCTACTCACTGCACCACCTAGCTGCCCCCCTTTTTCTTTGTCACCACCTCCCTCCTTTCTCTTCTTTCCTAACTCCCCTTTCTCTGTTCCCTTCTTTCCCTTTCTCCTCTTCCCATCATTCCTATTTCTCCGTTCCTCTTCTCATCTCTCCTTTGTTCTGTTCTTTCTCTTTTCCCTATCTCTGACCCTGGGTTCCCTGGCTATCTAGGGAAACTAGGCCTCCAAGGATAGCCCCCAACACACATATTTCCCTACCATTCTGTGCTACCCCCACTTTGCAATTCCCCTTTATGCCGTTCTTGCCCTCTAGAATATAAGCTCTTTAATGAAAGGCATTCAGGGACAGCTAGGCAGTACAGTGAGTACACCGGCCCCGGAGTCAGAAGGACCTGAATTTAAATCCAGCCTCAGACACTTGACACTTACTAGCTGTGTGACCTTGGCAAGTCACTTAACCCGCAATTGCTCTGCCTCCACCCCACCAAAAAATAAAAATAATGATAGAAATTCTCTTGTTGGCTTGTATTTGTATCACCGGCTCTTAGCACAGAGCCAGGCACACACATAGTAAGCATTAAATAAAGTTCTCTCTCTCTCATTCTCTCTCTCTCTCATCTCTTTTTTCTTCTTTTCTTTCCCTCTCCCCTTATCTCTTCTTTCTCTTTCCTCACCTATGCTCTGTCTTCTTCTCCCCTTCCCTCTTTTTTTTTGAGGCAATCATGGTTAAATGACTTGCCCAGGGTCACAAAGCTAGTGTCTGAGGCTACATTTGAACTCAGGTCCTCCTGACTCTAGGGCCAGTGCTCTATCAACTGTGCCACCTAGCTGCCGGAGCTTCTTTTCTTTTCTCACATCCTCACTGCCCCCTAACCTCTCCTCTTTACCCTCCCATATCCCTCACTTAATCTTTTCCTTAGTTTTTGTTCCTTTTCCCTTCCTTTCTCGTTTCTTCTCCCTCTTCTGTCTCACTCCATCTGCTCCCCTCCAACCTTTCCCAGTCCAAGCTTTTCCATTTTCTTTCTTCCTTCTTTCTCTCCCTCCTTCCTTCTCTTTCCCTCCCTTTCTTTTCTTACTTCTTTCTTCTCTTTCTTCTTTCCTTCCTTCCTCCTTTCCCCCTCCCCTTTCTCTCTCTCTGATGAATTTAGAGAGAAAAAATGATTGTGTTATACCATTTCTTGCTCTAGATAAAACTGCAAAACCCCAAGCCCCTTCCCCTCATCCTCTTCTTCCCTTCCCCCTCCTTCTCTTTGTGCCATTCCCCTACCCCAACATAAAGCAATCTCTACTCTTTACACTTCCATTCTTTCCTTTTTTTCTCACCCTGTGCAGGGTGAAAGGAGGGATTAAATACTTGGATCCCGGGTTTAGCTTCTGGGGGAGCAGATGAGACAAGGGGGGTGGTTCTGAGGCAGAAAGAGACAAAGAAAAACTAACCTTTCTTTTCTGGGGTGTTCTTGTGGGGACCAAAATTATCTTCAGGGACTAGAGAATCCTCCACAATGGGTGGATCCTCCTTTCTGGGCGGATCCTCTTCCCTGGGTGGGACCTCCTCCCTGGGTGTATCCTCTTCCTTGGATGGCTCACCCGGTCCAGGTGAATCTCCCTCACTGGAAAGCTCCTCTTCTCCAGGTGGCTTCTCCTCTTGGGGTATATCCGCTGCCCCAGGGGGATCTCCTTCCTCTTCAGACGAATCCCTCTCACTTCCCAACACGCTGTAAGGGTGGGAGGGGACCAGAAACAGGAGGAGCAACAGCAGAGAGATAGGGGTCCTGGCTGGGAACAAGAGGGAAAACCAGCTTGGGAAAGGGGGAGCCATGCTGCTTGCAGACTGGGAGCTGAATACCCTGGTGGTGGTGCCTACGGTCTGTACGTGCTAGCAGAGGCAGAGCTGTGTGGGGAGGGGCAGGGGAGCAGGCTGACTCACAGAGAGAGCCCTTTTATAGTGATGGAACCAAAGTCTTCCTGGCCTGGCCCACTGCCCCATATGCAATGGGGGTTGGCAGGGCAGGTGTATGCTTAGGCAGAGTTTATCAATGTTCTAGGCTGGGCTCAGCGCAAGGCACTGGTGTGCACAGGACATTCTGCTTCCTGGTACCAAAATTGCCTGCCTGACCTAACTCTTCCCTTAGCTAATGGAGCACAAAGAGAGCAGAAGGAGAGGGGGAGGGTCCCAGCAAGAAAGAGCCCAGAGATCTTTTTGTTTCTCAAGCCATAGGGTCTGGAGGTGATAGGGTGGGAATGGGGGTGGGGTCTGATTGATCCAACTGTGAGGTGTGGGAGGGGCAGAGGCTGGACAGGGAGCCTGAGTTGTGGTACATGTGCAGGAATGTGTCTTTGGATATGAGGAATCTCTGTATATTTGTCTTAATACCTGTCTGTTTCTCACCACGTGTGTGTGTATCTCGGGGTGGGGAAGTGACTGCTATTTCCCTGTATATGTCTGTGTGTGTGTGAATCTCTGCATCTGAGTCTGTCTCACTGAATGCTGGCATCAATTTTGATGTCTTTGCGGCTGGGGGTAAATCCATCTTTCTTAATCTCTGCCTTTGTCTTCCTGTGGCTTTGTGTCTTTGTTTGTCCCCCTGTCTTTGTGCTTTCCTCGATTTCTGGGTCTGCATCTGTCTCTGCCTCAGCACCATGTGTCTATGGGTCTCACAGACCCTTAGAATAGATCAGCTTAGAGATCACCTAGCCCCTCCTCCTCACTTTGCAGGGGAGGAAACTGAGCCCCAGAAGAGCCAATCCTACAAACACAGCTAGCTAGTATTTGGACCTTTTCGATCCTGGGCCTTTCTGTCTTTTGGGTCACTGTTTGTATTCCTGTTTTGCCCTTTGTCCCTTGGTCTTAATATCTAGGGTTTTGCTCTTTGTCCCTTGGTCTCAATATCTAGGGTTTTGTTCTTTGTCCCTTGGTCTTAATATCTAGGGCTGGGTGGGACCTTAAAGATCATTTAATTCAAATCCCTAATTTTACAGATGAGGAAATTAAACCCCATAGAGTTTAAGGTCACATAAGTAGGAAGTGGCAGAGGCGTGATTCATACCCAAATCTTCCGACTCCATTATTTGTTCAACCTCATTGCCTAATGTCTGAGGCAATGGTACAATATAGTAGGGAGAACCTTTGAACTCTGAAACAAAAGAATTGGGTTCGAGTCCTAACTTCAGCCTTTACTGGCTTTGTGACCTTGGTCAAGAAACAACCTTCCTTTCCTCTTCTGTCTTCTATGATCTGTTTCATTAATCCTGAATATAGCTTACTGTTGCCTATTCATTCATACTCTCTCCCTTTCCCCTCCACCTGACTTCCCTCTTCCTCCCTCTTGCTCTCTTTCATCCCTCCTTCACAATAGTGGAGAATAGTTCTTCCTTTCTGTCTCTCTCAACATTTATAACTCTGTGTCTCTCTGGTCTCTGAAACAACAATGACACTGATGATGATGATAACGCCACCCAGCATTTATATCCTGCCTCAACATCTCTAAAGTACTTTATGTGTGTCATTTAACTTGATCCTCACAATAACCTTGTGAGTCAGGTGCTATTATTATCATCACCCATATTTTACGGATTAGGAAAACCTTAGGCTGAGAGAGAGGTTAAGGGGCTTGCCCAGAGTCACACAGTGAGTGAGGCTGGATTCGAACTCAAGTTTTCCTGATACCAAGGTAGTACCCCATACCAGTATACCGCCTAAGTAAAGATGTCAACTTTGACCCCAAGCCAGTGCTCACTATTGGAAACTCAGAATGTGTTCTCTGAGTGGGCAACGGGTTAGACTGGATGTATTCAG
The DNA here is from genome assembly GCA_028646595.1 of Phalanger gymnotis. Classification (NCBI taxonomy): domain Eukaryota; kingdom Metazoa; phylum Chordata; class Mammalia; order Diprotodontia; family Phalangeridae; genus Phalanger; species Phalanger gymnotis. Next base: position 263,477,979 of record CM053624.1, read on the forward strand.
CCAGTATTAACTAATCACTCCCCCTCCACCCATCCTACTTGTGGTGAGTGAAATGACTGAGGAAATAAAGGTTCAATCTTCTGAACATATCGATTTATTAAGCAATACGTGGCAATTGTCCAACAAACCCAGCCCAGACCTCCTCAGCTCAGTCTTGGACCCTGAAAATAGGGGGAGACATCAAAAACATTAAAATACATTAAAAACAATTAATTAAATAAGACCAATGAATTAAAAGGAAACAATACATTAGGTAATCTAATTTCTAGTTAAATGAGAGGTTAGGGACTTTCCAAGTCAGGAGGGGAAGAGTAAATAGGCACAGTTCCCTGAATTCAGGAAAAAGAGATGTCCCACTCCTCACAAGTGTGTGTAAGAATCAAAGAAACATGGAAAAATAAGTGATTTGTCAGTAGGGGGCCAGTTTTCGGATAAAACTTATGGGCTGCTTGAGATGTGCAATGGCAAGATGACTTCTTGCATCAGTCTCTGAATCTGAGTTTCTGGTCATCATAACCCAGGTCTTTAGTTAAGGGCCTTTAAGCAGCAGGTAGGGGTAGTCCAGCTTCCCAGCCATATGGGGCTAGGTTAAAAAATGCAATCAGGTTTTTTTTTCCTAATTCCTACAGTCGAATAACATTTTCTCACGTGACAAATTTGGATTAGATCCATAATTGAATAGCTCCAGAATTGAGTCATAAGATGGAGTCAATGTGCTTCACTCAATTCCCACATCTAACCATTTGCTGTCCTAATCCCCTCAATTAGCTTAATTTCCCCGTACCTCACCCTCATCCTGGACCATGGTACCAGTCTGGTGACTGGAGCAGAGTAGAATGGGCCTCTTTTCCTAGGACCGTATCTCTCCAATCACTTAGCATCAAGTCTTTTATCAGGCTGAAGCTAAGCATCCAGTCCCTAAGACCCAGACACCTAGCAACACGGAGCATGGTCTCTCTTGTCCCTTGTGGCCGGGCTCCACAGTGTCACACAGAATCATTGTTTTTCCTTGTCTCTAAGTTATCATATTTAGAGTAGGAAGAGAGCCTGGAAGCCATCTGGTTTAGTCTCTCCATTTTATAGAAGAGGTAATTCACTTATAAGGTACCACCAAGGGGTCCGAGCTCAAGTTGTGTCTTCTGATATGTTTAAACAACTCTGGGGTGTGTCTCAGTTAGGGGCCATACCTCTAGTGCCTTGGAACTCCTAGGAATTCCCTTGTGGGTGAGTCGAAGATTACTCAGAACAGTATCTCCAACCACTTGGGGTTTGTGTCTTGAGTAACTCTGAAGCAATGTTTGTAGTTACTCAAGAACCTTACTTCCAGCCATAGAGGTCATGCCTCCAGTCTTCGGACCTTGGTTTCTGGTCGCTGTGGGATCAGGATTCTAGGCCTACAATTTTGTTTTGCTTCTGGATATTTGTCCTCACTTCTAAAGGCTATGGATAGACCAGATTGTCATGTTTGTCCTTTGTTCTTGAAGAGGACCATGACATCAGGGAAATGATGACATGACTTGCAGTTGACTTTGATTTGAGTGAAGGAGGGCTGGGATAGAACAGATATTTCTATTGTGAAGGACTATGGAAAACCTTGTTTCCTTCTAGGGGAACAATGAAAACATATGTTAGGCTGACATCAGTTACCTATTAATTTTCAACCCCCTACACCCAAGGTTATTCCAAACCACAGTTTGGTTGCTGAGCCCCACTGATGCAGGTTTGTATCCCAGCTTTCATTTATGTATGCTTTCATTTATTTTTAACATTTCCACTTTTGTTATGAACTTTACAATAATCAATATTCAGCCAACATTCAGAGGCAGCTGGTGTCTCAGTGGTTAGAGTGCTGAGCCTGGAATCAGGAAGATTTGAGTTCAAATCCAGCCTCAGACACTTTCGGAGTGACCTTGGGCAAGTCACTTAACTTCTGCTTTGCCTCAGTTTCCTCAATTATAAAATGGGGATAAAAATAGCACCTACCTCCCAGGATTGTTGTGAGGATCAAATTAGATAATATTTGTAAAAAGTGCTTCGTACAGACCCTGGTACATGTTTAATAAATGCTAATTCCGCTTCTTCCCTCAATAAAGAACAAAAAACCATGCGCCATGTAGTTTGTTTTAAAAGAAGTTAATATTCAGTTCAACATACTAGTAATAAAATTGTTTGGTTTATTTCTGCATCCCATTCTGAACATTTTTATTTTCTCTTTGAATTTTGCATCTCTGTGACTTCCCACTAACTCATCCCTCCCCACTGCTCCTAGAAGGTGTGTGTGTGTGTGTGTGTGTGTGTATGTGTGTGTGTGTAACAAGTTACAAACAAAACAACTCAACACATTTGTCATATCTGGAAATGGATGTCTCCTTCTGCACTTCTAAGCCATCACCTTTTTGCTAAGAAGCCAGAGGCGAGCTCTATTATCCCCTGTCTGAAGTCACTGCATTGATGGGGGTTCTGAAGTCTTCCCAAGCTGCTTGTTTTATTTTATTATGGTCATGGTCTGCCTTTGTTTAGCTCCAAACTTTGTATATCCTCATTTCGCTCATCTACTCTGTACCACCTTCAATCATTTTGTCCTCTCTAAAGACTAAAAAACTTCAGCCCAGCTCTAACTTGAGAAGGATCTGCTTCTTAGGACTTGCTCAGACTGTGTCTGTGTTCCTCCATCACAGCTATGTGGGTTCTTGCATCAGTCTTTGGATCTGACTGAGTTTCTGGTCAGCATAACCTAGATCCTTAGTTATGGGCCTCTAAGCAGCAGGTAGACACAGTCTCAGCCATATGAGACTAAACTATGCTAAACACTAAAGCTGTGCCTTGACTCAGCAAGAAATAGTAGAACATGTCTTCAACATCATTCAGAGGTGAGTCTATAGTTATTCAATGGCTTCACCGTCTTGTCTCCAGCAACTTCAAAGCTCACCACCTCTAATCACTTAGGACTTTCCTTTCCAGCCATTTGGGACGGAGCCTCTGTTCACTCTGAACCGAGTGTCCCCCCAAGTAGAAGCTTATTACTGATAGGGGAGATGACACCCACACAGTCAACTGCCCCATGAGAGGTACAATGTACTTGTTCAAAGGAGGGAGAGAGATGGAGGGGCTGCAAGGATGAGCCCGTTTGTTGTCCAGGTTTGGAGAGACTATCACCAAAGGGTTGGCCACCTGGCGAGCATGCTTTTGTTGTGTTGTTTAAACATATCATCTCATTAATCTGCTTATGGACACTTGAAGGGTTTATGGGAGGAGTTGCATGGTCCTGTGATCTATATATAAGCTATGGGGACCCTGGCCCCAGGTCAGGCCTGGATTCCAGACTCTGATCCCCTAATCACACTCAGGCTCAGCCCCCATATTACTTGTCTTCACCCCTCCCACCCCATTTCCTATGAAATACCACCCATATTTCAAGAACCAGCTAAAATGACTTTGCCTTTGCCAGGAAGTCTTTGATTCTTTGCCACTCTATCCCTTGAAATTCATTCAACAAGGACTCCTTAGTACAGGGAATGCATTATGCTAAGCATTGGGAGGGCAATGCTAATGAAAATAAGCTATAATCTTTCCCCTCAAGGAGTTTATATTCTATTGGGAGGAAACACCACACACACCAATAATTAAATAGAAAACCTACATGCAATAACATAGGGAAGGAGAACATTAGGAACAGGAGAAGCCTTATGTAGGAGGTGGTGTTTGAGCCTGAAGGAAACCAGGCATTCTAAATGGTGGAGGAAGAAAGAAGGAAACAAGCATTTATTAAGCACCTACTAAGTGCCAGGTACCATGCTAAGCACTTTACAAATATTATCTCATTTAATCTCCACAACAACCCTGAGAGGTAAGTGCTATTTATCTCCACTTTATAAATGGGGAAGTTAAGGTAGATAGAGGTTAAGTGACTTGATCAGGTTCACACAACTAGTAAGTGTCTGAGTCAAGATTTGAACTCATGTCTTTCTAACTTGAGGCCTAATGTTCTTTCCACTGAGCTGCCACCTAGGTGAGGAAAGACTATATTTTAGGCTTGGGAAAGCAACACTCCAATCAGGGAAAGCTTTGCAAAGGAAGCAGCATTTGAGGTGGCTCTAGAAGGATGAGTAGGATGCTGAGAAAGGTTTGTAGGCATAGGGAACAGAAGGAGGCAAAACTCTGAGGCTGGAGCGTAGGACAGCAATTGGGTTGGAATATAGAATACATGATGGGTATTAGCGGGAGATGAAGTTGGAGAAGTAGGTTGCAGACAGATTGTAGAGGGCCTGAATACTGGGCTAGGGAAATCTGGGTTTTATTCACGAGGCAACAGGGGTTTCTAAGTGTGGTAGCGACATGAGCAGAGACAAGAATGAGGAAATTAATTTGGCAGTGGTGTGTAGATCAGATCGGAGGGAGAAGAGATCAGAAGGCAGGAGATCTATGAGAAGGCAATAGTCTAGGCAGGAGTTAATGAACTACATTGAAAGAAGAAAAAATGGTCCACAGGGGGAAGGATTCGAGAGAGATGCTGTAGAGAAAGAAGCTACAGGACTTGGGGGTTGATTTGATGTATGGGACCAAGGAGAGATGTCCAAGATGATGCTGAGGCTTTAAACCTGGATGACTGAGAGAATGATCATGGCATTGACAGAGGAAGGGGAACTGGAGAGAGGAGTAGATTTGGAGGGGAGGGAGATTAATAATCTTTTCCTGTCAGAGCTTTAAGCTGCACTTTTCTCAAGCACTCCATTTTGTATTCTACAGTAGTTATTTGTGCGTGTGTCATATCCTTCTATTAGCTCATGAGGGTAGAGCCTGGGAGTTATCTGTCTTTCTATCTCCCCCAGTGCCTGGCACAGTGCTCTGCAAATAGAAGGCATTAAGAAAGCAAGCAGATGTCTTTTGTGAAAACTCGAGGGTGAATATCAGGTGGAATTACTTTGTTTGCTGGGTAATGGCTATCTCTTCCTATTCCCTTCCTTATTTGGGAAGAGGGAAGGGAGCTATACCTAGTCATTAAGTACCTCCTTTCCAGAGAGGCCCGTGCTGGGGCTACATAGATAAATATGATATGGATACTACCCTCAAGGAGTATAAAATCAAATGGAAGGAAGGACGAGTAGACAAAGAACTATGATACAAAAACTGCAACCTATAATCCAGGGCTCTAGTTCGAATAAACAAGGTTCAGTGTCAGGGGTTCACTCCTAAGGAGGTCATTTTCTCTTTTAGCCCATGGCTCCCTCCCAGAGTTATTCTAGGAAAATCTCCCAAGTACAGCTTGTGTCTAGGTATCCACAAATGTGGGCAACAGGATCCTCAGCTTCCATAAAAGTCTTGCTCAAGATAAAAATTTATGTTGGGTATAAGGTGGTGTCAAAAGGAAAAAAAAAACCATTAACACAATACTCTTGAGTTTTAGGTAAAAATCTGCCAGTAACAATTTAATTCAATTTAACATGATTCTAAATCCAAGCATTCTTGCTCGGAGAGAGAAATGTCCAAGTTGCCATGATCCCCCACTGTACCCTCAGGCATTTTTCTCTACTCCAAGATAATAGAAGGTAACATCTGTAGGAATATTGAACAAGGAAACAGCTATAATATATTAAATTACAGTTTTGGATTAAGGGAGAAGGAAATAAGCATTTATATAGTATATATATATTACTGTTGGGTGAAATAAACGCTATTGTGGAAGGATGTGTATATATATATATATTTGTGTGTAGGGGCATACGAATATATGTGGTATGTATATGTGTGTATATGTATATATGTGTATAGATACACATATATACATACATACACACATATAAACATACTTCCACAACAGCATTTATTTCACCCAACAGTAACGTATATACATATATAGGTACCTATACATACATACACATATATGCACATATGCATATGTGTATAATATATTTATATATTACATATATGTGTGTGCATGTGTGTGCACACACATATAAAATATGATTGCATGCACGGTGTTAAGCATTTTTACAAATATTATCTCATTTGATCGTCACAACAACCCTGGGAGGAAGGTGCTATTCTCCCCATTTTATAGTTAAGGAAACTGAGGCAAACAAAGGTTAAGTGAGTTTCCCAGGGTTATGAAGCTAGTATGTATCTGAGCTGGGATTTGAACTCAGGTTCCTTGACTCAGATATAGCATTCTATCTGCTAAGACACCTAGCCGCTCTTGGATTCAGCATCAATATTAATATCACCATCCTTTTCTTGCTGAATAATAGAAGACAATATCTATCTGCCCGACCAACTGCCTCAGGGGATGGGGAAGGCAAGGATCTAACCTAGAGAGTCAGGCAGTCATTATTAAGTGCCATTCATTAAGTGTCAGGCGCTGTGCCTTTAATATACTAGGGAGGCAAACTGCAATCCCAACTCTCAGAGAGCTCACCATCTAATGGAGGAGATAAACAAATGACCATGTACAAGCAGGAGGTATACAGCATAAGTCACAGACAGCGCAGAGTGAATAAGGTCTGAGACAAATGGGAAGGTAGGAGGGGGCCAAGCTATGAAGGCTTTTAAAAGCCAAACAAAGGATATTTGATCCAGGAGGTAGTAGGGATAATGGAGTTTATTGAATAGAGGTGGTGAGACAGTCAAACCTACACTTTAAGAAAGTCTTCCTAAGGAAGACCAATCTGACAATGATGTGAAGGATAGAATGAGTGGAGACTTGAGGTGGGGGAACCAATAGCAGGTTATTGCAGTAGTCTAGGTCCGAGGTGATAAGCGTCTATTTACAGCAGGGTGGTGGCGGTGTCAGAGAGGAAGAAAAGGAATATCTAAGAGATGTTACGAAGGTAGAAACAGGACTCGACTTGGCTCTGGGCTGTGAGAGGGAGGCAGAAGTTAAGGATGACACCTAGTTTGCGAGCCTGGGTGACGAGTGGATGGTGGTACCCCGGACAGAACAGGGAAGTTAGGAAGAGGGGAAGGTGAGATAAGAGGTAAATATAGCTACACTCCTAAAGCTATTCTAAATAGAAGAAAGCCTTCTACATGCTTTCCTGAAGGGAAGTTTGCGAGAGAATTAGACTAGAGAAATAATTATTTCTTAATATTTTCAGTTGAACTAAAAAGGAGATTTTTAATGTGCTTCCACAATAACATTGATTTCACCCAACAGTAAATATAGAAAATGCAAAGAATTCAGAGGAACCACAAACAGATCCCGAAGACACGTAACACTCTCACAGCAGTTCTCTTCAGAGGAGACTCAATTTGGGATTGTCCTTGTGATTCCTTTGGCATCCTGGTGGGTCTCTAGACTCTCCATCCTGCAGTGCCCCCTGTGGTTTGGACTTCCCCAGAAAGCAAACATATTTTGGAATGGCAGGATAGACAACCCCTATACTCTTCACTATCTGAATCATTCCTAGGAATAGAAGGTGTGGCAGATGACCTCTTGACCCTCGAGTCACATCTTTAACCCTGGTTGTAGGGGCCATGTGGGCAGCCCTCTTCTTTCTCTAGGATACACACTGGTTAGAAAATCCTCTTGATCAAAAGCTCAGATAGTCAAACTTTCAAACTTGGGTTCGAGTACCAAGGCAATCTCCAAGACTGTGTTGTTCAAGAACTGTCTAGATAAAAAGCCTAGATTCTGCCTAGGAAATCTCCTTTGTCTGGCTGAATTCGAGGACTTAAAATTGGAGACTTTTCTCAATGCAGATGCTGGAGCTCCCCAATACTCCCCTTTTATGGCAAAAGGGCTAGATTTTAGGATAATGCTATACAGGAAAACTCTCTTCTTTAACTAGAAGAAAATATTCCAAGACTCTAGAACTTCGGGTTATCCATGAGGCAACTTCCAAGACATCTTCCTGGCTAGAAGACTAGGTTCCAGAATCCAAGAAATACTCTAGAAATCCAGTGATCTAAGACAATCCCAAAGGTCCAATGGTGAAGCATGCTATCCACCTCCAGAGAAAGAACTGGTATTGTTTGAACACAGACTGAAGCAAACTATTTTCACTTTCTTTCATTCTTTTCCTTTCATTAGAGTCTTCCTGTACAAAATGACTAATATGGAAATGTTTTACACGTTTGCACATGTATAACCTATGTCTTATTGCTTACCTCTCAGGGAGGGGGAAGGGAAGAAGGGATAGAATTTGGAGCTCAAAACTTAAAAAAAACCAAAAATCAAATGTCAAAAAATTAACATGTAATTGGGGGGAAATTACATAAATATACGTATATGTATAAAATGATGTAGAAATCCTCCTTCCTCTAGGCCTAGGAGGTTGGCATTTAGCAACATTTCAAGAGCTACTCTGTCCAAATGAGTGGGCTCTCACATCTGCTCCAAGTACTTGGACTGAAACATTCTTTTTTGACATTTTGACATTCTCAAAATCTTTCCCATTGGGCTTTGTGGTTGGGAAAGCTATTGATCAGCATACAGAAGTCTTCTGTATTTCTTTGTCCCAAGCTGTTTATTAGTGGGGGGAAAGAGACCATTGCATGCCCTAGCTCTCCCCTCAAACACATCTCTGCTCTGTTGCTTCTGGGTCTGGCTTCCTAGCAGGGAAAAGATAAAGAGAGGGGAATGCAGGCCTGTCATTTCATTTTTTAAAAAATTATCATATTTTTCTTGGAAAGTAAAAAGGAGCCAGGTTTTTAAAGGCCTTGTTTTTCCTTTATATTTGTAGCAGGAGTGATCAGAGGAGCGACTCTGATCTGCTGAACTGGGAGACCTCCCCTTGATGGGCAAAGTATGAATGCCCAGTTATGTGGGAAGTAGATCAGATAAGGTTTCCTGTGATCACTCTTGTGATCAAAGGCCTCTTGCAGGTGAGGTTTGAGATGGGAAGCCAGAGAAGAGGAAGAGCATTCCAGACATGGGAGACATCCAGTGAAAAGACATAAAGTTGGGGGAAGGGGGATGTTACATGTGAGGAGCAGAAAGTAGACCAGTGTTGCTGGATTTTTGACTACATGAGGGAAGCAAAGCATAAGAAGATTGGAAGAGTAGGAGAGAGCTAAGTTGTGAAAGGCTTTAAAAGCTAAAAAGAGGGTTTTATATTTGATCCTGAGGGAATAGGGAGCCACTGGAGTTTACTGGATAGAGGCTGGCATGGTCAGATCTGTGCTTTAGAAAAGCTAAAGTGGAGTAGGGAGAGATGGGGGCAGGGCCAAACACTAGAAGGTTACGGTAGTAGTCCAGATGAGAGACCATGAGGACTTGTACCAGGGAGGTTGTTGTATGAGTAGAACAAGGGGACATATATGAGAGATGTTGTAGAAGTAAAAATGAAGAGCTTGGCAACAGATTGTGATATGTGATATGAATTCCATTTGAGGAGGAGAGAGGTTGTGAGCCTTGGTGACTGGGAATGGTAATGTTCTAGATAGTAATAGGGAAATTAGGAAGAGAGAAGGGTCCGGGAGGAAATATAATGAGTTCTATTTTGGAGAAACTGGAAGTCAGGGGAGAAGGTAGCACTGGACAAATAGATCTGAGAATCATGTGTATAAAAATGATAATGACAATTCAATGTTAATTGAATCTATGGGATCTGATGAGAGCACCAAATTAAACAGTAGAGGAAGAAGAGAAAAGTGACTAGGGTTTTGGGGAATATCTTGTTGTCCCCCCCCCCCACTTTTATCAAGCATGACCTGGATGAAAATCCAACAAAAAGGGATTGAGGAGAAACCTAAAGAGAAGAAAGTGTCAAGGAGAAGAGGGTGATAGACAGCGTTAAAGGCAACAGAAAGGTCGAGGAAGATGAAAATTGAGAAAAAAAAAACCAATAGATTTGGTAATTAAAAGAACACTGGTAACTTGGGAGAGAGCTTTTTTTCAGCTAAATGATGGGGTGGGAAGCCAGATTGTAGAGAGATGAAAAGAGTGAGAGGAAAGGGAGTCAAGTCAATCAATCTTCTCAAGAAGGTAAACCATGAAAGGGAAGAAAGCTATAGGATGGTAGCTAGAGGGGACGAGCAAATCAAGTCAAGGGTTATTGTTTGGTTTTAAGGATGGGGGAGACATGGGCTTGGTTTGTAGGCAGTGGGAGAGTAGACAGTAGACAGTGAGAGACTGAAGATTAGTGAGAAAGAAGGAATGATAGAGTGGGAAGTCTGATGAAGAAGATGGGATGAAGTGGAACCACATGCTTTGGCAAGAAGAAGAGCCACCTCTACATGGGAGACATGGGTAAAGGCAGAGATGATGCAGGAAGGTATTTCAAAGATGTGAGATGAGGAAAAGGGAGAAGAGGAAGTTCATAGACGCGGAAATGGAACGCTTGTGGATCACGGCAAAGCCAAGGATATGAATGATTGTCTTTGTGTGTAGCTGAAGTAGAGCGAAGGAATGTCATCGGTTTTGAGGAGACTGAAGAGCCAGGAAATTAGGGTGTTTGAGGGAGTATTTCTATGCATATCAGAAGTCCTCTAGTATAAGGGCAGAAGTTGGGGTGGAAAGACTGCGAGCTTGGTGTTGAACTTACTGAGGAAGGAATGAGGGTGCCTTAGGAGTTGGTAGATAACAGCTATCACCTTCTTGACTGGATGATAAATAGAAGTAGCAATGGGGAGCAAGGAGTATTCTGAGTGCCCAACCTTGGCTGGTGATTTGGCGGGTAAATGGGAGAAACGAATCAAGAAAGGAACAATGGGATAGGCAAAATTTGAATTGAGCCATGAAGGGAAAGAGGGTCCTTCAACGGATAGAGAGGGATATAGATGTGGTGGAAAGGATGCAATGGAGAGGATGTCCACTCTAGGCACCAGGGAGAGCATAAGCAAAAGCAAATGGACAAGAGAGGTGAGGATAAGAAAGGGGAGCAGAGCAGACTAGTTTGGCTATGTATTAAGAGAAGCATAAGAAAATGCTAGACACGTTGGAACTAGATCATGAATAGCCTTGTTCATCAGAGGGAGATGCTTTTTAAAAATTATTCCTCCTCCTCCAGGACTCCTCATTCTAGCCGGGAGGTGAACCTGGGCTCTGGAAGGCCAGGAGAAAACCAGGGGAAAACATGCTCCAACAGGTCCTTCCCAGCTGGAAAAGCTTTGAGGACAAGCCTTTAAAGCAGAATGTAAGTCTGCTGTTTAAGGACCAGTCCAGCTAAATTTGGAGAGGCTCCTTGCCTCGTGCTTGGGAACCAAGTGGGGAGGATTTTTTTTTAATAATGACATCACTTACTAAACTTGTAAAATTAAGGCATGGAAAGTTTGTGATCTGAATTAGTAGAAGTAATACCCACAGTGATGAAATCATGGATCCTTAAAATATGTGGGAAAGTATTAGTCAATTATTAGTCATGGGATTAAGTAGGAATGTGGGTAGATTACCCAAAGCCAGCCTGCAATCAATCAGGAAACTTCCAGATAGTGGGCCTGTGGTGGTGGAAAAGACAAGCCCTCTCCCCCAAAGAGAGTACCCAGGAGAATCCCAAATCAGTCTGGAGGGGCTCCAGAGCTAGGAAGATACTATTGTATTTGAGGTTCCTGCCAGAGAATAGTATATTTGGGCTTCAAGCCTAGACAGACCCATGGGGTCAAACTGGGCCCAGGAGCATTAGTGAGAAAAAAATACCTTATTATTGGGTTCTTAACCTGGGGTCTGTGAATACACACACACACACACACACACACAAACTCTACTTCAATATCATTAGTTTCCTTGGCAACCCTGTAGATTTCCTTATATGCATTTAAAAACATAACTCTGAGAAGGCGTCACCAGGCTGCCAGAGGTATCCAGTATTCAAAAAGGGTTAAAATCTTTAAATATATATAGTCTTGCAGAATTGTATGAGCCTCAGTGATTTTAAGTGACTTACCCTTTGTAGCACAGGTAGAACTAGGTCTGTCTGATTTCAGATACAATATTTTCCACACTGGGTCACTCAGCCTCACTCAGAGAAAATGTTTATAATAATATATTAATTATTAATAATTATTTAGATTAATTAATATTAATTAATGTATTAATTAATAAATTATAATAAATAGGTATAATGATATTTGCACTGTCTGCCTCACAGGGTCGCTCTGCAACAGGTACATTTGTCAACCTTTCAAATGCCATAGAAATCTGAGCTATTTTTAAGAAGGGCATCTTGACCTACTGGATTTGGAATTTTGGATTTGGAATCAGAAAACCTGGGTTTCCGTGCTGGTGGTATTGTTTGAGGCTAAGTATGCTTTCTGAGCCTTACTTCCTCCTCTCCAAAATGGGTTTCAGAATAGGTACTAAATGTTTGTTTGAGTTGAATATTTACATTACTTACCTCTCAGGGTGGTAAAGAAAATGCTCTGTAAACCTTAAAGAGTGATAAAAAAACGAGTTAATAGCTTGGGAAATTTGAGTATCATCTATCTACTGCTAGGTGGTTTTCTTCTACACTTAGTCTTGAACGCAGCCCATCATGGCCCACTGGATTTGGAGACAGAAGACCTGGGTTGTTTGTTGTTGTTTTGGAGGAGAGAAGGCAGGGCAATTGGGGTTAAGTGACTTGCCCAAGGTCACACAGCTAGTAAGTGTGTCAAGTGTCTAAGGTCAAATTTGAATTCAGGTCCTCCTGACTCCAGGGCCGGTGCTCTACTCACTGCTCCACCTAGCTGCCCCTCAAATAGTTTTTAAAGACAAAAAATAAAAGGAGGGAAAAAATTAGTTTAATCGATTAATACATTGGAAAAGTCTGAAAACAAGCAGAATATACGTCACTTATGGACCTCCCACCTCTGAAAAAATTTGGGGTGGGAGTGTCTTCTCGTCTCTTTTTTCCAAACACACTTGTGCTTTATAATTTTGCAGAATTCATTTTTTACTTTTTCGCGGTTCTTCCCATTTATATTTTGCGGTATGGGGGTATACTCTTGGCTCCGCTTACTTCTCTCTTTGTCAGTTCATACATTCGCGTTCCCTGCCTCTTTGTATCTCTTACATTCATCACGTCTCACAGTACAGTCCTATTCCGTTACCTTCATGTACCATAACTCGCTTCGCCCGGCTCTTTCCCAATCCGCGGACATCTAAAAGGACCCGGGTTTGGAATCACCGTCCTGCTACCTGTTTCCTTCCTCTCTTTGGGCAATTAGCGGCATTGCAGCTTCCATGTCAGTAAAACGAGGAGGTGGGATGAGATTCTCCACATTGTTCTCTCCGGTTCTAAATCCCGTTATTTTGATCACGAGCATCCTCATACTCGCTATGTGCGTAGTGAATTGCCTGTGAGCGAAAACAAAGAGCTCCCTTAAGGGCTGGTGTGTGATCGCCCTTTGGGGATGGGGGAGGGGGAGGGGGGAGAGGGGAAATAGGAAACGCGGGTGTGGGTTTTAAGAACCGCAGCACGGTGGCAACAACAGGAGGAAGTAGGCAGGTAATGAGCCCGCGGGCGTGGCCGATCGCTGTACCCAGAGAGCAGGCTTACGTATCAGGAGAGGCATGAGCTTGGGTGCCTTCAGCTAGCTGGGGTTTAGAGAGCAGTAACAGGATAGCTTTGGACCCAGGGCAAAATCCCTTGGGTCAGCTCCAAGGACGTGCTTAGTTAACGGCCCTGGAAACTGAGACTTCCTCGGTCTTTGACTCTAAGGCAGCTGATAAACGTTGAGTATAATTGAAATAATGGGAAGAACATTACGAGTCAGGAGATCTAAGATTAAAGCCCTTCCTGCGCTACTTGCTAGCTGTGTGACTTTGGAGAAATCATTCATCTTCTCTGAACCTCGTGCTCCTCATCACTAGGCTACTTGGCTCCCACCATAAAATGCCAGACTACACTTCTGGTCCTCAACCCCACCGGAATGAGCCAAGTTCTGGGATGCGGCGGGGAGGCGGATCCTACCCACTCCATCTAGAGTAACCCGAGTACAAACAGGGGCGGGGCTGGAGCGCACGCATGCGCACAGAGGGAAAACTCCGGGGGAAGAGGTAGGACGCGCACCACCGCCCGAGGACTTCTTCGCACATGCGCAGTATCGGCGATGTCTTGGCCTCCGAGGCGGCAGGGGGCGCAGTGCAGAATTCCCTCCCCCGGCCCCGCCTCCTCTGGTGGCGGTTGGAATTTGAATCCTGGCCGGCCCGTGTCCTTGTGGCATTCGGAGTGCAAGGGTGAGCTCGCGACCGACGTGGGCGCGCTCAGGGCGCGGAGAGGTCAGGGTCTCTTCTTACCGCTGACCGAGCGCCCCCTCTCTGGGGTGGGGGGAGGCTTGTTACTGTTTCCATCGTGGTCCTGTCCGGCCCAGCCCCGCCCCCTCCCCTGCCATGTCTAGCCCGGGGCCGCGGTGCCCCGTGCGCGAGCAGCGGGCCCGCTGGGAGAGGAAGCGAGGCCGCACGGCGCTGGAGCTCCTGGACACGGAGCAGCGCTACCTGGAGCAGCTGGGGCTGGTGGTGCAGGTGCGCACGGGGGGTGAGGCGGGGGAGCCCTGGGGAGATCCCGGGCCCGATGTGGGGTTGGGGCAGTGCCCAGGCTGGTCCACCCCCACCCTGCCCCCTTCTCCCGCTCCCTGCCCACCCTGTGCCCTCCTCTTCCCCCCTCCCCAGTATTTTTTGTGCATCTTGAGAGCTAAGGGCACCCTGCGACCAGCCGAGCTCCAGGCTGTGTTCGGACCCTGGGAAGCTATCCACGCCGCCAGCCAGTGAGTAGGGGCAGAAGGGACGCTGGTGGGCGGACGTGGGATGGAGGTGTGCCCGGGGAAGCAGAGTCTGTGTTGTCCCCCTCGCAGAGAGCTGCTCCTGCACCTGGAGGCTGGAAATTGGGGAGCAGGCCTGGAAAGATTGTGTCACCACCTGGAGCTCTACACTCGCTTTGCTGCCAATGAGGAGCGATCCAGGGCCACCCTCCAGGTACCCTCACCTTCCCAGGGGCCTTCCCACTCTGGGCCTTTGTCCTTCCTTGTTTTGTTCCAACACATACTGTGAATCTACTGTGTGTGCAACACCCGGCAGAACCTAACAAGGCCCCTGTCCCAGAACATTAATCGTCTGGATAGATTAGTCACTTGCACACATAACTGTAAGGCTGCATGAACACCAACCTGTGTCCCTCTTACTGCTTTTCTTGTGTCCCAAACCCCACCTGAGCTTAGGAGTGCCTGAGGAAGAAGCCTTTCAGAAAGTTTGTACAGCTTCAGGAGGGGCGTCCCGAGTTTAGGGGCCTTCGGCTGGTGGACCTGCTTCCCTTACCACTGCAACGTCTCCAACAGTAAGTGACCCTCTGATTCCACCTTGATCCAACTTATGTTTACTGACCCTTACCCTAGTTCTGAACCTTCTTCAGATCCATACCCTCAACTGGGAATCACCCCTGACTGAGGTCAGGGTGAGGGGGATGGTGCTGGGCTTAAAGCAGTAACACCAGGGTTTGGAATTCTGTCTCAGATACTGCAGCTCTGGGCGAGTCACTTAAGCTCTCTTGGCCTCAGTTTCCACATCTGTAAAATAGGAATAATACTGGTAGTACATATTGATTGGGCGTGTTGTAAAGATAAAATGAAACAACGTATGTAAAGGTTTTGCAAATCTCAAGACACTAAATCAAGGTCAGCTATTAAGACTAGGTGCAACCAAAATCCTTTGGCTGCCGAACACTGAGCATTGGCATCTTGTGATTTAAATACCCAAATATCCGGTTATGCTGCCCTTTTCATAAACTCTTTTTGTCCTTAGGGAGCATGAACAAAATTATGACTTCATTAACCTCAGAGAAGGCTGTAGTCCTGTGTAGAATTCTCCCCGTATTCATTCCTTCTCTCCATAGCTTAGTAAATATCTCTGAAATTCCATCTTGGGTACTTGTGGTCTCCTGAAGTTTCAGTCAGAGAAATGGGGAAAGAGTGCTCTCTAGTACTGGATGGAAGGACAAGGTTTGAGCACGTACTCTGAGCTCCAGATTCGTGTAGGAAGACAGAAAGTAAAGGAGGCTTCAAGCCAGAGCTGCAAGAAACCAATCTCTTCTAATCCAGGAAATGCAGAAACCAGACTTGTCAATCTGAATAATGAATGATTGTCTAAGTTTGTTCTTCCCAGGCCTAGTTGGGATGGGACAAAAATCCCTAAAGCCTCAGTCTATTTGTGTTTCAGATATGAAAACCTGGTGGTAGCTTTGGCTGAAAATACTGGTCCTGACAGCTCTGACTACCAACAGCTCTCAAGTATGTTTGTTTGCCCTGAGCCAACATCATTAATATACTCCAGACTCCAAAGCTGGCCACACAATTAGAACCCTGACCTTTAGTCTCATTTTTCCTTTTCTCCTTTCCTTAATACCTTACTAATCAAATGGCATGGGGGGGGTGTCATTTTAGGGGCTGCTCGGAAGTTGAGTGAGGTCACCCAGAAGGTTAGTGCTATCAGTCGAGAACACGAGAATGGCCGGCAGCTCCATCGTATTCAGACTTTACTCAGTGGCCGTCGGGCTAAAGGTCTGACCAAAGGTCAGAGCCATAACCCCTGCCCCTCTGGTACCTGTTCCACACAGGCCTTTAGGATCCTTCTCCTTCAACATCTCAAAATTATTTTGAGAGAAGTAGCACGTTGCCAGTGTCATCCCTGGTCTTTATGAAGGATGCTAACATGCCTCTGTCTCTCTCTCTCTACCACAGGGCGCTGGTTCCTTCGGCAGGGCTGGCTACTAGTGGTCCCCCCTAAAGGGGAGCCAAAGTCTCGAATGTTCTTCCTTTTCTCTGATGCACTTTTGATGGCCAAGCCACGGTCTGTCCTACATATCCTGTATGGAAGGACCTTTGTTTGTCAGGCCCTTTACCCCATGGCCCAGTGCCAGCTTCAAAGGATCTTTGGTCACTCGGGGGGACCAGGGGGTGGACTGCTCAGTGTAAGTCATGAAACTGGGGGTGGGGGTAGAGAGACTATTATCTGGGGTAAGCCCACAGTTATTCTGTTGTCAGACCCACAGCTATACCCTCCCCCAAGGTAAATGTTGAATATCTGCTCTTAAAAAAAAACCCAAAACATATGCATGACACACTTTTGAATTTATTCTGCAGCATTATTAACATCCATCACTTAAGTCTAGACAATCAACAGAACAATAAATCAAGCCCCAGTTTGTAGAGGGCACACTGTGGCCAGTCTGACAATCCTACAAGCCAGAGATGGTGCCCCCCAAAGTTCCCTGAGTGACTTATTTATATCCTTCTTAAGAATTTCTTTTAAAATTTATAGACACTGTATAGGAACACTGAACTAGGAGACCTGGGCTTCAGTCCCACCCCTACCACAAGCTAGTGTATGAATTTGAGCAAGTCATAAGACACTCTGAACCTCAGTTTCCTCATTTGTAAAATTAGGGGACTGGTCTAGACGATTTCTAAGAATGCCTCCAGCTCAAAGACTAAGACTGCATACCCTATTAGTATTCTTTCCCCTAAGTTTTCTCCAGGGGTTAAGGAATAAGGTCCTGTCCTCCTATCCCTTTCCATAGAGCTCAGACCTTAACTCTATTAGCTTCCACCACCAAGCTCTGTACGCAACAGGCAGTGTGGTTCAGTGGATGGAGAGCTAGCCTTTGAACCAGTAAGACATGGGTCCTAGACCAGGAGGTGACAAATGGCCTGCTATCTGTTTATTGTACTGCTGTAAGCTAAGGATGGTCTTTACATTTTTAAATAAAAGTTTTTAAAAAGTACAGAAAAACAGACAGTTTAACCCATGGGTTATAAGTTGCCAACTCTTGCTTTAGAGAATTCCGTAAGGCTGTAAATTGTAGAGAAGGTACAGACCTCTCCTGTTAGTTCCCTCTGTCAGTATTCTCACAAATCCGGTCCCTATTCACTTCCTTAACTGCATCTGGGTAAACCATTCTTTTCTGGATAGCATCAGCTTTAGCTTCAGGACTGCATTTTCTAGGTAGGCTACTTAGATGTTCTTTCCCACCCCCCAGCTTTCTTTTCCCCATGAAAAGCTGCTGCTCATGTCCACGGACCAAGAAGCACTATCCCGCTGGTACCACAGTCTGACTGCAGCCATCAGGTGGGCCTCACTTCTCCCCTTGTTCTAAGGATTGGGTGAGCCACATGCACAGTTACTGCATTTCCCCTCACTGTTTATGGAGACGGCTCACTTAGCGTTCTTTCTCTACAGTGGCCACACAAGATAGAAGAGTACCTTACGGCTGTCAGCAGTTAGACATGGGAAGTCTGCCTGCTTTGAAGCCTCAGCATCCCTAGAACATGTGTGACCAGCCACCATCTAGTGGTGAAGAATATGGTGGTGTGCGTATGATATGTATATTTATGTTTGACTGAGCACGTTTATGTTTGAGCACAAATGTTTGGGATGATCAAGCTGTATACTTATGTGGAATAAATTTTATTTTTTATTAAAACATCTTGCTACTTGAAGATAGCCTACTTCCTCAAATCTGACCTTTGACTCCTTACTGGCTTTTCCAAAACTGATACCATTCCCTAACCCATGAGGCTTTATCCTGCACCCTCTCTCAGTGTGTGACTTGGGTCCCTTCCATCCATTTCCTCCTCCTGAGCCCCCACTCCTTCCCATTTTCCCCAGACTGGCCCCAGGAGACATTTGGAGCCCAGGCCTCAGTTACTCCCTCCTCTGGTTCCTCCCCCCAGCCCCCGGTCTGAAGGTCACTGTCATCATCTTCCTCAGCACTCAGGTCCTCATGGATAGGGGGGCTGTACTCTGTGTGTGGAGGGGAAGGGGGTAGCATGAGTCCTCAAATCAGATAACAGACACCAAACATCTGATAGTCTACTCCAAGGGCCCCTACCTTGGGAAGCAACAGCGGTGTCCAGCCCCTTGTCCTTTAACAGCTGGCTGATGGTCTGAAGCCTTAGGGTCAGCAGGTCCTGCTGGGCTCCGGCCAGAGCATCCACACTGCAGAGATGCCCAGTCAGGCCTCCTACCTGCCTTCTTCCACGCCCAGCGGCCACCCTCATCCCGGCCTGGCCCCACCAGCTCTCACCGCTCAAACAGAGGGTCCAGCTGGTCCAGCAGGCCCCCCAGGAGCTGCTCCGTCTTGGCCAGTTCCCGAGCCAGCTGCTCTTCTGGGGAATAAGAGACGACGTTTACTACCCGCCTGACGTAGATGGGGCCGTTCCCCACCCCCACCCCCCGGCCCGGCCCGGCCCGGCCCGGCCCTCACCTCTGCGCAGAAGCTCCTTCTCGGCCGGCTTCTCCTCCGGGGAAGCTTCGGCCTCATCTTGTCCCTAGAACGAGGCAGGGCAGCTCGGTCCCCCACCACTCCGCACCCGGGGGCCCAGGCGGATCTGGCCGCGGGGCTCCCCTCCCGGCGCCGGCCCAGCCCCCTCCCGGCCCCGGCACCTGCAGACACCGGCGCAGCACGAAGGCCAGGACGCCCACGGCGTACAAGGCTCCCAGGGGCAGCGGCCCCCACGCCCGGCCCGCCGCCCGCGGCTCCTCCAGCGTCCTCCGCAGCCCGTCTCGGGCCGGCTCTCCTGCAGAGCGAGGCCACAGTCGGGGTCACGACCGTCTCCTCCCGCGCCCCTTCCCTCCCCTCCTCCCGCGGCCCATTACCTGCAGGGGGCCGCGGCCCGGCGCCGCCCTCGAAGACCCGGAGTGCCGCGGCCAGGAGGAGCAGCGCCAAGGCGGCCGGCAGCAGCGCCGGGCCGCAGGGACCAGGTGCCTGCATTTCCGGAGGGCAGACTCGCCGGCCCGCAGCGCGGGAGCAGACGCAGCGACGCAGCCCGTGACGACAGACGTACGTGCGCCTCTCTGGCCCTGCCCACAAGCGCGGAGCGAGCTCGGGGAGAGGGCGCCTAGAGCCTTCATTTACATAATGTATTCACCCAACTAGTGTCTGGGTGCATGCTGGGCTGCTTTCTCTCAAATCCTCCGGGGTGCCTGTTTCTTTAGATGACTTTTCCCGATATGCCACTTTTCTGACTTTGTCTTCAAGTAAAAATCTCCGTTTTGGGGGGAGGCGGGGCGGAGGGGGCCTGGGGGGGGGAAATTTTCACTGGTCTAACCACATTGGTAAAGACTGTGCGATTTCTGCGTCTTTATAAACCCTGGGTGGACCCAAAGCATCGAGGCGCTTGCTGAAGGCCTGTTTCCTAGGCTACAAACGGGGGACACGTTCCTCACCCCACGCCTAGGGGAAAGTCCCCGGACTGGTCGGCAGAGAGTGCCACCCACGCATGTGCGTCTGGCCGATGTCGCAGCTCCCGACTCCCCGCCGAGAAGCACCTCCACGGGCTCCCGTGGAAGCGCCGAGCGGAAGGAGCGCGGCGAGGCCGCCCTTAGTCAAGTGAATAGTCACGCAGGCAGTGCGCCGTCGTGTGCGCCAACACAACGGGGCTCATTCTCAGCGCGTCTGTTCTTTTAACTTCCGATATAACAATGCGGGTCGATGATGGGTCTACCAAAAAAGACTTGTCTCGGCTCTAAAGGAGTTTACTATCAAGGGGACCGCATGCAAGTAAGGGATAAACAGGAAGTAGTTTAAAGAGGGAAGCCACCGTAATTAACAGGATGCTTCCTGTAGAAGGTGGGCAAAGCAGAAAGGTCAGCGTGGAGCAGAATGGGGGGCCAACCCGGGATAATTAGGGGAGCCGAGAGTTGTACTGTTGTTTGTGGAACAGCCAGAAGGCCAGGGTCACAGGACCAGAGTATGTGGCAAGACTGGAAAGGTGGGAGGTAGGTATGAGGGCTTTGAATGCCAAACCTCATTTTCTGTTGAGTGCTACTGGAGTATATTGAGTGAGTGAATGTGTGTGTGTGTGTGTGTGTGTGTATGTGAGTGTGAAAGAGAGACGTGATCCGCTTTTTAGGAACATCACTGAAGGGGCTGCAGGGAGGATGGAGACTTGGGGCAGGCAGATCCACCGGCACGCTAATGTCCACGGCCGAGGCTATGAAGGCTTGCGCCAGAACGGTGGCAGTGTCCCAAAAGAGAGGTCGAAAAGGATAAATCTTATAGTCCTTGGCCACAGATTGGACGTGGGGTGTGAGAGAGAGTGAGGAGTCTAGGTCACAAGCCTGAGGGACGGGGAGGATGGCATTGCCCTCTACAGTGACAGGGGCTACAAGAAGGAGGTTTAGGGGGAAAGAATGAGTTCTGTTTTGGGTATATTGAGTTTAAGATGTCTCCTTTGGAAAGATCTGAAAGGAAGAGTGAGAATGGAGGTTGGATTTAAGATCCATCAGCATAGAGATGGTAAGTTAAATCCAGGGGAGCTGATGAGGTCACCGAGTGAGGTAGAATAAAGGGAGGAAAAGGCCCTGGACAGAACCCCAAGATTAGTGGTGTGATCTGGAGGAGGATCCGGCAGAAGAGACAGAGTAGGAGGGGTCAGATAGGTAGGAGGAAAGCCCGGAGAGAGTAGTGTCCTGAAAACCTAGAGGGAATATCAAGGGGAAGACAGTGATCACTGTGTCAAAGGCTGCACAAAGGTCAAGGAGAATAAGGGTTGAGAGAAGGCCTTTGGATTCGGCAACTAAGAGATCACTGGTAACTTTGGAGAGGGCGGTTTCAGTGGAATGATAAGATTAGGAGCCAGATTGTAACCCACGTGTACAAAAACATTTATAGCAGTTCTTTTTGTAGTGGCAAAGAATTAGAAGTCAAGGGAGTGCCCATCAGCTGGGGAGTGGCTGAACAAGTTGCGGTATAGGAATGTAATGGAATACTGTTGTTCCCTAAGAAATCGTGAGCAGAAGGATTTCAGAAAAACCTGGAAAGACTTCATGAACTGATGCAGAGTGAGGGGAGCAGAACCAGGAGAACACCGTATACAGTAAACAGCAACATCTGTGCAATGACCACCTTTGTTAGACTTAGCTCTTCTGAGCCATGCAATGATCTAAGACAATTCCAAAAGACTCATGATGGAAAATGCCATTCCCATCCAGAGAAAGAACTATGGAGTTGGAATGTACATCAAAGCATATGATTTTATCTTTTTTGGGTTTTTTTTTCTTTCACATGGTTTTTCCCTTTTGTTTTGATTCACAACATGACTACTGTAGAAATATGTTTAATGTGATCATATGTGTATAGCCTATATCAGATTGCTTGCTGTCTTGGGGAGGGGGGTGTGAAGGGAGGGACAAAGAATTTAGAACTCAAAATCTTATAAAAGAGAATGTTGAAAACTAAAAAATAAATTAAAAAAATAAAAACGAGAAAAAAAGAAGCCATATTATAAGGGGTTAAGAAGACAGGAGGAGGAGAGTAGAAGCATCTATTGTAGATGCTAGGAAGAGCAGAAAAGATACAGGAAGACAGCAGTGATGGATCAAGTGAGGGTTTTTTGTTTGGTTTTTTTTTTTTTAGCATACGGGAGACTTGGGCATGTTTGTAGGCAGCAGGAAAAGAATCAGGCAATTAGACGGCCCAGTGGACAGAGTAGCTGGGTCTAGAGTCAAGAAGACTCATCTTCCTGAGTTCAAATCTAGCCTTGGACGCTTAGTAGCTGTGTGCCCCTGGGCAAGTCACCTCACCTTGTTTGCCTCAGTTTCCTCATCTAGCTGGAGAAGAAAATAGCAAACCACTTCAGTATCTTTGCCAAGAAAACCTCAAGTGGGTTCATGAAGAGGCAGAGTGGAAATGACTGAACAACAAAAGGAAATGAGTCAACAGACAAGGGAAGACTGAAAATAAGTGAAAGAGTCAGGAAGACAGAGGGGACAATCCATTGGGGGAGAAAGGATGGGATAAGATCACTTGAACAGGTGGATGGCTTGGCCTTGGTAAGGAGTAAGGCCATTTCTTCATGTGAAACAGGGGTGAAGGAAGAGAGAGTGGCAGAAGGCACCTCAGTGACAGGAGATGAGGAAGGGGGAGGAGTTCATAGCAAATGGCCAAAGCATGGGAGGTTTGAGGAGGAATGAAAAGGTCTGGAAGTGCTGTTGTGCACGGTGGGATTCTGAGTTCACGAGGGAGGTGCAGTAGGATGGTCTTGTAGCAGTGATGGCCCAGATATGTTATATGTCACAAATTTGCAGTGGACCTAGTCAGAATGGTCATGTGATTTTCTCCACCTTCTATCAGCAGCATGTGTGTAGGTGGGCACAAAGTGGCCCAAGGCTGAGGCCTGACTGGGTGTAATGGGCAATATGATAAAGAGGCCAGAGAGTCAAGAGAAGAGGACAGTGTAAAATCGAACAGGTCCATCAAGGAGTTAAGATGGGGTGACTAAGAGAGAGTGGCTGGTGTAGGGGACATGACCTGAGACAGAATTGAGAGTTCAAGGGATCGGGGGTCACAGTGAGGATGAAGAGTTGGGTTATATAAGGGACAGCCCAGGGAGAGCTGAAAAGCCAATAGATTACAGTCAGATAAGGGGATTCAGAATTCTTGAGGTGGGACCTTTGCCACGGATGACAAGATCCTAAATATCTCTGTTTGTGGCTGAGGTTGGATGGAAGAGTAGGTCAAGAGAAGTGAGAAGGTTGAGGAACTGAGTGGTTTGGGCGTTTGAGGGAGAATCATTATGTATACTGAAGTCCTCTACTATGAGGGCAGAAGTTGGGGAGAGAGTCTAGTCAATAAATATTTTATCAAGCGCCCAGCCAGGCACTGTGTTAAGCAGTGGAAATACAAAAAGGGGGCAAAAGAGTGTCCAACACCAAGAAGCTCACAAAAGGGGGGTAAGAACAACACAGAAGGATAAATAGGAAATGATTACAAGAAGACACCAGAGTTAAGAGGGATTGGGAAGGGCTTCCTGTAGAAAGTGGGACTTTAGTTGGCTTTTCTTCTCTCCCTCTGCCATTCCTTACATAAGGTCAGTAGTCAGAGCTTTAGGAGGGAGAGTGCTCCTGGCATGGGGGACAGCCAGAGAAAATGCCCGGAGTAGAGAGATGGAATGTCTTGTAAGTGGAACAGCCTGGAGGCCAGTGTCACTGAATCAAAGAGCATGTGGTGGGGAGTAATGTGTAAAAGGACTGGAAAGGTAGGATAGGGCTAGATTATGAAGGGCTTTGAATGCCTAACAATATTTCATATTTGATCCTGCAGGCAATAGGGAATCACTGAGTTTACTGAGAAGGAGGGTGAGGTGACTAGACCTGTGTTTTAGGAAAATCACTTTAGTGACTGAATGGGGAATAGACAGGAGTGGGGAAAGAACAGGAGCTTGTTAGTAGGAGATTCTAGACAGGCTGTCCCTACGTTTAACAATAGTTCAACTGTTCTCTCACAACTAGGGTACTTGGAACTCTTACTCCATTTTCTTCTAATAAAAATATCATAAGGAGTTTTGGTTCCTAGGCTAGCCCACAGAAGCTTAGAAGCACTATACTAATAGTAACGGAAGGAGACACCATTTCCTATTCAAGAAGCTTTTGGCCCAGTGCCTCCTCCCTACACCACCCCACTCCTCAGCATCCTAAAACAATCCTCAGCCTAGATGGAGGAATGCAATTTAATGGAAAAGAAAACTTGAAGAGGTTGTGCCTCCCTCCTCACCTCTCCCACTGACATAAAAAAGAAAGTAGTTGAGGGGGGTGAATTCTTGGTCTTACTTGTCTCTGTAGAGGGACCAGGAAAGGAGGCTTTTCCCCAGCAGGGGAAAAGACGAATGCAGAGCCTGGAGGCACCAGAGCTCATCACTTGCCCTGTTTATCACTACCCAAGACTAAAGGAAGCTTATGGCTTGTCCTTTGATTATAGATTAGAGGAAACTAAGGTGAGTTGGCTGAGAAGAAGGCTGGGGTAAAGAGGGCATGGGTGTTTTACTGGTGTGCTGCTGAAAGGCGGTTGAGGGAGGCCAAGGAGAGTTATGTCATCAGACTCATATATTAGGAAGGTTAATTGGATGGCATGTTGCAGATGGGAAGAGGCTGGTAGCAGGGGAGACCAGTTGGGAATTCAAAGAAAGGGGGATAGGTCTAAACTAAGGTGGGTATTGTGGCAATGGTAGATACACTGTGGCTTACAGAACTGGAAAAGACTTGATTAAAGAAGGGGTAAGAGGGAGAGGAGGTTTCTTTCAATCCAAGTGGAGTGAGCTGCGTGGTTCTAGTAATGAGGAAGCTAGAAAGGAGAACCAGTCTTTAGGAAGGGTCCTGAGTCTCTTCCCTCCCCTCCGGCCCTGACTGTTTCTCGCCTCCACTGCCTGTTGCAAGGCCGATCACTCTGGATCCGGTGGCAGGAAGGTCAGGTGGATACGTGTATGAAGAGGCTTAGGCCAAAGTGCCCTAAGTTAACAGATCTCAAATCTTCTGCCTTTAAGTCAACATAGAATATCTTCCCTCAATATTCCACAGCAGTAATTAGGTCAGACTGAAGAGAAGAAAACGGGTGAGAGCAGGCACCATTTAATCGGACTCCCACAGCTGGGGAGGGGGGAGCATTTCCCCCATCTCTCTGCTCCGGAAGGAAGCTCCTGTGGCTTTCGCAGCTGTATCTGTTATTGAGCTTCAGGAGACAGGGTGATAGAGGCAGGGACAGGGTGAACATGGCCCTGGGGGAAAGACAACTGGGGCTTTGAGCCTAGTGACCTGGTCCTGAGGGATTGAGAAGCAGTGCCCGTTTCTCCTGGCAGGCTCAAACCCAGATATCTTTGGCATTAATGAATACGAAAGATTGCTTAAATGTTACAGCTGGTGAGGTGGGGACAGGAGGGTGGATGGGTGTGACCAGGTTGGAGGTGGGGGATAGTATGGCTGGAGTGGGAGGGCATGGCCAAGAAGAGGGTGTGGTGATGACCCAGTGACTGCTGCTTTCAGGGTTCCCTGGCTTGCACTGTGCTTTTGGGCTGTGGGCCGTGCTGGGGGTGGTGACCCTGTTGCTGCTTTTGGCACTGGCTGAACACCTAGTCCGATGGACCAGAGAAAAGAACAAGACATTCCAGGGACAGGAAAGGTGAGTACTGTGGGTGAAAGATACCGGACACCATGCTTTCCCCTCAGGCACCCCCAATCTTCCGGAGGCTCCAGGGGGATATTTCTACACCATCAACTTTCCAGTTTTATTTGTTCACTCCAGAACATCATCTACTCCCCCTCCCCTTTATATTGCAGCCCCAAGAGACCTGTGGAAGAGGTACCACTTTATGGGAACCTGACATACCTGCAAACAGGTGAGGGGGGGAAGCTGGGTAAGGCAAAGGGGTTTCCAGAGCAAGTGAAAAGGGTGGGATGGAGGGACTTAGCACTCGTGAGTGAGGGTCTTGTTCCACCTTGTCTCAGGACGGCTACCACAGAAGCCAGGGCCTATCCTGCAGGAGCAATCAGGAGACGTCCCTCGAGTAAGTCTGACTTGGTGCACAATGGGTGGGGAATCTAAGGGCAAGGGGATCTTGGGGTCTCCTGCACACCCCTTAACCTGCCTTGATATCCCTAGGCAAGGGAGGAAGCTATGTGCTACGCCAGCCTGCAGCTGCAGCCTCCTCAGGGACGCCCCCCAGGGCCCAGTGCAGGGCCACCCATCAAGTATTCAGAGGTGGTGATGCTGGAGCCCGAGCAGTCCACCCCCACGCCCCGGCTCCCAGAGCCTGAACTCTATGCCTCTGTGGGCTCCCAGACCCGCCGGGCAGCCTTTCCTGATGAGGACTATGCCAACAGCCAGCCAGGAGATGGATGAGGGAAGACCCACATCTAAACATCAGATGCATCTCAGGGGTAGAGAAGAGAGGAAAGAGGCCATCATCTACAGGAACACGTCCTAGCTTGACTTTCTCTTTTGGCCCACAGATGCTTTAGTTTGAGCTATGACCATGGGACACAGTAGGGGAATGGCTTCTTTGGAGTATCAGAAATTAATCCCCAATAAATAGAAGCCTGTCTATACTAGGAGGTAGGGGAAGCTTCCAGACTGGATATGAGACCAACTCCACCTTCAAACTCCCCCTGCTTTGGTGGATATTGCTTTCATAACCCCTCCTATCTTTGCCCCTCTGAGGTTAACCAGTTCCGGCTTCTCTAGTTTCTTCAGAAATACAGGAAGTGGTGGTGGTGTTTTAGGGGGTGGGGTGGGCAAGCACACTTATCTGTGTGCATCTGAGAACACATGAGTGCCTGGGAGCATCTATGCAAGAACATGTATGTATACATGGGGGCACCAAAGAGCAAGCAGATTCAAGAGCCCATGTGAGGCAGGATGTCTGCATGTATACGTGAACAAGTGTCATTCTGGCCAAGTACAAGCAAGATGATGGGGATGCCCGCAGCATTCATCTTTAGCCCCTAAGATAGGTTTCAAGAAACTGAAAGAACAGGATGGAGTCAGGGGCACAGTCCCCTCTCCTGCTATTTTGATTTTTTTTAATCAAATAATCTCTCACTGTAAAAAAAGGATGCATGTTTCTCTTTTAAATTAAATATTTTCTAAAATATGAGGACATTTACATAAAAGTCTTGAGTCTGGAGCAGACTACTTGGGGCGGGGAACCAGGGGCTCTGTATTCACCAGCAGGAGAAAGGAGGTGAGAGAAAGTTGTCTTATTGGCTTGAGCTCTTGCCACAGCTTGGGGGAAGTGGGTCTAGATTCATAATGGTGCAAACCTGGGTGGGGGTAGGATGGTCTCTTCCTTTAGGCAGGGGCTCACAGGAGCAACAGTAATAGAGGGGGAATGGGAAGAGTGCAGGCTCAGGGCAGGGGGGTGAGGTCGAGTGGGAGTGGGTGTGGGCGTGAGCAGGGACCAGGGACTCTGCCAGCTGGGGCTGTACATCAGCAGGGCCTGCAAGGTCTGGCCCATCTGGCCCAGGCCATCAGACAGCAGGTGCAGGTGGGAGACAGTGTCTTGGGCCAAGCTTTCCAGCAGCGCCTGCTGCTGCCTCGACGTTCGCAAGATCTGCACCAGAAGCTCCTGCATGTTCTGGAGGAGGCTCACCACCCCAGGGCCTGCAACAGTACACCAGTGGGAGGTCAAGGCCTCCATCTGCCAACCCCATAACCAGGCCCCAAGCCCCAGAGAAGGATGGGAGGAGGGATGAAACTTACCTTGCAGTCCTGACACATGGGTGAGCTCTTCTCTGACTCCCTGAGGGACCAGATCTGATCTGACTGGAATCTCTGGCACCAAGACTGGAGGCTCTTCTGGAGTTGGAGGAGGCAAAAAAAAAACCATGCTAAGCCCTGTGGGGATCCATTTCCACATCCTCCTCCACTGCAATGAGGATGCTATTCCTTTTTACCCCCAACTTAGCCCTGAGACTGGTGGAATCAGGACTCCCTTGTTCATCTGGCTCCAAGGTAGGGGCTGTTCTAAGCTCCCTTGAGGATAGAGAAGGAGGCAAAGCTAGCTGACTCCATCATGGTGAGAAAGGCTTTAAAGAGCTTGGGGAAGGGGGGTATAACCACCTGAGATGAGAACTGGGAGTGTTCTTAAGAAACTCGAAGGGAATAGCCCATGCAAAGTCCAGCAATCCAACCTTCTAGGACCCTTTCCTCATGCTACTGCCTTCTGCCAACACATTCTGCCCGCTCCAATGCCATGTTCTCACTCCCACCCCTCAGGGGTTTTCTTCCTCATGTTTCCCATCTCCTCGCTTTCCCAATACCCTCATTCCTCTGGAGACTCCTCTCTGCATCCCGTTCATGCCCTTCCAGCTGGAGCTATGTCCTTCCTGCCCAGGAAGGCCTTAGAAGCACCCCAAATCACCTCAGAAAAATGAAACTCGTCAGTCTTACCTGGAATCTGGGAGGGGGCAGGGCTAGCCTGCTTCTCCTCAGGAGCTGCAGGAGGAAGACAGATACATTTAGTTTTACCTACTGACCCTAATCTTGACCCAGTCTGTGGATCTCCTAACCCAACCTCCACAAGTACTAGAGTTAGGGAAAGACTAGTCGGTCCCATAGCATGTAACCCAATCAGGAGGTAGAAGCATGCAAAAGAGGGCACATTTTACACAAGTGCATACTGGAATCCCAGAACATTATGCTTGCTGTGTGTCTGTGGTAAGTCAGATGTCCTCCAGGAAAGGCCCAGAGCCCTAGTGTTCTGAGCTTCCTCTAAAGCTCAGCTCAGGTGCCTCCTCCTCCTCCTCTGTAAAACCTTCCCTGATCCCCACCAGCTACTAGTTGTCTCATCCTCCTCAAATTATGTCATTTCCTCCCAGAAGAACACAAGCTTCTTCAAGGCAGAGACTGTTTCATTTCTGTCTTTCAATCTCTGGTGGCCAGCTCGGTGCCAAAGGACGTAATAGGCGCCTAATAAGCATCTACTGTATTGACTAGAGCATCTGACTGAGCAGGGGGTGGTGATTTTCCAACCCTGCCTCAGGCACACAAACACTTCTCTCAGTTCTGCTTTCCCACCAAGTCCCATGGGCCTCAACCTCTCGGCTTTCTTCTCTACAACGGCTCCTGGCAATACTCACAGGTGGATTCTTTCTTAGCACAAGGCGGCGGTCCTGTTTCAAGGTTTGTGTCAGAGCCTGGATAGTCGGGAGAGAAGAGTGTTGGCCTAGGGCTAGGGTACCTCGCTCCCCACCAATTCCAGAAATCTCTGCCTCATGAGCTGGGTTTTATTTTTGTCTTTGAATCCTCAATGGAAAGCCAGTGTCTGGTACACAGCAAGCGCTTAATAGATGATTGTGGCTCAAATGTGCCTCCCCTTCTCCATTCCCCCACCTAGCTGCTCACCCAGTAGCTTAGCTCTGGTGGAGGGGCTCCAGCTGAGCCCAGCACTTCCCAGAGGGGAGCTTCCCCAGATCTGGGGAGGACAAGACTAGGAATAAGTCAGGAGTCTGGGGGAAGGCACTTACGACCCTTCCCCTTTTCCTGCTAGCCTTGGGGGTTCCATAAAGAAACCTCAGGTAGGAGGCCAAAAGGTGGCCCATCACCAGGGGTATCTCCTTACCTGGCAGGCGACGCTCTCCAAAAACTGGCCTTCCTGCAGCCTTCCACAGTCTTTTCATGGTGCGGTAGTGGGGTGGGGGCTGAGGGGAGGGGCCTCCTGCCTGGCGGCTGGTCTCCCACTCTGAGTAGAAGGCTTGCTTCAGTGCCTTCCACTTGGATCGACACTGAGCCACGCTTCGACCATAGCCGGATGCCCCCAGCCCTTGGGAGATGGA
Source organism: Phalanger gymnotis (assembly GCA_028646595.1). Taxonomy (NCBI): domain Eukaryota; kingdom Metazoa; phylum Chordata; class Mammalia; order Diprotodontia; family Phalangeridae; genus Phalanger; species Phalanger gymnotis. The sequence continues at coordinate 263,507,929 of CM053624.1, forward strand.
TTTCCACAAGGCCTCATTGGGCCTTGAAGTGGAGGCCATGAGCAGCGTGACCTCCCCAGAGTCCTGGATCAGGGTCAGGAGGCAGCTGATCTCCTGCTGGGTCCAGGCCCGGCCCCTGGGCATCATTCAGGCTCCTCTCTCTACACTGGGCACCAAGACCCCAGGAAAGGAGAGACTTGGGGGAGGGGGCTGTCACAGATAGCCTAAGGGACACAGATAAAAACAGGCTGAGGTAGGCCAGCTGGGACAAATGGAGCACAGGAAGGGATCTGAGGCACTGGAGGGAAAGGGGTCTAATATGAGGTGTGTTCATTGGCTGACATCTGGGAGGGTTCAAGAGATCCTTGTGGGAGAGAACTGGAAGTACCAAAAGGGTCCCGGGGTCTGGTAGCTGTCAAGGCACAATGCTGGCTCAGTGAGATGGTTTGTCCAAGAGATGCGAGTGGACACTGTGGGTAGTCAGCAGTCCGTGTGTGGGAGGAGTGAGGTGTGATACCTGGGGAGAAGGGGCACAGTCCTGCTAGGGATTTCCAGAAGAGAGCTGAAGATGGGGAGTCCCAAGAGGGAAATTCAGGGTGCCTAAGGACAGAGCTCCAAAGTATGTGGGGACCTCCGGCAAGAGGGAGCCTCTAGGATTGGGAATAGTTCAGGATGAGGAATGTCACTGTGTCTGGGGCTGAAGAAGTGTGAATGGCCACCCAAGGGCAGGTGAGCAGACATCAGGCTGTGCATATGAGTGGGGGTCCTTGGGATATCCGAGGGGGCACCCAGTTCAGCCCCTCCAAAGGTCAATCTCCAGGTACTGGTGGGGGTCATAAGGGGGGCACAGATCAGGGTGTTTGGGGTTAGAATTGGAAGTAGGAGTCAAGATAGCCCAGGATGGATGCAGGGGGTCAACCTACCTGGGGCAGCAGCCTCTGGGGAGGGGCCTAGGTGGAGGATTGCTTTTGGGGAGCAGACATCTGTAGGGTGTGTGTATAGAGGAAGGGGAAAGGAAAACAGCCCAGGATTGGGCAGGATCTGGGGGAGGGGCAGATGTCAGCATGCTTGGGGCTGGGGAATGTACTGAGTGTGAGTCTTTGAAGCAAGGGGAACAGGTGGGGATGGGAGTGTCAGCATGTCTGGGTATGTGCAGTGTAAATATGGGGAAGGTCAAGGGGAGACGGGCTGTGGCTATGGACTGGGAGGGTGCAGGGTGTGAAGGATGGTATCTGCATTCCTGAGCCTCGAGCTGTGGAGAGAAGGGGAGAGGGGGAGGGAGAGGGAGCAAGAGGAGAGGGAGAGGGAGAGAGGGGGAGAGGGGG
>CM053624.1:263509732-263571244 GCA_028646595.1 Phalanger gymnotis
GCATTGTGTGTATGTGGGGTGGTGGGGGGAGGGTCGGCATGCCAGGGCCCGGACGTGCAAGGTGGGGGGAGGGGGGCCCCGGGACAGGGGCAGCCTGGGGTGGGTGGGGCCGCCTCCAGCTCAGGTTGGGTCGGTACCTGCCGGAGTGTGGGAAGGAGGACCCGCGCCCTCCCTGCAGCAGCAGCCCAACCCTGCTCGGCCCGGGCTCCTGCCAAAAGCCCAGCCCCTTTCCTCAGCCTCCCTATCTTTAGGGCGAATGCCAAGCCCAGCCGCGTCTTCGCCCAGAAACCCCGCGCCACGGAAGCAACACTGCGCATGTGTGACCTCCCCACACCCTCAGCCCGCACCATTCACACACCGGGCCCTTACATCCGGGAAATGGAGCCCTGGCACGCTTTCCTTTCGAGGCATTCTGGGAAATGAAGTCTCGAAAAACCTTCCGCCCTCTGCATTCTGGGAAATGGAGTCCTGGACTCGTCTCAGGCCCTCTGAAAACCGCGAGCGTTTGAGCCTCGTTTCCCCTGAATTCTTCGCCCAGTAAGGCCGTGGTGTCGGTCTGTGGGGGGTGATTTGCGGACCTCCGTGGTCCTAACAGCTGCACCCCATTTCATTTTTGAGACCCTGGGATTCCCAGGGTATTGATTCTTCTTTAACATTTGCGTTAAGTTGTAAATAAGGTAACAGGATCAAAGGATCGTCGATTTAGAGCAGGAAGACGTCTTGGAGGCCATCTAGTCCAACCTGATTGAAAAAAAACCAACCATGCATTTTTAACGTTAAAAACGACAACATTTTGAATTCTGAATTCTCTCTCCCGCCCCTCCCCCACTCACTGTGAAGGCAAAAAACAGCGTCAATTATACACGTGGAATCATACAAAACATTTCCATATTAACCGGAAAAAAAAACACAAAGAAGAAAAGGTGTTGTTGGTTTGTTTGCTTAACTAAATGAGGCAACTGAAGGCCGGCCGAAGCAAATGATTAGCCCAAAGTTACACAGAAAGTAACCAGCACACGCAGAATTGGATCCCGGGGATTGTGTCTCCAAATCCGGACTCTTTGCATTACACCCTGCACCCCCTCCCCAATATTTTCTCACTGATTTACATTATTACATCATTTCAGAGATACTTGAATCTAAATTCTAATTTTGATCTTCAAGTAGCCAAAGCTGCTTGCTGAAACCTGAGCCTTAAATGTCTCTGCCCTTCAGGTTAGTGACACTGGAACAGGTATCAAATGCCCCTTGCCACAACCCTTCCGCAGTCCAGAGGTCTGGGCCAACTGGCTCATCTTTCTTCCTCACTCCCTCCAGTGAAAAACCTTGTAGTTGTCGTGGCAGCAGCCAACCTTCCAGTCATCACGTCCTGCAATATCTCTCCCATCTCTCTCATTCCACTACTACACGACTATTGTAGCCTGCTAACGTGTCTCCCTACCTCGTGTCTTCCCTCCCTTCCATTCCCGTGGCACATGTCCTTCCTTCCTTCCTTCCTTCCTTCCTTCCTTCCTTCCTTCCTTCCTTCCTTCCTTCCTTCCTTCCTTCCTTCCTTCCCTTCCTCCTCTTTCACACCTATACCACTGTAACAGTTCTTCAACATAACCTTTCTCTCCTCCTTCCTAGCTACTTTTTCCTCGTCTAGGGTCCCCAACAAATTCTGAGGATGAAAATTACCAAACAGTTCTTACTGAATCCTCTCTGAATTCATACTCTCTGCCCTCAATATGGATCTTCACTGCTCAGAAATCCTTTTTTGAATCACTTTTGAGTCCCCTAAAGTGTCTGTTAGAAATATTCCCCACACTTCCAAACCTCTCAGTTCTGCTCCTACATATCACAATCTAAGCGGACAAACTCAACTCCTATTTTACTGGGGAGACCAAAGTTATTCAAAGTCACCTCTCTCAGCTACCCTCTTCCCCAGTTCCAAACCCCTTGGCATCTCCACTCAGCTCTTCTTCCTTACCATAGGATTTCAAGGAAGAGGCTTCTCACTTCTTTGCCAGAGCTTATTCGTGCCCTTGATCTATATTTTCCAATTGCCTTCCAGAAATTTTCTTTCTAAAACATGGTATTCCAAACCAAATATGATTGGTCAGCATTTTTTAATACCCCCTAAATGATGTCTGATCAGAGTATAGGATAGTGCTCTTTCAACATCCTTAAATATTCTGGGGTCTCATTGATGCGCATGTTCCTTCCAGCAATGGAGATTACAGCCCTTCCCTGCTTGCTCATCCTGTGTATGTCTTCCTGTACCTTTATCCCAGAGGACGGTCCATTCAAAATTCTGGGTACCTTCTCCTTGTGTTCTCCGGTGAATATATCACTGGAGCATGGTTATGCCTCGCTCTCAGTATGTGACTGACCAATCTTTTCGATCAAATATTTCCTTAATGACATCATTTATACTACTTCTGCATAATTCCTGGTCCTACATAATTACAGTCTGCTCATAATTGCCCTTCAGCTTTCCATTGTCCTTAGACCTTAATTCTTTACAGACTATAATATTCTATTACTCGAACCCATACAATTCCACCAGAAGAACATTAGCAACTAGGTGGCACAGCAGACAGAGCTCTGGGCCTGAAATGTGGAAGATCTGAGTTCAAATTTGGCTTCGGGCACTTACTAACTGTGTGATCCTGGCCAAGTCCCTTAACTTCTGTCTGGCCTCAGTTTCCCCAATTGTAAAAATGGGAATAATAACATCACTTACCTCTCAGGGTCGTTATGAGGATCAAATTAAATACTATTTGTAATTAATTAGCTCGGTGACTGATACACAGTAAGCACTTAATAAATGCTTATTTTTTTCCCCTTCTTCCTTGGCATTAAAAGGACGGGTTAACATTTGACAATTTTGGATCATTGGAAGAACTTTGTAATTTCCCAAAAGCAATCCAGCTTGCTCTCCTCCTCCTGTATGTGTATTAATATGGATATATGTACAGATGTGTGCATTCACAGTTAGAGGTATATATGGAAATTACAATTATATATGTCTGTACACGCATACACTCAATGGTGAGATTCAGCTGGTTCGCATCAGTTTGGCAGAACCAGTACCTAATCTTAGGTTGAGTTCGGCAAACCAGTTGTTAGCGGCAGTGGCACCTCGGCTCAGTTCCATGGAGAAGCAGTTGTTAATTTATTTGAATCCCACCTGCATACACTTATTTACTTCATGGGCTGTCCATCTATAAGCATGTGAACTACTTATTATAGGAATCAAAGCAATATTTTTTTGAATTAAATAATCATAATTCACTTTATTTTTTTAATAATTAAGATTTTTTTTTATTTTTAGTTTACGACACTCAGCTCCAAATAATTTTGAGCTCCAGATTTTCTTCCCCCACTCCCTCCCCAAGACGGGATGGAATCCAATATATCTTCTACATTTAACTTCCCATTGAACTTATTTACACAACAGTCAAGTTGTAAAAGAAGAATTATGACCGATGGAATGAATCATGAGAAAGAAGAAAGAAAAACAAAAACAAAGGAGAAAAAAAACAGGAAAAGAAAAGGAGAGCACACAGTGTGCCTCAATCTGCATTCAGACTCCATAGTTCTTTCTCTGGATGTAGAGAGCATTCTCCTCCATCGTGGGTCCTTTGGACTTGTCTTTGTGCCACCAGCGGCTATGGTGCTGAAATGGCCAAATGCCTGGGAGAGTGAAAAGAAAAACATGGGCCAGGTGGAAGAGTAAAGAACAGCTCTGTTTATTTAACTGAGGGACAGGGCTTATATACCTTTTAGGCAAGCAGAATCAACAAATCCAGGTGCAAGGCATTTGTATAATGCATGACTTCCTCGTGCTTTTGTTCCCCTTTTGCTATAAGCAATATTGTGTTAATAGCCCACATATGGTATTTAGCACATGTGTGCCATTGGGGTCTTGGAGAGAGCATGTGTGTACCAAGGAGGCTTGAAGAGCCTTCATCCTGAGCAGCACGTGCATGCCGAGGCAGGGGGATGGAGAGCCCACGTGCAGAGTTATCAGCCCAAGGGCAAGAACAGGTCTTTGGCCTCTATCTTATCCCAGAATGGACTTTCTCAGAGCTGGCCCTCTACAGTCTTTGCACCTTGTATTGCTGAGAAGAGCAAAGTCTATCAGGGTTAGTCATCACAGAATTCATATATCTGTGGTTGCGTATAATGTTCTCCTGGTTCTGCTCCGCTCGCTCAGCATTATATCGTGTAGGTCTTTCCAGGTTATTATGGAGTCGGTATCTTCCCCATTTCTTATAGCACAATAGTATTCCATTACCTTCATATACCACAACTTGTTCAGTCATTCCCCAATTGATGGGCATCGCCTTGATTTCCAGTTCTTTGCTACTACAAAAAGAGCCGCTATAAATATTTTTGTACATATGGGTCCTTTTCCCACTTGTGTGATCTCTTTGGGATACAATCCTAGAAGTGGTTATAGCCCTTTGGGCATAGTTCCAAATTGCTCTCCAGAATGGCTGGATCAGTTCACAACTCCACCAGCAATGTAACAATGTTCCAATTTTCCCACATCCTCTCCAGCATTTATCATTTTCCTGTTTTGTCATTTTAGCTAATCTGACAGGAGAGATGTGGTACCTAAGAGTTGATTTGATTTGCATTTCTCTAATCAGTAGTGATTTTGAGCATTTTTTCATATGCCTATAGATATCTTTAATTTCTTCCTCTGAAAACTGCCTGTTCATATCCTTTGACCATTTCTCAATTGGGGAATGACTTGTATTCCTATAAATTTGGCTCAGTTCTCTGTATATTTTAGAGATGAGGCCTTTATCAGAGACACTGGGTGTAAAGATTTTCTCCCAATTTTCTGCTTCCTTCCTAATCTTTGTTGCATTGGCTTTTTTTATACAAAACGTTTCAATTTAATATGATCAAAATTATCCATTTTGCATTTCATAATGCTCTCTATCTCTTGTTGTGTCATGAATTCTTCAAAGCAATATTTCTAAAAACAAAAAATAACAACAAAAAAACCCCTTTTTTAGCAGACTGTAAACCCAACATAAGTCAGTAGTGTAATATGATGGCCAAAAGACTAATACAATTGAGAGCTAAAGCTTCTAGGAACAAAGAGATGATAATTCACTGTTGCAACCCAAAAACAAGACCTCTTTTTGTCCTCTCAACTATGCAGCCCAAGAGTTTTTTTATCTTTTTTTGGCCACCACATCACAATATATTAGGTTTCTAGTCAACTTAAACTCCTGGATCTTTCCCAAGTTGTTATTTAACTATTCCATTTTCACCTTGTACTTGTGGACTTAAAAAAAAAAAAACAATTGGGACACTTTGCTTCACATTGACACTGGCAGTACTACCGTTCCATCTATTAGTAACATCAGTAAGTAGGGCTCAAAATAGCTACTCAAAGTGTTATGTCTCAGTAAGCCACCAAGAGGCACTCTAGGTTCAGGCAGCCTCCACTTGATTATTAGGCATGTGCCAACCATTCAGGTGAGTTACTACCTGATCAAACCATTCTATAGTGCTCATGGCTTGAATTATACCACCTCCCTCCTAGTATATACAGGAAACACCAGTTTTTGCTAGCCTGGGCTATTCCCAGTGCTTTCCCTTTCTATCTTTCTGTGATAGTTCATAAATTTCATATGACTTCACTTCCATTCCTTTGAGATTCTACCCTCTTTCTCAAGTCATATGACCCTGAAGATTATTCATTTAAAGAACATTTTCAAAACAGAACCAAAATTATTGAAGCACTGGATTAGGATTCCAGAACAGAGGCTATTCCCGGGCAAAATTGAAAGTTTCAGCTTCCCCCTGCAATCTTCTGTGCCTGGTTTTCACCAGGTGTACCTAGATACTATAGCATCATCTTTTCTCCCCTTGACTCCAAGCATTTTGATTTCAAAGGTAAAGAGCACAGGATGCTCTCTGTCTTGGCTCACCTCATTTGCTTCACCATCTATCTATATGGCTGTTCCATCAAATAGGTTAGTTTGGCCAAAAATTAAGAGTGTGTGAAAAGGATATACATATATATTATTAGTATTAATATATTATATAGTATATTATATGCACACTATATACAGTGTATATAATACAGTATATAATTTATAATGTAATAATATAATTATAAAAGTATTGATATATTATAATAATATATTACTACATGTGATACATAATATAATAATATTAATATATAATAAGTCTGGCAAGGTAGACCATAACCAGAATGTGAAAAGATTCTTTTAAGAACTGTTTGTTCATGTTCTTTGACCATATATCTATTGGGGGATGTCGTGTGTGTGTGTATGTGTGTGTTTGTGTGTGTGTGTAATAAATATACACTAAACCCTTATCAGAGAAATTTGATACAAAGGTTGTTTTTCCTCCCATTCAACCTCTTTCCTTTTTATCTTAAATGTTTTGATTTTGCCTGCGCAGCAGTTTTTCAGTTTCAAGTAATTGAAGTTATCTTATCTTTTGTAATTGCCTCTATCTCTTGTTCGTTTAAGAATATATCTCCTACTCGTGATGAAAAAATGCTATTCACCTTCAGAGAGAAAACTAGTAACTCTGAAGTATACTTTTCTCACTTGCTTTATTTTTCTTGCTTTTTTTAAAAAATACAGCTGATATGGAAATATGTTTTACATGATTTCACATGTATAATTGATGTTATGTTGCTGGCCTCAATAGATGAGAAAGGAGGTGGGAGGGAGAGAATTTAAACTCAAAATTTAAAAAGAAAATAACTTTTAAGATAAATACTGAATTTTAGAAAAATATTTTTTAAAAAGAAAAACAAAGAATACATCTACCCATGAAAGGTGTATATCTGTTTCCCTTCTAATTTTTTATAGTCTGATCTTTGATATTAGAATAACATATCCGCTTATAATGTAGAATATAAAGTCTTGGTCTAAGTCTAATTTCTGTCATACTGCTTTCCACTTTTCCCAGAAGTTTTTACTAAAAAAAGGAGGTTTTTTTTTCCTAGATAATGTATGTTTTCCACTTTATCAAACACTGGATTATTGAGTTCTCTTGTTTTTGAATCTCCTTTGTCTAATCTCTTCTTTGACTTTTTAATCTCTGAAGAAAATAGTAAAAACAGAAGCTGTATTTTACAAGTGACTGATTATTTTTCCAGCTGTGTACAGGCATACCCAATGAAGAACCAGAAAGTTTCCACAGTAGTTAACATGTTGTGGAAGAATTATTCCTCAGCATATGGATCCCTGTAAAGCATTCGTTCTAACAAAGGCAGAAACTTTGAGAACAAACTGCTCATGAAAATGTTTGCTTTGGCAAGAAATCAAGGAGTCTAGAACCACACCTTCTTGTCGCCAAGGAGAATTATAGTCTGAAACGCTTCGATTGTCCTCTGATCAACATGTTCGGAACATTGAGATCTCAGCAAAAATGTCAATGGTGTCAACTTTTGGTATTTCCTGTCCAGATATACAACAATAACATTAACCACAATAATAACTGTTATATAATATAACTCTACTATAATATAGAATGACATTTCTTTATTATTACTATAACATATCTTTCTTTGTTGAGAGACTTCAGCTTGAAATTACTCTTATGCAGCCATATCCAACAGTTTCTTTAGGAGATTGCTCTCAGTCTCTACCTTGGCCAGAGTGAATCCTGGCAAGGAATCTGTATACAGAGAAATACTTCCTCTCACAAGACTTTAGTATGTCTAGAAAGCAATTTGCTTCCTGATCGGGTATGCCAGGGCATTGAGGGAAAGGTGGTTTGTTCCAATTTATAAACCTCCTATCTGGTTCCAGAGATAAAGTCATTGCAGATAATAAGCTCCAAAGGCTTGTTTGTGTTTATACTCTGTATAAACAGTGAAAGTTTGAGCATGGGTTTCATTCTTCTTAGTGATATCTCTTGTCATCTTGGGCCAGTAAAATCAGTTTCTTATTAACTTTAGCGTTCTTTCTTGACCCCTATGCCCAAAGTCATCATGTAATGTTTTTGGAATCATAGAAATGCTTTTTGAGTAGCACCAACTTTTTCACGATACTGTATGTGTATAGTCTACAACAACACTTTGTGGCAGAGCTCTAGCTTCTGCCCCTATCTCATTGGTAAGGAGACCTCTAGGGAACAAAGCTTGAGTAGATGAGGGTTAATCCCTTGCCCACACATTGGAGGAACTATTCCTTCACAAACACCCTAGGGTATGACTTGCAATTATCTGCAGGTGGCACTCCAACCTCAAGTGTTCTTGCTTTCTTCCTTTGTGCAAGTGTGAACAGCCCCTAGGTTCTAGTCCTGAAAGGTTTGTTCAACTACCAAATGTGCTTAGTCCATTGTCCTCCTAATTGCTATGCCCAGATTTCTGCTTAGTGTGTGAATATTTCCAATGAGAATTTATAAATTTTTCAGATGTCTCGGGTTCCCATTTTCACAGGATTTCAACTGCTTTCACAACTGTATAAGACCTGTAAATAGTACTAAGACACAAGTAGATTAAAGTAAATTTTCTGAGTTAGATTGAAAGTGAAAGGTACAATAGTAAACCATGACATGGCTGAAGACACTTCTCAAGATAATGGAATGAGCGGAAGCAAAACAGCCCAGCTTTCTCACAATGACTCTAGCAAGGCTAGAAAAATAAAATAAAACAAAAACAGAAAACCCAGGACAAGTCATGATCAGTAAATCTAAAGAGAAACTTCATTAAGTGTATTTTGCCAACTTGGGTCTGCACAGAGAGATAGTCAAAAAGCACTAAAGAAAGAAAAGTCCAGCCCAGGAATAAGGCTTATAGAACCCTTCCAGTCCAACCAGAGGCAAGCCAAGGAAGCCTGGAGAGTATAGATGTGTATCCAGGGGCAGGGAGGTTAAAGCCTGAACCACAGTCTGGTCAGGTATTCCTGGAGCTTGAGACTGTGTCGCTTTGATCCCTATTCAGAACTTGGGGATGTTATGAGACTTAAATTGGGGGTAGCAATAATCAGGGCATGTTCTGGATCAGATTTCCTTGGCACCAAATGTACTTGTTCCAACTGCTGGCCAAAACCAGTTGTGAGGTCCTTGAAGAACACAGCTCTTGTTACTCAAACCACAGATAATACAGATCAGGACCAAATAAGGTTGTACCACTGTTTCTAGAAGTGCACAGAGCCTGGCTCTGACACAAAGCCCAATTCAGGAAATAAAGCTGGGCAAATAACTATATAGAAGATATGCTGTGTGATAAAAAAAAATCATAAAGATATATTATAGAAACAGGGACACCCAAGACACAAACCCAGAAGAAAGTAACTTCAAAACATCTGCAAGTAAAACCTTAAATAAAATTACTGATTTTCAATAAACTCTACTGGAATTCCTGGAAGAAATGAAGCAAGAATTTTTAAATGATATTCTAAATGAAAAGAGAGTTTTAGAAGAAAGAATAGAAAAAGCAAGGAGAAATCTAGAAGAAAAAATTGGAAAGAGAATAAATATCTTAGTAATGAAGGTACAAAACCTTACTCCAGTAAGATTCCTTGAAAATTACATTGCACCAGACAGATATTAATGACTTCATGAGTCAAGATACTAAAACAAAATTGAAAAACTGAAAAAACAGAAGAAAACGTAAGGAATCTCCAATCACAAACCACTGATCTAGAATACAAGTCAAGGAAGGATAATCTAGGAATCATTGGACTACCTAACAACTCCAATCATAAAAAAGCCTAGATACCATATTTCAAGAAGTCATAAATAAAACCATCTCCTAAAAAAGATAAGAACATCCAGAGCCTTTAAGTCAAAGAAAAAATACTGTAAGCAATCAGAAAAAGAGTCTGGGTTTCACAGAGCCAAGGTCAGAATCACATAAGACCTGGAAGCTATCCCTGTAAAGAAGAGAAGAACTTGGAATACATTATTCCAGAAAATATTAGTTAAAGGCTTGCAAACAAGAGTGACTAACCAGACAACACAGAATATAACATTACAGGAGGTGAAGGGCATTAGACCTTTAATGGAATGAAGCACTACTAAATATACTTTTCTTAAAACTAATTTTATATTTCAATTAAAATTTGTTTTTTTCTTCCTTTCATCTTTGCCCTGCCTTCCTTAAAAACAAAACAACACAAAACAAAACCCTTATAACAAACATGGATAGCTAAGTAAAACAAATTCCCAAATTGGTCACGTCCAAACAATATACGAATCATTCTACACCCTGACTTTGTTACCTCTCTGTCAAGGTAAGTAGCATGCTTCATCACCAGTCCTCTGGAATCATGACTGTTCATTGTATTGATCAGCGTTCCTAAGTTTTTCAAAGTTATTTGTTTTTGCAGTGTTATTTTATACATCGTTCTACTAGTTTTGCTTACTTCACTTTATGCAAGTTCATTCATTCTCAGGGTTCTCTGAAACCTTATCTTTCATCATGTCTTATCGATCAATAGTATTCTATTACATTCATGTACTATAATTTGTTCTACCAGCTAGGTGGCACCGTGAGTACAGCATGATGCCTGAAGTTAGGAAAACCTGAGTTCAAATATAACCCCAGACTCTAAATAGCTATGTGACCCTGGGCAAATCACTTAACCTCCATCTGCTTTCAGTTTCCTCATCTCTAAAATGGGGAAAGGCTATAAGGGGGTGGGCAGATATTTTCTCTCTGCACAGGGAGTCTCCCACTACCTGCTGCCACCTCATAGCCAGCCTCCTCAGGTGAGAAAACCTCAAACCCCAGGTGTGCTAGCACCTTGAGCCTGCTGTCCCCTATTTGGTGCAGTGTGCCCCCTGAGGAAAGGCTGCTAGTGGCCAGGTGAGGAATCTTCTATCTACCTCAAATTACCACTTCCCTCTGTACCACCACAAGGTATCTTTCGCCTGCTGCTGGCAGCCCTATCTCCCTCTTGGGATATGGAGAACCTACAATGAAAAGAACAGGTCTCCCTTCAACTTCAGGTTTTCTGTCTCCTGCTGTGCTTGTCCTTTGAGGTACAGATTTGTGCTCTTGACTCAATGAGGATCATTCTTATACCTGGTCATACTCTTCACATCCCAGTGACTCTGAACTCCTGTAGAGTATCATGCAAACCCCACTCCACACCTCCTACTACCTGATTCCTCATTCCCATCCCCTTCAGCCTTCCCATCCCAAAACTTTGTAATAATTCCACCCAGCCTGTCTACTGTGCCCTCTGGAATGCTTGTTCCATAGGCAACAAACTTCTCTTCATTTTAAATCTATTCCTCTCTCATTGCTTTCATCTGCTAATTCTTATTAAAATCTGGCTTTCCCCTCATGACACAGCTTCCCTGGCTACCCTTTTCAGCACTGGATGAGCCTTCATTCATTCTCCTTGGCTCCCTAGTCAAGGCAGGGAAGTTGTAATATTCCTTATTTCTCATTGTCATTCCAAGTTCTCCCCCTTCCTCCTTCATTCAATAATATCTCTTCCTTCAAGGCTCATGCTATTAATATCTACCACCCAATCAAATTCCCAGTAACCCCTAGGTAACAAAACCCTTAGTAATTCAGGTTACTCTTCGTTCTTCCTCAGTGAGTTTGAAACCTGTCTTACAGTTTTTCTTTCCTTCTCAACTCCTGCCCTCATACCAGGGGACAGCAACATACATACTGTCAGTGCCTCAATCTACTGCCTCCTATGAGCTACTCTTCCACCCCACCTCTGCCACACACAAAGATGGTCATACTCTTAATCTTGCCTTCACTCAGAAATGTACCATCTCAATGGAATTCTGAAATCCCCTTATCTAACCATAATCTATTTGCTTTTTACCTCTCCCTCTGCCACCCCTTCCATAACAATACTCATTGTGACTTGCAATCTGTTGACCCCACAATTCTCTCCAGGCTATCTCCCCTACCCCAGCTATTTTCTGCTCCTCTCTCTATCTTGACTCCTTGGTGAATTCATTCAACTGTACACTGTTCTCTTCTCTTGAATCCCTCATTCTCTTATCATAATGCTGATTATGCCCAGTTAAACCTTAACCTTGGATTACTCCCACTATTTGTCACTTTACACCTACATATGTGCTGCTAAAAGAAGGTGGAGAAAATAATACAATCGTTTTGACTGAGTTCACTCAAATTTGTGTTACATAGCTTCAACTGGGCCCTCACTACTGCTAGGCAATCCTACTATACCTCCCTCATGAACTCTTTCATTCTTCACATCAGCTCTTCTAAACCTTTTCATCCCTCCTCAAACATCCTATGAAATCCTCTCCCCCTCAATTTTGGCTTGATAACCTTTCCTCATGTTTTACAAATGAAAAGAGGCCATTCACTGTGAACTCCCTCTTCTCTCTTCTTCCTCATCTCCCACTCAGGTGCCTTCTGCCACTGTCTCCTCCTTCATCTCCCTTTTTTTCACATGATGAAGCAGCTTTATTCTTAATCAAGGCTATTCCATCTACTTGTTCAAACGATCCCATGCCTTCTCTTCTTCAATAGATTGCTGTCTCTGTCATCCTTACTCCCACATATTTTCAATCTCTCCCTCTCTACTGGTTCATTCTCAACTACCTACTAACATGCCCATGTCTCCTCTATCCTGAAAAAACCCTCACTTGGTCCTTCCATTCCTGCTAACTATTGTCCTATATCTCTTCTGTACTTCCTAACTAAATTCATTGTAAAGTCCATCTATGATAGTTGCTTCCACTTTCTCTCCTCTTACTCTCTTCTTAACCCCTTTCAACCTTATCATTCCCCTTAATCCAAAGTTACTAATGGTCTCTTATTTGCCAAATCCAACGGCCTTTTCTCAATCATCATTCTTTTTGACCTCTCTGCAGCCTTTTTGACACTGCTGATCACTCTCTCCTCCTTGATAGTCTTTCTCTCTAGGTCTTCAGGACACTGCTCTCTCCTGGTTTTCCTTCTACCTATTTGACCCCTCCTCCTCTGTCTCCTTTGCTGGATCCTCCTCTGGATCATTCCCTCTAACTGCAGGTGTCCCTCAGGATTTTGTCCAGGGCCCTCTTCTCCTCTGGGCCACTTCACTTGGTTATCTCATTCTCTTCCATGGATTTAATTTCAAATCCTATGCTGGTACTGTTCCAATCTTTCTACTGACCTCCAATCTCACATTTCCAACTGCCTCTAATCCACTTGCAACTTAAACTGGATGTCCAGTAGACAGATTTAATATGTCCAAAACAGAACTCATCTTTCTCCCTAAACCCTCCTACCTTCCCTATTATTGTAGAGGGCAACATCTTCCTCCCAGTTCTTCAGGTTTGCAACCTAGGAGTCATCCTGGATTCTTCCCTCTCTTCTCTTCCATATCCAAGCTGTTGCCAAAGTCTATCAATTTTACCTTTGCAACATCTCTTGAATATGCCCCCTCCTCTCCTCTGACATTGCCATTACTATAGTGCAGGCCCTCATCACCTCATGCCTCAATTACTACAATAGCCAGCTGGTGGGTGGGCCTGCCTCAAGTCTCTCCCCACTCCATCCATCCTCCACTTAACCACTAGAGTGATTTTCCTAAAATGCAGGTTTAATCAAGTTGTCCCTTATTCGATAAACTCTAGTGGCTCTCTCTTGCCTCCAGGAGCTCTTTGTAGCATTCACAGCCTGACCCTCATACTTTTTCGGTCTTCTTATACCTGATTCACCAACACACACTCCATGATCCAATGACGCTGGGCTCGCGAACAAGATGGTTCATCTCTCTGCTCTGCGCATCTTCTCTGGCTGGCCCCCATGCCTGAAACACTTTCCTTCCTCTGCTCTGACTGTAGACCTATCTGATTTTCTTTAAGTCCCAACGAAAACCCTACCTTTTCCAGGAAGACTTTCCCAACTCCTCTTAATTCCAGTGTTTCCCCTCTTCTAATTATCTCCTATTTATCCTGTATATAGCTTGCTTTGTAAATATTTGTTTGCATGTTGTCTCCCCCATTAGATTATAAGTTCCTTGAGGGCAGGGACTGTCTTTTGCTTCTTTGTATCCCTAGTGCTTAGTACAGTGCCTGGCACATACCAGGCACTATATAGATGTTAGCTATTATTATTATCATTAATTTCCCAACTGATGGGTACCTGCTGTTAATCATTTTTTGCCACTAAAAAAGAGCTTATAAAATTTTTCTGTACATAGTGGCTCTTTTCCTCTCTCTTTGATCTCTCTGAGGTATAGTCCTAATAGTGGTATCACTAGGTCAAAGGTTATGCAGTTTAGTGACCTATTGGGCATTGTTCCAAATTGCCTTCCAGATGGCCGGACCACTTCACAGCTTTAATTAAATTAATTAATTAAAATAAAATTAATAATAATAAATAATTAATAATAAAATAAAATAAATTAAATTAATTAAAACCCATTAATGTGTTTATTTTCCAGGGGTCTCTCCAACGTTTGTAATTTTCCTCTTTTGCCATTGTTGTCAATGTGACCAGTGTTAGGTAGAACTTTAGAGTTACTTTAATTTGCAGTTTGATAATTATTAGTGATTCGGAGCATTTTTTAAAAAAAATAAATCACTATTGGTAGCCTCTTCTAGGTATTCTTGCTCACAAGACCAGAGCTAAATAGATACTTTGGAGTCAATAGAAGCATAGAAGGTAAATGTATTTGAGCCATTGGAAGACTCTACGATGAAATGTTTACATTCTAATGAGGAAAAGAAACAAAATTTTCAAGAGTCAGAGAGGAAGTAATTAAAGCAGATGGTATGCCTGTAGTTTTATTGTACTGTGATGATCATAAGAAAAAAGAGAAAAAAGAAAAAAAATCAAAAGAGAAAAAAAAAGAGAAGGAAAAAAGGAATACACTAGGGAAAAAAGTAGGAAGAAAGGGTAGAATTTACTATCTCACATAATTGGGGTTTTGTGATAAGAAGACTATGCAAACATGGAAGAAAGGGTAAGGAATTCTGGCTACACCTGAATATTACTTTCATCCAAACTAGAGAAAGGAAGGCTGAATACACACACGCTGAGTTTGATGTTAAAGTTAGAATTATGCTAAACTCAAGGGGAATCAGGCAGGAACTAGGAGTAGGAAGATGGCGACTAAAAAGTAGGATATATTAAAGAAAGGATTAACTATAAGCAAAACTCCACCTTTGGAGGGTAAATTGTGAAGGTGGAATAAAATTTCATTTTTCAGATGAAGAAACTTAGGTAAATAGGGTTAAGTGACTTGCCCGGGGTCACACAGCTAGGAGGTGTCTGAGGCTTTGAACCAATGTCTTCCTGACTCTAGACCCGGCACTCTACCCACTGCACCATAAGTTTAGATCTAGATCTAAACTTACACCCCTGTAAACACACACCCCTGTAACATCTCCTCCATAGACAGGCGATATAGCTTGGACCTGTAGAGAATTCGTGGATTTTGAGTGTTTGTTCATTTCCCAAGGTTCATTTTGAGAGGAGGGTCAGGAAATGTAGAGTCCTCGAAAAAAGAAGAAAGACCAATAGAGAAAGAGAGGGTCCCTCCCCAAGCTACATCAGTTGAAAAGTTGCTGAGAGCAGTTTTTAATAGCAGCAACACCAAAGGCAGACCCTGAAATATGGTTTCTTCACTCAAGCCAACAAGAAGTGAAAGGCACCAGGAAAAGCAGCAAAGCATAAGACTTCTGGGCTCAACTGGTTCTTGGTTCAAGCCCATTCATTTTCTCTTTAATTAATCACATATATTTTTACTGTCCTAGTTTTATTTTTCATAAACATTTGTGGTTGACCCAGGCATATGGATTTCCTTGAGTTCCTTTGTTCTCAGTCTGAGTATATAGCAGAGGAGAAAAAACTAATTTTAGCCACATAAAAGGACACGGACTGGGTAATTTTCTTTTTCCCTAGCTAACTTGGAACACCAATGCCATGTTTATTGCTTTCATTAGTAGTAACAATCTCCCCAAAGCAGAATTTTAAGTGGGAGTTCAGGATCATTCTTTTCCCAAGACATTAATTTTCATTGTTGTTGTGACTTGAGGGATTGGCCCACTGATCAGGCACTGAGGGGGCTTTGGGAAGAAGGCGGATGGTGTTTAGGAAAGATACTCTTCCATTTTAATTTCCAAGTTTTCCTTGCCTTTTTTTTTTACTCCCCAGTCTGACCTCTCTCACCTCTCCCTCTCCCTCTCCCTTTCCCTCTCCCTCTCCCTCTTCCTTTCTCTCACCTCTTTTTGCCTCTCTTTCTTTCTCTCCCCCCTTTTTCTCTCCATTCCCCCTTGCCTTTCCCTTTCCCTTTCTACCCTATAGAGTATATGTGTGTGTCACACACACAAACATACACACACACATATACATATATTTAGTGAAAGAGTGACTCCTAGTGTTTCAGGCAGAAATCTCCAAATGGATATGTAACCTAGAGAAAAAAGGTCACTTCATAAGC
This sequence comes from Phalanger gymnotis, assembly GCA_028646595.1. Lineage (NCBI taxonomy): Eukaryota > Metazoa > Chordata > Mammalia > Diprotodontia > Phalangeridae > Phalanger > Phalanger gymnotis. Next base: position 263,526,103 of record CM053624.1, read on the forward strand.
AAATTGGAGGAGCAAGAAAGAAAATACCATTCCTATTGTCAAAAGGTGAAGAGTTCACCATAGTACAAGGTTTTGGAAAGAGTCATAAACAGATAAAATGGACTTGTGATTACATATAATTATAAAAAACTTTGTACTGACAAAGCCAATGTAGTTAAAATTAGAAAAAAAAATTAACTGGACAAAACTGTGCATCAGGTTTCTCCAATAAAGATCTCATAACCAATCTATGTAAGGAAATGGTTCAAATTTATAAAAACAAGAGCCATTGCCTAACAGATAAATTATCAAAGGATATGGACAATTTTCAAAGGAAATTCAAACTCTCAACTGTAGGATGAAAAAATATTCTAAGTCACCAATAATTAGAGAAATGCAAATTCGAAACAACCCTAAGGATTTACCTCACATCTTTTGGAGTGGCAAAGATGTAAAAAAATAAAATAAAGAAAGTGACAGTTAGTGGAGGTCCTCTGGCAAGAGTCAACAGTAATGAAAAATTGATGGAGCTGAGAATTGGCCTAGCCACTCTGGCAAGCAATTTGGAATAATACTCAAAAAGTCACTAAATGGTGCACATTTTAAAACATAGCAATCCCACCATTGGGTCTGTACCTCAAAGAGATCAAAGAAATGGGGAAAGGGACAATATGTACAAAAATGTTTATAGCAGCATTTTTGCTATAGCAAAGAACTGGAAACATAGGGGAGTATCCATCAACTTGGGGAATGGCTGAAATATTATAGTATATGAATGTTACAGAATATTATTGTTTCAGAAGAGTTTCATAGCAACCTGAGAACACTTGTATGAACTGATACAGACTGAAATGGGCAGAACCAAGAGAACAAGAACATTTTAAAGATTTAAGAACTCTTCATCAATATAATGAGCAACCATGACTCTAGATAACTGGTTTTGATTCATGCAACCTACTTCCGAACAAAAGGGCTGATGTGAGGTGAAGAAGAGGACATAAATTTTTGGCAATTGTATGGATTTCTTTTGCTTGACTCTGCTTTTTGTGACAAGAATTGTATTTTTCTTTTTTTTTTTTCCATTGAGGCAGAGTTTGGGAAGGGAGAGGGGAAGTAGCAACAAAAGAAAGAAAAGAATCTTTGAAACATTTTTAAAAATGCATGGAGGATGACAGAAAGTTTAGAAGGAAACTGACAAGAATGAGAGTTTTGAAATTAATAAGTTCAATTTATCATATGCTTTAAGAAGGAAGCAAACTAGACACAATAAAGACTTGTGGTTTCCCATATAATTCTCTTTTTCTATTCTACTTTTCATATAGAAATTTTTTGATGATCTTTTATGGCTTAAGAAAATCACAGCCACTGTGTTAATCAGGACTTTTTAGCTTCTACCCTTCTCTTTTTGTACTCTGCCTCTCACTGTCATCATAGAGCTAAGCGTACCCCATAGCTCTTTGCTGAGTGTTGCTTGGTCTCATAGGCCCAAAGAATAAGTGAAGGAAAGAACCATCTCACTGAACTACAGTCTTTCCCATTACCTATTATGCCTGGTGGTGAACGATGAACTCGATTCCCTGGTTGGCAGTCTCTGGGGTCTGATGACATTACAAGCTGGTTCATAGACTAGGAAGAATCGCTACTCACTCCCACAGGTCAGTCAGTGTATGATGGCATACTGTCTCTACCTTCTCCTCTCTCTGGCCTCTGGCTATCTCTGGTGTCTCTAGCACATGCCTTGCAATTCATGGTGACTCTTTTTAAATGCTTCCCTTTTTCCTTTCCCCCTCAGAGTGAAACATTAGAATGTCCTCAGGTGTTCTGTTTATGTTACATACCTTAATGCTATGTTAGTAGCTAGCTGGTGCAACAGGTAGAATGCTGGTCCTGGAGTCAGGAATACCTGAGTTCAAATCTGACCTCAGACACTTACTAGTTGTGTGACTCTGGGCAAGTCACGTAGCCCTGCTTGCCTCAGTTTCCTCATCCGTAAAATGAGCTAGAGAAGGAAATAGCAAACTACTCCAGTATCTTTGCCAAGAAAACCCTACATGGGGTCACAAAGAATCAGGCACAACTGAAAAAATGACTTCATAATAATTTTTTTTCCTGTTCTTTCTGGCACCTAAAAGATCCAGGAGATCACAGAAGAAAAAACTCTGGATGCCTGTGGTTTTCAATGAGCTGCCACAACCAAGTGCAACACTTGTAAAATTCCCAACTATTGTATAAAACAGTTGGACCAGTATAGAGCTCCCACAACAGTACGTTGGTGTCTATAGGCTGGTTTCTTTATGATCTGTCCTACAAGTCAGACTACTGGCTATACTCTAACACTGAGTATAGGCTCTACTATGCATGTAATAATGGCTCACATTTCTACAAGGTGTCCTAAAAGTTAGGTCGAAACTGCACTAAGACATTTGCAATACCTTCTATATAGCCCTTAACAGTTACATAAAGCACTTTCTTCACAGTGACACCGAGCTAGGAAACATCAGTATTATTATCCCTATTTTACAGATGTGGAAACTGAGACTCATGGAGGTTAAATGACATGTCCAAGGTTTCACAGCTAGAAAGTGATGAGGTGGGAACTAAACCCAGGTTTCTTAACTCCATATCAATAATCTTGCCACCACTTGATGTTGCTTATCAAAATTTTAAACATCCTTCAACGATCAATTTCAATTTCTGTGAGTAGAAAATCCCACATGGGAAGGAATCAGAAACTTCAACTGTGCCTGGCTTTCTGTCCTCATCTTTTTCTTTCTTTCTTTTTTTTTAAAAAAAATATTATTTCCCCCCAGTTATATGTAAAGACAATTTTTAACATTCATTTAAAAAAATTTGAGTTCCAAATTTTCTCTCTCCTTCATTTCCTTCCTCCCTGAGACAGTAAGCAAATTGATATGCATTATGCATGTGCAATCATGTAAGATATATTACCATATTAGTCATGTTGTAAAAAAAAAGACACAGACCCAAAGGAATAGGAAAAAAAAATACAGAAAGTTAGTATGCTTTGATCTGAATTCAGACTCAATCAGTTCTTTCTTTGGAGGTGGATAGCATTTTTCATTGTGAATCCTTTGGAATTGTTTTGGATCATGGTATTGCTGAGAATAGCTAAGTCATTCACACTTGATCATTCCACAACATTGCTGTTACTGTGTACAATGTTCTCCTGATTCTGTTTAGTTCACTTTGTATCAGTTCATGTAAGTCTTTCCAGGTTTCTCTGAAATTCACCTGCTCATTGTTTCTTATAGCACAGCAATATTCCATTACAATCTTATACCATAACTTTTTCGGCCATTCCACAATTGATGGGCATCCCTTCAATTTCCAATTCTTTGCCACTACAAAAAGAGTTGCTATGAATATTTTTTTTACAAGTAGGTCCTTCCCTCTCCCCCGTTTTTAAATCTCTTTGGTATCCAGATGTAATAGTGATATTGCTGGATCAAAGGGTGTGTATAGTTTTATAGCCCTTTGGGCAGAGTTCCAAATTGCTCTCCAGAATGGTTGGATCAGTTCACAACTCCACCAACAATGCGTTAATGTCCTAATTTTCCCACATCCATTCCAACATTTATTATTTTCCTTTTTTGTGTCTTTATCTTTTTCACTTCTACTGGGTTTGGATCTGACTATTCTTCTTGAGATCCAAGTTGGGCTGAAGAGATTTTTTTGAGTCAGTGTTCACCAGACAGGAATGATGGAAATGTGTGCTCAAAAGACCATGTGCTAACCAAACCCATCAAATGCAAGGCATTAATTATGGATTGCATATTTGTAAGTTAAATGGCTTCTGAATTGTTGTAATTTTTGCTTCCACCTTAGTTTTAAAGTGGAATGTTCTCCAAATTCTGCTTCATAGAAGAATCCACTTTACATCAACACTGAGAGATGGAAAAGTAGATAAGTAGAGAGCAAAGTATATGCTCTCAAATAGGGTGGCAAATGTTATATTATGTGTCATCTCGGGAAGCGGGGGGGAAGGTCGGAATAACTATTCAGAATGCTATCTTATGGTAAACCACAAGATAATGTTCTCTGAATTTGAGGTATTCCAGCTCCTTCCCTTTGTCAAGGAACCTACAGTACCTTACCTGAATCTTTGTCCCAAGTCCTTTTGCATATGTGCATAGGGGACTTGCCCAGGTGTCTTGGCATTTAGACTTTATTCAGTGCATATTGATCTAGTGAAATTTAAGTTTAGAGCAGCTAGGTGGATAGAATGCCAGACCTGGAGTCAGGAAGACTCATCTTCTTGAGTTTGAATCTGGCCTCAGTCACTTACTAGCTGTGTGACCCCGGGCAAGTCACTTAACCCTGTTTGCCTCAGTTCTTCATCTGTAAAATGAGCTGGAAAAGGAAATGGCAAACCACTCCAGTATCTTCGCCAAGAAAACCCCAAATGGGGTCGTGAAGAGTAGGACGTGACTTTACAACAGTTTAAGAATTATTCTTAATAAATTTGTAGTTTATTAAGTTGACTTAGCCCCCATCCTACTTAAATTGCTTGTCTCTTGCTCAATACCATGTGACCCTCTAAAAACAACTCACATATATATATATATAAATGTGTATATGTATATATACATATACACACACATATACACCTCTGTGTGTGTGTGTGTGTGTAGCATTCATTTTACTGTCTAACCACCAGGTGGTGTTGACAGTAGGTAGTTCCACATTCGGGCTGACATCTTTTACATGACCAGGTCTGCAGAAGCACTAAATGCTGTGCTCTCTATGATTTCTAGAGAATCATTGATGCATCCCTCAGTTCTGCCTCTCTCTATGGGGTGATGCCGACTTAGGGGATATGCAGATTTATAGTTTTGTCTAATTAAAAATAGCTCTGAGCCCCACTTGTGAAAGCCTGCTTCCCTTTTATAAGTTGCTATGTTTTGGTAGTCTCTAATTGACTTTGGCATAGTGGGGATGGTGCTTCATAGGAGTAGCCAAATGGCTAGTTTGGATACTATATGAAGTGTTTATTATATTAGCCTAGTATTAGTAAGCCAATGAATAGTATACCATAACTAGAGAATAATATACAATAAAAATGTAAAACCTCAACAGATGGCACCTCAGGCACACCATTCTTCTAGACTCCAGAAATACCCTAGACATTGGATTGATCTGGGTTGAGGAATTCTTGGAAATGCTCAGTCTGAATTTGTGATTTCTCACTTCTATTCCCCTTTGAACAGGACAAGGAGTGTGTACTTGTTGCTTGCCTCACTAGAAGTATAAGCAGAAAGCCTGGAGGAACTCAGGACCCAGGATTTAAGGCACAGGGGATGGATTTGGAATCTGCTATCAATTGTTGTTGAGGACGGTTTTCTGGTCTTGGTTGTCCGGATGATGGTATGGATCTTTGACCTGTCTGGCTAGAGCTAACCCAGCACAGGGCAAGGTGAGAAAATTCACTGGGTGACCCCATCCAGGATCACTGAATCACAGGATTAGATCTAGAAAGGGCCTTGGAGACCATCTAGTCTAATCCCTTCATTTTTACTGATAAGGAAACTGAGGCCAGAGAAGCAGAGCCAGATTCTGAACCAGAGCCTCTGACTCCAAATCCAACTCCCTTGCCAGTATACCACACTGTCTCTGAAACCCTTTTTTTCTCCCTTTTCCTTGCCCCACCTCTCTGTCCCTTACAGCTATGTCAAATCACTTTCTCTTTTGATTCCTAGCTTGAAAGCCTAGACCTCTACATTCAGCAGAGGGTAGTGGCAGAATGAGGGCGGTACCACAACTGAGTGAAATCAGCAGTGAAAGGCATAGCATTAGAAATCTCCAGCCACTGACACCTTTCCTCTCCCAGTGATGTTTGACTCCTCAGCTTCCTCGATTCTTTACTGTAGTAAAAACAAATATTTGATGTTTGCCTTAAGACTTTTGAGTGGCAGCTCTCCACCACTCCTAATAATATCTGAAACCTCAGTTGTACCCACTCCCCCAAATGCATTTATCTCAAGCATATTTGGTGTCAGAGTCGCAAAGGTGAAAAGAAAGGTCTTGTCCCCTCCCGTTATATTATTCATCCTATTTCATTGCTTGTTAGGTGACAGTCATCCATTTGGACTCCTATAGGGAAGGCAGTCCCTTCCTGGCCTAGAACCATGCCTATCACTGATGTCCAATGCACAAATAGGTTGGCTGCTGGAGGACTCGCAGGCTGATGTCTTGAAGGTTCCTGCCACATCTTGTCTTCTAGTGTCACCCCTAGGCCAAGGGGTATAATCACCAGACAAATTGCTGAAACAGACTGTCCCCTTCTCATATATACACATACACTCCAAAGTCACACTACAAATTCACTCAAAAATAGATGTCTCTTGCTTTTGATTCAGTTATGTCTTTGTAGCTTTATAGTACTTAGCAAGCTGTCTGGCTCGTGGTCAAGGCATAGCAAATGCTTTTGATTGACCTCTACCTTGTTTTCTTTTTTTCTATTATAAATTTAAGTCACAAAAATAGAGCATTTCAATAAACACAGAAGAATACAAAAAAAAGATTCTATGGGAAACTGTGAATCTCCATTTCATACTGCTTTGCTTTTTTAAAAAGTATATAATAAATTCTGTATGTTACTTTCAAAACTGTTCTGTTTATTTGTTCTCCCTTCTGTACTTCTGTCTGTTTTCTTCTGTGCATAAAAATGTTTCAAGCTTCCTCTTTTTTATTGGCATTATTTCTTCCTCGTTTCTTCTGCCTTTCCGCATTAGTGTATTCCATTTATCTTCCCTTCTCTTTTCCTTCTTCAGATCCTCAGAACAGGATAAATTCACTCTCTTGACCTCTGTTTTTCTAATTTAATTGTCTCCTCAATACTCTTCAAAAACATGAAGGCATCCTTGTTTCTTCTCCTCCTACTAGAATGTTAGTACTACATCATCATATGACTCCTTCCAATTACTCAAGTAAATTGACTTTTTAGGTTTTGTGTTTATATTTCAAAGTTATTACACCACTTTTTTTTAAAATCAGAAATGCTTGAAAATCCTCTATTCCATTAGATCTAATTTTCCCCCTGTAGGATGATACTCAGCATTGCAGGGTAGACTATTCTTTTGCCTTTTGGAATATTATATTGCAAGATCGCTGTTCGTTTATAGTAGAAGCTTCCAAATCTTGTGTGATCTTAACTGCCTTTCACTTGAACTGCTTCTTTTTGGATGCTTATAATATTTTTTTTTTTAAATGCTAGAGTTCTAGATTTTGGCTATAACTTTGGACTCTTCCTTTTGGAGTTTCTTTCAGGAGGTGATAGGTGGATTCTCTTTCCCTTTGCCCTCTAGTTCTAAGAGATCTTGGTTCTTTATGATTTCTTGAAATATAGTGTCCAGGACTTTTGATCATTGGTTTCAGTGAGTCTAGTAATTCTTAAATTATGTACCGATTTGTTTTCCAGGTCAATTTTTAAACCAGATATCTTACATTTGCTTTTACTTTTTAATATTTTAATTTTGTTCTAATAAATCTTGCTCTTTCAGAAAGCATTACTTTTTGCTCGGCTTAGTCCAATTTTTAGGCAATCTGTTACTTGGTTAACTTTCTCTTCTTTTGTGATGTATAAAAAGTTCAAGAGACATAATTTCTGTATAACTGATCATTTTATCAGATATGCTAGCAGATAATTAATAAAAGGCACCAGTGACACTTTCAAGTTCCAAAGACCCCTCATGGAGCCTCCTCAATGCTTATATGCCCTTTGAGGAATTGGTATGTCTTGAGGGTGGCAATCAACTATGATTAGTTAACAATTAATGAGAAGAATGAATATTATAATGAGGGGTAGACCTGTTCTAATGAGGGGCTGGGAGATATGTTGCTCATGGACTCAAGCCAGATTAGAGTGGGGGGGGGGGCAGCCTAAGGCAATCTAGACAAAGGATCTACGCTTCTCCCAAGCCTGAGTAAAACACAATGGGCCAGAATTCACCTTAGATTAAATTCTTTTTAAGGTTTTCTAGTTGAGTAGGGTCTCCCACCCAGGATTAAAAAGCATATACCTGGGGAGTTTGGGTAACCCATCAACAGGATTTAGCTAATGATGTCCTTCAGAAAGAGGAAATAAGAAGGGGAAAAAAACCCTTGATCTCCCCAATAATTGGTTATTTAATAATCATTTCATTCACTTTTAAAAAAAATAAAAATATTTTTGGTCAATCTGTTCCTCCTACTACACCCCCCTCCCAATTAAGTAAATTAAAAAAAAATCAAGCCCAGCAAACAAATTACTCAGTACATACCTACGTGGTCTGACAAAACAAATTCCCATGTTAGTTGTGTCTAAAAATATATGTCTCTTTCTGCATTTTAAATACATGACCTCTTGGTCAAGAGGTAAGAGGCATGATTCATCTTCATTCTTTTGGGACTGTTATTGTTGGATTAATGAGAATTTTAAAGTCTTACAGAGTTATTTTTCTCTTTAATGTCGCTATCACATATATACATTGTTTTAATTTACACTGCATCAGAGTATAGAGGTCATCCTAGTTTTTCATTTCACCATTTCTTATGGCACAATAATATTCCATTGCATTCATATACCATCATTTGTTTAGCCAATCCTGTATGTGATGACAGCCCCTTAGCTTCTAACTTCAGACTATCATAAAGAGAGATGCTATAAATATTTTTGTACATAGAGATCATTTCACTCTTTCTTTGATCACTTTGGGGCTGTTTGCCTAGTAACTGTATAGCTGAGTTAAAGGGTATGCACAGTTTGGTAACTTTTGGGGTACAGTTACTGATTACTTTCCAGGACTGATAGATCAGTTCATAGCTCCATCAGCAATTCACTAGTATCATTTTCGTTTAAAAATACATTTCACCTTCTCATGTTCCCAGTGAGCCATCCCTTGTAACAAAGAATAAAAAGAAAGAGAGGGAAAAAAAGCAGTTCAACAAAACTTACATATCACCTGAGTTTTACTATGTATGCAATGTTCCGCACCCATAGTCTCTCATCTCTGCAAAGAAGGGAGAGTTTTTTATCTTTATTGTTTTTGGTTGTTTTTTTTCTCTTATGGTTTCATGCTTCCCACATGGTAGATTGGATTCTCTAAACAGGATCCATGGTGCAGATGCAACCAGTTCCTGCTTAGGAATAAAAGGTGGGTATAGATATGTGGGGATGGTTATTTGAGAAGTCAACTCAATGAACATTTATAAGGTATTTGGCAGCTGGGCGTTATAGTGGATAGAACACTTGGTCTGGAGTTAGGAAGTTGGGGTTCATTCATTCAATCGTGTCTGACTCTTCCTGGCCCTATGGTTCATAAGCAGGTCAAACCCTTCTATCCTTCACTATCTCCCTAAGTCTGTTCAAGTTCATGTTCATTGCTTCCATGACACTATCTATCCCTCTCAAGCTCTATTATCCCTTTCTCTTTTTGCCTTTAATTTTCCCAACATCAGGGTTTTTTCCCAATGAGACACATCTTCTCATTATGTGGCCAAAGTATTTAAGCTTCATCTTCAGTATTTGACTTTCCAATGACCGGTCTGAATTAATGTCTGTAGATATTGACTGATTTGATCTCCTTGCTGTCCAAGGGACTCTCAAAAATCTTCTCCAGAACCACAATTTGAAAGTATAACATTTTAAAAGGTTCAAGAGACATAGTTTCTGAGTAATTTGATAATTTTATTATATATAATTTATATATTTATATTATAATAATATTAAATATATATTTTATATTTGTATCTATAATACTATATGTAAATTATACTACTTGCATATTATATATAATTCATCTATATTTACTAATTTATTAATAAGGCCAGAAATTAATAAAGTTATTAATAAAAGGATGGCCATCTCTCTTAGACCAAAGACCATTATGGTGGTGGGCTCACAGTTTATGTACCCTTCAGGAGAGTAGGTGGTCAATGAGGGGCTTAGACCACCAATAACCTTGGACTGTCTAGAAGAAAGGATCATTCCATCCAGACTTGAGTAGAACACAATGGGCTTCTCCACCTTAGGTTGAATTCTTGGTAAGATTAGGTGGGGTTTGACCAAGATGAGGGGAGTTAATGCAATCTCATTATCAGTAATGTCCTTCAAGAGGCATTAAAATCAGGACTTTGAAAGAAGGGGAAGACTCTGAATCTGCCTAAGATACTGGTTATTAATAATCATTTCTCTCAGAAGCATCAATTTTGAGGCACTCAACTTTCCTTATAGTCCAGCTCTCACAGCTATACATTGCTACTGGAAAGGCCATAGCTTTGACTATATGGACCTTTGCTGGCAGTGTCATGTCTCTGCTTTTTAGTATGCTGTCCAGATTTGCTATACCTTTCCTTCCAAGAAACAGGTCTCTTTTAATTTCGTGGCTGCAGTTGCCATCTGCAGGGATCTCTGAGACCAAGAAAACCTGACACTGTTTCCATTTCTTTTCCATTGATTTTCCAGGAAGTGATGGGACCAGTTGCCATAATCTTAGTTTTGGGGGGATTTTTTTGATATTGAGCTTCAAGCTGGCCTTTACACTTTCCTGTTTCACCCTATCAAGAGAGCATTCTTAAATCTTCACATTCTTCCATCAGAGTGCTATCATTTGTACATCTGATATTGTTGACATTTCTCCTAGCAACCTTAATTCTAGCTTTTGATTTGTCCATCCTGGAATTTCACATAGTGTACTCTACATATACATTAAAAAAATAAGATGACAATAGACAGCCTTGTTGTACTTCCTTCCTAATCTTTTCTAAAATTACATTTTATTTTTCCCGATTATAATATAAAACAATTTTTAATATTTATTCCTAAAAATTTTGAGCTCCAAATTCTCACCCTCCCTCCTTTCTTCCAAGATGGCAAGCAATTTGATATAGGTTATACATGTGCAATCATGCAATACATATTTCCATGTTGTGAAAGAATATACAGACCAAAAAATATAATAAAGTGAAAAACAGTATGCTTCAATCTGCATTCAGACTCCATCAGTTCTTTCTCTGGAGGTGGATAGCATTTTTCATCACGAATCCTTTGGAATTGTCTTGGATCATTGCATTGCTGAGAAGAGCTAAGTCATTCACAGTTGATATAATATTGCTGTTAATGTATACAATGTTCTCCTGGTTCTGCTCATTTCACTTTACATCAGTTCATGTAAGTCTTTCCAAATTTTTTTGAAAGCATCCTGCTTGTCATTTCTGATAGCACAATAGTATTCCATCACAATCTTATGCCATAATTTGTTCAGCCATTCCCCAATTTATGGGCATCCTCTCAATGTCCAATTCTTAGCCACCAAAAAAAAAAGAGCTGCTATAAATATACATATATTTATAGCATAAATAGGTCCTTTTCCCTTCTCTTTAATCTCTTTGGTGTCCAGACCTAGTAGAGGTATTGCTGGATCAAGGGGCAAGCATAGTTTTATAGCCCTTTGGGCATAGTTCCAAATTGCTCTCCAGATGGTTGGATCACTTGAGAACTCTACCAACACTGTATTAGTGCCCAATATTCCCATATCCCCTCCAACATTTTTCATTTTCCTTTTCTGTCATATTAAACAGTCTGATAGATGTGAAGTGGTACCTCAGAGTTATTTTAGTGTTCATTTTTCTAATCAATAGTGATTTAGAGCAATTTTTTTCATATGGCTATCAATAGCTTTGATTTCTTTGTCTGAAAACTGCCTGTTCATATCCTTTGACCATTTGTGATAATTGGGGAATGACTTGTATTCTTATAAATTTGATTCAGTTCTCTATACATTTGAGAAGTGATGCCTTTATCAGAGACACTTGCTCTTAAAATTTTTTTTTCCTTGGCTTTTTGCTTTCTTTCTAATCTTGGTTGCATTAGTTTTCTTTGTGAAAATGCTTTTTAATTTAATGTAATTGAAATTATCCATTTTACATCTGGTTATGTTCTCTATCTCTTGTTTAGTCATAAATTCCTCCCTTCTCCATAGATCTGAGAAATTAACTATTCTAAGCTCTCCTAATTTGCTTATGGTATTACCCTTTATGTACTTGTGAATCCATTTTGACTTTATCTTGGTATATGGTGTGAGATGTTGTTCTATACTTAGTTTCTGCCAAGCTATTTTCCCAGCAGTTTTTGTCAAATACTGAGTTCTTATTCCAAAAGTTTGGATCTTTGGGTTTATCAAGCACTAAATTACTATGGCCATTTACTATTGTGTCTTCTGTGCCTAATCTACTTAACTGATCCTCCAACTCATTACTAGCTAGTACCAAATCATTTCCCCTTTACTGCTTTATAATACAGTTTGAGATCTGGCATGGCTAGTCCACTTTCCTTCATATTTTTAAAAATTAATTTCCTTGATATTCTTGACCTTTTGTTCTTCTAGATGAATTTTGTTATTTTTTTTTCTAGCTCTATAAAACAATTTCTGGAAGAAAAAAATTTCTGGTAGTTTGGTATAGCATTGAATAAATAAATTAATTTGAGTAGAATTGTCATTTTTATTATATTGACTTGGCCTACTCGTGAGCAATTAATATTTTTCCAATTGTTTAGATCTGATTTTATTTGTGTGAAAAAGTGTTTTGTAATTGTGTTCATATAGTTCCTGGGTTTGTCTTGGCAGATGGATTCCCAAGTATTTTATATGGTCTACAATTATTTTAAAAGAAATTTCTCCTTGTATCTCTTGCTACTTGTCTTTGTTGGTAATATATAGAAATGCTGATGATTTATTGGGTTTATTTTATCAATAGTCAAGGATGACACTTAGGTTGCTAGACTAGGGGAACGTAGTCACACAGACATATGCTCCAATTGTACATTCACATACATATTAATATCTTCCAGGGTTCTGAGACCCCTAAAATATAACTGTGTCATATAATACTCATATCTATCGTTAAGAGAAACCCTACCACGGAATCTCAAATTTGGAACCTAAGATGGACTCTCTACTCCATTCATCTCTGGAGTCCACTTCTGACTCTCTGGACTTCTTTCCCCACAAAGCTCCAGCATCCCCCTCCCTCTGGGAGCTGCTTTGGCTGCTATGCTCCTGTAGCTTCCTTGCCCTGAAAGCTGCCTTAACCTCTGTACTCCATTAGCCTTCTCATCTGGGAAAATCCCTCTGCCCCCATGGTCCCTTCTTTGGATTGGTTGTTTCCTCTTAGAACCTCCATTTGCAGGCTAGCTACGTTGACTCCTTCATCCCTCTGTGGGGCCTGTTCATGATCCTGCAGACTTCTTCCTCCACTGTACTCCTTCCTGGGTACATCCTCCTCCCTTCAATTTTCAGCTTTCTTTTTTGTGTTGTCTTTTCCCTATTGAAATGTAAGCTTCTCATAGGCAGGGACTATCTTTCTTTTGGGCTTCTCCTTGTCTCCCCACTGCTCAGCACCAGTGACAGCTCAATGTAAGCTTGTTGAATTAACTTGACTTGGAAGGAACCTCCAATGTCATCCACTCCAACATATCCCTGAACAAAGTCCCCTTTACAAAGTACTCTACTAGGGGTCAGTTAGTCTTTGCCCGAAGACCTCCAGTGAAGGGGAAACCATTGCCTCCCCAGGTGGCCCATTACACTTCTGGATGGTTTTAATTGTTGTCAAACTTTTTTCTTCCTTCGAGCCTAAATTTGCCCGTTTGCAATTTTTACCCATGAAGAACCAAACAGAATACGTGATAACTCTTTACATTCTCTAAAAGCAGCCTCCCTTCCCAGGTCTTCACTTTATAGGGACAATGACAAGCCACTGAATTGTAGCTGCTGAGGGTGATGAGGACAATGATTGGTGAGATAACCCTATCAACCCCAAGAGATATTATCTCCCCTGCCCGAGTTGGGAAGCTCCTTACTTTTCTAATAGAGCAGCACTTTTTAGGTCTACCCCTCCTTCCCACAAAGGGGGAAAAATCTAAGCAGAAAAGTCCTTTTCTGCTCCTGTAGTCAGAAGCTTCTCATGCCAATCACTCTATATCCAATAAACAGCCACTCTTTTGTCCTTTTATTCTTCATTATTGTGTAGCGCCCCCTTTATATAAAAGAAATTATATAGCCACTAACCCTTGTTGCATATCTATGCAAGCAATGCAGAAGGAGGTTGGGGAAACCAGTTAGTTTGAGAAAACTGGGAGTTAAGTCCAGCCTCTTGTGAGAAGCCAATGGAGAGGTAGGAAAGCGGTGATTTCTAATGTCCCACCCCTCACCGGTAACAAATCTTTTAGGGCACTCCACAACCATATCCACTGGCCTGTTCTAAGTGACTTACAGGAGTGTAAATAGAAAGAGATTATAAGCAGAAGAGAATTTTTTAATATATACACCCTAGACTAGAGAGGATAAGCTCCTTGGGGCAGACATGAGTCATCCTAGGATGGAGCAGGGAGAAAGATTTGTCTTCCCTGGGGATCACATGAATCCTTCTGGATTCCTTTATTGTTATACTCATTGCCCCCCATCCTATCTCCCCTTACTGGTAGGTAAGGCTATTCACAGAGGGAGGGACTCCCCTCAGCCCCTCACTCATTACTGTCCTATTTACATGCCTAACCAGTATCTTCTTACATGTGTTTCACTCTATTCCGTATAGGGGCATCTTGTCCCCTCCAACCCTGCCCCGCCCCTTCCACCCCACCATGTTGCATGTGGAGATCTACCATTCCCTGGAGTTTTATCATTCTCCCAAGGGAGGAGAGATCCAAAGCCTTTTGATATGTACGGGCAAACTTTATTGCTTCATGTATATTTAGACATGGACAAAGTCTAATACATTACACACACACACACATACACGCACACTCAGAGGCATTATCAGGGTCTGTCAAAGGCCCATGCATGATCAGTCATTTGTTAAAATGTTGTTAAGTTGTGATTATGACCTCTTTCCTCTTCTTCTTCTCCACAGCTGCATGAGGGGTGGAGCCCAGGGATGGGGGTGGGGGACACCCCAATAAGGGAGTGGGGTTTTTCCCCTCATTGACACACTGTTTCCCCACTTCTGTATCACTGTCTCTGTGACTATATTCTCACTTTCAGAAACAAACCATTGGGGCCATTTTCGGTCCCCTCTAATTGGATACTACCTGCCACAATGATTTCTTCCACTCCAGGGGTTATTCTCCAATAGACTATAGGTTCCTTGAGGGCAGGAAGTATTTTTCTCTCTGTTTTCTCAGTAACCAGCGGATCACCTGGTACATAGTAGATTTTTAATAAATGCTTGATGGCTGATAGATTGATTAGTCTTGAGAGCCTGGAGCAGGACACTTGGTGGCCAATTCTAGTATGCTGAACCTCTTTTGGATAGGGGTTAGTGAGGTGAAGGGAGCAGAGGGTGCTAATTTCGTTACCTACAAAATGAAAGTGTTAGTCTAGAAATGATCTCTAAATTCCTTTCTAAGATTGTTAATAGACCTCTGTGAGGGAGGAGAGTGACCAAAATGGGAGATGGGGAAGGAAGGAACCCTAAGCTGGATTGCTGGTGGCAGCTAGAGGGGGGACCACTTAGTCTTTGGTCCTCTGAGTCTTTGCAAGGTGCCACATTCCTGAAGGATTCTAGTCCCACATCCCTGAGAATCTGACCTGGGAGACTGAGTGCGCTGGGTGCTGGCAAATACAGAACCACCATTATAATCAGTAAGCCAATGCCTTTGATTGAACACCTTCTGTATACACAATCCTGTGGAAGGAATCATAATGAAAAATGGGGAATATGGTTCCCGTCTTTGGGGGGAAATCTTGTTCTCATAACACCATCCCAGAGAATTAAGTGGGGGAAGAATAGTCTTCCTCTTTGGGAGTTGGGTTGGAAAGACACAGGCATATCCCTGGGGACTTTCCAGTCTGATGACATGGTCTCTATCACTCCCCATAGGCTGACTCTGTCAATATGCTGGGGAGACAGGTTAGAGTCCCTAAGTCCTCAGTGGGAAGTGCTGGGTATGGGTGTGGGCGTGGATGGTCAGAGTAGGGGAGAATGGAGTTAATCAGGGAAGGCTTCCTGGAAGAAACGATCCTATGAATTTTGCTCCCATTCCCAAGCCTCAGTTTCCCCTTCTCCTACCTCTGGCCCCTCTCCTCTGAGCCTGCTCCTTCCCCTGAGCCTCGATTTCTCCTTCCCCTGTGCTCTCCCTTCCTATCACTAATAATACCCTTTTTCTATTTCTGAGCTCACTTCATCTTTTGCTTTACTGACTCCAGCTGGGGGGAGGGGATAATTTTTTATATCTTCCTCTTTTGTGGCTAAAAATCATGTGACATGTGGGCAGAGAGCCTCAGAGGGACTGAGCGGAGCAGACATACAGAGGGCAAGGAAGGAGGGGGATCAGATAAGGAGAGGGGGAAAGGGGGACAGGCTTGGAGGGGAGGGACCATAAGGAACTCAGGACCATGGCTGAATCCATCACCTATGCAGATCTACGCTTCGTGAAGTCCCCTCTGAAGAAGACCTTTTCAGATAGGCTGAAGCAGGGTAAGAGCCCTTGGAACCCCCCAACCTTAACAGAGCCTTGATACTATCCCCTACTCTGATCTCTGATCTCCATCCTCCTGGGATTCTTCCCTCTCTGAAGCGGACTCCTTTTAGGACCCATTTCTTCTGAACCCACTCGCCTATAGTCAATTTCCCTTCACTGACACCATGTCCCTATACCCCATGCCCCTTCACTTATACCAACTTCCTATAGTTCATCGTCCTTTACTGATGCCATTTTCCCGTAGTCCATCCTCCTTCACATAGTTCATCCTCCATCATCTCCTTGTAGCCCATAAATGTCTATTGATTGACCATCCTTTTCTGACTGACCCCATCCTGGTGGCTGACTTATCCCATCCTCTATTAACTGACTCCGTCACTACCTGAATCCCACCCTCCCCCCAACACATACACTGACTACTCCATTTCTCCATTGACTGGACTCCCTCCCCTATGCTGACACCACACACTATTAACTGATCCTCGCACAATGACTCTGCCTCACTGGCTCCAAGTCCCAGGGACTTTTCTCATATCCTATCCCCACTTTTCTAACCCATCTCCCACCCTTATGTAATGGTAATCAGGACAGGATTTTTTGCAGTTCTTCTCTTTTGGGATGCTAAGGCAACCAAGTGACTTTAATGCATCTTGCCTTTGTTCGAATGGGGCAGGTAAAGGGGGATCTTTTGTCTTGGAGTGCTTCTCAGCACTGCAGTAGAGAGTCATTGATTTGTATATGATGTGGTACTAGCAATCGCAGAACTTTCCCACATCCTCAAGCCCTCAGGGCCCCAAGCAGGGTAAAAGAGCTCCGAGGTTGGCATTTTGCTTTGGGGAGTACTCTCATTGAAAGAGTGTTGCTGACAAGACTCTGGGCAAGCTGTTGAAACAGCCCCCCTGCCCCGGGCTTTGATAACCCAGATGTTGGTGCTTCTCTGGTAACTATGTATTGCTATGGATAGACTGGTTTGTGTTATTTGCTCTGTTTATATAATGTATGCTTGTAATTTCTGTTTATATTTGCTCTAAAGTTCAGGGAGCTGATCTTATCCCCCTGAACTAAGTGAATATGTATGATTATGTGTATGTGACATGTGTAAGGTTAATTAAAGTAAGATTTTTAACCCCTTAAAGTTGCATTCCTTGGAAAAGCAGATCAAAGAACCTACGCTGGCAGCCCTTCTATGTGCTGGTGTTATTGGTCTTACACAGCCATAGTAGCTGCTAGCAGCGTTGTTGTTGCACCCTATGCAATTGCCTCATCTTTCCAATGACTAATTACTCTTCTTGTACTGCTCCCATCCCCGAAATCTTGCTATTGACCCCTTTTATTATCATTGACCAACACTCAATGACTAAACCCCAATACTGACCCCATCCCTAATTAGCCATTTCCTCATCTCTCTTTCCCCTCTTCCAGTCCCTGAGGTGGATGAGGATGGGGAGCTCACCTATGAAAATGTGCAGGTGCCTTCAGCCAAGGATGTGTTCCCCAGCCCAGCTCAGAGTGGCCTTGGGGGACAAACAGGTAGGTGCTCCAGGAGATTCTGAAGAGACTGCATACTGAAAACACGTACGGTTAGAGTGGAGGAGGGGTGTCAGGGAGTCCTTAGGGACTTTAGGAAGAGGGGATAGGATCCTGGGTATACCTGGAGAAGATGAAATTAGGGCCAAGGGAGATGGATGTATCCCTGAAGAAATGGGACTACCCAGGGAGGTGGCTAGAGAGAGGGGAAATTTAGAAATAGAGGGGTAGCCACGGCAGGATACTTTGAAGATGGATTTACCTTTCTATCCCCAGGAGGGAAAAAGACAGAAAAGCCAGTTGCTACACCTTATTCAGTGACCTCACCAATTGCCAGGAGGATTCTGCCCTGTAAGTAATAATCATCAGGCACTTTGAGGCCAGTCTGAGTCTGGGGGTGGGAGCACTTTGGGGCAGGGAAATCCTGAAACAGAAAGAGGTGGGGCAGGGGAAGAAGAGGGGATAACTTTAAGAGAAAGAAAGGGGCAGGAAAAAAAGGAACACCAAGGTCTAGAAATACAGGGCATTGGGCTTCAGGAGAGGATTTCTAGGACTCATGTTGCTAGTACTGTTCTAGAGCCATCCTTAGGGCATGCACAGTTGTAACACACACTCCAGACTCTGCATTCCACCAGCAGTGGACTAGGGTATAGGGCACTGCAATGGCCAGGAGGGGAAAGATGGAGAAGAGGGTCTTTGGATGCCCAGTACTAGGTGGGAATAGATGATGAGAAAGGGAGAAAAAGTAGTACAGATGATCCCTGTTATCCCAGGGGCACAAAGTCAGCCACATAATGGCCCCCTCTTATAAGAGCACCCGCCCTACCTTTGCCCTGATTCCTTCCTTCATCCTTTCCTTTAAACACCTCCCCTCCCTATAATACCCACTAAACCAGTGCCTTGACCCAATCCCCTTCCTATAAAGGGCTTTGCCACATACTCCTACTATCCCTATAAAGTCTCCCTCCTTATAACTGACCCCTTCTGTAACTGTCCTTTTCTATCCTGTAAACCCCCACACCCTTCCCAAACACAGACTGGTCTACTATCCCCCACTTTTCTCTCCTAAGGCCCTGTGGCCTGGACACCATACATTCTCCTGAGCCTGATGGGTACCTGTTTGCTGTTGGGGGTCACCACTATCAGCCTCGGCATTCAATGTGAGTATGGTCCTGTCTTGCAGAGTATCTTTTAAACATTAAATTCTATTTTTTCTCAATGATCAAGCATTCATTTTTTTCCCTCCCTCTCTCTTCCCCCAGCCTCCATCAAAACAAAACAAAAGAAAACCTTGAAACATATATGCATAGCCAAGCAAAACAAATTTCCATATTGGCTATGTCCAAAAATGTATGTCTCATTCTGCATCAATGAGTCCACCCCCTCTCTACTGGAGATTGGCGCCATTCTTCATCATGAGTCTCTGGAATCAGACTCGATCATTGCGTTGATCAGAACTCTTAGTCATTTCATAATTATTTGTTTTTATAATATTATTGTTATAAATTGTTCTCCTGGTTCTATTCACTTCACTCACTTATAACTTATTTTAATAGTTACCCTTAATGGGGATGGAAAGCTGGCTTGGGCAGGGATGCAAAACCTCTCATTTCATTATCTGTAGCCTCTTTCTACCTCTCTGGAGACATAGCCCTGTGCCTGAATCACCACCTCAGCTTATACTTGTCATTCCTGGGAGATCTCCAAATATTGTTCCCTGTTATTAGACTGTGAGCTCTATTGTGTTAAAATTCGATCTTGTTCTGGTCCCCCCTGACCCCCTTATATATCCCGCTCCTTCTAGTCAGCATAGTGGATAAGTTTATAAATAGCCTGTATAAAGTGGTAATAGCAGTAAATAAGATTGCAAAGGGGAACCTGGAAGTCATGTACAGACTGTCCCAATGATCAAAGGAGCATAATTTGTAAACTGTATCATACGTTAACCAAAAATCACACGCTGGAAATATGTGCTAAATCAGGAGACGTCAGGGCCTTCGAGTTCTATGATAGCGCTCATAATTTTGCAAAGGTGTGGATATGTTAACTTTAAAGTTTTATTGCCAACTTTGAGGTGATTTGGATATATTAATGAACTAACCCCAAAGTGGCACAAGTAAGAGTCTGTCCCCTGCCAAAACCTATAAAAATGAGACCTCAAACTCCTCTCCTCTCTCCCACCCCACCCCAAGCATTTTTCCATCTCCATTGGGTCTATAGTACTAGTGCTCCCAACTTGAATCCATGGTAATGTAAATTACTCTCTGTGACTTTTCCCCTCTCCATCCTCTTCTTCCTGCCTCTATATCCTCTCCTGTCACTTTCCTCATTTGTCTCTGTACTTTCTATGCCATTTCCCCCTATGTCTTCTTTGCCTTATTAAAGTGTGATTGCAGCCTCACTTCCCACTGCACTGTGGTCTTTCATGGTGAGCACCCAAAGAACCAAGTGTGCCTGCTTCATTTATAATTCCATAAATTCATTAGCAATTTATCTGTGAAGGTTGGAGCCACATCTTGGCTAAACCTTGAATGTTCCCCAGCACCTACCATGGTGCTCTATATACAGCAGGTGCCTTATGAATGTTTATTGTGGTGTTGGTCCCTATAGCTCTGTGCTTTCCTAGATACGCCTATTTCTTGAGCCTTCAGCTCCTTAAACCTCCATGATTAAGCCCATAAGAACTTAATAACCCAATTTTGGTGAGCCAAATAGCTGAAAGAGGGCAGTTGTCTTGAAGCTTGCAAGAAATAGGTAGAGAAAGATGATAAATATTTATAAGGTTGGAGAAACCATTAGCTCAACTTTTCTCACCCTCCCTGTTTTTCTGTGCCCAAAAGATATGCAGATATCTCACCAGCTTAGAAACACCAAGCAGGTCCTGGAAGTCACCAACGGTAGCCTATTGCAGCAGCTCCAAATAGGGGCTATCCAATTATCAAGGAAGGAAAAGGATCTGCATGCTGCCAGGGAGGAGCTGGCCCAGACCCAAGAGAACCTGGAGGTAGAAAAGGGGCAGCACCAGACTGCTGAGGACTACCTGCTGACCTGCAGGTCAGAAAAGAATAAGGCAGAACTGAGCCTGAAGGACAATATGGAGGAGAAGAGAAACCTGGAAGGAAAGCTGGAAACCTTGCAGAATGGGTTGAAGCAAGTTCAACCCCTTCTCCCTTGCTTATTCCGGAGTAATGGTAGGAAGTCTGGTGGATGGGCAGGGAAGGGGAAGTTGGTGGTGGGGCTGATAAAGGACTAGCAAGACAACTGTGGAGGACATGTGCAGAGACAGAAAGCATGGTATAGTGGTAAAAAAAAAACCCATTAGAAGTTAGGATAATTCTTTAGCCTCAACCTCAGAATAATCTTTGATGCCTTCCTATTCAATCATTTAATATCTGAGCATCTTATATGCAAGACACTATGCTAAACACTGGGGCAACATCAAGATGCATGACACAGTCTTTGCCCTTTTGAGAGTTTAAAGTTTAGGAAAAGGGGCAAATAGATGGATTACTTAGCACAGGGCAGAATGTTGACAAATGTCACACAGGTGGAATAGACTGGTGCCATCTGGCTGTCAACCAGTCTCTCAACCTTGGTGATTCTTTGCCCTCTCCTTGGAATATTTCCTGTCTTTACCACTCTCACTGATTGGACCTTGAAGGATGGGTAAGATTTAGATAGTCAGAAAGGAAAAGGAGGGTTTTCCATCCAGGGTGTATGGAGGTTGGACGACATGAAACCTGCTTAGTGAGGAATAAGAAGTGACATGGTGTAATGGAGAGGGGATCTGAGATGGGATCCCAAGAATCTCTACAAACTTTGACCTTTGTAACCTTAGGTAAGGTTTGGGTAAGACTTTGCCACTCTGGCATTTAGCTTCTGCTAAATGGAGGAATGGACTGGAGGATCTCTATTACTGGTAACTACAACAACTAGCGTTTGCAAACCACTTTTTAGATACTGTCTCACAACAGTCCTGTGGAGGAGCTGGTGTTATCATCACCACATTACAGGATGAGGATACTCATCTTGCTTCCTCGTCTGAGGAATTATTAACCCCATTATACAGTTGAGGAAACAGACTCAGAGAGGTTAAGTGACTTGCCCAGGGTCACACAGCTGGTGTCTAAGGTCTACTATGAACAAGTCTTCCTGGCTCAAAGTCCAACATGCTATTATAGGTTGCTAGGTAGTGTAGTGGTTAGAGCACTGGACCTAAAGTCAGAAAGACCTGAATTCAAATCTAGCCTCAGACACTTACTAGCTGTGTGACCCTGGGCAAGTCACTTAACCTTCTTTGCCTCAGTTTCCTCATCTGTAAAATGGGGGTAATAACAGCACCTATCTCTCAGGGTTGTTTTGAGGACCACGTGAGATATTTGGAAAGTTCGTAAGACTTTTGTGAAGCTGAACTGGGATAGAACTTGTGAATGTCTTCTGAAAAGTATATATATTTATCCAGGTAGAAAGATGATCTCCAGGTAAAAGAGAGAGAGGAAGGAAAATAGCAAAGGCCATATGAACTAGAAGTTTGAGAAGAAGCTAAGATGGAACCCTAAGGACCACGTCACTACCTCCTATGCTGTCTAATCAGACACAGGCAAAAACCATGGGGTGCGGGTGAGTGGGGAGGGTAGGAGAAAAGAAAAGAGAGAGGGAAGAAGCATTTATTACCTACTATGTGCTAGGCACTGGGCTAAGGGCTTAACAAATGCCTCATTTGATCCTCTTCTCTTGGAGGTAGGTACTATCATGATCCTCATTCACAAGTGAGGAAATGGAGGTTATGTGACTTGCCTAGGGTTGCACAGCTAGTATGCATCTGAGGACAGATTTGAACTCGGGCCTTCCTGACTCCAGGTACAGAGGTCTATCCACTGAGTTACCTAGAAGCCTCAGTTGTAGAATGCTAAGGAGCCACTTCTAACCTAAACCAGTGCTGTGATCTCCTTCCCAGGCCAGGAGTTCAGATATCCTCATCAGTCCCCAGATTACTACTGTCCCTTGGGCTGGACACAATTTGAGAGAAAATGCCTGTACATCTCAAGCAGCCAGAAGACGTGGAAGCAGAGTGACTCGTTTTGTCAATCTCTGTCCTCAGAGCTGCTTGTTTTTTCATCACGGGAAAAGAAAGTAAGAGTTTTTCATTTGTTCTAGGCCTCACAGAGGTTCTCTGAGCCCCTAGCAGACTGAGGAGCGTTGGTAAAATGTAGCATGTACTGTCATGGTTCTCTGACCAGCCCCATGACCTCTCTGGGGTGACTGGAAGTGGCAGTAGGGATCCTTGGCTGTCATAGGTCTCACAGTGCTCCTCTTCCCCCATTTTTCCTCACTCTTATGAGCTAGGGTCATGGAACCTCATTCTGTAGAGTGAGACTGAAGCTAATGAACTGGCTCACCTTCTTGGCCTGGGGCTAGTGAGTGTCCTTTCCTACTAGAAGCTGGGCATATTGTAGACCTCACCTAGGGTTTTCAAGGCTGCTAGAAAGCGATGGGGATGAGCCACTGGGAGGGGGTGAGGTGGCAGGCAGATCTCAGCCACTGATAAAGGTCCACCTTTTGTGCTGGCACCATGAAGGCACAGCTCCTTGGACTAGAAGGCCTCCCCAAGGTGTCTTCATTCTCCCACAAACTTTACCTATCTTTTCCTCTGGACTTCTTCCACCCAATCCAGTCTGTCTTTCACACCAGGATTCTTTAATGAAGTTACTTGAGAGAGAAAAAATACTTAATGACGTCTGGATCCGGAGGTGGCAACGGAACAAGCACGATCGAGATCAGTAAGTTTCCTGGAGACATAGTAAGCTTGTCCCCCACCAGCTCTCCCCTCTACCCAGTTCCTTTACTTCAATATCACATCAGCCCATGGCTGGGTGTGACTTTGGCTATAGCCCTCTTAAGAGTAGAGGGAAGCCGAACAACCAAGGGTAGGGAACCAGCTCACGGATCCCTAAGCAGGATCAAAAAGAACCCAGGCACCCTAACATAGCATCTCTGACCAAAATGCGCCCAGGTGTGGGTGACCACAGGATCCCCTTGGGTCAGCTTTGAGGGCAGCATGGGCAGTGATGAATGCTGCCAGGGAGAAAGCAAAGTGGGAATTTCAGGGACCCCATCTTGAGGGGTGGGTATTCCAGAATCCCAAAACCAGTGTGAAGGGGCAGACCTTTAGTCTGGAATAGCTCAAGTGGTTATCCGATAATTCCCATTTCTTCTCCCAGATCCCTCATTGTGGTACCAATGTTGGCCCTAAAGCCCCCTGTAGACCCTGCTGCTGCTTCATAGGCCTGACCCAGACACTTATCCTGTTTTCATACCTCTCTTCTAACACCCTCCCCCATTCTCCTCTTCAAAGAGGAGACCTGGGCTTAGGCTAGTTGAGGGAAGGGGAAGGGTATGTAGAGGGGTTAAGTGCAGTGATTTCAGTACACTTCTATGGAGTGGGAGAAGGTTAGAATCACCAAGAGGGTGGGATTAAGGAATTTGGGATGGAGAATGGCCAGAGCTTGACCCAGCTCCACTTCATTGCTCCCCAGAAATATATACCAGTGTACAATTTTGCAACGTCCCTATTACTACTCAATTTCTGACTGTAATAAGAGTTTGAGCTTCATATGTGAGAAAGAAGCCATCATATGGCCTGTTGAGTTGGAGGACTACTTTTGTCACTGAGCTGGGTAAGTGTGGGGAGCAGCTCCAGAGAGAAGCTTAATTAGGTGGTTGGGGCAGCTAGGTGGCACAGTGAGTAGAGCACCAGCCCTGGGGTCGGGAGGACCTGAGTTCAAATACGGCCTCAGACACTTGACACACTCAATAGCCGTGTGACCTTGGGCAAGTCACTTAGCTCCAATTGCCCTGCCTTCCCCCTTCCGAAAAAAAGTAATTAGGTGGTTACAGTCACATGGCAGCCCACCCTCATTTCTCAGATCACCTCCTCTCCTCTCAGTGGAGGGGTCTAGAATGTGCAGAGGAGGCCTAGGATTACCAAAATTCTAATACCAGCCCCCAGAGAGGTTGTTGGGGGCAATGGGCAAGCAGGAGTATATGCAATGGGCAGATTCGTACTCTGTATTTTTGGGGCGTAGGGAGTGTAAAGGTCCAAGACCAGAACTATATGAAGCTGGTCAACCAGAGTCCAGTGGAGTTCTCTGATAGACCTTGAGGGAGGAGAAAGAGGAGTTTTTTACACATTTCCCCAGCTCAGGAAATTGTGGGGGGTGGGGAGGGGCAACAGGGTGGGGTCTCCCCAGAGCTCTACTTTCAGATCTGTCATTGAAATGTTCCTCTTTCTCTCCCCTCCCTGTCCCTATTCCAGGTCCAAAGCTTCAGGATTTAGCTCCTCCTCAAGTCCTCTAGGCCTGTGAAGTCAGTCCTTAGATTAAGGACTGAATGAACACTTCTCTAAGCCAGTATTCACATCTGATCCCTCCTCTATTTCAAGTCTTGTACAAGAAAGATTGAACCATTCCTGGGGAGAGGGGTATCAGCCTCAAGTAGAGGAATTTGGATTCTGGCATCTTCATTGAGGCCCCTGGCCCACTCTCGGGCCTCCATGAGAGAGGTATTTACTCTGGGAGAGGGGAGGAGGAGGGGGAAGAGGATACATGGGCAGATTGGGTGCGGGCGGCCCGGAGCCAGCCAGGCAGTTTTATTGAAATACTTTTAAATAATTTGTGTGTTAGTCTTGTGTGTCAGCCACACCACATGTGTCCATGTCAGTGATGCCGTGTTGAACCCTGGAGGATCCTGGGGTTTGGCTAAGGAGTGCTCTAGCCTTTGAGTCCAAGCTGGTTTGGGGAGCGTGTCCTGTGGCTACCAGTTCTGTCCCAGCCATCACTCCCCAATAGCAGACTCTAGTCTTTTGAACCTAGGCAGGGAGTGGGTTGCTGAGGCTGGCACTGCCCAGGCTCTAACAGTTATATTCAGGGGATATTCATCTGCCTTCTGAGGACCAAAGTTCAGGGCACAAGGGACAAGATCTCCCCCACTCCCTGTTGCTAGGAGCGGGCTCCAGGCAGCTGTAGGCCAGGCGTGGGTGGCTTGGCATGGTGCCCTCGGTGGCAGAGGAGGCTGCCGGCCTCACAGTTCAGGTTGCGGTAGCGGGCTACAGCAGGTGTGGGTCGGGGGCACACAGACAGGAAACTGAAGCTGAAGGGGCCAAGACAACAGCCGGGGCAGGGCAGCCCCTCGTCAGGGTCCCTGGGGGCCACAGTTGGGGGAAGGGCAGGAGGCTCAGTCCGTTCTAGGGCTGTGGCCTGGGGCAGGCTTCTCTGAGCTCTGCCCCAGGGTTGGCCATCCCAGCCTGTAGGGGAGCTCACTACCACAGGCGAAGGGTTGTTGTTGATTAGGAGTCCTGTGGAGGGTCCTGCCCTGGAGGACCAGAGTTGGGAGGCTGAGGAACAGGTGCTGATGAAATTGTCATTGACTTCAGCAGGGGGCGGGTAGGGCCTAGGCCCTGGGGGCTCTGTTTCAGGACTGCTGCCCCCACAGTCCATCCTGTCTTCAGAAAAGGGGCCCACAGGAGGCGGGCCAGGCCCAGGTAGAGCGGTCTCCATCCGGCGAGGCAGTTCTGGAGAGGAGGGTAGAGAGCGGCATCTTCGGGCAGGGGTTCCAGGTAGGGGGCGGGGGTAAGGTAGCTGAACCAGAGGCTCAGGTGTGGTCACTGGAGTTGGGGTGGCAGTGGGCAGTGGCATAAGGGGGATGGCCCTTCTGCTGGGTGTGTCCAAGAGCTTGATCTTGCCACCCCAAAGGTCTTCCCTCTGTGAGAAGGGGTTGACTCGGGTCTGGGTATCTCCCCAGCAAGGGAGCAACCCTGGGGATGGTGGAAGGAACAGGTCAGAGCGGCTGCGAGCTAGCCGGGGATCAGGGGGCAGTGGCAAGTGCTGAGGAGGAGCAGTAGATGGACCATCTCTTGGGGCCAATGCTGTGGACAGAGAAAGCGACGGTCAATGTTTCAAGCCCCTGGCTACAACCCCAACCCTCTCCTGAGCCCCCCATAAGCCCTTAACAAACCTCCTTGTGATCAATCCAAGGGCCCAGGAACTACCTTTTGTAAAGTAATTCTCCTCACGTTCTCCTCTCATTACTCATAAACCTTAGTGTGAAAGAACCTGAAAAGCACTCCCTATATCATCAGAAAGAGGATGGATTGTGGGGGTAGCAAGCAGAAAGGTCCCAAGTATTCCCCACTGGCCCCCAATGACTACCTGCCCATCCTGATTGACTTTCAGAGTAGGATCATGGATCTAGAACAGAGAGGGAGCTCAGAGGTCATCTTCCCTCTGCTCCAGTTCTCCTCAGAGGTTACATGACTTGCTCAAGCAGAAGTGGTATCTGAACCCAGGTTGTTCACGACACTACATTACCCTGCCCCCTCTCTTTTTAAAAATTTGGGTTTTCTTAATTCTAAATTTAACAAACAGCCGGTAAAATGGGCATTTCTGTATACAAAGGAGAACAGAAAAGAGGATTGCATATGAAACTGTTGGATCTGTTATGTAAAGCTTGCTTTTAAAAAAGAAATGATAAATTCAACAAATAACTTTCAATGTTGTCCTGTGATTCTTTCTGAGCCTTTCTGTTCTGTACATTTTAAAAAATGTTTTGTTGACTTTCTTTTCTTTCTTTCTTTTTGCTACTCTATCCCTATCCCTCCCAGCTCTCCTTCCTACTCCCAACCTTCCAAGTAAGGGGGGAAAAAAAAGAAAGACAAAGTCCTTGTAACAAATATACACAGTGGAACAAAATAAACCTCCCACATTGGCCCTCTATGAAAAGTCGTGGCTCGTTTTGTATCCTGAGTCCATCCTATATACTCCCACAACACATGAAATATCTTTTTTTTTTTTTTTGAAGGGGGAAGGCAGGGCAATTGGGGTTAAGTGACCTGCCCAAGGTCACACAGCTAGTAAGCCTGTCAAGTGTCTGAGGCCAGATTTGAACTTAGGTCCTCCTGAGTCCAGGGCCGGTGCTCTACTCACTGCTTCACCTAGCTGCCCCCAACACGTGAAATATCAAGGAGCAAAGTCAGATTCTCCCAGACAATTGTAAATGAGAGGAGGGAAGCTTCACTGCCTCTGGCTCCCTGACTTGCTGCTTTGTTTGCTTTGTATAGATTTTCATTGACATATCTGGAATGTGTTTGCGTCTCCCAGTAGGAGGGACTCGAGGGCAGGCCCAGTGTATCCCTCATGCCTTTGCACATGATAGGGGCTTATTGTTTTAATGGAAGGGTTCAAAATTCCTCTTTGCCCATCATGATGCCCGACGGTCCAGGACCTTTTGCATTTCCTCCATCCCAACTCCTGCGTGCCCATGTATCACCTTGATTCTCCCATACCCTGGGTTGGGGCAGAGGGGCCCGGCTTAACCAGACTCTGGGGCCCAGGCAGCTGCTCCAGGATGTGCTCCAGATGCTGTGTGATCTCAGTGAAGGGGGCTCGGGAACTAGGTTCCATCTAGAGAAGAGATAGAATTTGAGGTTCCTTCCCAATGAGAGACCCTCCCTACCCCCAAGCTCAGCAATCTCTGAGGTTAGTGCCGGGATCCTGGCACTAACCTAGTTAAAGTAGGGAGCAACGTGGGACCTTCTGTGAAGTCAAGTGATTGTCATCATGTATGTGTCTGTGTGTAGGGAGAAGGTGAGGGGAAAAGTAAAAGCTCTTACACTACAGCAGTGGATGGCCAGGAGAAGGAAGGGTGGGGGGCAGTCCTCCCCAACCAGGGCACGAAAAGCAGCAACATCCAGACCAAAATCCTGAGGGGAGAGAAGGGTCAGGCCCCCTCCCAATGAGCCTCTCAACCTTCCCTCAGCCAACCTCTTAGTGATAGCCCCCATCCCTCATTCAGAGTCCCCTCCCTCCAGGAAGCTCTCCCTAGTTAAAGGAAAAGATATGTCCCTCCTCTTCTTATCCAGTAGCGCTCACCTCAGTTCGGGGCAAGTAGTCAGGGTCAGCAGGGACCCGGGCAATGAGTTCACACAGGACAATCCCAAAGGCAAAGACATCGGCCTGGGGTGTGGGGGAGGGGCAATGGAGGGAGAGAAACAGAGGATGGGATTAACAACTCCTTTTGCCACTGCAGAACGATAGGGGGTGGGAGAACTTGCGGGGATTCTTGGTCTTCTAGTCTGATTCCCAGGATATTTGGGGCTCTTGGCCCAAGATAGAAGATCAAAGGCTCAAGAATGTAGGTTTTGGCTAGGGCATGGGGGGAGATGTCTGATGGGGTCAGAGAAATATTGGGGCTCTAACATCAGAATCCCTGAGGGGATCAGAAGTAGTGTACATGGGCAGGAGAAGAAATTACGTAGCGGCTGGCCTTAGACGTCTCTAAGGTGTCTGGGATGACTCTCCGAGAGACTGTGGGGTCATTAGAGATTTTTGGAGCAGTCTCTGAAAGGCAAAACTTGGGGAGAAACTCTTTAGGCAGTAGTCAGAAAATCAATCTGAAGGATCTTTGGAGAGTCTAGAGGTGGTGCCGAGGGGTTTCTCATTTATTTATACATTAAATTATAAAGTACCTTTTGCATAAGAGATACAAAGCTTAGACTAAGAGACAAATTCTGCCTAGGTTGACCTTATTGTCAGATGAGTTCACACAAGACAACCCCAAAGGATAGGCCACAGGGAGGGTCCTGAGTGATCTTGAAGAACAATGGGGGTGTTTCTGGGGGTCTCACCTTCTCATCATATAGTTCTCCTCGAAGTACCTCAGGTGCCATCCAGTATGGGGAGCCAACCACGGCCAATGGTTCCTTCCTTGCCCCTTCCCTGTAAGTGGAGCAGGGCCTTCTGAGACTAGACTTACTCCACACCATTCCTTTTAAATATCTCTTCCCCACCAAAAAAGGGGTACCATGAGTCATCCCAAAATCCAGACTGACTCTCAGGGAAATAGTTTTTGAGGGGCCTATTTGCATTAGGAGCATTCTATGGAGGCAAGTGTCTTGGTAGGAAGCATTTAGCAAATGAGGTAGGATATATACATGTATGTATATATGCGTACATACATACATACACGCGTATATGTGTATACACACACACATATATATATAAACTTTTGGGACTAAGGATGGGTCTTTGGTGGGCTGCTATCAAGAGGAAATAGGACTAGTCATCTTACCTATACACAGGGATCTTTTCTGCCAGCCCAAAGTCACCCACCACAGCTGTAAGGCCCTCCTCTTCCCGGCGTACCAGGCAGTTCTGACATACATACATATATACACATCACCAACACCTCCATTACCTCCATCATGCATCCAATACCTTTCCAACAACCTCACACCCCTTTGCCTCCTAACCCCCACGTCCACATTTATCAATTCTCCCAACTCCAAAACCTCCCAGTTCTGCCTTATCCCCCTCATTATTTACTTTTATCTCAAAGCAAAAGGGCCTACCTTGGAGGTAAGGTCCCGATGGAAAACTCCCTTAGCATGTAGGTAACGGAGGCCCCTTGCAATGTCCAGGGCTAGGCGGAGTCTGACTGGCCAGGTCAGAGGCTCTGGGGAGCTGAGGAGCTGCTCCAGGGTTCCTCCATTAATATACTGTAGGACATAAGAGTTGTCAGAGCACAGAGGTCAGAAGAGCCATGGGCTGTGCTCCAGGTCTCTCCCTAATCCTGTACAGGGATATTGGGAATTCTGCAGGACAAGATGAGTGCCTGGGCAAATTCTTTATGTGGAAGAGTCAAAAAGAAAAGAGTGCAGCCAAGGGGGTCATAGAATGTAGTCGCTTCTCTCCCCAAACACTTTTCGGCCAGTTCTCCTTACAATACAGGGCTCAGGGTTTTTTGCACATTTCTAACATCTCTGCCCCTGCCCCTCCTTTGACAGCCCCCTTGCCTATTGCTCCTGGATCTCAGACTACCCAGATCCCTCCTCACCTCAGTTAGGGCGTGCAGCTGCCCCTGATGCACACAGACCCCCATGAACCTGGGGAAAGACAGGAAGGAGATTAGGGTTAGAGAAGAGACCTTCTAGCCCCAGTCCTGTAGCTACTTTCTGGAGCTCAGCTCTCCGCCCTCACCGCAGGATGTTAGGGTGCCGAAGTCGGTTCATGAGTTGCACCTCTCGAAGTGTGTTTCCCCGGTTACTGGGAAGCCGGTTCATCTTCAGCACAAGGATCTGTCCAGACTGTCGATGCCGGACCTGGAGGGGGATGTGTGTGTGTATGTGGGGGGGAGGCCATTTGATCCCCGACTCAGCAGCTCCCCACTCATCCTAAACGCTCTCTTCCAGTGGTACCCCCCCTCCTCCCCCCACTCCGCTCCCACTCCACCCTCTTTCATCCCCAACGGCAGCAGCACACTCCCTCTGCCCCCCTCCTAAGTGTTTTCTTCTCCACCTCCACCCCGCACCTTGGTCCCCTGCCCCAGGCCGCACCTTGTACACGTCGGAGAAGAAGCCGGCCCCGATCTTCTCCGCGCAATGGAAGTCGTCCACCCGGGCTAGGCTGGACACTGCGCTGCGGAGTGCCCGGTAGGAGGAGGGGCGGCCCCCGCCCCCAGGCGCCGGGGGCCCCTC
Organism: Phalanger gymnotis; assembly: GCA_028646595.1. Lineage (NCBI taxonomy): Eukaryota > Metazoa > Chordata > Mammalia > Diprotodontia > Phalangeridae > Phalanger > Phalanger gymnotis. Next base: position 263,557,611 of record CM053624.1, read on the forward strand.
CCCCCCGGCCTCCCCGGGCCCTTCTCCGGGCCCCGGCCCCGGGCCGCTCAGCGGGGGCCGCTCTCCGGCCATGGCCGGACCTCGCGCCCCTGGTTCACATCGCGAGGGCCCCGGGGACCCGGCAGGGGCCTCTTGGCGAGGCCGGAGGCTCGCGTCGGATCCCTCGGAGGGGATCCGGGCCGAGGGAGGCGGGGCGGCGCTGGGGCTCGGGGCCCGGAGATCGGGGGGATCTGGGGGATCCCGGGTCCGCCCCCGGAGTTGGCAGCCCGGGGCCGGGCCGGCCCAGCCCTCCGCTGCGTTCCGCTCGGCTCCGAGGCTAGGGCGCCGGGCTCGGGCCGGCCCGACAGCCCCCAGGCGCCGGACGGTCGGGCGGGCTAGCTCCCCCGCGGGGTGGCGGGCTCCGAGGCCGCCGGCGTCTTCTCCTTCCTCCGGCTCGGGCTCCGGCTCGGGCTCCGGCTCCGGCTGGGCTCCGGCGCTGCGGCCTGCGGGGGGCGGGGCCCGGCCTCCGCTTAACTCCTTCCCGCCCGGAGCATCCCGCCCTTGAGCCTCCTTCCCAGCCTCCTCCCCAGGTCTAACCTCCATCCCTGCTGCTGTGCGATTCCTCTTTGTTCTGGTCTCCTGGCCCTGGCCCTGGGCCCCAGAGTCTGGGGCACGCGGGCCAGGCTAGAGCGGCTGGACCAGAGACCTGGGGCAAAAGGTGCCAATCTTCCTCCACGTTAGCCAGTAGCTCTCACTGCCATGATCTCCTTTGATCTCACAACACCCTAGTGAGGTAGGCATTATTCCCATAATAATATAACTTTCATTAGGTGGTGAGTACCCTAAGATTTAACAAAGAGCTTTCCTCACAACCGCCCAGTGAGGTAGGTCGTGCCAGTGGTATTATTTGTATTTTACAAATAGTAACTCATTTGATGTTTTATAGCCTGCTTTAACTTTTACAAAACGCCTTCTCCAAATGAGGAAAAGGAAGCCAGCGTTTCATGTTATCTTAGAGTTGGAAGCATCCTTAGGTATCATCCAGTCCAACTCTACTTTAAAAATTTTCTCTTTACCATGAACTTTATATACAAATTTACAAAAGAGATTTGTACACGAAACTGAGAACTCCTTGTGTAGTTTGTTTTTAAGTGTATGCTAAATTTAACATGGCAGCAACAAATTTACCTTGCTTGCTCCTGTCCCCTTCTGAACTTCCTTCTGATCCCTTCATTAAAAAAAAAAAAGCTTCATTGAAGCTCTTCTCTTCTTTATTTTCGTGCATCACTATCACCGTTCCGCCTCCCACCCACTCACCTTGTAACAAATAAGTATAGTTAAGCAAACCAAATCTACACATTGGCCAGCGTCTGAAAATGTCATATTCTATTCTAGTCAATCTCTGCCTAGAGGTGGGAAATCTCTTCATGGTTGGTGGCCTACTGAAGTTTTAATTGACCACTGCATTGATCAGAGTCCCAAAGTTCAACTTTCTCATTTTACTGATAACTTGCATTTACATAGTCTTTGTTTACAAAATTCTTTCTTCTTATAACCCCAACAGTGCACAGAATGCAAGTGTCATAATTCTCATTTTAGAGATAAGGAAACTGAATCTCTGAGAGATTGTGACCCACCCAAGGTCACAAGCTCACAAAGTATCTGATGATGTAATTAGAGCCGGTCTCATGATTTCTAATTCTTCACCCTTTTCATTGTCCCCAATTTTTTCATTATTTTATGTATGTGGAAACTGGCACCTGGGGCTAAAATGAGTTGCCTAGGGACATACAGTCAGAACAATGACATAGGCAGGAATCAGACTGGGGATTCCTAACCCCACCCGGACCTGACCAGGTTCACTGCACCACAGTGCAGTCATACTGGGCTTTCACCTACCCAGGTATAAGGGAAGGGAAAGGATAGTGATGGTTGGAAATTACGCTCTATTTTTTTGAAAGTACTAACTGGGGAGCCACTATTTTTCTCCACTTTCTTCTTAAGCGGAAAAGGGTGCAGTGTCGACAAGTACTGTGAAATGTATGAGAAAGGAGAGGGGGAACAGATCCCTTCAGTTATTTTGGTTTCCTGACCCCTCCATTCCCATGGAATTTCCGACTTTTTCCACTGGGGCTAGTTGGGTCCCATGTTCCCTACTCTTCTGAGTCCTATCACTGGTCAGTGAGATTTCTTCAATTTACCCTAAATTCTGAACCTGGCCTGGTCCTCTATATGTGTCCCAAGTCTCCAAGGTACCTAGTCATACTTGGGGGATGGAGAATCTCCTTGAACCTTCTGGAGGCAAAGATTCGTCTCCTGACTACACTGACCCTATTCCTTCTCCTTCTCCCTCTCTCACTCACCCTCCAGACACTTCCCTTCAATGTGACCCTTTCCTCGAAGGTGTGAACCCTCATTTTCAGCGCTAAGCCCCCTCCTTGTCAGTCCTCCCTTAATGTGACCCCCCTCAGTGCGACCCTCCTTCCCATCCCGCTTCTTGTAGCCCTACTGTGCGCTACGCAGTGATTTGTCTCCCTTCGTGACTCCTCCCCCTCATTTGTTACCCTTCCCTAAAGGTGACCCATCCCCTCACTGTGACCCCGCCCACTGAGAGCTGTAGGTAACAGGTGCTTGTCTCCCCCATCAGAGCAGGCTTCCTGAGCCTGGCTGTTATCCTATTTTCTCTTCGTGCCCCCTCCCCGTACTGCCTGGTGCCAAGCTCAGCTCTCGGGGGCGCCTTCGCCTTAAAGGTCTCAAGATAAACTTGATCCAGGTCAGCCTGAATCTACTCGACTCTCCCCAGGGTCAGAGAAGGGGCAGCCAATAGTGGAAAGGAAATCGGTGACGTCACTGGCTGCTGGGTAGGCTCTCCCCCGTGCGCTAAAGCTCAGGGTCCACCTCCGCCCTCGCGCCACCTGCTGCTTCCAGTCGGTTCCCGCCCTAGGTCAGGAACCCTCGGGAGGCCAGGGCTAGAGCCGAAGAGGCGGGGAGGAAGCAGGGAGAGAGGAGAGGAGGGGGACACAGAGACAGACAGGGACCGGGAGAGATAGACGGACAGAGACACGAGGGGGGGGGGCGGGGAGAGAGAGATAGACACACTGGAGAAACAGAGACACGGGAAAGACAGAGATAGACAAAGACACGGGAGAGACACGAGAAACAGACAAGGACACGGGAGAGACAGAGAGAGACACAAGAGAATCAGAAAGACACGAGACAGACAGACAGACAGACAAAGACCCGGGAGAAACAGAGACAAAGACACGGGAGAGACAGAGGACAGAGACACAGGGGAGACAGAAAGATAGAAACACAGGAGAAACAGACAAAGACACGGAAGAGACAGAAAGAGACATGAGAGAGACAGGGGAGAGAAAGAGATGGAGACATGGGAGACAGACAAAAGTAGAGAGAGACAGGCAGAGAGACATACAGAAAGATACAAGGGAGACAGAAAGAGACGTAGACGAAGAGGTAGAGAGAGATATGGGAGAAATAGAGACAAAGAGAGACATTAGAGAGACAGAAAAAGAGACACACAGAGGCTGGGACAGGTACTGAGACAGGTGTAGAGAGATACACAGTGAAACAGAGACAGTGAGAAACAGATGGAGACCGGGAGACAGGCAGACAAAGATGGGCAAAGAGACAAACAGGTACAGAGAGACACCTAGAAGCAGAAAGAGGTTAAGGGAGACTGAATCAGGCACCAAAAGGGAGAAACCTTCAAAAGAAGGAGGGAACCAGTCTGGCACTGAAACAAAGAGCCAGACAGAGGGGAGGATGAGAGTCAGAGCCAATGAGACTGAGAAAGATGGAGGGAGACGGTCAGATACAGACCGACAGAGAGAAAGGGGTGCTGAGACATAGACTGAAGAGGTCAGAAAAACCGAGAGAAAGACTGACAGAGACAAACATTTGAGAAGCAGAGGCTGACGGACAAAAAATTATGAGAGAAAGGGTTGGGGAGAGACCAAGAAAGAGAGAGACACAGATACAGAGACACCACCCTAGGGCCGTTGACTGAGCAGGACCGGAGACAAGGTGACAGAAACTGAGAGATAAGACAAAGGTGATGGGAGAAAAACAGAGACAGAGAAAGACGGTGAAATCTGGGACAAAACAAGAGAACTAGGGAGAGAGACTAGAGAATTATCATGGAAATAAAGGAGAAATAGAGGAAGATGTAGCCTGAAGTGAGGACAAAGAGAGATTAAAGAGGCACTCCGAGGCTGGAGAGATGTTGAATCTGGATCTATGTGGCCTTATAGCTGACACCTAATAGATAAATGCTTTCTAGGGAACTATGGGCCTAAAAATTTGCATTTTTTAAAATTATTTTTTCGGTCAGCAAAATCTGCCTTCTCACCCCCCATCCCCCACTTGAGAACAAAAGAAAAACAAATCCCGTTACAAACATGTATAGTTAAGCAAAACAAATTTCCACATTGGCTGTGTCCAAAAAAAGTTTGTCTCATTCTGTACTCTTGAGTTCTTCACCTCCCTGTAGGAGGTGAGTAGGATGTTTCATCATCAGTTCCTGTGGAATTATGGTTGGTCATTATGTTCGTAAGAGTTACTAATTCTTTCAAAGTTGTCTTTGGCATATTCTTGTAGTATACATTGTTCTGGGTTTTCATTCTGCATCTGTTCATATAAATCTTCCCAGGTTTCTTTGAAACCATCTCATTCATCATTTTTTACAGCACAAAAAATATTTCATCACATTTATAAACTATAACCTGCTCATCCACCCCCAGTTTAGGGGCAACCTCTCAGACTCCCATTATTTGCCACCTCAAAAAGAGATGTTAATTTTTTTTGTGTATCCTTAAGAGTATTTTTCTTAGGACTAGTCCTTCCCTTAATCTACCCTCACTTTAATTCCCCTTCTTCCCTTCCACCCTTTCCCTCTTATTTCACTGTTGAGTAAAATGTATTTCTCTATCTAACTTTGTGTGTGTGTGTGTGTGTGTGTGTGTGTGTGTGTGTATTCTTCCCTCCTTTGACCAGTTCAGATGAGACTGAAGTGTCAGCTGCTTGCTTCATCCCATTCTCCTTGTTTGTATACGTCTACTTGCCCACTCTATGTAAAATAATTTCCCTAACCTTTCCCATCCTCCCACCACCCCAATATCATTCCTCTTCCCTTCTCTTCCCATTTGAGACATAATAGAACTGCTCTCAGCCTTTTTCTAATTAAATTCCCTCTCTGACCCCTAACGATGATAAGGTTCAGAGGGGACACATGCAATCCCCATATTTGGTTGTGAACAGTTTATTCTTGTTTAATCACTCATCATTGTTCGTGTTTACTTTTTTTTTAACGTTTCCCTAAACTTCTGTGTTTGAACTTCAAAATTTGTCTCTGTCTCCCTTGTCTCCAAAATCTTTTCACTAGGGATGCTTGGAAGTCCTCTTTTAAAAGGACAATTTTCCTCTCCTATAGCATTATACTCAGTTTTGCTAAGTGTGTTATTCTTGGCTGTAAGCCCACATCCTTTGCCTTCTGGAATATTGTATTCCAAGTTCTCTGCTCCTTTCTCATGGTGGCTGTTAAATTTTGTGTGATCCTGAATATGGCCTCTCAGAATTCTTTCTTTCTGGTTTCTCGCAGTATTTTTTCCTTTATCTAGAAGCTCTGGATTTTGGCTGATATCCTAGGAGTTTTCATTCATTTCATTATTTCGGGAGGTGGATGCTTTCTATTTCTACTTTGTCTGCTGTTTCTAAGAGGTTTGGGCGGTTTTCTTTTAAGATTTCTTGAAATATGATGTCTAGGCTCTTTTTTGGGGTCATGGTTTTCAGAAAGTACAATGATTCTCAGTTTTTTTTTTCCTCAATCTGTTTTTCAGGTCAGTTGTTTTTGTCAAATCTTAGCTTCACAGTTTGTCTCATATATGTTTCTTTCTCTTCTCTGACACTGCCACTGTCCGCATGCAGGCCCTCATCACTTATTGATGCTGTTAAAAACCTTAGCTTAAAAAGGCCAGGGTCTCCCACTGCATCAAGGTCCCCCTTCAGTCATCCTTATCTATATCTTGCTGCTGGACCCAATGACCCATGAGGACAAAGTGAGACTGGTGACTTTGCACAGTCCTCCCTCACTTAAATCCAATTCACTTGCAAGTCATGATATCACCTCCCTGATGTCACGGTCCAAAGCACAAACAACAACCTCTGGACTGTCTCCCTGCCTGAAGTCTCTCATCTAGTCTGTACTCCACCCAACTGTCAACTGGTTTTCCTAAAGCACAAAGTTCGAAGGTGTCACCCCACCCCCATTCAATAAACTCCTGTGGCTCACTATTACCTCAAGGATCAAATTTAAAACCCTCTGTTTGGCTTTTTAAAGCCTTTTGTAACTTGGCTTCTTTCTACTTTTCTAGTCTTCTTATACCATAGAAAATACCCTATGACACCATGACACTAATCCATTCATTGTTCCTCATACATGACCCTCATCTGACTCTGTGCCTTTTCATCGACTGTCTCTTATTCCTGGAATTCTCTACTAGCTCAGCTCCGCCTCTTGGCTTCCCTCAAGATTCAGCTCACATCTCCTTTTCTGCAAGAGGTCTTTATCAGGCCCTTGTCTTCCATTGCCAGTGCCTTCCCTCTGTTGATTATCTCTAGTTTATCTTTTATATAGCTTGTATTTACATAGTTTGCATGTTTTCTCCTCCACTAGAATGTGAGCTTCTTGGGAGTAGGGACTATGTTTTTAAAAGCTTTTTATAGCCCCAGTGTTTGGCACAGTGCCTGGCACATAATATGTGTTTAAGAAATGCTTATTATGCCTAATGATTCCCCAAACACGGATGCCCTAGATTCAAAACCACTAGGTTTTTGTTCAGTCATTTTAGTTGTATCTGACCTTTCATGACCCCATTGGGGTTTTTCTTGGCAAAGATACTGGAGTGGTTTGCCATTTCTTTCTCCAGATCATTTTGTAGATAAGGAAACTGAGGCAAACAGGGTTAAGTGACTTGTTACCCAGGTTCATATACCTACTAAGTGTCTGAGGCCACATTTGAACTCAAGTTGTCCCGATTCCAGGTCCAGTGCTCCATCTACTGCACCACCCAGCTGCCCCACTAGATTCAGAGCGACACAAAACCATGCATAGCTCACAAACTCCCACTGATATGTCTGCTTTTGCTAGTCAACCAGAGGATACAATCAGTTAAAAGCAAAGTGATTTAATGAAATAGTATAGTAATAAGCATTTCAATAAAGCATTACCCCCTAGTAAAACCTTAGACATAGAAGCCTACAAATACACACATCATTAGTGGGAAGAGTGGATGTACCTAAGGAACACATGTGGAGCAGCACATATGTGTGGTACATTGCGGCAGGTCACACATGTGGAGAGTCACATACAAAACAAGGCCAGGATGTAAATGTGGAAGGACGATTTGATTCTCTGATGCTACAGGGCTGATGTCCTCTTGCTGTCCTTGGTAGGTCTGCTCTCTATTATTCTTTAGTGGCACCAAGTCTCTGCTAGGAGCTCTCCTCGATGGTCTCATGTGGCCACTACAGGTCCACTGAGGAGGATGTTGTGGTGATTCTCTCTTGTTGCACCTTCTGGCTCCAGAAGGGCTTCTTGGCTGAAGTTTTGTCGTTCATCCTTCATTCTTGAAGAGGACCGACGACATCATGAGGGTGACATCATTCTGCTTATTTGTCATAAGCTGAGGACTGGGCTCTGCCACTGCTACTTAAGCTTATAGTATAGAGGCCTTTTCCTATGTTATGGCTGTTTTAGAAAAGCAGAAAGCCCTAACACACCAGTCATTGCACTAGAGAAAAAACCCTAACTCAAAAAGTCTTCACTAGAATATATAATTTCTCCCCAGAAAGAGATTGATTGTCCTAGGAACCAAACTCTCTGCAACACAGAATGGTCCCATCCAACTAGTGCCTTCAGGCTTAAATCTATGTTTCTAATCTTTACTTCTGCTCACCGAAGCTAGGGGTCTTTGTCAGAGGCCTGGCTTCACTCTCATGGTTAAGAATTTCATGTGGCTCCCAGTTTTAATTTCCAAATGATAAACTGTACCCAGACATCAAGTTAGAAGCTGGCCTTGAAAAAAAACTGTCAAGGGATAATTATTTGACTTGGTGGGGTTTGGGGGCATATCCCCTAGTTTCCCAACTCCAAGAATTTTTTGGTCTCTAGTGCAAATTGATAGTGGGGGGGGGGGGAGAAGAACCATATCAGAACAAAGGAAAGCCTAAGGGTCAAGGTCGTTCTTTTCTTCCAGCTTAGCCACATTGTTGTTTGTTTTTTTTTAACTTGGATATATGTCCCTCCCAACTCTTTTCTAGGTTTTGAAGCCCTTATCCTAAATATATTTTCCCTTTATTCTTTAGTTAAACTTTATGATTGCCACCATGCCTTGCATTAAAAGAGACTTTGCTGACACCAGTCTGTAAGGGTTAGAGGCGACATTCATTTCCTCAGTGGTCTGGGGTAGACAAGGATAAAGAGAAAAATGGAAGAAACTCTGGGGAAAGGAGCCTTGAAGTTTAGGGACATTTCTTCACAGTGTCTCCTCTGAAAGTCTGCTAACTCTTGGACTAGTGTGTAATCAATCTCTATGTTTTGTTGGTTCCTTTATATATTATTAGAATGTAAAGTCCTCTAGAGCAGAGACTGTCAATGGCATATATTTGTCTTCCTAGCATTTAACAGAGTGCCTAGCATATAATCAGTGCCCAATACATTTTCTACCTACTCGTCCATCTGTCTGTCTGTCTATCTATCTATCTATCTATCTATCTATCTATCTATCTATCTATCTATCTATCTATCTATCTATCTATCTATCTACCTATCTAACTTCCTACCCATCTATCTATCCATTTATCCATCCATCCATCCATCTATCTATCTATCTATCTATCTATCTATCTATCTATCTATCTATCTATCTATCTATCTACCTATCTAACTTCCTACCCATCTATCTATCCATTTATCCATCCATCCATCTATCCATCCATCTATCTATCTATCTATCTATCTATCTATCTATCTATCTATCTATCTTATCTCTATCTCTTTGTCTGCAGCTCTCTCTCCCTCTTCATTTCTCTTTCTCCCTCTTCAACATCTTAACTCTGGTCCAAATTCGAGCTCTAATTTGTGACTTAATTCCTACCCTAATCCAAACTGCTGCCTCTCTCTCTTTCTCTGCTTGTCTTCTGTTCCGATACCCTAATTCTTCCAATATGCATCCTATTTTCTAAGTATCTGAACCACCTCTTAAACATATCCTTTCTTCTATTTTGGACCTTAATCTCAAACCTAACCACAACTCTAACCTCAGCACACCCAATTTGGCCTATTTTTTTTTCCCAAGGTGGGCAGTGTTGTATGTTGGAAAGAGTGTTGAACACTGAAGTCAGAAGATTTGAGTTTAAATTCTGGCTCTGCTACCTACTATGAGACCTTGGATATGTCAGCTCATCTCTGTGGGCCTCAGTTTCTTCCTCCATAAAATAAGGGAACTGGAAAAGATGATCTTTTGAGTTCCTTTCTAGTTCTAAATCCTCCTGAGCTTCCTGTTTCCCTAAGTAGCATGCTCTGTCTGAACTCCCTCCCCTGGCTCTATCATGTTTGGCTTCAAGTCCAATCTCAATCATACCATTGCCTAACAGTCACTCACTTTTCTCACCTGCCCTTCTCTCTTCTCTTTCTCTCCCAATCCCGTTTCTTTTCTTTTCCCTTGCTTACTGCTAAGAGATCCCTAATCCTACTTGAAACTCATAACTTACTGTTCACCTCACTCATACTTTAATCCCAAGTCTAGCCTGTACTCAATTCTAACCAAGCTTCAATACTTCGGGGAGACATAACTTCCTCCACCGGTGTAGAGCAAATCCTCCTATACCTTAATCTACATGAATTTTTGTGGTTAAAATAAATTATTGCCACCAGGGAGACCAACCTCGTAGTGATGTTCCTTTTCAAATTTAGCTAATCTGGTCCTCAGATGAGTTGTACCTACCACTGAGTTTGTATTTGAAGTCTTTCTACTTGATAGGACCTTTCAGAGCTTAAACCATTGGCATAACCCTCAAGAACTCAGGTCATCTTTACACCACATTGAGGCCTACTGGTGGACTAATTCTCACCATACTCACCATATACTACTATTCACTAACTCTGAATCATGTCCAATTCTCATTCTAAATTATTCCTGACCATAGCCCATATTCAGAGCCAGCTTGTGTCAGAATTGTGAAATAGTCAAAACAAATCTTGGTGCCTTAAGCCTCCTCTTCTTGGACCCCCAGACATTTAACCAGGGCTCAGTGTTCTAATTCAGTTCATGCTGAGGTGTCGCTATCATACCTCCAGAATCATGGAATTTCATAGTTGAAAGTGACCTCAGAAGTCAACTTATTTAACCTCTACTTGAATAAGTATTCTCAATCCTAGCTGGTCCAAGCTTATTCTTTTATTAGTCCTTCTTTCCTTTGCCTTAAAATCCCTAAACATTTTTTTTTTGTCTTCACCGTAACCTCCAGTACCTTAACCCTTTAATGCTCTCCCAGACCATTCTCTTGCTCTTTTGTCCAATCACCAGTCATGCTTTGCCAAACCTCAACCCTGGATTACTGCCAATATCAGCGTCCTTTGCTCCTATGCATCTGCTGAAAGAAGCCATCGGAAATCATGAAGCTATGTCGATTGAGTCCACTACAAATGTGCCATCCAGTCTCAATTGGGTCCTGACTACAGAATGGTAAACATTCTATTCCTTTCTCATTAATTCACTATCCCACACTAACAGCTGCTTCAGTCATTCTTGTTTCTCCTTAAACCTTCCATGATACTTCCCTCTCTTGACCACCCTCTCAGCTGAGGACTTCACCTCATACCTGAATGAAAAATTGAATTCATTTGTGGAAAGCTCCCTCTTCTCTCTTCTTCATGTCACGTCATTTAGAAATCTTCCCTACTATCTCTTCCTTCACTCCAGTCTCAGAAAAAGAGGTGTTGCTTCTCTTTGCCAAGACCAACCCCTCTACATGCACCCTTGATCCCATTCCCTCCCAACTTCTTCAGCAATTTTCCCCTACTATCAACCCCACTCTTATCTTTAATATCTCCTTATTTACTGGGATTTTACCCTGGTGTCTACTATAAACAGTCTAGGTCTCCGTCATTCTCAAAAAAAAAAAAGTCACCAAAAAAAATCAAAGAGAAAAACCAAAACCCTCACTTGATTCCATCATCCCCACTAGCTATCATTCTATGTCCCTCTTTCCCTTCATGGCTAAACTTCTTGAGAAAGCCATCTACCATCAGTGCCTTCACTTTGTTTTCTTTCAGTTCTAAACCCTCTGCAATCTGGTTCTGACTTCACCATTTGAGTGAGATTATTCTCTCTAAAGTCTCTCCAGTGATCTCTTAATTGCTAAAGTTAATGACCTTGTCTCAGTCCTGATCTTCTTGTCTTCTTTGCAGACTTGCATACTATGGATCACTTTCTCCTCCTGGATGCTCTGACCTCTTTGAGGTTTTGTGACGCTGAAATATCTCTATTGCTGGTTTTGTCTTCTACAGGAGGCCGTTGCTGGTACCAGGCCTGCCTTCCCTTCTCTGATTACCTGGTTATTTATAGGTTGTTTCCCCCACTGAAATGTAAGTTCTGTCCTCAAAAGAACTTACATTTCAATGGGGAAAAGAACCTGTAAATGACCAGGTAATCTTTGTATCCCCAGTTCTTAACAGCGACATATGGTAAAGGCTTAATAAATTCTTGTTGATATAACTTGTTGGCTTGATTATTCACCTTCCACTTGAAAATGTTCCCTGAGATAGAACTTACTAAATACTAGGGGTAGTTCACTCAACCTTTGGATAGCTCATGGGTTATTTTTCTTTTTGTCAAGCTCTTTTGCAACTTCTACCTAATTCTGCCCTCTAGGCCACTCAGAACAAGTCTAACACTTCTTCTATGTGACAGCCCTTCAAGTAACTGAGACATTATGTTCCCCCAAGCCTTCTTGTCTCCAAAGTAAACATCTCTAGCTCTTTCAAGAAAGTCTTAATGGCCTCAGTTCCCTTCACCAATCTAGGTTATTCTCTTTTGGACATACTCTAACCTGTCAATATTTTTTCCTAAAACATAGTTTTCAGAACTGAACACAGTGCTGTTACCAGGGCACAGTATAGGGGGACCAGGTAGCCTAGGATGGCATTAGCTTTTTTGGCTGCCATATCATGACTGTTGACTCATACTGACCACTGAATCCATTAAAATCCTCAAGTCTTTTTCACACAGGTTTTTCTAGTCATGTCTCCCTTAAACTATACTTATGAAGTTGATTTCTTGAATCCCAACTGTAGAACTTTACATTTAAATTTGAATTAAATTTTATTAGATTTGAATCATTGTTTTAAGGTCTCAAGATCTTTATGGATTCTGACTCTTGCTATCTAGTGTTTAAGGCATCCTTCTCAGCTTTGTGTTACTTGCAATTTTGATAAACATGTCTTTTATGGCTTTGTTTAATTGTTAACAAAAAGGTTGAATAGCACTGGAACCATTTTTCAGAGATTTTCCCTCAAAGTTGTCATCTATTTACTGATGACTGCTGATTACTCTGGGTTCAGTCAGTCAACCAGTTTTGAAATAATTTATCTGTGTACTTACATCTAATTCATATTTTTCAATCTTGCTCAGATAATTATTGCTTTTTTGAAATTTAGGTATACTATGTCTACAGTATTCACCTGATCTGTCATTCCAGTAATCCTGTCAAAAAAAAGGTGAACTTAATCTGGCACGACCTGCTCTGGATAAAGCCACATCAGCCTTTTTATGATTACTGCTTTCCTTTCCCAACGCTCATAAAACTATTCCTTTAATAATATAGTCTTAAATAAATCAAAAATAGCCATCTCTATTCATTGATTTTCCTCTTGCCCTCAAACAGCTTTAAAATATTTTTAATGTCCTTAGCACTCAATGTCAGCCTCACAAAGCTCATTCGAGGTCTTAGTGCTCCTGACATATTTTTAAAGGCCTGTACTCATTCATTGTTACCTACTCATTTCCATCTTCTCTACTTGCCTTGTTAAGATCAGATCTGTCAGTGGAGTACCTGTTTCCACATTGGTTTCTCCTAGACAGTGTCCCCTCTTTCTCTTTATTGGAATATTTTGTACATTCAGAATATCCCTCTTAGATTTTTAGGCCACTGGGGCTTATCCTTTCTCTGAATCTTTTGAAATCTTTTCTTCCCAACACAACACCCAACAAATATCCTTCCCAAGGATATGTATGCCCTCTAAAAGAATTGATTAATGAAAAACTCTGAAGCACTTTGTTGCCTGGTTAAGGGAGATATTTTTCCATTATCTTTTATATCACAACATGTAGAAAAGCATGTAATCTACTTGTAAATAAAGATGACCCTCCCTCTGTATGGAATTGAGTGTAACCTGTGTCTAGACTGTTCTCTTATCTATTCTGATTTATTATTTATCTTAGGGTCCAGGATGATGATAATCTGGTGAGAAAGATAGCTCAATCATTTACCCTCTCTTAAGTTTCTGATACTATTTATGTGACTGTGGGCAAGATATTTAGCTTTTATGGGTTTTAGTTTTCTCATCTATAAAATGG